>CAXKVX010000284.1:0-623630 GCA_964058865.1 Eleocharis quinqueflora | reverse complement strand
TCGACTCTCATCACTCCGACGAGAATATATATATATATATATATATATATATATAATATATATATATACTATATATATATATATATATATATATATATATATATATATATAATATTGATACGTATCTACCTATAAGTAGTTAATAGCCTATACGATATGTATATCAGATCTTATATGCAAGGATGAAGTGCAATGACATGCAATGCAGGTTGGTCTAAATAGTTGGTTCAGTTATCAGGATGCAATCATGACAATTCAAGTTCTACGGGCCTGATTAGTTAGTGTTGGTAGTTTTGGTACCGCAATTCAAGTTGGGTAAGTCTGGTAGGTCCTAATAAAATGAAAGGAATATAATCCCCAGAAATCCACACCTGAAATGAAGCGTGAGCTACTCTAAAGGAAGATTCACTGCGTTCGCGCTGGGACCAGCGTCGTCAGCAACAGTTTAGATCTCGTCCGCAGCGTGTGAGTCCGAGTCCACTAAGTCTCCTATTTATATGTTTTCGGGTTTGTTTAGTTAGTCGAAGGACTATAATAAAAAGGAAATCACAGGAAGGTAGAGACGCTTGAGACGTCCTTGATGCTCCAAAAATATTTCCTGAAATAGTGTAACTTAGTGAAATCTCGCGTGCAGTGTCCGTGCTGCACAGCGAGTATGTATCACATGTTTTTGTCCCTTTTATTTAATTCAAGTGTTGTTCCAAGTGTGTTACTAATCCCATCATTTATTGTGACGTCAGGACGATAATGTGCAAAAATATAAATAAAACATATCACGATGAAAGCATGTTATAAATTCAATCAATTTTAGTTGGACTTTTACTTAAAACTAAGCAAGGAAGAAATAAAAAATATTCAAATGAAATATAGGTGTGTATTGGTATTATTATTATAGAGAAATTGATCAATATATATATTTATGTTTATATCATTACTTAGTTATATTTATGTGTGTGTGACGCGCTTGATTAGTTGTGCATTATATCTTGAGGTGATATAAAAAAATTGATCAATATATATTATTATTTGTATAGTTATACTTAGTCCAGTTATGTGGTTATGGTTCGGGTGTTAATTATTATCTACGCGTATATATGTGTTAATGTAAGTATAGATATATATTTATGTGCATACATGTATACATTCATACTTATATACATATGTATACATATTATATGTAACTTAATTATTTTATATACATGCATACATCACAATTGATTCATTTAATTACGTAGCTATTATTATCCAAGTTTAGTTATCTGATTTAATCGTTGCGTGCTATAGTTCGATTGTCCTTTAGAAATCACGTTGTCGTATACTTAAACTAACCTATCTACTTAGCTACTTCGTATAATATTAGTTATAGTGTTTGTGATACATATAGTATAGAAGAAAAATATATAAGAAACACAATAAAACACAAGTTGGTTTATTTTAATTATTTATTGTTCGTTTGTGTTAATCTTGTGGGATAGAAAGCCCGAGACTCATACGTCATCGCCGTAGCTCTCGCTGCACGGGCTTATAATCGTCATTTCCCGATTATACCTTTCTCGGTCCTTTTTCTTATTCGGGTCTAGTTACTAAGTATTATGGGCCGAGCCTCTAATTTTGTAATATCTGTATATACCCAACTCGGCCCAAATAGGGCCCAAGCCCAAAAATACCTAGCAACTATCCTTACAAATATAATTATTTAACCGTATAACATATGTTGGGTCCTATGGGTTCAATATTTATTTTTCATACTTTAGGTCCAGCAAGGGTCAAGGCCCATTGGGCCATTAGCCCATTTATTATTTAGAACCTGAGAGGGGTACATTGGGCCTTAGTGGCCCATAGGCCCATTAAACATTATAATATAAGTCCAGCAGGGGACATAAAGTCCAAATCTGCCTATGGGCCCAGGCCTCAATTCTGGGCCAATATTCTCGGTCACGCATCAAACACAACACATCAAGTCCAATAATAAAACCAATTACCAGTTCTGGTACGAGCTGTACCAATATTGATACAGAGGCCAAGCATTGGCCTGTACCAGTAGCAGAACCACAAGACAGACACAGTAAAGGTCAACAGTGAACCAATGGCTACCAGCAACCCCGCGGGTACAACAACCAGCAAATAAAAAAAAAGGTCGGAAGGCATTGGTGTACACATGCAGTGGCTCGAAGGCCACTGCTATCACAATCACACAACATGCAGTCAACGGAAATAGAAGGAAAAGAAAAGCAACCACACCACAGTAATCAACAACAAACAACAACCAAAAAGAAGGAAATGGCATCTAGGTTTATTACCAGTAGCCACAAATCAGCCATGACAAGGTGATAGAAACATGTAAGCAGAGATTCAAGGCAGCGCAGCACACCCCTCCCCTGTTTGCTCCCCTCCTTTAACTTCTCTCTTCTTTGAAGATTCGATTTAAAGTTTTTAAGTCTTAGGAAGCTAGCTCAACACATGAGCACATACCAAACAAAGAGAGAAAAAGGGGGGCGTCGCGGCATTAAATAGGCAAGGGGGTGAGGTGGATAGTGTAAGTCCCTCTGCACCAAGGTCAAATCAGCTCGTAGTCAAAGATCTTGAGAGTAGAGCACTCGAGTGCAGAGGGACGATGCTTTTCTGTCTTTCCAACTCTGCCATTAATGGCTACAGTGGGTAAGACAAGGCTTGACGAGTGAAATGGTGAAAGCCTTAATGGCGAGGGGGTACGACACAGACATGCAACAAGTGAAAGAGAGAGAGTAAGTTCTACTCTCATTTGAGAAGATCGAACCGAAAGAATGAGAAGACAGAAAGGCAGCGGGAGAGAGAGAAGTCTCTCTCTCGGAAAAGGGATCAAGGACAGGAAGTGATAGAAAGAGAAGAAAAGGAGTCAGCGGGAAGAAGAAAAGAGGGAAAAAGAGAGAGCGTCTTTATTTCGAAGGGGAAACTCCGAAACATCATCACCTTTTTTTCTTTTTCTTTTTTTCCTTATACGAAGGGGAAGAAGAGAAGAAGAGAACATAAAAGAGAATGAGGGGAACAAGAGTAGAGAAGGACGGCTAGGGCTACATAATTATGCCTCTTTATTTCGAAATCAGGGTTTTCGGAGTTAACTCCTGAGTTTGTAATTTCGAAATTAACTCCGCAGACAGTGATTTTGAAGTTAACTTCGGAGTCTCTGATTTCGAAAATATCATTTTTGATGATTTTGACCGAATTTTTGCCGGCTCACATCTTTTTAATTTAATTGTTTTTATTAAAAATTTCGGGCTTAAATCAGGAGAGAACAATTTTCAAATTTCAAACTTCAAACTTCAAACTTCTAAACACCTATCTGCAAAGGAACTGCACTATTTATTTTGATTTCCTACGTGTAAAAACAAGTTTAAAGGTGGAGAGAGAAAAGAAAGAGAGGTATTGGTGTTGGGATGAACTGTCATCAAACATTAGATACCTTTATATATATATTTTTTAAATCTGACACCCATCTGTATCTGGCAACTGCTTGTGTCTCCATATTATCTGTGTGTGCCAGTTATCACTTATTACTTCCTCTTTCTATTGGTAACAAGTAACAACACTTTGTTATTATAGTAAAACTACCGTAAATAGCGCCCTTCAGTATCCCTTTCTCATTAATTTTATGTCGACAGTATCCAAACTCTAAACAAAATATCCCAAAATGGTAAAATACAATCAAAAGTGCAACACTAGGTGGTGCACTATCGGAGGGACTTAAGAAAATCCTTAGTTGTGACTTGTGAGTAATGTTAGAGCGACAGTGTCGTCTCCTCTTATAAATTGGAACCGCATCCAGTGCTCTTTTTAGACAAGAACAGTATCCTGTTTTTGCGATTCAATCCGTTGAATATAAAATTAACGATCAGATCTGAAACTTCATAACATATATAGCCTATGCATTCTCTGTCTGATCGATTCGTTTTAAGTTGAACGATCCTGATCGAAAAGAGCAGATCCTGCTCTAGCTCAAGAAGAGCAGCAGATATGGAGCCCTTCTAAAATTCCCCATCCACCGAACGGATAAGAACCAGATGTTACACTCGTTGAGGGGTTTCTCTCCGACACAGCATTTCCCCAAATTCCAACTCACCAGTCACCTCCCTCCCTCCATAACTATTTATTATAAATTATTAATTATTATTGGGATTTGAGTTGTGCATAGGCGATTAGAAAGAAAATAGAAAATCCTTGTGTAATTTAACCCATCGACTCATCTCCAAAAGGGGAATAGTGAGTTGGGTCTTGGCTCTCTGCATCTCAGTTTTCAAGTTTCAAGTTTCAAGTTTCAAGTTTTTTACCCAGAATAAGTTACTTTCTATTCTATTTTTATAGATCCTTATTCCTTACGAGACCCCACGAGTGGTTTCCTGCTCTGGTCTTTTTCATGTTTACAGAATTTCAAGCTTACATCCCCAAATGATGAAAAGATAAAAGACTCTTTTATATTTTTTTCTACATTTTTATGAAAAAAGTAAAGTCATGTACAGTACAGGAGAGCTGGTGCCTGGTAGAACTAGAAGAGAATTTTTTAAAGCTCTCCACTTTCTCTCTCATTCTGTCTCTCTCTCTTTCTGATGTGTTTCGTGTTGTGTTACTCATCCCTACTTCTCTCTTTCTTGCTCCGAGTCTCTCCAACAACTAGCCTTCCCCACCACCTCTCACTAGGACAGACAAGAGTCAATCACTAGAGAAAAAAATAAGCCCCACCATCTCTCTCTCTCTCTCAGCTCGGCCACCTAGGTCTCCTCTCCTCTCTGAAACAAATCATTTGAATTTGAAGACCAATGAGTAATACCATTTCTAAGACCTCTGAAGAATGCCCTTTTTCATTTGATTAAAAATGAAAGAGAGAATAATCCATCGAAGAGATCCTTATCAGCACCCGATTAGCACTTCCGAAATAAATAAAAAGAAGAAACCATTACTTGGTTCACAGTGTTAGAACCAGTCGAAATCCAGTATGGAACAAGCCGACCAACGAACAGCCGTCGGATCTGGCGGCGGCGATGGTGGGGTCCCTTCTCCGAGTAGTAACAGCACCGGCACCAACAGTAGCCGGAGCACCTCTGATCAACCCCAACACCACCACCCTTTCCACCAATTTCACCAACCCAACAGCCTCGAGCCCCTCCCTTTCTCCGGTCGCACCATGCCGGGTCAAGCCTCCTTCATGGGTTCGCTCGCCATTACTCCCGCAAAACCCGACACAGGGCCTTCCTCCTCCTCTGACCCAAGCAAGAAGCATCAACTTGCTGTTTCACAGCCGGCAAAGCGTTCCTCAAAGGACCGACACACAAAGGTAGATGGCCGGGGCAGGCGCATCCGCATGCCGGCTTTGTGCGCTGCCCGTGTGTTTCAGCTCACACGCGAGCTCGGGCACAAGTCGGATGGTGAGACCATAGAGTGGCTCCTTCAACAAGCCGAGCCGGCTATTATTGCTGCGACTGGCACCGGTACCATCCCAGCTAACTTCTCAACTCTAAACATCTCTTTGAGGAGCAGTGGTTCCTCTCTCTCGGCGCCTCCTTCAAAATCGGCCCCACACTCTTTCCACGCGCTTGCTCTTGCACCGCAGCAGCGCATCTCCTATGCTGATCAGAACTCCGAACCCATTTCTAACTCCGCAATGTTTGGTTTTCACCAGCTGCACCCCAACTTAGCTGCTCAACATCACCATTTAGTTCCCGGTGAGACTATGCATGGTCAAGGTGGTGCCAGTGGCGATTCAGCTGGGGACACGAATCTCGGAAAGCGGCTAAGGGAGGATTTATTCAAGGATGAGCAACAACAAGGCAGGGCCCGAGACGATGCGGGTCCATTGTCGCCTTGTACATCCAAACCTTTGTACCATGCTGCTGTTTCAGCACCGGGGAACGTACGGGCCCCCACAATGTGGGCTGCGCTGGCTCCAAATAGTTCACCCGGTGGGGCCTTCTGGATGCTTCCGGTTTCGACCGGAACCGCAGGCACATCAGCAGCCGGGCAATCTGAGACTCCCATGTGGCCATTTGCTGCAGGGCCTGGGCAATACCGGCCTGGCATGGGTCAAGCCGGGGGAAGTGCCGGTCAGTCCACTGGACAGGTGCCGCTGCAATTTATGTCTCGGGTTAATTTTTCTGGCAGTGCGGTGCCGCTTGGGCAGATGGCGGTGGGGCCACAACAGTTGGGTTTGGGAATGGCCGATAACAATGTCGGCATGTTTGCGGCACTGAACGCGTACAATAGAGGAGGCGTCCAGGGGTTAGGTTTAACTGGAGAGAACCAACAAGGACATGGCCATGCACAACAGCAGGATCAACGAGGAGCAAACAGTGGGGAGGAGAACCCCTCCAGTTCACAGTAGTAACTGGAGGATGACTGTATGCTTGTGATCCATTGAGTGTTCCTACCTATTCTCCTATGGTAGAGTTTAGGAGATGGAAGAAGGCTAGTAATTAATTACATTATTTTTCATGGGTATTTAATTAGATTTATCATTGTTTTTTTTTTGTGGTATTTATTGAGGGATTTTCGGAAAGAAGTTGCAGGAGTAGTTTTCTATTTCTGAGTGATTAGTGGAAGAATAGATTTCCACTTGTTCTTTATCTTTTTTCTGGTTAATTTTTTTGGTGTTCTGCTATGATTATGGTATGTTTAAGGAGGTGATTTGTGGGTCCAAATTAGAACGGGTCATAACTCATAAGAGGGGGTTGTTGTATAGTGGATGGGGCTTGCTTATGTTGTAATAATTCTATATATTTTTTTTGTCTTCTATGAAGGAGCTTAGGGAAGAATAGTAGAGTTTAATTTAATTCTTGCTTTTGCTCATGGTTAATTAACCTCAACCTTTGATTTTTGTGGTATGTCTGTTAATATAGCTTTTCCCAGGGACCCATTTGCAAATGATGGGGCTCACTAATGAGTAATGACCCCAAATTTGGCGTGGATAATCCCGGATTGAAACAGTATTTAAATGCCAAAAAGGTAATAGCAATAGCCTTTTCTTTATTTTAAGAAGGTGCCTTTAGTTTAAGCATATCACGTCAAAAGGGGTCACTTTCTGTGGTTGACACCAGAGTCGATGTGCGCCCTCGTTTCAAAAAGAACAAACAGAGCAAACATGGCATCCTTCAAAAAAAGAAAAAAGAAAAAAAAAGAAAGGGGAGAGAGAGAGAAAAAGAAAGAAAGAGCAAACATGGCCCATGACATGACATGGCTTTGGAGTTTGGACTTGGAGTTGTTCACTAGTATTACACTATTATTGTATTAGCCATGGAGATAATATTAAAGTTTATTTTATTTTTTAATGAAAGTCAAAATGTATTCTGTTGAAGTATTACGTATTTAATTAATTAATATCAATCATCATATGTAAACATGTAAAAAGCAGAAGATATCACTTCTGTTTTACTTCGGCTCGCATATTTATACACAACCAATTTCCTAAAATGAGCGTATATATATTTTGTAATCTTTAAGAGTATTTTTAATGTGCATTTTATTTTAAGGTATATGTGTATACATAAGAGTGAAACATAAGAGTTTCAACAAGTGCAACTGTTTAGGATGAAATTAGCATTTTTATTGTTGGACTTTCATCCTATCAGTCGTGCTTCACCTATATAAGTGTTGTAAATATTTTTATTAACATAGTTCATCATGTCATTCTATATTTGAATAATAAAATTACTCATGCAAGAATACAAGTTCTTATCAAATATTTTGTACTTTGTACTGTCCTTGTTTTTTTACTAGTTCGTTCTAACTAAGTGATATTTGTTCTAACTCAGTATAGTAATCCCGACACAGAACCATATACGATATAGACCAAACTATCAAAATAAAAAAATACCTCAAAGAAGAGGATGAAGAAGGCGTGACGAGAGGAGAAAAACATGACAAGAATCGTTGCGAGACGAGAAATACACGAGATCGGTGGTGGACATGGATGATCTGGCGGAGTCGATCATTCCCATTTCCCGTTGAAGGCGTCGACGAGAGTCGGAGAAGTACACGAGGCTATCTGAATTTGTGTGTGTGATAGAGATCGTTAGATCACCTCTATCTGAAAATATAAGACAACAGTAAACGTCGACGCAGCTCCACCTACGTCGACGGTTATTTAAAATTACCGTTGCCTTATCTCCAGTGATTTTTTTTGCACTTGTGCCAACCGTGTTTGATAATTTTTTCCACAACTATTTTTTTATGAAAATTGCTAAATATCATTTTTGTTATAGCCCAACAGTTGCACATGCTCCTTATGGAAACCATAACCATGACAGTTCAGTTTCTCTGGCCCAAAAAGTGTACATCACAGAGCCATAAAATCCTTGTGAATTTGAGGTTGCTTAGATAAAAACATGATCATAATATGCAGAAGCAAAATAGGCTTAGAATTAGAAATACAATAGAATACACTTATGGAGTATGTGCAATTGTTTGGAGCAGCACAGAGAAACTATCATGATCAGCCAACTTATTTGGGAAATGATGACACCTACATGCATCATCAATTCATCATGCACGAATAGCTAGCTAGCACCACATCATTTAATTTAAGCTCTGCACCATGATTGCCACAAATGCATGACATTTCTATTTTTAGCAAAATCTTTTGCTGAATGTCGGCACACAAAACCTTCAAACAATAACTCACCATTCAAATGTTGCATGTTGGCTCCGTGTTGTGGCATTTTTTTTTCTCTTTCTTTAAGGGCCAGTTCGTTTGTAACCCACGATGGTGGGAAAAAAAAAATTCACTCATATCAAATAATTTTTTTCTCATCCGCACAGTAAAATTTGAACTAAATTTTTTTTCCATCCTATTCCCGTTCCCATCTGCTGCTGACATCCGAACAGGCCCTAAATGTTGTTGCTGAATTATGTATGGATGTATAAGTCACAACATATATAATCCAATAAAAAAATGTGATGTTGATGTTGATGTACAAAATCTGACTAGGATGATGCATGCAGAAGATTTGGATTGGATCAATAAATAGTACGAGACAAACTGTTATCACAGGGATCGATTTTTAGATCAGGAATAATAATAAAATATGAAATAAGAGGAAGTTCCACCACATCACATATTTTAATACTTCATATATTATTTATTGAAAGGTGAAGATTTCTCCAACTGTGTCTTATCTGGCACCGTTTAATTTTGGAAAATGACGTCGGAAAATTTATCATGGTATTTTGTTATTCTAAAAAATATTATAAATGAGTATATAAAAATTCATGAGATTCACAATAGGAATATATATATGAAGTGACTGAGCATCATGCATTCACATAATTGATAGGCTGATATATCACAGTATTAATAAAAAGCACGCCTAAGCCACTGACTAATCTTAATTTCTAATTTCGCTAGTATATATGTTATAGTTTCTCTATAAAAATTCATAAATTTAATATAAAAAAACATATTTGTCTAAGTTTGATAAATAACGAGACAACAAAGTATGAACGTCTTTAATTTGTGTGATTGTGTTCATTTTTTGCAGAAAGAACTGAAGTCTCTGTTTCAAATCTTATTCAAATGTTTGACGTACAATTCTTCAGAACTCGATTTAGAGCCTACGATATTTCTTTGAAAAAGCATTGCTCTTAACCACTAGAGACATATCACATATCTGATTCAAATTGTGTCATTAAGTTGACAAAGAATGGTTTGATTTGATGAATCTGAAACGATTCCCAAACTGTGTGTCGCTTGTGCTATATATCCTTGTGTCAATCATTTTTGCAGTGTTGCGTTGCACTGCACATCAATGCATACATCATGTATTCATGTGAGTAGCAGAGTAGTGAATTCTTTTACGGTATGCATATACGAAGAAACCTTGCATTCATTGATGCATATCTTTCTTCTGTTGAAATAAGAATTCTTTTACGGTATACGTACGTCGGTTGAATTACTATTTAAAGACTACTTGTACAAAATAAAAATTATACTCCCCTTAAGGGAGGAGAACTTTGATGAAATATATACGAACAAATTTACACAAAAAACACTGTAACAACACTGTAGTCATGTAGCCGATTTTGTTTGAATCTTTAGTTTGAATTATTAAAGACTACTTGATTGTCACTAATAAGATTCATGGAGAATTTTGTATTATTAAATCATAATAGTGGATCTTAATCCGACGGTTTATATTAGAAATACGCATAGTGGGTAGCTAGTGGTGTCGCCTTAAATAAGTCCATAAAGTTTTGTTTAAGTCACTGGATCTATTTTCATTAAACCCAGTCTTCCCAGCGGATCAACAACAGAGGCAGATTTAGTCATGGCCGGAGAGGACAGCCCCCCTAAAAATTGTATTTATATGATTTGACAATTTTTTTATCTCCTGAAAATAAATTATAAATTTTGTCGCTCGTGACGAAAATTCTGAATTGCTCCTAACCAACAAGGTCCAACAAAAAAAATTCAGTTGGGTAACGAACGAAAAGGATAATATTTGTAATTTTCGTTTGTTACCTTCAAAAATCAAAATTGCAGAGAGAGAGGAATACCGTCGAGTTGCGTGATTTTGACGACCATTTTTATCTCAAAAAAGTTTGTAAAAGAAGCAATTTATTTGAAATCTCTAAAAATGTTGCAGTTTAGTAATGAAGCCTATGTGCCATAATAATAATGAAAAACAAGTAAAGCTAGTGTGCTCCTAGAAGCACGAAGGTCTTCCGTGCTCTTAACAAAAAAAAACTAAATTATCTTAAATTTTGATTTATCTTTTTTTCTAGAAAATCAAATTTCGTATTTTTTGAGCTTTCTAACCATATTTAAATATTTTTAAAAACATTCATGAAGAGATCATTTTTTAATATTAAACATGATTGTTTTTAAAAAAAATTAAAAATAGCTAGAAAACAAAAAAATCACGAAATTTGATTTCATATAAGATTTCAACATGAATAATTTATTGAATATGATAATCAAAATTTTAAAATAATTAAGTATGTTTTTGAGTTAAGAGCATGAAGAATCTTCGTGCTCTTATGAGCATGGTAGCTCTACTCCTAAAATAAAGCATTGACAAATTACATAATTTCCCCATGCATCTCTTTTTTTTGTTCAGTATATCCATCCATCACTCTTTCTGTTTCCTGGTGCAAATGTGCCATATTATAACCGAGTGTGATTCAATGTCAAAGATTTTGGTATCTAAGTTGATGCCAAAATAAAATTACAGTTCAAATAATAACAATAATAATAATAATAATAATAATAATTATTATTATTATTATTATTATTTTTATTTATAACAATAAACCTAATTGGTTGGATAAGTTTTATATATCATATATTATATATACATGCAGAAAATTAAAAAGATACATATATAATTCACCTTGATCTCAGCATGTATTTAAAGAAATCAACATACCAAAAAATTGGCCTCTTAACTATCTTCCTTAATGGCCGCCGTTTAGGTATATATAGTACTTGTTCAGTTGTACTGAAATCCCTTTAATTAGTAGTTTATGCAACTGGGGAATTTGGCAAGTGATCTTTTTTTTGAAGAAATTAGGCAATTGATCTTGCTGGAAAGTGTAGAAACGACAGAGACGCCTCTACTCTTCTTCTCACCTTCAGTGAGAAACTGAGAATGAATGGTTTTCAATAGCCAGCTCAGTTTGGCACCACTGAGAGATCCAAACCATTAAATTATATTTGAAGCTTGGTCTGGGGCTATAGAATTTGATAATTTACACAAAAAGTATTGTTGAGAACATGGAAGTTACTGTCTTACTGATGGATTTTTAATTGACCAGAGAATGCAAGCCCAATTGTGCACAAGCAAACAAACTATTTATTTTGATTCAGCATTCAGGGACAATTTATTGGCAACTGTCTGCTGTTAGACAACTCATCTGGTAAAGGTACATTGTTATTTACTTTGCATGGTTAATTGAACCTGTCCTTTTTGTAAGAAAACATGTTCCATGCTGAATAGCAATTACGGTTTTGGTGTTTCTATTGTTTTGTCTAGGACTGTCATTGGCTATGATACGAATTGGATGGAGGTATTTTCGTACTAATGATTGAAGTTTTGAAATATTATAGAAGTAAACTGTTGGTCTTGTTTTATGAATGAAAATGGGCATGTGTCAAAAAAACATGATATTTTTTAAGTTTATTTAGTAAATATCAACAAGTCGAGTAATCAACATCTTGCTGTCATTAGTCTTTTCTATTAACCTTTTCACCTCTACTCATCAATTTAACACAAAAGTTATAATTCACTGAGCAAGCATTCCTTACCAAGGAACAAAATTAATGGTTCCAATTCTTTTTTATCTTAGAGTTTAAACAAATAATGCAACCAAATGTAGTTAAATTGATTCCTTCTCTAATTTGGGAACCTACTAATTTCAATCCAAATTAACCATTGCTCACATTGTCACTACACGCAAGTTAGGTATGATATTGCAGACTTTCACTAAAGACCTTATAGTGAGAAAAGTTATCAGATTAAAAGTACAGTTAATTACTAGATAAATAGAGCTTTTTTTAACTCTTACCCATCCTTTGCATGAGAATTTAAGAAAGGATTAATTAGGTTTTGGTGCTATTAGTCTCTGTAATTGACCTCAGTGATACCATGTCATTGCCTGAGATCTTGAAAGTACCATATTGTCTTGCACAGCTGCACTGATGATGCCCCTGTAGTAACGTATAATAACTTGTATTATTTTTTTTATGAAATAATAGCGCACCACATTTAATGTTTTTGTTGGACACGACTTGAATAATTTGTAGATGACAATACAGTACTAGTGGCTAGCTGTCAATATCCTAAAAAAAGACAATACAGTACTGGTATTGTACCTTTAAGGGTGCAAAATTTAAATCAGCTTGGCTTCAAATCATGAATGCTATATTTCTTTTTCAAAATGAGTTATCTGATCAGAGAGGATCGATCCAACGGGTCTAAGATGGTCCAACTTGCATTTAATGTGAGATTATGATCAATCAGGCTGATCTGATAGTTTATATTTTAGAAACAATGTAAAACAATGTCTGTTACTTGTGTAATGGAAAGAAGCCATGTCGGATGGTTGTAGCAACTTGGTCAATTTTTTCTTCTTTCTTTTCTACAGTTTACGATCAAACCATTAAGCCTAAGCCATATTAAAAAAATTGCTATTTTGCTTCTTGTTCGCTCTGACCATTAATTGTAGAAAAGTGAACTGAACCTGATCAGAGATTTTGATTCATCTGTTTGATCATATGCACCATCTTTTTTTAATAAAATGTCCTATTTTTCAAAGCGTGTTAATTGATGTTTCCTTGATTAAAAAATGATTTGGCTTACCTTTTGTTTCATAGCTGTAGATTTTCTTGTGATGTTAAGCAGACGTTATTCTTTTGGGGAGCAAACAAAGAAATGTCTCCACCTACCATACCAAAAGCCCATAGCACCTAATTAATTCATGATGAATAAGAAGCAGATGAACTAATAAATTGGACTTAAATTTACTCAACAACTAGACTGTGGTGAATTTATACAAGAAAAAAATGAAAATTCACAATAATCTAAACAATAAATAATGCTTATTCATCTATAAAGGGTAGATATCTTATTCAATCCATTGTTAGAAAAGAGTTACATGTACAGCAAAATGGAGAGGTTGACAAGCAATAACTTGATCCCTGGCCTCATGATTCTTTTCTTTCTACTTCAAGTACTTGCCTCTTGTCATATCTTTAGATTTTGTGCTTTAGTTTAATGTTTTTACTTTGATTTTTGTTTTTGTTTTCTGATTAATTCATTCTTGGTTTTCCAAATTGCCTAGATTGTGGCAGCACAAGAGTTGAAATATTCCACAGCTGATAGATTTGCGAATTCAAGCTCTTTGCAGGTCTGGCATTCTACTGTACATGCCTAATGGTACAAGAGCAATACCAGTGGGGGCATCAGTTTATTTTTCCTTTTTTTCCCACTAAAGTTGTTTTCTTTGCGCATACATGTGGTTACTTAATTTTAAAAAGTTATATAAAAGTATAAACCAGTCAACCAAATTGTTTGTACAGTGTTGGCTTGACTCGAGACAGGTTAGTTCTGTAGCGACAGAAAAGAGTATTAGTTCACTACATAGGAAAAAAAGTAGGAGTCAAAGAGGGTTAAACATATCACACCAATAAAAACATACTATGCAATGCTTCAACTTATCACCATTAATTGTTCTCTGTTTGTACAAAATATCAGGATCAGCCAGGTGATGATACTGGTCCAGTTGATGAATTTCCTCCTGCGCCAAGGATTGGTATGCAAAATCTGTAACAACAATTTTCAATCATTTTTAAAAGATGTTAAGGGTAAACCAGAAGCAGAGGTTCCCATTGTTTTTGAAATGTCAATAAATCTTCTAATGGGTTCTAAACTTCTAATTGTGACATGTTTATTTTCCTCATTGCTATACCAGATTGCGACTTTGTATGTGCAAGGAGGTGTGTTCAGGCATTGAGACAGAATGTGTGCACCCGAGCTTGTGGCACGTGTTGCCTGAAATGCCAGTGTGTGCCTAT
This sequence comes from Eleocharis quinqueflora, assembly GCA_964058865.1. Taxonomy (NCBI): domain Eukaryota; kingdom Viridiplantae; phylum Streptophyta; class Magnoliopsida; order Poales; family Cyperaceae; genus Eleocharis; species Eleocharis quinqueflora. Next base: position 609,097 of record CAXKVX010000284.1, on the reverse strand, counting down.
CGGCACCTCTGGAAACAAAGAGATGTGTCCATGTTATGCCAACCTAAGAACACATGGCCAGAAGCCCAAGTGTCCATGACCATGAGAAAGGATAGTAATAAATAAATAGATTATTTGCAATGATACTAAGTAGATCAAGCGAAAGTCCTAGACTTGTTTGTGTGGTTTTGTGCCTATGAATTTTAGTTTTTGCAGCTGCTGGTGGGGATTTCTTCAGGATAGGCAAAAGGGTGTTTTCTGTTTTTGGACATTCTGATCTGTTCTAATTTCTAAGTATTTATAAGAAGATTTAGCGTGCAAGGGTTTCATACTTTTTATCTCATCTTTCTAATTCTTGTCTAAGGCTCAACTCAATAAGCCCCAAGTTTTCAGATCAGGGTCCTGACACTGAGAAAACAAACAATGTATTGAAAGCAATGTGTATCTAATAGTTGAAACAAAGCCAAGACAGCCTGGGACATGGGAATTTTGTTTTGTAAACCCAGTTCTACTTGCATCTAATATTCAGTACATGATACTTGAAGAAAATTATATACAGTAACAGAAGTATGCTTATCTCATCTTTCTCTTGTAGGCATATGATCTTGCAAACCGCAGGTATACCAAAAAAGAAGTAAAACCGAGACCAGTAAGCAGCCAGAAAAAATAATTAATATGAGCATTGTTCAAATTATTCACAACCTACCCCTCTTCTTTCCCTCCGGTGATTCCATCAATAATTGAAATAAGAAAGCCGCTGAAAAACCTCCCTACACCAAATATACATAATTATAATGCTATTCCTAAATGTGAGAAATGTATACATTGATAGTAGAAAACAGAAAGTAGAAACAAATAGAAAGACACCACACTTTCAGAAATCTCCCTTCCCTCTCAATTTTATTACTCACAAGAATTTTTACAAACATATCTTTCACAGGTCAAACATCCGTTCTTATATATCTATCGTAAGTGAAATAAGAAAATATATCAAGAGATTTTCTCTGTATACAGCATGATTATTTTCTAATATAAAGGAACTAAAACAGAAACAAATACAAAGTTTATTTCACTAGATATTTTATAGATCTTGTCTTTCCTTGTCTGTAACAATCCCAAATCCAGTTAGAGATATTGTCCACTTATTTCCGTTGGTATTTCCACTGTTTGTGTGCCTATATTCAAAATGTGAGCAATAGCATGTTAACACTCCCCCTCAAGTTGGTATGTACAGGTCATACATACCCAACTTGTCTATCATGTCATAAAATATGTTTCCGGTCACAGCTTTGATCAAGATATCCGCCAATTGTTCATTAGATCCTACATGTGAAATATCAATAACTCATGTTTCTATTTTCTCCTTAATAAAGTGTCTGTCGATTTTCACATGTTTTGTCCTGTCATGTTGTACCAGATTGTGAGCCATAGCAACTGCTGCCTTGTTATCACACAATAATTCCATTGTTTGTCCTGGAGGATAGCCGAGTTCAGTGAGTAACTTCTTTAACCACAACAACTCACAAATTCCCTTGACCATACCTCGAAACTCAGCTTCAGCGCTTGATAATGCAACCACACTTTGTTTCTTGCTTCTACAAGTCACCAAATTGCCCCTACAAATGTAAAGTAGCCTGCCGTAGATCTCCTATCACTACGATCACCTGCCCAATCAGCATCGGTATATCCTGAGATGTTTAGGTGTCCATATTTTCTAAAGAATAGACCCTTACCTGGAGTGCCCTTTAAATACTTCAGGATTCTCATAACAACACTCATATGCTCCTCACTAGGATTATGCATGAATTGGCTAACCTGACTTACTGCATAAGCTATATCAGGGCGAGTATGAGACAAGTATATCAGCTTTCCTACCAATCGTTGATACCTTTCCTTGTTAGCTGGCACCTAGTCTTCAGTCTCTTCCATTTTTGTAGTTCTGAATCATAGGGGTATCTACGGGTTTGCAATCTAATAATCCAACTTCAGCTAAGAGATCCAAAATATACTTGCGTTGTGACAACACAATTCCTTGTTCTGAGCGAGACACTTCTATACCCAAAAAATATTTTAGCCTCCCCAAATTTTTCATCTCAAAGTCTTTGGATAGTCTCCCCTCCAATTTTGTGATTTCCTCAGAACTATTTCCTGTAATTATCATGTCATCAACGTAAATAATCAACACCGTTAGTTTATCCTGATCTTTTTTAAAGAAAAGTGTGTGGTCAGAATCTCCTTGATTAAATCCATAATTTTTCATGGCGTAACAAAAATTTCCAAACCAAGCACGAGGTGATTGTTTCAATCCGTACAGAGCTTTCTTCAAAAGACACACTCTAGCTCCTTGAAACTTCATTCCAGGAGGAGCTTCCATGTACACCTCTTCTTTCAGATCACCATGCAAAAAAGCGTTCTTCACATCAAATTGATGTAGTGGTCAATCAAGATTAGCTGCAAGTGACAATAATACCCAAATGGTGTTAAGTTTAGCAACAGTAGAAAAAGTTTCCTGGTAATTAATTCCATAAGTTTGTGTATATCCTTTTGCCACTAGCATTGCCTTATATCGATCAACATTACCATTTGAGTCATATTTGATAGAGAAAACCCATTTACATCCTACAGGTCTATTGCCTTCTGGAAGATCAACTACCTCCCATGTTTTATTCTTTATAAGTGCCTCCATCTCGACTTCCATGGCTTTCAGCCAATTTGCATCTTGTTTAGCTTCCTGCACACTATTTGACACTTTAAGAGATAAAGAGTGATCACAGAAAAATTTCAATTTTTCAAGGAGGTGTTTGGTTGCAACATAGTTAGCTATTTCATATTATTTACTACTTCCATCTTCCGGTATATACCGTTTTGGTGCATTACCTCTATTGTTACGGGGTGGTAGAACATACCTAAGATTTGAACTACTTACAGTGCTATCTTCGGGAGATCTCAGGCTAGGCGGGGCGTGTACCATCTCATCTCCATTTATATCATTCCAGATATGTGCATCTCTTTCTACACTTTTACCAAACACACTTCTGTTCTTGTCTCTAATGTACACTTGTGTTAAGGTATTTCCATCGCTATTCATCAATTCCTCATTACCGACGGAATTAATGGGGCTATTTCTTTCCTCGACGTTATCTTCAGCATTTGACCTATTTTCCATTACTGGACTATCAGTATTCACTTGGACTATTGGCTCGAGTTCAATTTCTACTGGATTATTAATTTCAAAACAATTGTTGGATGGGATTTCTTTGTCTGGGAGCTTTGATAACTTTCATACTATAAGCTATATATTATTATTCCTCATACATCCTTTGGGGTCTATTTTCGTATCGCCTCTTTTGATAAGTTTAAAATAATTAAATGGAATTATGGTTCATTTGTACCCATTAGGTGTAGTAATGTAAATTATAAGCTAGGTTCTTTAAATGTGATTTGGTCCAACCCGGATCAGATATAAACCCAAAGGCTGGACCTTAATCCACACTGAGATTTTATATCTCACGTTCCACGGTTGGTTGTGGGGTCCAGGTAAGGAGCAGGAGCTATTTTGAAGTCCAAGAGGAGAGCGCTAGGATGGATTCCCGGTGTCTTCCGTTTTGTAGACCTTCCTTTTGACTTGTTTTTCTTGTATTTCGTTTGATTAGGAGTAGTTTGTAGTAGGATAGTGAGGACCGGTCTCACGTCCTTTGGTGAGACCGACCTCTTTGTATGTATCTTCATATTTCTTTAGCTTCTGCTGTAAATTTTGTAAAGGGCACCGTTATATATATATAAATATCTGGTTGTTGGATGTTCATGTATTGTGTTCATTGTGTGTGTTGTTCCTTTATTTAAATATAATGTAGTAGTTTTGTCTCATTTCTTAACTATCCAATTAAGCCTTTCGTGTACTTGTAAACAAGTACACGTGGCGGGATTAACACCCCTAAGTTAGTCAATATTTCTGGGGTGTGACATCGAGAATGGTCCGATTCTTCCTCTCGGCCACACCGTTTTGTTGAGGAGTGTATGGTGCGGTTAGAAATCGCCTTATGCCTTGCTCCTCGCAATACTCCATGAAAGCCGTCGAAGTATACTCGCCACCTCTATCGGATCGTACAGCTTTGATGTGTCTACCAGTCGCCTTCTCCACCATCACTTTGAACTTTTACCGCTGAAAGATTCAGGAGTAATTGGTCCACATATGTCAGTATGAATCAACTCGAAAGGTTGCTTAGCTCGATATTCTGCCTTCTTTTGAAACGAGCTTCTTGCTTGCTTGCCAAACACACATTCTTTACAAAAATTTCCCTCGTAGTCCATGTCGGGTAGCCCATGCACCATGTTCTTCTTTGCTAACTCTTTTAGACCACCATGATGTAGGTGACCAAACCAGAGATGCCACAGTGACGCCTTGTCTTCTACGTTGACTCGTACATCCGATTCCTCCCCATCTCGACTCGAGTGACTAAGCGCCCTTGCTTATCTTTCAAGTGTAGTATCCGGTCTTTCATAAGTACCGAGTAACCTTTCTCCATGAGTTGCCCCATACTCAAAATGTTGGTCTTGAGGTCTGGTACGTAATACACATTTTGGATTGACCCTATCAAGCCATCCTTTTGTAAGTAACAAACCGTACCTTGGCCTTTGACCTCGACCTTCGACGCATCTCCAAAAGATACATGTCCATCTTCAACTTTTTGCATCTCCTTGAACAAATGTTTGTTCCCACACATGTGGTTGCTTGCACCCGAGTCAAGGTACCACACCGTGTTGTTGTCGGTGTTGACTTCGTTGTGAGCCATCAAGAGTAAATCTTCTTTCACCTCATCTTCTGTGGCTAGATTGGTTGTCTCTTCCACCTTTTTCTCGACTCGACATTCTTTCGCGAAATGCCCCACCTTGCCACAATTGTAACACTTGTCGGAGTTGCAATCCTTCGCATAGTGACCATATTTGTGACATTTGTAGCACTCGATGTTGGAATAATTTGATCGGCCGCCTTTCCCACGACCGCGTCCTCTTCCACGCCAATTTTGTTGGCTTGATTGCTCATTCTCCTCATAATACCCTTCTTGACCACGACCTTTACCACCATGACTATTTCCTCGACCTCTACCTCGAAAATTTTGAGAATAGAGTACCTTTTCATCTTTGATTGACGCCTTGGTTTGAAGTGCTTGCTCGAGTGTCTCCTCCTCCTTCTTCTTCTTACGTTGCTCGTGTGCCTCGAGAGAACCGGCGAGCTCGTCGACTGTGAGCGTCGCAAGGTCCTTTGACTCTTTTATCGCGCACACAACATTCTCAAAATTGTCGGCTAATGATCTCAAAATCTTCTCCACAACTCGCGCATCGGTTAACGCTTCGCCATTACAAATGAGTTGATTCACCACGACTTGTACACGCGTGATGTAGTCAGATACACTTTCCGACTCCATCTTCATGCTCTCCAACTTGCCACGAAGAGTTTGGAGACGCACTTGCTTGACTCGGTCGGCTCCTTTGAACACTTTTCTTAAAATGTCCCATGCTTCTTTTGAAGTAGTTGCACCGGCAATCTTCTCAAAGCCCGACTCGTCAATGGCACGTAACAACATGTATAGTGCGGCCTTATCCTTCGATCGCGCCTCTTTCAACGCCTTATTTTGAGCCGCCGTATATCTCGTGGTATTTGTTGGTTCTTCGAAACCTTCTTCGACCACCTCCTATGCATCTTGAGATCCAAGAAGAGCTTTCATTTGAATGCTCCAGTTCTCGTAGTTCGCCTTCATTAGTCGTGGTAATGACATTTGACCCGTCACATTCGCCATTGGCTCTGATACCAATTTGATAACTGAATTAACCCACAACTACTATATTATTTCCAAGTGTTTTTCAACTCTCTCTAATAGAACTCACTTGAACTATTTAACTTTTATATTTCTCTGAGTTATTTTCTTACAATAGAAAGAACAATCTATTTATAGGCATTAGCATGCTCTTCTAAAACTGAAAATAATAAAATATAATTATGGCCATAAAACTCCACTATCTCCTATATCACCCCTTGGCCTTTAACTTCAAAAAACTCTTGACCTTTTATTTTCCACTAACTTCTAAATTAAAACCCACTAAAAGATACCATTTAATGTTTATTCAACAGCAAAAGCATAAGAGATCCTAAAAAGAATATTTTGTGGGGCTAACCACCAGATGCTCGTCGGTACCTAGGGATGTCAATGGGCCTTACCCGCGGGTATTTTGCCTATCCCGCGGCCTACCCGGCCCGCAAAAATGTCATACCCGACCTACCCGGCCCGCAAAGGTGGGCTTAGAATTAGCAGCCCGACCTATCCATGGGCTTCACAGCCCGGCCCATGGGCTACCTGCACAGGCCCGTCTAATACTCCAGTGCATCACAACATCAGCGCATCAAATAAAAAACATTTTTTTTTCTATTATTGAATGTATAGTTTGTAATTACAGAATTGTAAAATTTGTGATAATTTTAGAATTTCAGATTAATATCGTCTAATAATTTGATATCATAACCAGCTACTAGTATTATAATCGGCCAAATCTATTCAGGCCTCACGTCATATACTAATATCCAATCTAATTTAATATTATAATCGGCCCATGGGTACAACTTCATAGCCCATAGCCCGTCCCGGCCCGTCCATAGGCCCGGCCCTACTCGACCCTCCATGACAATGGACCGGATGGATACAGTGCTTGGGCCGGGTAGGTATGTGCGGGCCGATGGACCGGCGGACCAAACTGCCATCCCTATCGGTACCTGAATATCAGGTCTATCCACCAACCCGGAATCTCTTGCTACCGTCAATCGCCTCATTTCGACAAGTGCTGCTACAACTGTTGACAACACGGAGAGAAACATACTGGTACCAATGCGTTGCAGCATGGTCAAACCAGCAGTTTGGCCTGTGAATTTTCGAATGAATGGTACGAGGAATGCATCATAAATTGGGAGGAATATAGAAATAGTTAGCAGTTGTGCAAAGACCATGGCTTATATGGATTGATAAATGGTAGTAAACCAACTTCGTTGCAATTTTATAGAAAGATTGGTAACAATTAATGAGCTCCTCTTTAATCTATAATATAGGTAATATGTTATGAAAGCACAATTTGAAATTAAACCAACTTATTTATTTATTTAATAGCTCAAAATTCTTGTGTGAGATTTGAGAGATTGTTTCTATTCTCTTCTCTTTGACCTTTGTGTTATTTGGTTATTTTGGCTTAGTCTTTCATCTTTGTGTGTAAGAAGACTAAGTTCAAGCTTGTAAGAGTTATTGTTGTGTTAGTGGAACGAATCGATTTTGTTACCATGTCGGAGGATCGGAGGCTCGGAGAATAGGCTCATCAATAGTCGAACTTCGTGAAAATTTCGATGTCACTTGTGTCATTGCGTTGTTGCAATTGCTAATCACTTCTCTATTTAATTCTAATTGCTATATATTTGTTTGGAAATAATTGAATTGCTAATTACTTTTACGTTTTTGTCATTAGTACTTAATTAAGCCAATACGTTTTAACACTTCTCTATTAAATTGCTTGGATTATTAATTTGAGAAGTGTGTTAATTGGTTGGTAATTGAAATGATTGGTTTGTATTGACTTGAGAATTTTCATTAGAACTTGAATTATTAAATTTACAATTATAACCCTAGAATTTTAGGAAAACCCACCCCTCTAGGGTTATCATATTGTAGCTTATTGAATTTCTTAGATTAATGTTAATTTTTGTAATTAAGTTGGATTAATTAGTTACATGGCTAGATAAATTAGTTATGTGTTGGTTCCAAAAAGTATAAAGCATATTTTTGTTATTGGATAAATTAGATTATAATTAGTCATGTGCTATGTTTGAGTTCAAACAAATTAACTATATATTTTTATTATTGGATAATTATTCAGAAAAAATATTTTATTTAAAATATATATTGTCAAAAAAATCATTCAAAGTTCATGCTTAAATTCATAAATTAGTTCAACAAAAGAATTATATCTCAAATCAAGTACACCACAATACTTCTTGCTAGAGGTGGCAAGTCGGGTCGGTCGGGCGGGTTCGGATTTGGTCGGGTTAATTTGACTGTTTACAATAGTTGGATTAGGGTCGGGTGAGGTCGTGTCGACAATTTCGGGTTGTCATGTGTCGACAACTTTCGGGTCATGGGTCGGGTCGGGCGAGGTCAGGTCGGGTTTAGGGTCGTGTTGTGTCGTGTCGGTCTTTTTCGGATGATGGGTCGGGTCGGGCGAGACCGGTAGGGTTTCAGGTTGAGATGTATCGACAACTTTTGGGTCGGGTCGGGCGAGACTGGGTCGAGTTCAGGTTAGGTTGCATCGACAACTTTCAAGTATTATTTTGAGTTTTAATTTCAATCAGACAACATCGGGGCGCGTTATTGAATTATGTTAGTAAATCTTGACTTTATCTGATGTTAATTTGTTAGTAAAATTAGATTATGATGTGAGCAAGATATGATTAGATTAATTTACAGGTTGTATCAGGTCAAGTCGGGTCGGATCGGATTCGGGTCCTCATGTGTCGCTCCATCTCAGGTTACGAGTCGTCTCGGGTCGGGTCGGGCTAGAGTCTTCATGTGTCGCGCCATTTCGGATTACAAGTTGTCTTGGATCGAGTCGGGTTCATATCGCTCATGTGTCGTTTCGTCTCAGATTACGGATCATCTCGGTTCGAATCGGATCGGATCGAATTCAAATAGTTTTACTTTATCAAAATGTCGGATTAGATTGAGTTCAGATCGGACCGAGTTGAAAGAATTTTTCGAATCAGATCGAATTCTGCCACCTCTACTTGTTGCATACTTCTCATATACCATCTTTTACGGTGAATAAGATAGAAGCTTCACAATGAGTTGTTGTCACAATTTTTTTGTATTATTTACCTTCGAGAGAGTCATCATTCTTGAATTATTCTTTGCAGCATATGTATTCGCGCATCCTCACTTCTGTTGTTCTTTCAAAATACTTGCGATATTTTTTTCGAACACTAAAACCAACACACAAAACATAATCTTTGTAAAGAGAATGCAACTATGTTTTTTGCTTCACAAGTTTTTTGTTCATGGCTGCAAATTCAAATTAATTTTTATTATTTATTTAGCATACTTAAGTAGGTAAAAATTTGTATTATACAATTTCAAAAAAAATTACCATGGATTGAAGAAATATTCAGCAAAAGAATGCAACTATGTTTTTTGCTGGAATCTTTTTCACGGGATAATGAAAGCATCAAAAAGAAAAAGAAAAATCAATATTGTATGTTTTGCTTCACTCGTGAAATCATTCACCGGATGTATATTTTCTTTGATATAGTACATGATCTTTTTTTTAATTATTCTTTTCTTTTATTCTTAATTTTTCACAGACAAAAAATAGTGATAAAGAAATTTGTAACTTTTCTGAAATGGAGACGTAAGTATACATAATCTATTAAGATAATATCTTTGATTATTTCAACATTCACCTCTTTTTTTGTCTTATTCTTATTTTGTTTCTTTTTTTTTATCGTATTCTTACTTTGTCTTATTCTTTTTTTGAATATTTTTCTGGTGTTACTACTAACATCTAGGTGTTCATACCAACTCTCCAGTGTTCATGTTAACATCGCAGATGTTCATACTAATTTCAGAGGTGTTAATACTAACTACTTTGGTGTTCATACCGACTTCACTAGTGTTCATACTAACTTCATAAATATTCATACTAACTTTCGAGGTGTTCATGCCAACTTCACCGGTGTTCATATTAACTTTTCGCGGTGTTCAGGCATACTATCTGATTTTCATCTTTTTCTGGTGTTCATACTAACTTCACTGGTGTTCATACTAGCAATTTGAGATGCTAATACTAACTTTCGTGGTATTCATACTAACTTTTTAAGGTGTTCATATTAGATTCGGATGCTAGTATGAACACATATTTCAACTAATATAAACAACTTATTTATTTAGTATGCGCCTCATTATGTGATGAACATTATTAGTTACAGTTCCAATTGCAAAACATTTTTGAAACAACTAGCATGAACACAAATTTCAACTAATATGAACACCTTATTAATTTAGTATGTGTCACATTTTGTGATGAACATTATTAGTTACAGTTTCAAGTACACATCATTCTTAAAAGAGCTAGTATGAACACATGTTTGAACTAATATTACACATGTTTTATTTAGTTCGTGCATTTGTTTTATTTAGTCTGCACACCATTCTATGCTAAACTTATATGAACACCATTTACAATTAATCTGAACACATGTTTTATTTAATCTGCACATTTATTTTATTTAGTATGCACAACATTATATGCAAAACAGACTTGAAACAACTAGTATAAATACATTTTACAACTAATATGAATACTTGTTTTATTTAGTCTGCACACCGGTTTTATTTTGTATGCACAACATTCTGTGCAAAACATACTCCAAACAACTAGTATGAACACGTTTTACAACTAATCTGAGCACCTGTTTTATTTAATCTGCGTCTCATTCCGTAATAAACGTTCAAGATAGTGTATAGGGTTAAAACGTCCAGAAGAGTGTGCGTGATTGAACTTTTATTTTTATTTTCGTTTGACTTTTTTATTTTTTATTTTAGAAAATTAGTTAGGGGACAGAAGTAGGAAACAATGATGGAAACATTGTTTGTCTGGTCAATCTGTTAATTAATTGTGCAGAATCAATAAAAAATAGAAGAAAATAAATGACATGTCATTAACATTAATTGCTATTTATATAAGCAATTAAATAACGCCACATGAAAAGTTCTTGTTGGATGTCCCTGCCACATATTCATGCCCAGTCATAATTTTTTTCGCTTCAAATTCAAAAGAAAAAAGAGACGCTTTTGCACGAATCTTGACTAAGAACGGATTGGATTTACAACGGCTCGGGACTTTAGGTACTGCAGTGGTTGTGAACAGTAAACCTAGGCGACAATCAATAATTTCCGAAAAAGAAAGAGACTAGAGTTCTTCCTCAAAACCCCTCCGACTCGACTCCAACTCGACTCCGACTCATATCGGATCCAGATCTGACTACAAAAAAATGCTTCCCGCCATCGCCAACCTCCTGTCGGAATCCGACAATCCATCGTCGGAGAAGATGGACCTCCTCATCCAATCCATCCAAGGCGACCTCCGCTCCAACGACGCTCTCCGTCAATCCACCGCTCTCCTTTCCTCCCTCCAGCAGTCCGCCGCTGGCCGAGACGTCTCCGCCGTCGCACGCACCGTCGTTGAGGAGATCGTCACCTCCCCTGCCTCTGCCGTGTGCAAGAAGCTCGCCTCTGATCTCCTCCGTTCTCTCCCCCTTCCTCCTGACCTCTGGGACCAAACCCTCACTGGTCTCCGCTCCGACCTCTCCTTCCCCGATCCTGATGTAGCAGCTGCCGCATTGTCTCTGTTTCCTTCTGTTCCTTCGCATCTGTTGCCGAGATTGCTGTCGGATTCACATGCACAGTTGTCAGCTGCTCTCGGGTCGCCCGCTGCGAGCTTGAGACTAGCTGCTGCTGATTCACTTGCCTCTGTTTTGGCAAGGGATGATCTAGTGTTGCTATGCCATTCTTCGCCGCCACTTCTGACAAGGGTCTCCTCATGGTGGGAGAAGATTGCAACTCTGACCCTTGATCGGTCGGATCCAGTTTCCAAGTCTGCTTTCGAGTCACTGGGGCGGCTCTTACAGGTGAGGTAGCAATAGTGTCACTTCATATATTTAGTTTTCGATATGCCAATGGCAAAGCTTGAATTGAGCCTGCAGGCCTCTATAGTTATGTCTAATTTGGGACATGCACTGGTAACAACTAACAAGGTCAATTAAATTGGTCGTATGATGTTAAATTGAAAGGTCTGCCAGAACATTGCTGTCTGAAATGTTACTGAATATCTTAGATTGAAGGCCTTGATACCCTTACTTCCCAGTTATTATTGGTACTGCTAGTTTGCATGATCTATGTCCAACATTGCAATGTATGCTTCTGTTCCTGTGCGCGAAAAGTGAAGATAAAGTAGATCAAGCCGGTTTTGAAGCGTTGCTTGCATCTTATGTAACTTTTCTCCAGCATAGTCATATACAATTTAATGTGCAGTATTTGGTTAGTCTTGTTAACAGGGAGTATTACAAGTTGCTTGATCCATCAATATGTAATTCTGTCTTAATTCAGGAGCTTGAAACAAAGAGAATGAGTAGTTTGGCTGGAGACAAGCTGGTTGATGGGGACCATTCTCTTGCGATCCGGTCCCAGTGGGTTGTAACAGCTGTTGAGTTTATATGGTCAAAGCGCAGTGCCTTAATTTCCCGGTCCCTTGTACTTCCTGTTGAGGCCTTCCGTACAACTGTTTTCCCGCTTGTTTATGCGGCCAAGTGTGTTGCATCAGGTGCTGTTGAGACCCTACACAAGATTGCCAGGCCAGGTGATAATAAACTTTCCACATCTGTCTCTGCAGGAGAATCAAGCGCAGAGAAACTTGTGGGGGTTTCTGATATTGTGTCGCATCTGTTGCCTTTTCTCAGCTCGTTGGATCCACCGTTGATTTTTGAGGTCGGGATTAACATGTTATCTCTGGCAGACGTGCCTGGAGGGAAACCAGAGTGGGCTTCAGCAGCAATTATTGCTATATTGACACTGTGGGACAGGCAAGAATTTTCTTCTGCCAGAGAGACAATTGTTAGAGCAGTTGTGGCAAATCTCCACTTGCTTGATCTCAGCATGCAGGTCCGTTGTTCCCATATCTTTTTTCTAATTGTTTTTTGCAGTGACACAAAACCTAATATCAATCTTGCAAAATGACTGAATAGCTGCATCAAATTTCCTGGCAAAGTACCGTGCCAAGATATAGATATCGCATGACTTACAATTTTACAAACTATGAATTCCCCACAAACTGTCTTAGAGAAATTCTAATATAGCTTCCTTCACCTTTTGCCCCTTAACTTTTCCAAACTATTGCTCCATCTTCCTACTCCAGGGATGAGTGCAGTATGAGAGCTGTTTAGACATTTTGTTATATAATTTAGAGGAAAGGTGTAAAGGTAGTGTTTTGACTGCCTTGCAGGATCAAAACAGTTTGGCCCAGCTACGGTAGAATGGTAGATATTTTGCATTCTTTGTATTTTTCAGCTTGCATTAAAGGAACTGCTTAACCTGTATGTGGCAGGTATCTCTGTTCAAGAGGCTACTCCTGATGGTGAGAAACTTGCGTGCTGAATCTGATCGCATGCATGCACTTGCATGCATCTGCCGTACGGCCCTTTGTGTGGATCTTTTTGCAAAGGAGAGTGTTCGTAGAGGTCAGAAGCCCTTGCCTGGAACTGATGTGACCTCGCTTTTTGAGGATACAAGGGTCAAGGATGATCTCAATAGCATTACAAGCAAGAGCCTTTTCAGAGAGGAGCTTGTTGCCTCATTGGTTGAGAGTTGCTTCCAGCTATCTCTTCCTCTACCAGAGGAAAAACACTCAGGTACTGGCAATCTGTTGTGGAAAAGACCCTGCTATGAGGTCAGCTACCAGTGCTATACCTGAATATGTGCAAGGACCTGACATAATCCTTACTGTCCTTGGTTTCAAAAGTCAGAAGTTGACCTACCAGACTAAAATCAAAGAAAAAATGAAAAAAAAAGAATTGGATTTAACCAAATAGTCATTGTTGGAGTTTTGCTTATGCAGATTGTGTCTACCATATTCAGTCAATTTTTAATGGTCTAATTGAAGTTGTTTAAGCATAATTATATTAAAGGTAGCTCCTACTCGTTGATCTGAACTAGTGAACTTGACCATGTGCTGTTTATTTGATATCTTAGTCACGTCTAACTTAACTTCCACTGTGTCAATTTGATCATGTAGGCACGGAGAGCAGGGTTATTGGTGCATTAGCTTATGGTACAGGGTATGGTGCCTTGAGCTGGACTGAGCCAGCCTTAGATGTGGTAGAAGTGTGTCGGCCTTGTATGCTGTGGGACTGTGATGGTAGAACTTACGCAATAGATTGTTACCTCAAGTTACTTGTGAGGCTTTGCCACATATACGATACCCGGGGTGGTGTCAAGACGATAAAAGCGGGTGCATCTCAAGACCAGATTTTGAATGAGACAAGGTTGAGAAATTTGCAACTACAACTTATCAAGGATCTTCGTGAGGTGGTTATATATTTTGTATTTTACTCTTTTTGTGTGATTTACTTCTTTTGTGGCCTTGGGCCCTTGAAATCCAATCCTGAGTCCTGACTATGTGAAGGTACCAAAACCGGAGATAGAGTTACTTCTCAATGGGATTTTTGGTATCAAGTCCGCAAATGGTTTTATACTTCCTGATAATGTGATAAGGTTAAGGGAACAAAACATGGAAAGTTATGTCTACCTCTTTTTAAAATCATTGGTGCCCTCTGTTTTTTATTGTTTCTGTATAAACTTATTGTGTTGGTCTTGCTGATGGTGCCTACTGAATTTTCAGGAACCTTTTTTTGCTTTGTTTGTTTATTTTGGTGATTTTATCCATGATATACTAAAAGTCCTTTCAAATTTTAGGTAGCACTATCCATCTATAGAAATGAGCTGTTTTGTCACGTTGTCAGGTACACACCCCAAGGATATGTGCACGACTCATCTGGGCAATTTCTGAGCATCTTGACCTTGAAGGTCTGGACCCGCTATTGGCTGATGACCCAGAGGACCCACTAAACATAATAATATCCAACATACATAAGGTTTTGTTCAACACAGATTCTGCTGCTTCTTCTGGCTCGAACCGCCTCCAGGATGTCCAAGCTGTGCTCATATGTGCTCAACGCCTTGGATCAAGGAATGCACGTGCAGGACAGCTTTTAATTAAGGAGCTTGAAGAGTTTAGAGCTAGCACTGTTGCTGACATGGTCACAAAGCATCAGTCCCGGTATATTATTCAGACATTAAAGTATGTGACGAACAAGACAGAGAGCAGGTGGGCCCATTGATTTTATAACTTGTTTCCATTGTCGTATCTCTTCTTAGTTAGAGAGGCTTCTTGAATGGACACAGAAAATCGAATGTTTGGAATATGACCCATTAGTTATCTCAGAGAGATTGTTACTAGCTGCTACTCCATTAGTGTATTAACCAAATCAAACAAGAAAAATTAAAGTTCATTTATGGTGAGGTTTGCTTACTGTTCTTGTAGTGAATTTGAAACTACTTGGATTTCTGTGCCTCTCTTTATTAGGCCAATGCATATTCTCACATTTCACACTGAAATCATTGTATGACCAGACTAAACTGTTCGATTTTTGTAATTTTGATTTATTTGTTTGGTCATTCTCGTTGAAATTTCCAGATGGGCAGGTGTAGGTGAAGCCACAGGAGACTATCCTTTTAGTCACCACAAACTAACAGTGCAATTTTATGAGGCAGCGGCTGCCCAAGATAGGAAATTGGAAGGTTTAGTGCACAAGGCCATTCATGAGCTCTGGAGGCCAAACCCAAGCAGACTGTCCCTTCTTCTGACAAAAGGCATATCTTCGAGTAACCACAAAGTGGCTCCAAAAGCACAGGTTCTGACCGGCAGCAGTGACCCCTGCTTTATTGAAGGATACCATTTGTCAGACCCCACAGATGGAAGGATCACCCTTCATTTGAAAGTTGACTCTGTTTCTTTTTCTTATCTTTGTTTCCATTGAAGTTAGGTTAGTTCAGAGTTCAGACCATATATCAACAACTGCAAGTATTAGCTGGAACCCAAGACACTGATTGTAGTTGGTTTTGGGAACTAGAGTTTTTGAGAAAATAACTATTAAGAAAGAGGTGAAGGATTTTTTTTTTTTATAGAATAGCTAAGAAAGAAGTGAAGGATTGCAATGTTGTCTTTTTAATTCCACCCAGAAATGCTTGTTTATGTTTTTCAATTGTATTCACATGGACCTTAGAAGAAACTAATAGATAGCAGTCTGCAAATATCAAATGAAAACCAAGTTATAACAAACAAGAAAAAATCTGCCTCTTCCGAAAAAAAGCTCCAATACTACATTCAAAGGTAGGGCGTAGAATAGTATTGATTCAGGCATTTCCCAATTTTCAGCTACTAAATTTAACCGAGCTGGAGCTTAACCGGGTCGACATCAAAGTTGGGCTATCAGGATCTCTATATTACATGGATGGGTTCTCCCGCACTGTCAGGCACTTGCGAAATCTCATCTCGCAGGTACTCTTAATTTAATAGAAGTCATGGTTGAGATGAGGGCTTTGACTCAATCGTCCCTAGCAGTAGGCACTGGGTTATGAATCTGAGACCACCTACAGGATGAGAAATTTCTTAGCCAGCAGTGGTAGGTGAGATACATTGACCATGAGTATAGGTCACCACTGTATCCTTCTTTGTTTCAGTTGAGTTTTGTTGGATCTTGACTGTATGGTTAACAAGGTTGCTTCTCAGCTGGGTTTATGCAAACTATACCCATTGCATTACCTTAATCAATCCTTACACCAACTTTGTGGATTTCTCTATACTAACAGGCTTGGGTTTTATAGAGCTTAGAAAGGAAAAGTTACGTTATTTTAATAAAAATGGTAGTATTTTCAGTGGATAAGTTTTTTCTGCAAACCAGCTCCGAGTTTATCTTTTTAGGTCCTAGTTGGTAAATATTCAAAGGGAGGTTAGGTTGTTGACACATCAATTTCTTTCTGGAGGTAGAGAAACATCAAAGTTTTGGATGCTCATTCTTTTGTTTTAAAAAATCAGGATCCCATCCTTAGCAGTGTGACAGTCGGAGTATCCCACTTCGAGAGATGTGATCTGTGGGTCCAGGTGCTCTACTACCCATACTATGGGACGCGTGGAGACTACGAAGGAGACTATGCAGAGGAAGATGCCCAGATAGTCAGACAGAAGCGGGCCATGAGACCTGAGCTTGGTGAGCCCATAATTCTTTGGTGTCAGCCCTACAAAATACCGCTGACAGAGCTGCTCATGCCATACAAAGCCTCTCCTGTAGAGTACTTTCGCCTCTGGCCTAGCCTCCCAGCCATACTAGAGTATACAGGTACATATACATATGAGGGTAGCGGGTTCAAGGCCACAGCTGCACAGCAGTATGATACTTCGCCTTTCCTCAGCGGGTTAAAATCCCTCTCGACGAAACCATTCCATCAGGTGTGCTCACATTTCATCAGGACGGTTGCTGGGTTCCAAGTAAGTATTTCATTTTTTGGGTACTTCCATTTGGGAATCTGTTTGTGTTTGTGTGTGTGTTGTGTGTGTGTGTATGTGTGTGTGAGTGTTTTCTTTTTCTTTCTCATAGCACCTGACTAGTTTTTGCCTGGAGGTTGAAGGCCCAATATCTTTGCAGCATCATTTCTCCTCATGCTTATCCCAATTGGGGTGTGTTACTGTGAATGTCTTTCTGAAGCCCCCTTCAGTTTTTTTGGATCGAGTCAATGTAACTGCAAATTGACTATAGGAAAATTTCTGATATATGAAAAGTGGAACCATTGCAGCATGTTAGACGATTGACTTCAATAGGTTCATGCGAGATCTGCATGCAGACCCATTAAGCTTGCAATCGACCAATAAAATATGCAAGCAGATCAATTAATTATAGCAGAATTATGACCAATTATGCAGTTTATAATAAAATTATGTAACTTGACCACAAATAGCCTCTATAAAAAGGTCGCCACCTAGGACAGCTTGGCAAGCTATTGCTAATTTTCACAGCAATAATTACCTATTTACCTTGCATATTTCATATACAAATAACTCTTACTATCCAATTAATCTCCAAAAAAAGAGCTTGACTAGTGATGCATCATGGGATTGACCTATCTTATTGCCTGAAAATTTTTGAAGTATAGAACTCTTCCTAAGAAATTATTGTAGATTACTATATAGATACTTCTCTTCTTAAGAATTCATTGTAGATTACTATATAGATATAACTTCTCTTCCTAAGAATTTATTGTAGATTACTAGATTACTATAATAGGATATCAATAAAAGATATGAAACTCAGTTGATGAAGAGTCATGATGAATTTTCTCCTTGAAATTGCAGTTGTGTTTTGCTGCTAAGACTTGGTTTGGTGGGTTTGTGGGACTGATGATCTTTGGTGCCAGTGAGGTGAGCCGAAATGTTGACCTTGGTGATGAGACTACGACCATGATCTGCAAGTTTGTGGTGCGCGCATCTGATGCCTCCATCACGAAGCAAATTGGTTCCGACTTGCAGGTATAGATATCAGATGGAAACCAAATATGGTCATGTGCGTCTGACCTGTACCTGCCCTGCACAGTTGTGAAAGCATATTTTTATTAATTCGTGTATAGTAATAACCTCTTCAAGATTTAGATAACCCTGACATATCTGTTAGAATTTGAGAAGTTATAGATGAAAATGCTTTTTGGTAACTTTAGCGAGGATGCTCAACTTGGAACAAATTTGCAAAATAAAATGAGTTAATTAGTTAAATTCTTTTTAAATGAAAAGGAACAAAAGTTGCTAATGAACCATCGAAGCTGGATATCCTGCTGAAAGACCTTGATGATTTTTTTCTCTTGTTGTTGGTTGAAGCCTTGGAGGGTATAGGTCTCGCCTACTTGTGCCATCTGGATACATGCAAGACTGATTTAATTCATATTGAATTATTAAATCTCTGTCAATAAGTTTATGAGGATCCATTAGAAATAATGATATACGTGACAAGGTCGGGTTGCACCGATTGAAGAAAAGCTTGCCCAACATCGCTTGAGATAGTATGGGCATGTGCAATGAATACCTTCTGAAGCACCACTACGTAGTGGAGTTCTGAGTTGCGTCGAAAGCACAAGAAGAGGTAGGAGTCGACCGAGATTGATATGGGATAAAGTAGTAAAAAGAGACATGAAGGCATGGGACGTCTCCGAAAAGTTGGCGTCAGATAGGAATGCGTGGAAATTAGCAATTTACGTACCAGAATCATGACCTAGGTTAGAATTGATATTGGTAGAATTGTACAACTTCTCGTCGCGATTAGAGATGTAGGGCATTGTTTAGATTCTTAGGATTTATAGCATAGTTATTATTCTATTATTATTATTATTATTATTATTATAATTATTATTATTTATATTTATATTTTTTCATCGCTTTGATTGTGTTTCATTTCTAGCATATCCCAACTTGTTTGGGACTAAAGGTTTTGTTGTCGTTGTTGTTGTTGTTGTAACAAGTTTCTGAGGAACTTTTCATGAAACTGGTTTTCAATAAATTTACCAAGACATACAATTCAGAGTAGCTTCCAAATAAAAGATAACCCATGTTCGCAGTTTCTCCCTTAATCTGGTATGAGAGAAGGATAGGGAACTCAGTGAAGGGCTCTAGTAACATCTGAAATTTCAGGGCTGGCTTGATGACATAACTGACGGCGGGGTTGAGTACATGCCAGAAGATGAGGTCAAGGCGGCAGCTGCTGAGAGGCTGAGAATATCAATGGAGAGAATTGCGCTTCTTAAGGCAGCCAAGCCGAAGCCTAAGCCTGAGGAGGAAGAAGAGAAGGAGAAAGAAGAGGAAGAGGAGAAGAAGAAAGCAGAAGAGACCGGAGAGGATGGGAAACCTAAGGGTCCCTCTACCTTGTTTAAACTCACGGCCGAAGAAGCTGAGCACCGGGCCCTCCAGGCTTCAGTTTTGCAGGAGTGGCATACATTATGCAAGGAGAAGCCCATCAAAGCATGATGATTTTCTTTTCATTTTTTTCTTGAGGTTCTTATTGTATTCAATATTTTCCCCCCTTCTTTTGATCTTGTTTTCTTTGGTAATTGTTTTTTTTTTCTGTGTGTACGAGTACGTTGGTTGATTCTAGAGCTGTATCCTGTATATTTGTGTATTTGAATATATCATTTTTGTGTAGGTAGATAGTGAATGATACTCGCGGTATAGTTTCTATTGTGTTCGTTTTGTCTCTCTTAATAGTTAATAGTTGTTTTAAGATCAGATTTAGAACAGTGGCTTTGAAATGCAGTCCACTGGCGATCGTACTTCCCAAAATCCAACTCTTAAGCTCCAAAAGTTGGGGAATAAGTAAACAGTAAATTATAGGTTCCAAAATTTAACTCTTAATCACTAGATCAAGACTTGATTCTTATAACTGCGACATCTTTTTTCTCAAACTTTAGTTTGATGCAATACAAACGGTAATGAATAAGCACCCAATTCAGTTCAATCAGTATTTTTCGATACAGTTGCTAATTTTACTTATTCTGAACAGACGGAAGACATAGATTTAGAATAGATCCTCGAGAACAGTAAACAACATGTTTAAATGCACTTGGCAATTTGATACTTCTGTGTGAATCTCGTTTTGTTAAAAAAAATCTTGAATTTCGTAGAGGTGGTGGTTAACGAGCACGTACGGTATCCCTTTGTTTTGATCAGATGTTCATGTTCCACACCAGTGTCTCAAAAGAAGTCTATTTCGAATTGATGAACCTCATAAATGATCCCAACAAACGAGCACCTAATTGATCATCCTCTTAAATGAAAATAATTAATTAGAAATTTAGAACCGTTGATCTTTCATTCAAAGATTCAGATCAAAAAGTTTAAGGATCTTTAATTCGTACACCTTGCTACTTTTATCACTGCCATTTTTATAATACGACGGTAGGTTTTTGTCGAGGGGCTTTGCAACTTGTAAGAGACCCTGCTTTATAACTAAATTGGAAAAAATATCATTTATTATACGATCAAACTTGTTGTTGTGGTTGTGTGTGTGTCTAGTTGTTATACTGTTAATCTGATTGAAAAACTTCACAAGGTTATTCTGTGATAGAGGATTTGAATCGAAAGTAGTTATTGTTTAATATCGTTTCATCAAACTCTTGGTGGCTCTATTTAATTTGTAATTAATATTGTTTCCTAAAACTAAGCTAGAGTTGATACATTTTCTGATTTTCTATAATGATCAAATAAACGAAGGCGAACATATTTGAAAGGATGTATTTTAGCCACAAGTGATCAACTAATATGTTCTTTAATTTGATGGAAATCGATAAAATTTTAAAATTATCTTGAATATAGACGGTTTGGTTTCAAGTACATAGTCTTATTGTGTAGTATTTGAGATGTCAGATTCACAATAATAATTGTTTGATTCATTGGTTGGTTTAGATTGTGTTAATTTAGGTTTGATTAAGAGTTTGTTATTAAAGTGTTGACAACAAATTAAAAAAAGATGTTTGAGTGGTTAGTACAAATATAGAGTATATTTTTTATATTTTAGGATTATACTTCATATGAGATGTATATGCTTGTTTGTGCGTGCATGTGTCGTCAGGGGCAGATTTAAGTAGGCTCGGGGGCAGCCGCCCCCCCTAAATTTTTTTGCAAAATAAGTATATTTATACGATTTGAAAACTTTTTTATAAAATAATTATGTATATTTAAAATGTGTCATATTTTTCTTTCTTTGAAAAAATATTGATCTTGTCCTCCTGACGTAAATCATGAATTTGTTCATTTGTGTCATGTAGTTTTACTATAGCAGTTGCTGGTACCTAACAATTTCAGCATGTGGTCACTCATGCTCTAGTGAAGTTGGAACTCTAATTCAAGTTTTGTTCTAGTCACTTATTATATAATCCATGTTTTGTCTTATACATAATTAATAATTAATGATCCTAAACATTCATGTTTTATTCAAATATGTAATATTAGACATGACTAAATTAATTATTTTAATTACTTCATCTATTAATAATATTACAAAGACATTATAATATTTTATTTTATTTATTTGCAGATACAAACTAGTTGCATATTTTAATTTTTTTTGGATATATAAGGGCTTTCGAAACTCTTAAGTCTCTATAACTAAATACCTCTTAACGTAATGCAAACTTTGTGCTTACGGAGGTTTGAGCTCATGATCTCATTGAAGTCATCTTAATTAGCTATCATTAGACTACTAGGCCATTTGTGTTGCATATCTTAATTGTCTCATTAAATCTATTTTAGAGCATGATTTTATTATTAAAATAATAGTATTCCAATGATATTTTTTTCATAATATATTTATTTTATTAATTATTCCAATTATATAAGTATTTGTATTCGTTTATTATTTGATATGTATTCATATATAGAAATGTTTGAATCTATATCCAAAAATAGTAACGAATATTGCATTGCTATTATTCGTCCACATTCGAGCTGTTTCCATCTTTCATACCTTCAAGCATTTGGAGGCTCATGCAAGGAGGAGAGTGAGAGGGAGATGAAGAAAATTTGCTCCTTGAATCTTGTGGGGAGAAATGAGTTCTAAAAACTTATAAATAGTTTTGAAGGAGGAAGAGATCCAACTAGGACAAGGGGTCTAGCAAACCTAGGGTTTTGCTCCTCTTGCATTGCATTGGAGTTAGGTTTTGATGAGCTTGTGCAACTTTTGTTTTCTTGTTTATTGACACATTACTCTTTCAAACTTATTATCTTCTCCATATAATCTCTATTCTTGCTTCAAATTAAGCTCGAAACCTATAAAAAATGCATAAAATACTAGCACATCTAGTCATTTTTTTAGAACTAAAATGCATTAAAATAGACATGTTGGTATTATTTTTAGGCTTAAGTCCACCAAAAGAATATATAAACTTTAGGCTCATAAACAAATGCAATCCAAAATTTTACAATTCTAAATTAACAAATTTTGTTATTCTCAAAGGAGTCTAGTTCTATGTGAAGATTTTGGTAAATTTTGTTACAAGTCAATGTGGAATGGAATTCATTTTTTAAGGATAAAGTTTTAAAATGAACACGTGTCAGATCCAGAATTTTTTTTCAAAAGGTTTGAAACTTCAAAATAGTCACTATTTATGGATTATTGACGGTAATACGGTTTGATACATGGTCTCAATAACAATTTACCAACATTTTACCTTTTACCTTCCGAAAATCACGAGTTATAATTTGTACCGATCAGAATCAAAATAAGTAATGTTAAATGTCAATTTTCAGAAAAATATATGGATGGTTTTCCATTTACGAGAAACTCAGGGGCTTTTGAGAAATTTCAAGAACAAAAGCAAACCAACCCGAATTCAAACGAAAACCTCCCCTTCCAGTTCCAGTCTTCCACGAATCTCTCCTTCTCACCTCAGCTCTCGTCAAAACCGAGGCTAAAACCACATCAGCAAACAACAATGGTGCACCCAATCGCTGAGGCCAACGAACACAGGCTCTTCGGCAACCTCAGCGCCGAGGAGTTCTACGCTCACCACTCCATCGCACACTCCACCTCCTCCTCCACCAATCCTGAGGGAATCCAAATCTTTACCCAGACCTGGGTCCCCACCAACATCCCCACCTCTCAACTCCTCGGCACCATCGGTGTCGTTCATGGATACTAATAGAATTGTAAAGAGAAATTGAGAGAGAAATGATTTGTATATTATAATATGTTGAGTACAATTACATGAGTATTTATAGGTTACATTGAAATGATATTCTAACCATCTCCCACACTAATCAACTCTATTTTCTCATACTACTCTCTATACAATTGTTATCAATCTCCTAACATTGCACACAATAATATCTCCAAACCTTATAATCCTTACAGATACACCGGTGACTCCAACTGGACCGTTCAGCTCACGGCTGTCCACTTAGCTAAGGCTGGGTTTGCGGTCGGGGCTCTTGATCACCGGGGCCACGGTTTCTCGGGCGGGTTACAGCTTTATATCCCTGACATTAACCCGGTGGTCGATGATTGTGTTACATTTTTTGATGAATTTCGTGCCAAGTATCCGCCTTCGCTGCCTTGTTTTCTCTATGCGGAGTCTCTCGGTGGCGCAATTGCGTTGCTGCTCCATCTCCGGTCGAGGGATCCCGAGTTTGCACGGACTCACAGGGGTTGGGATGGAGCGGTGCTTAACGGTTCCATGTGTGGGGTGAGCCCCAAATTCACGCCGCCATGGCCTCTTGTGCAATTGCTTGGGATTGCTAAGACTTTCATCCCGACATGGCGTGTGGGGGTGACTCGGGGAAATATACCCGATCTCTCTTTCAAGGTAGACACTTTTGTCATTGTATATGTATTTACTAAACAATGATGTAGTGTACCAATTGAGCTGAGACCTATCAATTGCTTGAATAAACTTGAGAATGGGAAAATTGGCGTTGTTTTGTTAATTTTATGCTCTTAGTTGAATATTGGTGTTATTAAGGTAATATAGAGTTGCATTTGAATTTAAACTTAGACAGGAAATGCAAAAAAAAAAAAAGTGCAGTAAGAGAAATTACTGCTGCAAATGATCTTAAAATCAGATGAATATAACTGCCAACCAACTGTTAATGATCTTAAAACCAGACGAATTTAATGCTGCTTAATTATTACATTGTGAACAAGGTGGAGTGGAAGAAGAAGTTGGTTCTGAAAAACCCCAACCGTATTGTGGGCAACGCAAGGGCTGCCACAGCATATGAGTTGTTACGTGTATGCCAGGAGTTGCAGAACCGATTTGAAGAGATCACCATCCCGCTTCTGATTGCGCACGGAGAGGACGACAGGGTGTGTGACCCAGCTGGCGTGGAGGATCTGTACAAGCATGCCTCCAGCAAAGATAAGACACTTCGCATGTATCCTGGATTGTGGCACCAGCTGGTCGGTGAACCTGAGGAGAGTGTGGAGCTAGTGTTCAATGAAATGATCGATTGGTTGAAAAGCAGAAGCGGGAGTAAAGAGAGTGCTGATTCAGTAGCCCTGTCGGATAGCGCATCTTAACTTGTGATTTGTGTTCAGTTTTATTTAAGCTATGAAAATTATTAATGTATGCAGTAATATTCATATTTCTCAGGCATCTTGTTTGAGACTTGACTTTGTAAATTGTGTGACTTGTGTTTTAAGAAAGGAGAATAAGCCTAGCTATAATATTATTTATTTCAGATCTTTGATGTTTTATAATGGCAGACAATTGACTTACTAGCGAAGGATTTATTTTGTATTTTACATCCATCATCGTACTTGTAACTTATCTGGAGAAGATCGCTCATAAGAAGTACACATTGTTTGAATGCATAAACATAGCTTAAAGCAAGTTGCTCACATTGTTTGTGTGCATAAACAAGGCTTTTGAAGCCAGACTCTTTTGATACGCTAAAAGACATAACACACGCCAGCTTTAGATTAGATAAAAAGTTGCAAACTCACCAATCTGTAGAAGATGCTTATAGAAGTACACGCCAAACGCAACAGCATAGTATGGATCTTTCTATTTTTTACCATTTTTGTACTGTTATGTCTCATTAATCCAACGTTGAAGTTAAGCTCAAGTTTGATTACAAGAGGGAAGAAAACAATACATTTATATAAATATCCAACTGCAACAAATGGGTAGTTGATAGTACCCCTAACCAATAGAACCCCTATTGTTCTTTTCCCTCATTTGGCCAATTTCTCATTTTTACTAGGAGAGGCAGGAAGCGGTCATTGCTGTTTTGGTTTTGTTAGCAGTATTACACTGAAACATTTGTTATTTTGTGAACAGACGAAAATATTCAGCTCAAGATATAACATTTCCATCTGACAGGTCTAAACTTTTGATCTTGACTACAAATTACGTTTAATCTTTAAATAAATAGAACAGAAATTTCATCCTTAAATCACTAGACCACGTTGCTGAAAGCATATAAAAAAAAAAAATTGGAATTTAAAAATTACTATTTGCTAGCCCATAAGAACAGGATGTCATCTGCCAAACAAATTTCGTACATTCTAACAAAAATTGAAATCGTTGAAAATCACATCAAATTTGTATTTCTCGGAATACATATGTATCTGTACAACATCATATTCCGAATTATTTTTTCTTGCCACACAAATGTCCACATGCTAAAAAACATGCTGATGCCGTATAAATTAATCAGAAAACCATCCTTACAGCATGGGATTTGCTTAACCCAACATCATCTCCACTCCCCACAAAAGGGAAGAAAAAGGAAGACGAGAAACACCTCTTGATCAGCTATAAAAAGCAAAATGGAGAGGGGAGAGGCAGAGCAAAAAAAAATAACCACAATATTAAAATCATGAGAAAAGAACTGGCGGTTGTTGCTGCTTGAAACTCAAACTAGAACTGGTGCTGGAGTTAAGACCAGAACTGGCACCAACTTTCACGGAAGATTTAACAGGCCTCTCCTTAGAAACTGTGGCATTTCCAAAGGCGACCTCACCTGATGAATTTGATTTGCCTGAATTCGACTCAGCATGGCTCGGTCTGACCCAAATTTTGATGTGGCCTTCACGGCAGATCGTCAAAACTGATTCATTTGTGAAAACCAGGCCTGAGAGGGGCTCAACATGGACTCGGTGTGCCACAACAGGTGAGAGTTTTGGGACATCACGCATGCTTGGAGCAGGCAAGAGGGTTCCATTTGGGGTTATGTTATCCCAATGTGCCGATGGGGACCCGCTACTTAAGGTTGGGGACCCTCCTGATGGGTGGCGCAATGGTACAGCAATTTCATCCATGGCTAAATCCCATAAAAGGAGTTGCGTATCCTAAAATGTGTCAAATATGGTAGAAGTGCTTATGCGTTACGTTATTGTAACTAATTGCATGTGAGGGGAGTTTTTACAATTAAAATTGTTATGTTAATTATATTTTTGAATCTACAAATTTTACCTGGCCAACAGAACCAAATCTATATACAGTGTTTTCACCACTGCCATCCGTATTGTCAGAATTTGGTGCCGACCAATATGAATCAAAAGCAACTCCACTTACCTGAATTAGACACCAATTTTCCAAATTAGAAAATGGATCCAAAGACATGGCAAAATAAACTCATTCCATAAGAACAAAAATAAAATGACTGAAGTTTTCACATGAACCTTTAGTGAGCATACAAATCAGGTTTTCCATTTGGAAACTCTATAAGGACCAAAATAGTTATAACTTACCCATGAATTATGACCCTCGCCCCAGGCAACAATTTTTCTGTCTTCCATGCTCCATACTTGCACCAAGTCATCTTCACCTCCCGTCAATAAATATCTACCATCAGAACTGGCATATACAAGGCACTCCTATGTTAGGTTTATTTGTTTAGAAAAAAAAAATAGAACCACATTTCCAAAGCAAGTTATTTGAACTACACCAAATTACCTCCAGGTGCAACATAATAGCGCCCCATAATAACTTTTGCCGCCAAATAACAGTTGCTCCTTAGAAAAGTCAAATACTCTCAAATAGCCTACACATGCGGTCACTTGAAGGTTAAGATATATACTTTTTTTTAGAAAAACAAATAAATCCAAAGGAAGGAAGTGATAATACCGTCTCGGCCTACAGTTGCGAGGTAAGCCCCATCAGCTGAGAACGAAATACAGTTTATGGAACCCTGGCAGATATGCCATCGAGCCGTAGGATTACTCTGAACAAATATTCATAAATGACAAAATAGAAGGTTTAGAATTCTATTTTTATTACATTTCGTTTCTGGCAAAACAAAGGAGTGCTATACCTTACTCGACTTGGCATGAGCAACACTGAAGTTAGTAGCATCCTTTATAGCTGGAAACATGATATCAGTATTCCCATCTTTACTCTGACACGAATAAGAATAATTTATAAAAAGCAGTTATGGGAACTACTTGATAAATTAAGTCAGTAATAATAAACTCACCTTTTCATAGACATATAGGTTTCCATCAGCATGAGCAACAACAAAAGTGCCTTCAGTTTGTGGTACCCACGCTACACAGGTGCACCGGCTGCATAAAGAAGCTGCACAAAATTAATAACAGAACGCCTAAAGGAAATTATATAATCCAAACTGCATAATAAATGCATGCCTGTTATTTATTGACCCGTCCTTGTTATAATACTGTGCCCCAATAAGCTTCCTTCCAGGATCTTGCAGCTGTTGCCTCAATGATACTGTATAGACTATAATTTTGGACAAAAAAAACACTTCACTTGTATTGACACAAAAAGACTGATGATCAACTTTTCATATGGGCATGTAACATACAACTACAAAGCATGAATCAATGACAGTATGCCATATGTTAATGCATGCTTTTTTAAGCATTGTTATCAAGGATGATTCAGATTACCATCTCCTGATTGAAGGCCAATGAGCAAATCATGCCCGTCTCTTGCATCCTGTTCAAATGCATGGCAAACCGGGTTTGAGTTGTTGAAGTGGATCGATTTAATCGGGTCCTGAATTCATCAAAACTAAATCAATTAAAGATGAAATACAAGAAACTCATGCTTCCAGGAGAAATTGCTTGATCCACGCTCTATTTACAATTTTGCATAAATTGAACTATAATACTGATAGGAAAGATGTTCTATATTCCGTTATCTAGAACACTAGTTCACGGTTAACTATGAGTAGCTCATGAGGGAGTTCAGTATAGGGAACCTAATACAACCCTCCGCCCCCTCCCCTCAAAAGACCCCTTACCACAGAAACTGTCCTAGTGAATGTACAAAAGTAAGGCTAATTTTTACTCTTTGCTCTAACCAACCTCCCTACAGAAATTATACATTTTTTAAACAGTATAATGAGCACGATGACAATCAGAATTAGTATGGAGAAATATACTTAATCCATAAATTACATATTACACCCAAAAGGCCAAAACAAACACCAATGGAAATTTCAAGTAAAAGAAAAGAAAGATACCCAACCTTCTCTTGTGAATTGAGATCGCTTATGAATAGTGTATCGGCAGTATTAAACACAATATATGCTCCCTTTCCATCATAATTATTTGCTGACTGGGGTCCACTCAAGGAACTAGTGGAGGTGCCAAGAGTTCCACCAAGTCTGTTACTGCCAGGCCCAGCACGACTGACACCGTTAGCACCAACAAAGCTCAGTGCACGGGACCCATTTCCTGCACCAAGTAGTCTGGCAGCTGCTGATCTTACACTACTACTTGAGCTCACTACAGATGGAACTGCTGAATTTTGACTTGCAGGCTTCTCCTTTAGGTAGGCTACTGTCAACTGGAAGAAGATATGACATGGAAAAACTGATCTTTCCATAGTAGATTAATTATCTTGCAAATTTTCATCAAACATGTGAAAATGGTCTGCTGATAGCAGGATAACTATTCCACTGTTTTTAGAATATTTCACGGATTAAGGTGAAAAACTGGAACTTTCAAGCAGATAAAATTGTTATAAATTTTGGTCTAACATATATGGACTGGTATGGTGATAGCAGCATAACCTTTCCACTGGATTAGAATATTCCATGACATAGAAACTTACAGTCAACATGCAAGAATTCACACCAGCTAAATCCAAAACAGCAACACTTCAAAACCTAACAAGGATCCGATACTGTGCACTAGGACAGTTATACCAAAAGACCCTAACTATCTGCAACTTATCAAGCAACCATGGGTCTGACAATGGGATGTAACTGAACTGAAAAACGGATCTCAGAGTTACATAATTTCCTGTTTTTTTTTTACTTCTGAAAATACCTTCGACTTGAAAAGGCAATCGGATTCTAACAAATTTACCTGAGAGACGGATTTTCCATGGGAATAGTGAAGCACGGCGGCAGGGTGTGTTTTCTCGTACTGTAATTTGTACCTTCCTTCTGGCGTCTTGAAGTATGTCTTGAGACCAGGTGATTGTTGCGATGAATTGATAGCAGAGGAAGAAGAAGTCGCCATGAATTGAGCAGCAAACTAGGGTTTTCGTCTCCTCACTTCGATCATAACGAAATCGCACGATGCAGATTGACTGTGAGCGAGTACTCTGATTGAATTTCTTTTGCAATCAAGCACCTAAAATTAGACGAAAGAATAGATCGAGAGAAATTGGAGAAAGAGTCCAGAAAGAAGAAGAAGAGATGTAACTTGGGGGAAATCAGAAAATTGGGAAAATTGTGAGAAATTACACCTTGAATCGGGCCTATTGCTAAGTGCTAAAAACATCATTTCCATTGAACTATGGGCCCCACATTGATTTTTTTACCACAGAACGGGTCTATCTATGCGCTAATTCATGAAAATTTAGTATTTTACCGAAGGAGATATCTTGAGCGGTAACCGTGGACTTTGACACGGAGATGATGTGGTGAAGCGGCGAACGGCCAGGATTGGTGGATCTAAAAGATTATCTGCGTGGACAGATCACAGTTGCTTAATTATTTTCTGTAAATATGGTCAATGGATGGGGAGAACTGAGAAGCGAAGCGAACAACAACGCCAAGGATACTTATTTTCTTTTAGTATTCTTCCTTCTCTCTCCCCTTTGATCCTCTCTTCTTTTTTCCTGGTGCACGTCTCCCTCTCGTCGAGAAATCTCCTCCTCGTTATACGTCATGCGTCTTGCGTTTTGCATCTTGCGTCATGCGTCTTGAACAATGCGTCATGCGTCAATTGTCTTGCATCAGGCATGAGGTGTCTTGCGGCTTGCGTCATGCGTCATGCGTCTTGCATAATGTGTCACGCGTCTTACGTCATGAGTCATGCGTCTTGACAATGCGTCTTGTGTCTTGAAGAATGCATCTTGCGTCATTAACAATGTGTCATGCGACATGTCTCATGCGTCTTGCGTCATGCATCTTGCATCAAGCGTCATGTGTCTTGCTTCTTACGTCATGCGTCATGCGTCAATCGTCTTGCATCATGCGTGAGGTGTCTTGCGACTTGCGTCTTGCGTCATGTGTCATGCGTCTTGAACAATGCATCTTGCATCTTGAACAATGGGTCTTGCATCTTGAACAATGCGTCATGAACAATGCGTCATGTGTCAGGCATCATGCGTCATGCGTCATGCGTATTGCGTCTTGCCTCTTGCGTCACGCTATCATGCGTCATGCGGCTCGCGTCATGCGTCTTCAACAATACGTCATGCATCTTGCGTCATGTGGTTCGAACAATGCGTCTTGCATCTTGAACAATGTGTCTTACGTCTTGAACAATGCGTCAAAAACAATGCGGCATGCCTCATGCCTCATGCCTCATGCCTAATGCGTCTTGCGTCATGCGTTATGTGTCATGCATCTTGCGTCATGCGTAGACGCATGTTGTTGGCTCAAACAATGTCTTGTATTTGTTGATTTGCAAAACGATCTTGAATTTTACAAAGCTTTGTCTTTTGAGAAATTTTGTAGGAAATCTTCAAGAGAAGCTTTGAGGCTTCAAACGATCTCCGATGGGCCTAAAAGTGATTCAGTACAGGAAAGCCCGATACCGGCCATAGATTTAGTCGTGAGCTTTCCAACGCCACTGTTAAACCCGTAAAATTTTGAACCGATAAAAATGCTTAAAACATCACAAAAATTTCTACGAGTTTAATAAAGCAACCTTATAATTTTTAATAATGAATCTAGTAAATAATTTACCTATTAAATGACTAAATATTAACTTGGACATGAAACAAGAAATAAGAAATAATAATTTTACATAAAGAAAATGTTAAATACTTAATTTACAAGTAAATGAATTAAATAAATAAAACAAATATCTAATGACATGTACATATAATTTGTAAGGAGATAAATATGATAAGAATACATGTATACCTATACAAATATATACATATGAAAGACTAAATTTTTTTTAAAAAAAATGCTAGATTTTTACTTAATTTAACCTTTTTAACTATTAACTTTCAAATTTGCACAAGTAAATTGCGCCAAAACGTATGACGAATTGTCTGACCCATTCGAGTTCAATAATCGGCCCATTGCACGAGAGGTCACATGGGCTAAGTCTTAACCCAACCGAAATTAAGGAAAACGGTTAAAATTGGTTTAGATTGGTAGTGTTACAACGACCCTGACCCGTTAGGGTCGTTTTAAAGTATGTAGTGGAGCGCCACACCGACGGCTGCAAGGAAAGTTATACAAAAAGAAGACGCTGCACTGCTATGGCAGAGACCTCGAGGCTCTGACAGCCTCATCTCGATCCCGAAGGACGCCATTCTACAGTCAGATGCGAAACGAATCACAGAGGGTAGAAAACGGGTGACAATTTAATTATGCACAGAAAATTCCGCCACCCTAGATCCTATACGTCTAGAAAACCGTCTCTCTCTCCTTTTCTCTTTATTTCTCGATCTGCTCTCCCTGCCAGCATTTAATGCTCTCCAAATCCCCATGCCTCTCTCTCCCCTTATTCTCCTTTCCGTCCCATTTAATTCCTTTTTCTTTTCTTTTCTTCCCTGTCACCTATCTCCTCTCCTCTCTCTCCCGTACCTCCTTTCCTTTCTCTCTGCCATCTCTCCCATCTCCTCACTTCCCCTCGTTCGCTCCGTAATCCCACCGTACCCACTCCTGTCCCTTCGTTGCTGAACACTATCAATGGCAATTCAAACACTTTATCTCTCTCTCTCACTTCTGCCTCGATCTCTCCCTTACACTCGACAGACCGCTAGTATACTGCCTTACCCCTCTCTGATACGTTCCCTTGCTGCCTCATGTACTCGATAGCCTTCGAAGAGACCTCTCTGACTCGGGTCATTACCCTTCCTCTATAAAAATCGCAACGCTTCCCTACCTCTTCTCGGTTGGCTTATCTGCTCATGTGTTGATAAATTGTAACTACCTATTAAACACAGAGAGACTTAAAAAGGGAAGGGAAAACAAAAAAAGAGGAAGGGAGGCAAACAAAATCAAGTGGTGGTGGTGAACGACCAACATACCCATCTCGACCTCTGCACTGCCCCCTTTACTGGTAACCCTACGAGCCTTTATGGCCTGCTCTTGACTTGCTACAATGTTCTATGGGACATGCTATTTAGTACTCTTGTTGCTTGTTGTTCCCTTCTTTGCTATTACGATTTTTTTTTTGTGTGATTGATTGTGATGACCCTCTGTCGCTTGACCCTTGTTGATATACCTATGTTAGAACTGGTACCTTACTGGCATTGACCTGTTTGGGTTAACGCTGGCACATCTTGAGTAGTGCTTGTGCCTTGCGCTTCAACTGTGCTAGGATTCTGGTATTCTGATTGTTCTGTATTTGATTTGTAATTTTTGTTGGATGCTGACTTGACTCTGATCTAGTGTTAAATCGTGACTGCATTTTTCTGTTGGGGGCTTTGAGAACACGACCTGTGCATTATTGGGGGATGTTGCCTGGGTTCTGAATTTTGACTCTCTGGGTTTACTGGCACGCTGTATCTGTGTTGGGCATTGTTGTTTTGCGAGAGTAAAGGCCCAAAGGTGATGACTGGGCCTTTGTGAGCTTTTACGGGTTGGGCTTTTATGACCCTTTACTGACCCTTAGATGAAAATAAATAATAATTGGGCCTTTGGGATTTTAAGCAAATGGATCCTTAAATAAACCAAAAACAGATACAAAAAGGATAAATTTGAAAAATTCATAATCAAATGGTTATAAGTATTTTTGGGCTTGGGCCCTGTTTGGGCCGAATTGGGTATAAACAGATATTACACAAGCGGTGGCCCTACCCATAATACTTAGTAACTAGACTCAAGAGAATAAATGACCGAGAAAGGTATATAATGGGAAATGGCGACTAAAAGTCCGTGCAGCACGAGCTACGGCTATGACGCACGAGTACGGACTTCTGATCCCACAAGATTAACACCAAAAATAAAATATAAATTAAAAAGGGATCAACTTGTGTTTCTTTGTATTTTGTATATTTTTCTATATTATATGTAGCACAATACTAAAGCGAATAATATACGATATAGATATATAATTAGGATAGTTGGGCTAAGTACGATGACGTTAGTTAACAAATAACGTTAGGATTTGGACTATACGTAACGATCTAATTAATTAAATAACTAAGTATATATCTATTAGGTATAGTAACATGATTAATTAATTAAGTAATTAAATGTCTAAATAAATATTATATATACATGGATACATGTATGTATATGTTAAATAATCCTGGAGCACCATCCCCTTAACTGGACTAACTAATGTTATACACATATTAACATATATTGATCAATTTTTCTATAGCACAACAAATACAAAGTACACCTAATTACACATGAAACACACAAATATGACTAAGTAAATAATTAAATAAAATAACATATATTTATCAATTTCTCTATAAGCACAATAATAATATGCACATATAATTATTAGAATATTATATTTTCTTCTTTGCTTAGTTTAATTAAAAGTCCAACTAAAAGTGGATGAATTTATAACATGTTTTCCTCGTGATGTTCTTTCATTGATGTCTGTAGATTATCGTCCTGACGTCGTAGTTACTGTAAATAATGTAATGGACATATAGCTCACACCAGACTTTAATAAGTGAATAACAACATGAATTAACTTTCATATGCTCATTGTGCAGTCAGGACACTGTCAGGACACTGCACATGGGCTGGACTTAGTTGATATATTAAATAAATTGAATTAGGAGCATCAAGGACGTCTCAACGCATAGACCTTGTTTCTGATTAATTACTTACTAAACCAACAACAAATAACTGATAAAACCCCCCATCAACAAAGTAGGAGATTTAGCCGACTTGTATCCACTCGCGGACGAGGCTGCTGCTGACGACGTCGTCGCTGACACAGACGCGGACGGATCAGAGTCGCCCCTGGAGTAGAGTCTGCTATGCGACTCTCTCCATATCTTCTAGGTGCGGGTTCCTGGAGTTTACACCTTTGTCTAGGATATAGGAACCAGGCCTATAACTTTCTTTTTCTTTTATCTGAACTGAGGTACCAACAGCTACCCTAAATTGTAAACAGACACGTAGAACTTGAACTGCCATACTTGCATATCGGTAACCAAATAATTGAGACCAACCTGCATTGCATGTTATATGCATTCATATTGCACGTAAGATCCGATATACGGATTGTATAGGTTATTAGATACTTATAGGTAGATGCATATTCAATATTATATGTATTACGTTGGGAGTGCTGAGTGTCGGGCCAATGAACATTAGATTGGATGTAGTCTGAGGGCATCGTGGATGGAGTATGTGTTATGGTGTCTGACATAGCCCATGGGATACTCTCAACGGGATGTCCTTAAGGACATCCGACTAATGTTCACCAGTGAGTTCATCACTTGATGACTTGTAGTGCCATCCGAGAGTTCTTCATTTTCAATCTCCATATTATCTATATATATTAATATATTATATTCCTCTATCTTGAGTGAATAAGGCCGGCATCTCAGTGTTAGAGTGTGCGTGCCATATGTGAAGTATTGGAGCTATTTCGTTATTTATTATATTCTCTATTAGCCGATATTTCGAGATCTCCTAATATTCGAAAGGATTTCTCCTTTGGCCCCTGGTTGGTACAGGGAGTTCCCATTTTATTATATTCTTTCAAACGGGTAGTCAGTTATTTATTTCCGTATGGCAACTGAGGTCGATTTCTTTCTTTAGTTTTATCCTTTGGTGAGGTAGGACACAGGAATTCGTGTTGACTAAATATGAGTGTACGACATTCAGTCACTCATATCGCCCAGGGCGTTTCCGTCCATTCTCAGAATTAAGTCCAAGTTTGTAAGTTGGGATGCCCAGATGCAATCGTATTGTTTGGCGTGCCCGCTTAAACGTGGTTAAGTCCGCTTAACCACGTTTGAGTTTGTAAGTTAGGCTATCGAGATACGAATGCATCGTCCGGTGCTCCCGCTTGTCAATCCTTGAGTTTGTAAGTTAAGCTGCTCCGGTCTTCGTAGAAGCGCCCCCTTGAGGGCGGGTTTCTGTGTCCTACAAATTGGAATTTATTTTTGGGCGCTAAATTGACACCGTTCGTATTATATGATTACTTATCTATCTATCTGTTTCTTTTGTGGTTTCTTATACGATCATAACCTCGTAGGTAGAGTTACATGGTATAAGTTAATTAGAAGTATGGTATAAGTTATTTAAAAGTGAAATAGAAATTTAGGTTAAAAAGTGCTTAATAACATACCAAGTATTGGCTTGGGTTCCACCTTAGAGAATGGTATAAACTCAAAGGCTGGACCTTAATCCGCATTGAGATTTATTTCTCATGTTTCCACGATGGTTGTGGGGTCCAGGTGAGGAGTACTTTTGAAGTCCTGAGGAGCGCGCTAAGATGGAGTTTTCCCGGCGTCTTCCACTGTGATATATTCTTCCATATTGCTTATCGTTTTGTTTCTTGCTAGGATAGTTATTGTAGTAGGCTAGCAAGGATCGGTCTTACGACCTTTGGTGAGACCGTCCTCTTATGTATGTACTTTTATTTTCTTTGCTTCCGCTGTACACCTTGTAAATAGATGTCGGTGATAATGAAAAAGCGACTTTTGGATGTTCATGTATTGTGTGCATTGGGTGTGTTGTTCCTCTAATTCAATAGAATTTTGTTATCTCCATCTCATTCTTAAATAATTAAATAAGCCTTTCGTGTACTTGAAAGTAAGTACACGTGGCGGGTTTCGCACCCCTAATCTACTTATAATTTCTGGGGTGTGACATCCACGAAGAACGCTGAAATCGAAGTTACGAGTCAAAAGTTATGATCGTTTGAAGATCAAGACAATCAAGCATGAAGATCTCAAGACTAGAAGATCAAGATCAAAATGAAAACATACTTATGTTATTTAGATTTTAGTTTATTTAAATTTGGAAATAAAAGAGCAAGGAAATACAAACCAAACAGTACATAGCGTTATAACGCTACATTACCAAAATGGTGAAACCAGACCAAACTCTACATCGATCTAAGATAGCGTTATAACGTTATTTCTAGCGTTATAACGCCATAATGGTGCAAAATTCAAAATGAATTTTAAAATAGAAATTGGATCAATAAAATTTCAAAATATCAAGAATATGTCTTTAATATAATTTAAGTTTATGAATATAAATTTTATTTGATCAAAAACATTATTTGGATTAGTAGCAAAATTGCCAAACACCAAAATCCAGAGGACGTGGCATTATAACGCCAAAGTGACCAAAAGCCAAAATTTGGCTTAAGTCCTGAAATTTTTCTGCATCAAATTGGGATAGCGTTATAATGCTAGACAAAATTTCCACCGGTCAAATTTGTGGTCCAGACACAAAATAGCGTTATAACGCTATGTTTTGTGCAAAACTAAGCGTTATAATGCTATGTAAAAGTTGTACGATCAAAATCCAATTAGTTTAATTGCTTGATTTGTTTGTGAATTGAATTGAATTGTGATTGAATTGCTTGATTATGGAATTAATTAAATTGCTTGATTATGGAATTAATTAAATTGCTTGTTGAATTGCTCAATTGAATTGTTTGCCATAACTTGTAAAATTTGCAATTAGGTCCCTATTTGGTTGAACCGAGTAAAAATTAGTTAAGCACCTAGGCCCCTGGGTTCTACACATGTGTCTTGTGTCTTGCTTCATGCGTTATGCGTCATGGGTCTTGCGTCAGGCGTAGACACATGCGTCTTGCGTCTTGCATAATGCATCATGCGTCTTCCCGCTCTCCGCTCTTTGCTCACACGCTCCCCGCTTAACGCTTCATGCTTCACGCTTTACGCTCCTCGCTCCTCGCTCCCCGCTTGTCGCCTCATGCCTCACGCTTTGCATTTCTCGCTTCACGCTTTGCGCTTCCCGCTTCTGTACAGATGCGATGTTTTTCTAGTAATTCAAATTTGATTCTGGCGAGTCTCTACAGATGGCATCAAACTCCATTTTTAAGTTTCATTTCTTTATTTTGTATGAGTAAATAAGAATCCATTAATGTCAATGATCCTTGTACGCCTTGTCTGTCTAAAATGAAGGGGTCACCTCCTCTTTATTTAGAGTTCCCAACTTTTTCCTTTCTTTCTTTTGTATGAGTATGAGTACATAATGACAATTAATGGCTGTGGTTCATGTAAATCGTGTATGTCCAAAATGAAAGGGTCATCTTCTCTTTATTTAGAGTTCCCACCACACCTTTTCCTTTCTTTATTTTGTATCAGTATGTTACACCCAAGAAATGAGTAAATAATGACCATTAATGTCTGTGGTCCATGTAAATCGCATTTGTCAAAAACGAAGGGATCACCTCTTTATTTAAAATTCCCAGCGATCTAATACTTAGTAATTTCTTGAATGATCTATTATGCTCACAAGGTCCATTGGTCCATAACTTTTTGTCAGGCCTATATTTTATGTAAACTGTGTCTATTCCGAATTGGATTGTTAAAAATTTCTCTCTGGCGCTAGATGCAGGGGTATTTTGGAAAAAAGATGCTGAACAAATAAAGACGTCCAGTTTTACATGCTTTATAATATAGTATAGATTAAACATTGCTTACTTGGTAAAGTATGAAATCGTATTCTCTACTCTGCTGAATGTTTAATCTGAACTGTCGATTAGATTTCAACGCTCTCGATTTAAAATATAAAAAATCTCTCCTGCTTTGTATTAATAACGTTCAGTCGTTGAGATTTAAATCGACGGTTCGTATCAAAAGCTCAGCAGAGTGCTGAAGTATCTCAGGGCACACGCGGTCAATTTTTCCAATTTATGGGCCTGGGTCCGTTAAAATTCATTGGACCGGATTTAAATTTCACGCTTATTTTATAACCTTCGACGAGCCGAAGGGCAGAATGAATAGATTATAGAATAGGTCTTATACAGGCCTCTCTCTAATCATTTCTTCAATCTTCACTTCATATCCATCCGACTCACACGCGAATCCCTTCTGATCTTTGGAATAGCAACTGTTTCTGTGTTTCTTCTTCACAATCGCAACTGTCGGATGCTATGAGTTCCACCGCGAATCAGAACAGATGCGTTTTTGGTGAGTTCTTTATTATTCATCATCGTTTTCTTCTTAATTTTAAGTAGGGTTTGCACTAATTAAGCTAGCGAATCCTGGTTGTATGTGTGGCAGTGGGGAACATCCCATACGATGCCACGGAGGAGAAGCTCGTCGAGATCTGCGAGGAGGTCGGCCCCGTGGTCTCATTCAGGTAAATTACGACTGATATTAACATAGGAATTTAAAACCTCGCATATTACAGCTAGGATGTTGGCCTGTTATCACGATCAGCTCTAATTGTTTGTTACTAATCAACCCATTAATAACACTCAAGTATTTTAAATATGTGAATGTCCTTTTATTTAGTACAGATGTACTACAAAATGAAGAAATTGCCCGTGTTTTTATTTTCTTGTTTACTTGCTGCAATGCTATATTCATTTTGAAAGTTGTTCTCTTCCTTCTGTCTGCATACACAATTTAAAATGGAACAATAACATAAAAATTTATGAAGCATCTTATAATGAAGTTTTAAAATGCCCCTTACAAGAAACAAAAATTTGGGTGCAGATTGGTACTAGATAAAGAAACTGGTAAGCCGAAAGGATATGGCTTTTGCGAATATAAAGATGAAGAGACGGCATTGAGTGCGCGGAGAAATCTTCAAGGGTATGAGATTAATGGCCGTCAGTTACGTGTCGATTTTGCCGAAAATGGAAAAAATGCTGACAGAAACAGGGACCAGGTAGAAATCTGATAGCCTTTTAGGTGCAAACTGTATAAATATATGAAGTGTGCATTTGACTTGGGCTGTGCAATTGGTATCACCAAACTATAGCTAAACTGACACTGATGTATATTGTACAATTCATGCAGCTCCCTTTCCCTATTATACATACCTTCTTAATATGTTAGGTTAGATTGCTTGTACTTGTACAACATTTCTTTTCACTTTATAAACTTGTAAATTTGCTTTCTTGCAGGGTCGAGGTGGACCTGGGGTGGGACCAAATTTAGGGACAACTCAGCATCCTTCTGGTGCTATAACTGGTAACGAAATGTTATCTGAAACGGGAAATTTGTTGTACTTCAATGAAGTATGGTGCTGCATTTCAGCACTTCTATTTAATGACATGTTTATCAGCTCTCTTCCTCTTGGATTCAAAAATAAGAAGGGCATAATGTGGTTTTAAAGTAAATGACACAAGGAAACCTACTTTCCTTTATCTTGGTGTGGTATTATGTGAATCACAATTTGTGAATGACTCGCCTGTTTGGTTGTCCTATACCTCGCTCTTAAAAGTTAGTGACATAAAATGGGGGACCTGATAGAAATAACTTTTTGTTTTAACCCTAAAACTCTGAGGCGTATCTCCATTTTTGTTCACATTTATAAGAAATAAGCCGACAAAAATTGGTAGAAAAAATGAATGGACCTGAAATTATATTGGTTTTATATAGAATTCTTTACTTCCCTATCTGTGTCTGATATATTTTATTGCGACTCCAATTTTGAGCCGATCTTGCAGCCAGTCAACCATTTGGCCTATCCTCCGCTTTATCTGCAATGTCTTCCATGACCAGTGCTCTTGGAGGAACACAAAATGGGTTGGCGAACCAACAGGGACCTGACCAAATAACAAACTACCTTGGCCGGATGTCAAGGCCCCAGCTTCTGGGGATTGTATCAGAGATTAAGGTTAGCATAATTAATAGTGCAGTTTTAGGGTCATGTGTGCTTGTGAATGCTATTGCAAGCACAAGAAATGTCAGACTTCGGGTGCTCACTTTGCTTTATCTTTTGCTGAATAGTTATTAGCTGCACAGAACAACCCTATGGTAAGACAGTACCTTCAACAGAATCAAAATTTGCTGAGAGCTCTATTTCAGGTTTGTATTTCTTTTTTGTGATTTGAACTAAAATTTTAACCTTGTTTGGTTGTCCAATGTCCACCCATTTTTATCTTATTTTTTGGTCTTTTTTTTAAAGGGTTGAAAAAAGCCAGCAAGTGGAACAAAATAGCTAGCTAAAATACATAGTTCTAGAATGGTGCATTTGGAAAGTACTGTGTCAAAACTAAGTCTAATTAGCTTAAATTATTTAAATAGGTGATAATATACTATTGACGTTGGCATGGTGCAGAGACGATCAATTCCCATTATTTTTTTCAATACTAGGAACAACTGATAATTTCATTAATTTGCTTCCTTTATTTTGAACAGGCAGAGATAATGCTTGGATTAGTGACACCACAGATGGTAAGCCTAATTTCCTTTTACATAATAGTAATAAGTATATTATAAGCAATGCATAATGTAAAGTTCTAATTCTAAACTGTGTTAATTTTCAGATTCAGATGGCAAGCAGCCAGAGGCAACCAACTCACCTTGGGCAAAATCACATGCATCAACAGCAGGTGGCAGCAATCTCAGTGCAACCTAGACCTCCACCAGGAAACCCTAATTTAGTTGTGCCACCAAATCCCCCACCTGTTGTGCAGGTACCTGTACCTCTCCAGCAGGTACCAATTACGTCTGCTGGCCCTTCCATGCTTCAGCAGGTACATACGCATCCCAATTTAGCTGCATCGGGTGGGTTGGCGCCGCAACTCCAGCCTACCATCTTGCAACAGAACTCAAGGCCATCATTTGGAGTTGTCAACTTGGCACATCAGCCAGCACCATCTGTACCAAGCATATCCATGCCTCAAAAACAATCGGCAAGGCTTGCATCTCAGGTACATTGTGTTAGGTTCAGATCAGGTTGTAACCAAGGATTGCCACATTATCTGGTAATGACGTGGCTTGCATTATATGATTATTAACCAGGCATCACTATACCAGTACTGAATAATAGTAATCCTTAATGTTGACCAATTCTGTGCATATTTGTGATATTATTGTATGAAAGATTTGTATACAACAAAACTTAAAAAATCTTGAATGATGACGCAACAGGTCCCCTCAACTGGGCAACAGCTGACTGCCAGAGCTGAGACATTACAAAGCGAAGTCAAGCCATGGTCAGAGCTGAACCATGCTTCAAAAAAGAGGAGATCTGATTTCACAAACAACACAAATGTTGTCTCAGCTGTCAACACACCGTCGGCTCAAGCAGCTAGTCAGATGTCCACTGCCACTGCAATGCAGCCAGGGAGGCTGACTCAACAGGTTTATTTTCTATTTTATTTTTGTTGAAGGTTTTTCTTTGCATCAAATATCCACATCAATAGTGGTAGTTGCTCATGAATCAACTTAGATTCCTTCAGTACATTTTTTTTATTTGTTTTTTATTTGTGTTTGGACAAATCAGTCTTTGATCAAATTTGAATGAATAATAGAGGGAAAGGAAATCTTTTTAATAATAAACCAGCAAAGATATCTGTTGTACTGTTTTGACCAAACTGTACAACAACAACTTTAGTCCCAACAACTTTGACCCAACTGTAGATGATGATAAAAATCTGGATTACTGTTGGACTGATTCTCTAAATACTTTAGCACCAAAGAGTTCTTTTTCCCTCAAAAGTTTGCACTTCTCCATTGATTTCCCTGAAAATATACATGGATGGATTTATGTTATGTAATTTTCATGATTTTACAGTTGTCACCCGAGGCACAATCAGCTTTATTGCAGCAAGTACTAAGTTTGACTCCTGACCAATTGAGTTCATTGCCAATAGAGGAGCAGCAACAAGTGTTGCAACTTCAGAAAGCGCTTTCTTCAGCCAGCAGATGATAGATAGATTTTGGTTCTTTCCACTTTGCCCTTCATTGAGGATCTTTTCTGGTAGTAATTCCCTGATGAAGCAAGAAGTGAAGAGGAGTCCCG
Organism: Eleocharis quinqueflora; assembly: GCA_964058865.1. NCBI lineage: Eukaryota > Viridiplantae > Streptophyta > Magnoliopsida > Poales > Cyperaceae > Eleocharis > Eleocharis quinqueflora. Next base: position 566,611 of record CAXKVX010000284.1, on the reverse strand, counting down.
TGTATTATAAATGTCTCACAATTTTCGTCATGTATAGATTCTGGTAGTCTTTATTTTTTGTAGTTCCTTTTGCATTGAAGTGGATATTTATACTGACCTGGACTAGCAATTATGCATGTAACATTATGGGGCAACTAATAAATTGTGCATATATGTAATCTCCTTGCTACTATTCAGGAACGAGTGCCAACGTCTAATTTTTCTATTTTTTTTTCTGTTTTTTTCTGTCTAGTCTCTTGTTTGGATTTTATGTGGCTTTCATATTCTGTAGCTTCAGAGTTGCTATATAATCTCCTATGTTCTTTAGTGTTTCTTTCTGAACTTACCAGTTGCCACAGACCATTGTACCATTTCAGAATATTCGGTACATTGTACCATTGTACCATTTCCTATATTCGGTACATGTACATGTACAGAATATGTAAATTCATCCGCGATGTAATGTTAATAGCCTTTATTTTGGGCTTTGTTGTGTCGTAATCAGCCACTTGCTGCTTATTTTACCGATATAGCTGGTCAAGCAATTCTAATTTTCTCCATCGTGTCTTATTACCTCTTGAACAACAATGAGTTATGAGTGGATTATTAATAGTCAGTGATTTCACAAATAATAAATAACAGGCAAAGGAGTATGTAAATAAATTAATAAACATAGACATCTGTGCGAATAAAGAAACCACGCATGAAAGGCAGAAATTGGATACCATATGGGACCAAGTTTTACATCATCTTTCTCTTAGATAACTTCTTTTTTTTTTTTAAAAAAGAGGGGAAAATCCTCCTCTTCATTTTTCATTCAAAAAACGAAGATATTACATCCTAACCACCCTAACTAGACTTCAAGCGCCATATCTAACTCGGCCAAATCCCTATTGCGGCACTAGTGTCCTAGGCCTAGACACTAATGCCCCTGTGTTATCTATATCTCCAGTGTTTGCTTCCTTGTGCCCCCACACAACCTCTATCTATATGAATGCTAACTAAATCATAAATCCCCACAACTGTAATGTAAAAAGCAATAGCTACCAATGCTGCCCTTATTACAAAACCAAACATGTTGTATGTATAAAACTGAGTATTCCAAAATTGCTTCATAACAGCAACAATTGATCTCCCTTCAGCTGCATTGCGGTACCAGCATCTCCATCTCCTGTACCGGCTCCATTTCCCTGTATGTTCCCCATGTATCCTTTCCACTGTGCCAGCTGCTCCTCCAAGTCTTTCCCCCATAGTCCTGCCCAGTACGACAGCAATACATTTATATCAGTGCATTTGGATTTCAAATTCCCTTTTTTGCCCCCTTGAAAACATATCCTATTTCTACCTAACCAAATCAACCACAACACAGTTGCACATACATGTGCAAAAAATGACTGCTCTGATTTACTTATTTTCTTTCTTCCACTGCACAAATCATTAAAGTTGGAGGGTGGTGTTCTAATATTGAATGTAGCAAATACCCACCCCCACATTTCTCTGGAGTACCAGCAAATGAAAAAAAGATGGTTAATGGTCTCCAACTGATGACAATAGACACAGTTAGCCAGTTAGCCTCCCCACTCCATCCCTTTCTAATCAGGTTCTCTCTTACCAGGATCTTCCCTTTTACAGTAAGCCAGATAAAAATTTTAACTTTGAGAGGGATTTTGAGTTGCCAAATAGCATCTAGAGTATTATCAATAATTCCACCAAAGCTCTCTTAGATAACTTCAATCCATTAATTTTATTGGTTTATAACCTCGTAAGTGAGGAGGAAAAAAAATCATAGTAGTGTGTTGTTTTAAGAAAATAGACCATCAGACACTATCAACCATTGTTTATTCAGAAAAAAAACTGCATAATAATAGTCAGCAATTTTGCATTTTTCAGAAATGAAACTCTTGAACTATAAAGGTAGACCGTACAAAGAGCTGCTAAATTAAATTAGAGATATAGAAGCTGTAATCAATCCTCTTTATCTCCCTGATAACCTTCCCCAGTTCCTTAATTCACTAGCCATACAAATAATGGCAACAAACACTGAAGTCGTGACAACTATATATAAGCAACACCCATTATATATGTGATTAATTTGCAACTCAGCTTTTCTGGGACCGTAATAATCAACAGGTACCGTACACCATAGAGGAAAAGCTTCAATGTTGGATTCCACTGCACCAGTAGCTAGTACAATGAATTTTATTATGGAACTTAATTTCATCAGAGCATTTACATCTGGTCAAATTCCTAAGTCTATCTGAACATCATACTGGTACCTTGCCAGTACCAGGTAGCATGTAAATAAGAACATATTGTCTAATCCCAGAAATAAGAAACACATTGAGCTGACTAATTCCGTCATGTATGCGCGCAAAAGCACGCACACGAAATACTCAATAAATAATGAATAAATGCGCAGAAGTATAAATAAGTCACTGATACAACACATAATATAACTATATAGATCAAGATGATCACATTGCTCCACAAGTACATATATCAATAATATCAGAGTTGCGGAAGCGGATAAAATAAGCAAAGCTAATTACGGCCTTGCTGATAGACCGGCTGTCATAATCTCATCTATCCTACTATTTAAACTAGAAATCAAGGATAAAAGAAACATATCAAACGAACGAATCAGAATGACAAGTCTTCAAACTGCAGCCTCGTATGATCATCTCCTAGCGCTCTTAGCTTGTACACCTGTGCTCCTTACCTGGACACTACAACTACTGTGAAACGTGAGTAATTTATAAAAATTACTCAATGTGGATTAAGGTCCAGCTTTTGAATTTATATAAGTTGGACCAGTTCACACTTAGTAAATTTAACCAAGTTACACTACAATAAATTAAGTGATATTTTGATTTAACTATTTAAATTTTTGATGTAAACTAATCAAACGAACGATGCGATAAAATCCAAAATAAAAAGGAAAAAATATAATAGGGAGATTTTATAAAATGCCCTTTCTGCAGAAAGCATCAAACAAATGCCCTTCCATTATTTTTATTTGAGAAAATACCCTTCTTGAGTCCAAGTAGACACCTCATTTCCCTTCTCTCACTCTACCTCTGGTTTACTTCTATATAAATTATTATTTTTGTTGTTCAATAAAGCGTGTGCATAACATGCATATATGTCCAGTTAATCAAAATATAATTAACAAACAAACACAAAATGCAAAATACTCCAAATGTTAATCTAAAAATTAATAGGATCCTGTCAAATAAATAATATATTCTGATTAATAATAATAATAATAATAATAATTATTATTATTATAAAGAATATAATAACTGCTGTAAATTGATTTTAGAATAGAAAGAAACAAATGAGTTAGTTAAATAACATTATTTTTTTATAGTAAGTACTGAATGTCCACAGTTTTTGTTGTTAAGTTATAATATTTTCCTTAATTATAGGAATTTCAAAAGCTTGGCACATACGTTGATTATATACATATCATCAAGTGATGATAGTGTATGTATTAATGTTCTTCATCTATCTTATTTATATCGTAAAGTGTAAATATCATAGTAATATATAATATTTCTTGGCTTGATATATGCGTCAAAAAGTTATTGAATTTATGTTATGGATGTTCAATTCAATCTCTCAGTCATAATAATATTTTTGGTGAGGATGTTAATTTTTTGTTATCTAGAGAAAATTTAGCAAATGAAGTCGTGTAATATATTTGATCAGCATATATAAATTTTTGGATTAACATGTTGGAGTCTTTTGCATTTTGTGTTTGATTGTAAATTTTTTTTTTATTAGCTGAACATACGTATCTGTTCATACTTTATTTATTGAACAACAAAAATAATTTATATAGAAGTAAATCAGAGGTAGAGAAAGAGAAGGAAAACAATGGTGTGTCTTAGACTCAAGAAGGGCACTTTGTTAAATTAATAGAAGGACATTTGTTTGATGCCTTTTGCAGGAAGGGCATTTTTCCGATATAATAAATAACTTGATATAATAATAATAATACGGAAGGTAATTAAAACACCCAAATCAAATAAACTATTTGTAGGACACTGAAATCTGCCTTCAAGCGAGAGCTTCAACGATATACGGAACAATCCGACTTACTAACTCGAGTTTCGCCAAGCGGGAGCTACAACGATATACAGAGCAACCCAACTTACTAAATTGGGTAAAACAATAAAATTCTGAGTTCCCTGATAAAACTTGCGCGACTGCGAAAGCACACACTCGGTCAAAAAAATATCATGCGCCTACCTTACCAAAAGAGAAAGGATAAATAAAAATATATGGCCTCAGCTGCCATACATAAATAAGGAATCGACTACCCGTTTGAAATAATATAATAAAAATGAGAACTTCTTATACCAACTAAGGACCAAAGGAGAGTCTCAGACTTTTTCTGTACCAATCAGGGGCCAAAGGAGAAAGCTCTTTGAATATTCGAAATCTCGTAATACGAGCTACATAGAAAATATAATATATAACATAATAGCTGTAATACCTCAAATATGACACACATACTTCTAAATTGAGATACCAAATCTTAATCACTCAAAAGAGGAGGTTGTAATAAATATATATATATATATATATATATATATATATATATATAGAGAGAGAGAGAGAGAGAGAGATAGGCTAGGGTGCTCCATAGAGCACCAAATCGCTCGTGCTCCACATTCATTATTTTCAATTTAAAAATTCCAACGACCGATCCGAACCGTTCAACATGATCTACATATTAAAATCTACTTGGAGATTAAATTTATATTTTTTTTGAAATTTTTTGCTTTTTTTTAAAGAGGTAGAAAAGTTGCTAATCAAACGGTTTCTAAACCAATAAAATTTGTGATTTTCATACCTCTCTAAAAAATAGCAAAAAAAAATATAAAATTCAATCTCCAAGTAGTTTTAAATATGTAGATCATGTTCAACGGTTCGGATCGGTCATTGGAATTTTCAAATTGGAGATACGATGTGGAGCATTAGCGGTTTGATGCTCCATGGAGCACCCTAGCCTCTCTCTCTCTCTCTCTCTCTCTATATATATATATATATATATATATATATATATAGTGAGGCTATGGTGTTCCGCAAAGCACCAAACGTATTGTACTTCGCCTCCATATCATCGATTTCAAAGTCCAAACGACCGATTCAAACCATTGAACTTGACCTTCATATTAAACTCTTCTTGCAGGCCGAATTTTACATTTTTTTAAAGGGATGAAAAATTGATTAATCTAACGATCTCTGGATCATCCGATATGAATGATTTTCGACTTCTCTAAAAAATAGTAAATAAATTCAAAAAATGCAAAATTTGATCTCCAAGAAGATTTTAATATGAAGATCAAGTTTAACGGTTTGAATCGATCGTTTGAATTTTGAAATCGAAGAACAGTGCATTTGATGCTTTGCAGAACACCATAACCTCACTTTCTCTCTCTCTCTCTATATATAAATAAATATAATATGTAGATTAAAATAAAATCATGAGACTGTATCAGAAGTTAGAATTATGAGTGCAATATTTAACGATTCTACGAATCAGTGACCCGTACGCGTAAAAAAGTACTTTAAAAAAAATAATAAAATGGTGTCGGTCTACTGAATTTTTTTTTAATCTAAGCTCAGAAAAAATCGAAGTGGTACAACAGGAATTACAAATTTAAAATGATCGTTAGTTCGTTTAATCAAGAAATATTCTCAATTTTAGGGTTTCTTCACCACCAATAAATGCTTTCGGGGTTCGTATCTGCTGCTCTTTTGAGCATGAGCAAAATCATGCTCTTATAGATTCAAATCGTCAAATAAAAAAACAAACATTGCACGTCTTTATATGAGTTATAAATATGAATATGAATATATGATCCATCCATTTTATTTTAGGGAGCTGATATATCGATATCTTCAGTGATACCACCATCGATACCAACAAGACATATCCAGTTGAATTCAGTTTGCATGTTTTTTTTTATGATGTATGTTGTTTTTTGTATTATGCATATTGTTTTTGTTATTATGCATATAATTGATCGGACGCTCCACTGAAAACGAATGTCGCCACGCTCACCGACGCAGATCGCTACGCTCATCGATGCGGACTGGACGAATCCAGTTGCATTTATTTTGAAAAGTTGTTCTAGTTATTATGCATGTTGTTTTTGTTATTATGCATGTTATTTTTTGTTATTATGCAAGTAAATAACATGTAAAATAATACAAATAACATGCATAATAACAAAAAATCATGCATAATAACGAAAACATAATAAATCATAAGTATAACAAAAACATAATGAACTTAACATATAAATCATAAGTATTTGACTGTTATTCGTGTTTTTAGATGCACAATAACAAAAACAAAATGCATAATAACGAAAATAATATGCATCATAAGTAAAACAAATTTTCATAATAAATCATAAATAGAACAAAAAACATATTGAACTTAGCATATAAATCATAAATATTTAACTGTTATGCATGTTATTAGATGCACAATAACGAAAACAACATGCATAATAACGAAAACAATATTCATCATAAGTAAAACAAATTTTCGTCGGAACTCAACTGGACGTGTCCAGTTGAGTATCGCTGACGGTATCGAAGTCGGGATCCGCAAAACATTTTCCTTTATTTTATATAAACACTTTCATTTAAACTTTGTTGTTGGGGCCCGCGTGTCAGTGTCATCTTACCTGGAACGTGTCTAAGCAGTAAATGCTAGAATTCCCAATCCGGTCTTCCTCTCCGCTTTTGACTTCTTTCACGGTGCACCACGTTCATCTAATATTTTATTTCCGCATTTTCTCTCTCCTCCTCTTCTCTCCCTCCCTCGTATGGAAGAAGATGTCTCCCTCTGGAACAATTTCTGATCCTTTCTATGCCCACTAGGGCACGAACAAAAGTGCCAAAACGAACCTTGTGAGATTTCGTTTAGAAATGACGACGATGAGTTGTTTAATTGGAAGGAGATGTGTCTTGTTGGTGGCGTTTATAATTTGTTTTTTGGTGGGAATAGCGAATGGGGATGTTGTTCTAATTGGGAGAAATCTAACCATGGCTTTTGATGATACTGAAGCTGCTTTTGGTAAGGTTTTTGTTTGTCTATCGTAATTTCCCCCATTTTTATGCGATTCTATTTCAATTTGGGGTGAAAGTTTTCTAATTACAAGAGAATAGTATGAAAATTCGTCTTCACGAAAGAAAAATAGTCGGTTTCTGCTCAATTTTTTTGATTTGCAACATAAACTGTAGATTGAGGTTGGGTTGCTGGTATCTAATGTTTCAAACTTGACTGGTTCTGTGCGATACTGGTATGGTACCGGTTGGTTTCAAAAATCTTTACTGTTGCATACCAGATGTTCCTAATCCCATATAAGCATCATAAAAATGAAAGAAACTAGATCCCAAAATAAGGAAAGCCATTTGGTAAGGACTGATAACTGATTTTGTTAAGGAGCTTAGCTGGTTTGGAACAAAAATCCAATTTTATGACCTGATGTGAACTAGACGACATGGAACTGAAAATTACAGACTTGTGAAGCCTTAACCAACTAAAACCCAGGGCTCAATTTCTTGCCATAATATTAAATTTACAAAATGGAAAATATTAAAATCTTTTTCTATCAATGGTTTCTTTTGGCACAGAAGTCAATCAACCAGATGAACAGTATAAAACTTTCCATTCAACATGACTGCTGTCGAGAATTCGCTTAAGATAAAACATTACTTGTTTCTAACTTATTGTTACTTTTGCAAGGAACCTGTATAGTATTTGAATATTACCCCTAACACTTAGCATATTCAACAATTGCGAAGTCCAAGTAAAGAAACTTTAAGATATTTGGGATATGAAGTCCTATGTTAGATATGGTAGTTTGGAGTAGTATGTTGGGTATATCTTTTACATAAATCTTAATTTGTAACTCATTTGTTATACCTTGCTATATTTTTTTTTCAGGTCTTGGAGTAGAGGAACCAGGGATGCGAGGGTTACTACACTTGGCTGAGCCACTTGACGCTTGTGCACCACTAACTACTAGGTTGGTGAATAGTTCAAGATCAAAGTTTGTGCTAATTATGAGGGGGGGATGCACATTTGATGAGAAAGTCAGAAGGGCTCAAGTTGCTGGGTTTGATTTGGCCATTGTGTATGATGACGAGTACCAGAAGCCCCTGATCACAAGTACAGCGTTGTCACTTTACTAAGTTGGATTTTAGTGGCTTTAAATTCAGGGTCCTTCTGGAAACATATTTTCTGTGGCATTTGCAACTATTTCTATCTAAACACCAACAGTTTCTGGTTTATTATAGAATCACTTTAATCTGCTGAAATTTAAATAAAGTCAAGACAACGAAAACTTGACTATACCGCCTACTGTTTTCGCATACATAGACTGCGGTGCTGATCTTATAATGTATTCTGCTCAAGTTCAAGTCATTTTTTGCTTGGTAATGCATAGGGCTCTTTAAAATGAAGGCCCAGAGAGGTCAGACTAAGGAAAACTGTCAATTCACCACTACCTTGATCTAATGTTTGGGTGATACTTGCAACTATCTAAAGCATTGTTGGATTTTGACTACCTGTATCTTATCAGAAATGTTGGTTGTTATTTGCATTTACTATAGAATGCTGGCTGTCCTTTCCAACACCCAAAAAGAGTTACCATGTGTCCATGAACTGATTCAGTACCTGGACTAGGAGGATGTTGTATGCTGGATTGTATACTTAAAGCCCCGACATCATTGCAATCAATTTTTAGAAGTCAATTATACATTTTTACCAAGGTATGAAGTGCAAACATATCTTGACTGTAAATCTTTTTAAATGAAACAGTGGCAGGAGACGACGATGGCATCAACATAAGTGCCATTTTCATCTCACAAGAATCTGGTGAAATACTCGTGAAGTATGCTGGGGATACTGACATAGACATTATCATTACCCCCGAATACCGCATATCTGCATTGTCTGCCACAACCATTTTCTTCATCTCCCTTCTTGCAGTCTGCTCTCTGGCAGGGATGTGCTGTTTCGTTAGGCGACGGCGGCATGATCGGTTAGAACTCCCTAGATTTTATCGACCCAATGGTGCTGATACGGCTCAGCACGATGGTATGAGTAGCCATCTGGTCAAGGCGATGCCATGTATCGTGTATGACCCAGCGATGGAAAGGAACGGGACCAACGCCACCTGTGTCATATGTCTAGAAGATTATGTCACAGGAGATAAGCTTAGGGTGCTTCCATGTAAGCACAGTAAGTTTCGCTCTTCCTTATCTGTGAAGATATCTCGTTTTGTGTGAATTTTGTAGCCCTTTTTGTAGTTCTTCTTGTAGCATTCTTCATTCTGTTAAGCACACCTGTCATCATGCAACCTCATATTCATTGTTCTACCAAATTCTTGTGGAGGATGTCTAATATTGGCCTCTGTACCAATATAATCAGTTCAATCAAACAACCAATCGTAGTTTTTGATATGCATTTTCTCATTTGATTGGCCAAATGGATTACTGCTAGGTTTTCTCGAGGTCCCTTAATTTCTTTTATTGGTTCAGTTGGACTATTCTATTGGTTAGCATGACACAATTTCTTGAATTTCATGTGGCAGTCTCATAATGAACTATACAAGGGCTTAGCTTGGCCCTCCCAGAAAATTCGAGGATTGGGCATTGGTTATTAATATTTCTGTGTTTTATTAGGAGCTCCTTTCTATTTATCTTGTACTGTATTGATGATAACTGTAAGCCCACAGGAACAAACCGATGAGGAAAATAATACATTACCAGTATCCATTGCTCACCACTATCATCAGCTATACATGTTCTGGACTACATTGCTTAACGATGGAGTTCTTTTAACTCTTGTATAGAATTTCACCTTCCTTGCATCGACTCATGGTTAATGAAATGGCGAACCTTCTGCCCTGTGTGCAAACATGATGCAAGAAAAGGCAGCCAGGATCCAGCAGCCACTGAGTCGACCCCTTTACTGTCAATGCGGCTGCCTCCTTTTCCTGCGGCAACACCAGCCAACCCTTCACTCACACATTTCATCCCCTTCTCAAACTACTTCAGTTTCATAAACCGAGCCACACTTTCTCGCTTCTTGCAAAGAGGCTCCTCAAGTAATTATGCCTCTAGTAATTCAGCAGCACTGCCGGCTGAAAACTAATGCATTCTGTTTTGTAATTTATTCTTTTAGTTCTCATACTGTTATTGGGTTTTGAGGCATACTGGGTTTTCTCTAGTTGAATTGACTTGTGTTGTGTGCTCGAAGGGGATTTATGTACATGTTTATGTTTATTGCAGTTCGGAGGCTGTATATATTGATCCTTAGTACTGTACTGCGGGTGCTAATAAGCCACAAAGAAAATGAAAATCATTTGAAGTGTTTTGTTGACTGTCTGTCTTCTTGTTTAACAAGCAGAGCTTTTCCTTTTTGTTCTGCATGACTGCATTGATGATACAGACTTGTAAGTAGACTTAGCTTCTTAAAACCCTAGCCTCGATTTAATTTTCTTTCTCTTAGTTTCTTTATGGGATGATTTTCATTTGACTTATGACTTATCTCTCTCCTCGTTTAAAAATAACACGTATAATGTCTACAAGATGACATGTTTTCATATGACTTATTTAAAAGTTCATTGTTGAAATTCTCAAATATAAAAGTTCATTGTTTTCATATGGCGCTTTGCTGGAGACCTAATCAGCACCTCAAAAAGTGCCTATTTTGCAGAAATATTACCATTGTACCGCCAGCAAACTAATGTCAAAATTAACCCTTTAATCATTTAGCTTGAACTAAAGAATAGAATGCTTGAATTAGCTGATGCTCAAATAGATTTCCCGCTAGTATAATCTTAAAACCATATATTTTATTTTGGGACCAACGATTAGAACGCCAATATGGATTTGTTTATGTATATAATTCTTTCCCTATAGCACAGTTTTAGACTTGTGTTATGTCGTGTCTATGCAAATGCTGATAAATAATATCAGTACTTCCATGGTCCGGAACAATGCATATGCAAACTATTGTTGATAATCTAAATCGACGGATCTAATTAGATATAAAAGAGGTACAGCCGTATATTAAGGAAAGAATGTATGCATTATATTATAGGAAACCCAAGGAATCAATACAAAAAAACTGGTCCTATTTTTGTACTGGCGCCAAATTATCTTAGAAGTTCCAGTGCTTCTATTTTGAGTCTTCTATAAGTTGACTAGCTGCACCAATATTATACAACTCTGGTTTCTCTATTCTCTTTCTCTTCCCCTCTAAAACTTCTTCCAATCCTTTGTTGTTTAACACAGAGAGAAAACTAAGAGAAGTCCTTTGATATTCTCTTTTTGAAGGGGAACTATGAATTCTTTATTTACAAGGAGATATCTCCCATTTACATTAATCATTATTTCTTTTTTCTTTGGAGTAGTGAATGGGACCATCAATGTGGTTGGAAGAACTCCGGCTTTATCTTTCGAAGATGAGCAAGATTTATTCGGTATGTAATTATTTTTTTTTTTCAGTTCTCTCCAATTTCTTCTGATTCTAGTCATTGTTGGTAATTCTTAATTAAATTAAGAATTCGCTTTTGTCAATATCATAATATGTTATGAAAAACAAAAAATTGCATGATTGGTGGGTACATAACTCCAGCCAGTTCACATGATTAGTACCAATCCTGACTAGTTCACTGCGACACAGGTACTATTGGTTCCACGAGTTGTTTTAATCATCTAATTTTATTCATCGGTCGTTCATATATAACCCTAAATAAATAGGCTAATCAAAACAATACCAATAGAAAAAAATACTAACAAAGTAGCAACTGACGGTTTCTATTAATCACTGGTTCATATTTAAAGCTTATATCAATGAACTACAACATCTGAAAAAGTTGGGAGCAGTAAACTTATTTTGCATGATTGAACTTTGTTTCTACAATATGAGTGGTGGTTGATGTAGTAAATAAGAAGAAATTCACCTTAAACCACCCTGCAAATCATTTTAAATGAAGCATTTAGTTTTTGTGCAACAAAGATGAATTTAACGAAACACCTGCCAAATGCTGTGGTGAAGTCAATATGCTGGATAAGGAAGCATTTCTAAATATTTCAAAAGAACTGCATCTCAAAGCCTTAATACAATGTGTGTGTAAATTTTCCTGATGTATTTTCTATTTTTTTTTTTATTTGCAGGTCCTAAAATTGGGAAAGTGCAAGGGTTGCTTCATGTAGCCAGGCCACTTGATGCCTGCACCCCACTACAAAATCTACTGCTGAATATTTCAAGTTCTAATTTTGCACTTATAAAGATGGGAGGATGCTCATTACAGCAGAAAGTCAGAACAGCTCAAGTCACAGGTTTCAATGTGGCCGTTGTGTATAAGGAGTACAGCGACAGGCTGCTCATAAGTACTATTTTCTAACTCTGCCACACTGTTTCGTGTACTTTAGGCTGCTCGTACAAATATAGGAACTATTGGCTGTCTCAAGCAAGTAAAGTGCAATGTCTCATTAATTATTGACAACATCAGAATAAGTACCCCAATGTTTGGAAAGTCAGTTCAGCTATCTGGAAATACCAGTAGCAACCAAAAGAGTTTGAATTTTGAGTATTTTGCTATAAGCCTTTTTGTGTTTCAACTTTCAAGGCTAAATCTATCTCTCGAAAAATAGTTGACTGCAGATATTGCCCCAGACAATTATATCATGTACACAGAAAAATAATGACTGTTAATTGCCTAAAATAAATTGAAACAGTGGAAGGACACAATGAGTACATCAAGATACCGACCATATTCATCTCTCGAGAATCTGGTGAAACACTTTTAGAGATCTCTGGTTATACAGGCGTTGATGTTAAGATCACTGCAAATGATGAAAATGTAGATTACTATCGACGGATTCAACCAGTACTAGTTATCATCGGGGTTTTTCTTGTTTATTTTGCCTTGCTAAGGCTGATAAGAAATGAGTCACCTACATATGTTCGGCACCCTCTTCGAATGAGTACAAGATTGGTCAAGGCACTGCCATGTGTTGTGTATGACCCACCGGTGGAACCTAACAGCACTAATACTACTTGTGTCATATGTATGGAAGATTTCACCAGTGACGCCATGCTTCCTGTACTGCCATGCAACCACAGTACGTTTTTGTTCCTTCTATCTCTCTTGAGTACATCCTGTTAGAATAATTTTTTTTCTTCATGTTATATGGTGAATGTATGCAATTAGGAGATGGGAGATGATTCATTACCAGGTAATTAAGGTTTCTGTTATGTTTGCATGTAATGTTCCACTTTATAAGTATTGTATGACAAGTGCCAATATTATCAATTTGTTCTCTCATCATACCAATGGTACATTTTCAGGGGGCCATTTTTGGGTTCTAGGAAAACTAAATATAGTGAAAATTTCTTTTTTTTATTTGAGCATCTCCTGTGCCAGCCTGTCATGTGTAATCCTGAAATCTAAATGCTTTCTCAATGCATTGACATGTATTTTGAAACCAAAGAGAGAAAAAAATTATGCGAATGACGAAACTAAGACAAAAACAGGATATCACAGGAAATGTCTTTACCGAACTATAACTTTGTTGTACATCTCCTAAATGTCTTTATATCTCCAACATAGGATATCACAGGATATGCATCGACACATGGCTGACAAAGTGGCGAGCCTTCTGCCCAATTTGCAAACATGATGCAAGAGAAAAAATGCAGAATCCACCTGCCTCTGTGTCATCTCCAATTAATTGCATCAGTATCACAAATAAGGGCTCATCTTCTCACGCCTTGCAAAGAGGCCCCTCTACTAACTATGGTTCTTTTGATCCTCCATTAGGCTGGTAGTGTAGGCTTTGGTGCTTCATTTTTGTTTTGAGCCTGTGTGTGAAGCAAGATTGTATAATTATTTTAGAGCATAAGAAGAAAATTCATTGAAAAATTTCTGTTAACTTCATTCCCCTCTTCGCGTTACATTTGCTTGTAAAAGTAATGACTAGAGGAGCAAGAATCGAAATAAGGGTAAGCTCTGTGACTAGCGGAGAATCGAAGCAGAGCTTGATGAGCTGTTCAAGCCGCGTTGCACGAGTTAAAGTATGAAAAATAGAGATTTTCAATTAAATAAGTTCCGGTGGATATACATTCAATTCTCCCTTTCATATTTTCATGTGAAAATAATTAACCCGATGTATGATACAATTGAACTTTATTAATAGTGAAAGTTGGACTGTAGCTAGGCCTGTCAACGAAAGAAGCTCAATTCGTTTAATAGTTTCGTTTCGTGGGTCTGAAACGGTTAACAAAAGCGAATTTTGTTTCGTTTCGGCCTACGAAATGAAAAACGAAATACATCGGTTCTGTTTCGTTAATTTTCGTGTTTCGTTAAGAATTTTACAAGTTTGAAATTCTTTTTATTCCGGAGTTCGGTAGAGCGGAGAAAAAGAGGGGATAAAAAATCCTAGATCTGTCGCTCTCTCTCTCTACTCGATCCGGTGTTGACGCCGCCAGCAATCGACCATTTTAGCATGATCCCTTGTCATCTCCCTCTCTCTGGTGGCACTCGAGCACCGTGCACTTCCGCTCTTTACTCCAAACTAAAAACAAGAGAGGCAGGACAGAGGGAAGAGAAGGCGAGGGTAAGCCACCATACCCGACCAACTACACCTCGTTTCGATCCTTTACTCTATTTCTCTAATTTACTGGTAAACATCTTTACTGCACTTGTGTTTTCTATGAGGTACTCTCGACTCTCGAGATCATTCATTCTTGATTGAGCTTGAGGGTGTTGGATTTTGTGCTACTACTTGGAGTGTTGCTTGCGAGCTGTGTCTCAGAATCTTGATTTGATTTTCCCTCAACTGAGATGTCTTGAACTTTTGATATCAGATTTGAACTAAACTGCTATTATTTTCAAGTTGGTTTTTTAATTTCCAATTTCTAATTTTTTTGACAATTTTATTTCTGATTTTTGAAATGTTTTCTGATTTTCGATTTGTTCTTATTATTTTCTGATTTCGAAGTGTTTTCTGTTTTTTTATTTTGGAACAATTATACTGGTAAAGAGATCATGTTGTTCTTATTGTTTATGTTGTTTGGTTTGTGTAATTTGAAATGAGTACAAGAATAATCACTTTGTATAAACGAGATTTGTTTTTCTGGAACCCTTCAATGCAAATATATTTGCTTTAAAGAGATGCGTAAAGAGATTTACTAGTAATGAAGATTTGTATAAATCATAATACCTTCATTTCAGGTAAAGGAAATTTTTTTAACGTTATAATCGTTTTGATCGTGTTAAGTAGCGATACATCAACGAAAAACATCCTTTCGTTTCTCAAACGAAACAGTTAACGAAAAAATTCATAAGCGTTCATCGAATGAAACGATCAGCGAAACAAAGATGTTTCGTGATCGTTGTTGACGTTAGACATGCCTAACTGAAGCCTGATAACGGTTCAATTTTCAATGTAAACTAATTTTTAGGGTGCGTTTGGATCATGCTATGGTTTGTGCAAAAATAATGATATCTAGATTAGTGGTTACTTTTTGCTTTCCAAGTTAGTGCAAAAATAGTGCTAATTTTGTGTTATCTAGGTTGGTGAAAATGTTGTTTGGATTGCATATTTGGAATAGTAATAGTAAAGAAAAGTAAAATAATGAATTATTTTAGTTTTTTAACGAATAATAATAATAAAATAAGAACGATTACAATAATAATAATGATTATTATTAATAATGACAATACAATAATAATAATAATAATAATATCAAAGTTGATGATTACAATGTAATAAAATAATAATTTTTCTAACCATGACATGTGCTAATTTGCTAATTCTATCATTTTGTTGGGTTAACAAAATGGCACTAATCAACACTACTCACATCTTACTAATTCATGTTTGGATCATATTTTTGTGTGGATAGCAACACTAATCCTTGGTTAGTGCTATTTTTTATGATTAGCACGTCGAATTCGAATTTAGTATTAACATCGGACACAAAATGAGATCACATGTCGCACAACAAGTCCAATGCAGGCTAGATTATTCGGATATTTAAAAGTACGTGTATCGCATCGGATACTTATCTAATATGAATTTACATGTGAATTCATATGCAATTCACACTCGATACACATCTCTTTTACCTGAAGCTATCTATAAAAAATGTATTTAAAATTAATTATCTACACTTAATTATCGGTCTTTCTCAAAGAATCTGTAACCATCTCTATTTATAAGTAATTAAATTTTCACAATATATGAACCTGTAACTAAATATTAAGAAAGATCCTCTAAATATTAAGTTAATGAATATCTTTGTAATAATATAACATTCAAAATTATCAACTTAAATAATATACTAAAAACAAATGAATTATTTCTTCGAAACACAATTTACACAAATTATTGTTAACGAATAATTTTTTATTATTTTATATCATATTCTAGGTTTTTTTTAAAGTACGGTAGCATCGTATTCGTACCGTATTGAATACAATACTCGCGCTCTCACCCGCATCCATACAACATAGAACACATCTCAACCTATCAACCATCATATTTGCCATTATTTTACATTGAGATTCGTGTTTTCAAAACTGAACTCTTCTTGTAGGTTGTCCTTACCGATGGATTCGTTTAGACTGTCCTACGCTGTAGAGGTCAGACGCCACTGGATACTGAATCATCCATGAATTCTCCTATCAGACAACTGGCGACACTAGCACCTTTTCCTGTTCCCTATTGGCTATTGGCTACAGTGGCAGATCCAAAGACCCAGTTAAGCCCGAGCACAACTAAGTTTGGACACTGAATTTGAGATCAAGTCCGAGCACAAATACACTAATATCCACTAAAATATCATTAAAAGACTATTTTTCACTACAAAAATAACAAAAATACACTAAATATTGCTTTTTTTTTAAATCAAAGTCGGACACTTGTCCGAACTTGTCCTAAGATGGATCCGCCATTGATTAACTATTAGCAATGCTTCCAAAATTTAACCTTTACCGAGTCGGAAGATAACCTCACTGTACTTGTTAAGGATATTCGAAGTTACTATCATATCACTTTTCATTAGAATTTCTAAATAAACAATATAAAATGCATGATTTCTTTAGCTATAATTTTACCATATGCAATACTTCGCAACGCGCCACATGAGATCCGAAAACTACAAAATTAAAGGAATAGTGTATTTTATATCCTTTCTTTAGAAATTCTAAAGGAACAATGGACTCTACACTGTTCTTTCTAGTCAATCAAACAATCTCTTACTACAAAATTAAAGGAATTGTGTATTTTATATCCTTTCTTTAAAAATTCTAAAGGAACAATGGACTCTACACCGTTCTTTCTAGTCAATCAAACAATCTCCTCAATATTTTTTTACCTACAATTTTTTTTAGTAAAAATACTGCCTTAGATCAATTATGGATCCGGAACTTTGTCATTGGCGTAAAAAATAACCCGTTCATTGCCAATTTGCACGGTAAGTACCTTATTTTGTTGCATTAATTATGAATCCGGAAGTAGCAAAAAATGGCCTACTCAAAATCAAAGGTACTTGAGGGTCTACATCCATTTTTACGATGATGAAATCGCAAGGAATTAGAAATTTTTCAACCAAGATTGACAAATCTCTAATGACTCCTACCGGTTGTTACTTTGAACCATCGGCTAATTATAACGAAAATTGGGTTGGATTGATTGGGACGAGGGTTCCAACACCAATTTTGTCATTAATAGCTTTGGGCACTAAATTGACACCGGCTCTTTGGTCAGTCATAACATTTGGTATGAACATAGTTCCTACCGTGCATGGTATCGAAATCATACCAAGGTCCTTCAACTAGGTTGGAATTTCTTTTGCAATTATGACATTGCAAGATTCAGTTGAGGACCCAACCAGTTTGTCATTTCGAGAGATATCGTACCTGAGCGGAGATGCATGCATCTCCTTCATTCCTTTTTGTGCTTCATCACCAAATGCGGAGATTTGCTCAATATCATATGTCAATGGAACATCATCGATGGCATCTACAAGGTGAATGCTTGTCTTCTCCGAAATGGGCTCTCTGTGGTGGTATAACTTGAGTCGTTGACCGTTCATCTTGAATGCTCATGTTCGTTCGCTCCAAATTTCCACCGCTCCATGTTCGAAAACGCGTTGAACCTGAAAAGGTCCACTCCACTTTGAGTTGAGTTTTCTTGCAAAGAGCTTAAGATGTGAATTGAACAATAAGACAAAATCACCTATCTTAATCTCCCTTCGAATGATGTGTATATCATGCCATTGCTTGGTCTTTTTCTTGTAGATTTTCGCATTCTCGTAGGCGTTGAGACGAATTTTCTCAAGTTCAAGCAAGTTGAGGATGCGGTTCTTTCTGGCTCCAATTATGTCATAATTGATAGCCTTGATTGCCCAAAACGCCTTGTGCTCAAGTTCGACCGGCAAATGGCAAGGCTTGCCATAGACAAGCTTGAAAGGTGTCACGCCAATTGGAGTTTTGTACGCCGTGCGGTATGTCCAAAGTGCATCATCTAGCCTCAAACTCCAATCCTTGCATGAAACACTCACGGATGATTGGAGAATGTGCTTGATCTCTCGATTTGAAATTTCGACTTGACTACTTGTTTGTGGATGGTAGGGTGTAGCAACCATGTGCCTGACACCATACTTTTGCATGAGGTTTTTAAATGATTTATTGATGAAATGAGAACTTCCATCACTTATTACCACTCAAAGAACACCAAACCTTAGGAAAATCATCTTTTGGAAAAGACGTTTTATTGCTTTAGAATCAGCTTCGGGGCTAGATATTGCCTCCACCCACTTGGAGACATAATCAACCGCCACAAGGATAAATTTGTTGTTGCAAGAGCTAGAAAAGGGTATCATGAAGTCAATGCCCCAAACATCAAATAACTCAACTTCTAAGATGCTTTGTTGAGGCATTTCATGATGCTTTGATATGTTACCCTTTCTTTGACATTTATCACAGGAGACAACAAATTTTCTTGTATCCTTAAAAATGGTTGGCCAATAAAAGCCGGCTTGAAGGATCTTTGCAGCAGTTTTGTTAGTTGAGGCATGTCCTCCGTAGGGTGATGAATGACAATGGTGAAGGATTGACTGAACCTCATCTTGCGCAACACATCGCCTATGAATTATATCGACTCCAAGTTTGAAAAGGAAGGGAACATCCCAGAAATAATGCTTGGAGTCTGCATAGAACTTCTTGCATTGTTGGGAAGTAAGGTGAGTTGGCATGTATCCGCAAGCAAGAAAATTTGCAATATACGCGAACCAAGGATGTTCGAAATTATGCACTTTGTATAGTTGCTCATCGGGGAACGAATCGTCGATCAGAAGGTTTTCACATGAAGAATCACCCAAATGCGAGAAAGGTGGTCGACGACGAGGTTTTCAATGCCCTTTTGTCATGAATTTCCAAGTCGAATTCTTGTAACAAGAAAATCCATTGAATGAGATGGTATTTTGCATCTTTCTTCATGAGGAGATAACGAACTGCCGCATGGTCCGTGTAGACTATCACCTCCCACCAAATAGGATCTAAACTTGTTGATGGAAAAATCACCGCAAGTAGTTCCTTTTCAATTGTGGTGTATTCACTTGGGCTTCATCTAACACTTTTCTCGCGTAATAAATTACATACGGCTTTTTGTCGGTTCGCTGCCTAGCACAGCTCCAACGACATAGTCACTTGCATCGCACATAATCTAAAGGATTCACTCCAATTTGGGGGTTGTAGAATAGGCGTTGAAATCAAAGCCTCCTTCAATCTATTGAAAACGTCTATACAATTGTTGTTACGGGGCATCCTTAAGCAATAGATTGGTCAAAAGGTTTGGCAATTTTTAAAAAATCCTTAATAAACCTTCGATAAAAATCGGCATGCCCTAGAATGCTTCTAACACCTTTAACAATCGTTGGTAGAGGTAACTATTGGAATTGAGACGTCAATTCAATTAAATTAAGTTTGGACTACGTTTTGGACTACGTGTTATATGATTACTACATGTCATTTACTCTCACCAATATTACGAGGAGTAATATGTGGAAATGCCATAAAGGGGACTAATTCAATATTCAAGGCATTATACGTATTTCACTAAGATTTTGGGCACGAATGCATATAGAACTAAAGTAAATTGATTATAATTGTTAATGGACTGATTATGATCAATTAAACTATATATGGGTATTAATGTAAAGTCAGAAATATTGTTTGGGCTAAACCTAACTTAATTGGATCAAAGCCCAAGCAAAACAACACAAACGAATATCTATTGCGGCCGCAATACAGTAGGGGAGATTTTGGCAACAAATATGCTAATTTCAGCATGATTGATTGCAGCCGCAAAGGATCCCATTACGGTTGCAAGAGACCTAGCAGAAACCTGCCAAGTCTAGAATTGTCAAGTCAATTGCGGCCGCAATGAGATTCATTGCGACCACAAGAGACCTGCTGTAAGGCATATTTTGGCTGCCTAGATTTATCGTTATCTTCCTGATTGAATATCTTGGCTTTTATACCAAATTCGTGGAAATGTTTACAGGTAAATATTATAATTTAAAAAAGAATTGGAGAGGATATAATTTCAAATATTTTGTGAATATTTGATAATTAATTTTGCATCTTTCCAAGATACACTTTCACCCCTATAAATAAACTCGGATCTCCAAGCGTTAAGGGGTAATTCATAGCAGGAAATTTCTGTTGTTAGGGCACATGTGCTGTGCATAGCTTCCGATCAACTTCTCCATTAAGTGATCATACTCCGTTGAAGCATTCGTGTTCATCGGAGGAAATACAGGCACCCTCAAATCGCTTGGAAGGATCCGTTGGCAAGAACCATTACGTGAACTCTCGGCGATTGGAAAGGACATGTCCCATCTACTCAAGTTGAAGAAAGGAGACGACGAAAGGAAATGGAAAGTAAGTTTATTATTTCGCTTCTGCTATTTTATTTCATTCATGTCGCACAGAGTATTGAATTGAATTGCAATTGTTAGTTAGGAATTTGGTGTACTCTAATTGAATTGCCCCAAAATTGAAATGTCCAACAAGTGATATCAGAGCCAACTCCGTTGCGCATATTTGAAATTTTTATTTTTTTGGATTTATCGAATTTTGATTGTTGCAATTTTTGAGTTTTGGTTTCTTGAATTTGTGAATAATTGTCTTTTGAGTATTTTTTTAAACTAGAAATTTGGATTTTATCAAATTCCTCGCTTTTCATGGGAATTTGAAATTGAAATTAATCAAATTATGTTTATTAATATTTACAATAATTATTTGAACAAATAAAGTTTATTTTAAGAAAGAAATGCAACAATTAAAGTGACAAATTCAAAAAGGTTATTTCCAAAACAGAGCCAATTTGAACTAAACAAAGTCTATTGCGGTCGCAATGAAGTTCATTGCGGTCGCAATGAAGTTCATTGCGGCCGCAATGAATTTAGGAAAAATCCTATGTTTCTGGAAATTCAGAATTGAATTGAGCAGCATTATTGCGACCGCAAGACAATGGGTTTTGTGCTATGTTGTGGGCAAATTAATTGAACTGACAGGTGAATCTTTTTCTGGGTTGCCGGCTGCCCAAAATTTGAACTGACAGGTTGTATTGCAGTCACAACCTAAGTTATTGCGCCCGCAACAGAGTGCATTTTCTGTGTGTTTTCTAGGAAATCCATAGAACAAATTTGAATTGACAGAATGCCTTGCGGCCGCAATGACTCTGGAAAATGGTACAAACATTGAATTGACAGGTTTATTGTATCATTTTTCCTGAAATTTAAATTTCTGTTAATTAGGAGTAGCTGTAAATTAATTATAATTTAGAAAATATATATAATTATTTTATATATAATTACAATTAATTTTGCTACAAAATTACTACCATTTTTATCTTAATATAGAATTTTGATTAATATTTATAATTAGTGTAAATACTAATAAAAGACAAGATAAAATTGCTAACATCTAAAAGGATTCAATTCAAGATTAGAATATGGTAATGATAAATATTTAGTAATTTTCTAAATATTTTAGTAAATACTAAATATGTTTAAAAAGTCTATATTTTTTAATATGAGTATGACTAATGCAAAAATGTTTGCACTTCGGCCGAAGTGCAAAAGTTTCACATAGCAAACTTTTTGTGGTCAAAATTTAATGCGCAATAAATTTTTCATATCAAAATCTTGTAATAAATCAATTTCGTGATTTCTAGTATTAAAAAAATAGAGCTTTCTAGCTATATTTTAAATATTTTTTAAAAATAGTCCAGAATAATATTAAAAAAAATGACATTTTCAGGGCTGTTTTTAAAAAATATTTAAAATATAGCTAGAAAGCTCTACAAATCACGAAATTTGATTTCCTACAAGATTTTGATATGATGAATTTAGAGAAACTTAAATTTAAATTTTGACCATAAAAAGTTGGCTAATGTGATTCTTTTGCACTTCAGCCGAAGTGCAAACGTTTTCACAGTAGCCATACTCTTTGTAATATATATATATATATATATATATATATATATATATATATATAGAGAGAGAGAGAGAGAGAGAGAGATATGTTACCGTGCTATGCAAAGTAAAAAGAGTGTTTTACTTCAGCATAAAAAATCATACACCGACAATTCAAATGACTGATCTAAATTGGTCAACACAATTAAGACTTCAAAATCTCCTACTAAACCAATTTTGAGCGCATTTGAAGTTTTGTAGCTATACTTTTTGAATTCTTGAAAAATGAGCAAAAATAACACTATTCCTGTTCATTTTAAAAAATTCAAAAAGCATAGCTATAAAACTTCAAATTCGCTCAAAATTGATTTAGTAGGAGATTTTGATGTCTTAATTGTGTTGACCAACTTAGATCAGACATTTGAGTTGTCGGTGTATGATTTTTTATGCCGAAGTAAAACACTCTTTTTACTTTGCATAGCATGGTAACATATATCTCTCTCTCTATATATAGAGTATGGCTAATGTGAAAACGTTTGCACTTCGACCGAAGTGCAAAAATTTCACATTAGCCAATTTTTTCTTGTCAAAATTTAAATTTAAGTTGCTCAATAATTTTTTCATATCAAAATCTTGTAGTAAATCAAATTTCGTGATTTTTAGAGCTTTCTAGCTATATTTTAAATATTTTTTAAAAACATTCCAGTTTAATATTAAAAAACATAACCTTTTCAGGACTATTTTTAAAAAATATTTAAAATATAACTAGAAAGCTCTAAAATCAAGAAATTTGATTTCCTACTAGATTTTGATATGAAGAATTTATTGAGCAACTTAAATTTAAATTTTGACCATAAAAAGTTGGCTAATGTGAAACTTTTGCACTTCGGCCGAAGTGCAAATGTTTTCACATTAGCCATACTCTATATATATATTATTAACAAATAGAAAAATTGGTGAATTCTAATTTAAAGCCCCTATTAGTTGATAAAATAATATATGTATATTATGGACGAGTAGTTCCCTTTTGGATACGTCTAATGTAGACTTTTGCACGATTTCAAACTATTTAAAGGCAATTAGGAATACATGCCGCATCTTGTTAAACGATCATGTTCGCTTCCGAACACGTCGCTAAAGTTACAAGCAAGATACCCCATGAAAGTTAAAAGGACGTGCGTTAGCAACATATTATTAATTTCTCCCTTCAGATGATTAGTACATTAAGTAGTTGCTAATACACATAAAGTAAGGTGCATAAAAAAAAGTAATGAGAAACTACGTGCTAGTGATGTCTAGAAAAGCATTTGAGGCTTGGTACTTAAGTAGTTCGCTTGTGACTCACCTCCCTCACTTGACTAGCCTGGTCACTAATATGTAGGTATGCCAATCAGACTCATCAGCAAGAGCGGCAAAATGTCTCATTTGTACTTGTGCATAACACCAAAATACCTAAGAGTATTGACTGCTTCCATCGGGGTCTCATGCTGGATATATTGTTGGTTAAAATGAAATTAATGGAGTCATTCTAGAGTTCTTTTTGTCAAAGCCTTTAAATAGACTTATAAATGTGATTAAGAAATGTGACACATAAATTAACATTTCACTTTTTTCTAAAATTTTCTAGAAAATTTGGTAATGATGAATCAGATTTTGTCCCTAACTGGGGTAAATTTTAAAATGTGGGAATCAAAACTTAGATTGTTTCTGGGGATGATGAAGTATGATCGGGCATTACATTATGACCGCCCCGTGCCAGCTGGAAAGGAGCCCACCGCTCCTGAAAATGCTGACATGGAGGATTGGGACCATAACGAGAGGATGTTTCTCATGATCATGAAAATGACAACCCATGAAACTCTCCAAGGTTGTGTACTCAACCAATATTCTGGCGCTAAGAAGTACCTTAGTGCTTTGGAGGAGAAGTTTGTCGTGAGTAAAATGACACAAATACGTACACTCATGACCAAACTTCACACTCTTAAGTACAAGAGGAAAACTGGGATTAGAGAGCACATCACTGAAATGGTCAAGCTCCAACGTGCACTTCTCTTGCACTAGTTCAATTTCTTTGATGATCTTCTCATTGAGTACATCTTCATGTCCCTCCTTTAGTCAATTAAGTATGACTTACAATTGTCTGAAGGAAAAATGGACAATGGCTGAGCTTGAAGCTCAGCTGGTACAGGAGGAGAAAAGGCAGAAGTTGGCCAAGGGAGAGGAGGCTCATGTTGTAACACCCAATCCCAAGAAAACTAAGCATAAGAACAATAAGGGAAAAGAGCCCATTAAGGAAATTGTAGACAACAAAAAGCAGAAAGCTGACAATACTCTCAAGAAATCAGGAGATAAGGTGATCTGTCACTTTTGCAAGAAGCCGGGACACATCAAGATACATTGTACCAACAACGCTTCGTGGTTGAAAAAGAAAGGTATGTATCATGACTTAGTTTGTTCTGAAGTTAATTTAAGTACAGTATCAAAATATACTTGGTGGTTAGACCCAGGTGCAACATCTAACATCAGTATATCTATGTAGGGTTGCCTAAACCTTTCAAAGCAAAATCAAGCTGAACACTGCATTTATGTGGGAGATGACATAAAGATTGAAGTTGAAGGCATATGAAAATTTAGATTGTTGTGTAGGACTGGTTTTTATTTGTATTTTGATGCATTAGTGGTTCCATCATTTCGAAGGAACCTAATTTCTATTTCCTATTTAGACACGAATGGTTTTGTATGTTCATTTGGTAATGATAATTTCAGTTTGTTTCAAAATTCAAAACAAGTTACTTCTGGTTCTCTGTCTTCTTATGACAATGTTTATTTTTTTTGAAATAGACACTTCACATTCAGAAGCACTATGTGTTGATATTGGAAAACAAAAATTAACTAACGAGAATTCAACGACATTATGACACAGACGTTTGGGACATTTCTATCCAAAGAATCCAACGACTTGTTGATTTACCTAGAGGGGGGGGGGGGATGAATAGGTACACTAAGCAATTCTAGGGTTCTTTTTTGCAAATTTGCACAATTCAATTTCAATCTCAAATTTATACCAAATCACTAAATCTACTCAAGATAATTAAATTGCAGAAATTAAAATAAATAGAGTTTAGAGAGATCAAACAGTGCATAGAATGCGTGACACCAAAATGATAACGGAGTTCGACTATTGACGAGCCTACGTCTCCGGGACTCCCGATCCCCCGACTTGGTAATAGGATCGAGCCGTTTACACTAACACCAAAGAGTATTCTTTTACAAATGTCGAAATCTAGCTCTTTACACACAAAGATGAGAGACTAGATCCGTAGGAAGTGCACAAAAGCAATAGAAGAACTAGAGCTACAAAATCTCTCAATTTCACAAGTTATTTGGCTAATTTAGAGTATTTGAGCTTGAGTTGTTTTTTATTTAATCAATAGCTTAGAGAGAGATCGACAATGGAGGCTGTTGCTAGGGTTTTGAATATTGCAAGAGAAGAGATTAAAATGATAACAAAAATCAAGCTTATATAAACCAGTAGTCAAAATCTTTCCAAAACAGTGTTTTTTCGGGTTTAACCGTTATAACGCTAGATAACTGTTATAACAGTTAGTTCAAAATTTCAGGAGTCTGGGACATTATGAACTAACCGTTACATAACGGTACACAACTGTTATATAACGCTTGCTTCTGGAAGATGAGTTCTGAGTTTTGAGAAATAATCAAGTTGAACATTTTGGCTAAGCGTTACAACGATATAAAACCGTTATATAACGCTTGCTTCTGGAAGATGAGTTCTGAGTTCTGAGAATTGGTCAAATTGAACATTTTTGGTACAAAATCGTTATATAACGTTTGCTTCTGGAGAAAAGTCTGAGGTCTGAAAAATGAATTAATCAGGACATTGAACCAACCGTTATAACGGTTACTGACTGTTGTATAACGGTTGAATCTGGAAATTCTGTATTATGGACTTGGTTCGAGGGAATACATCATAAGACCTAACCGTTATAACGGTTAACAACGGTTATATAACGGTTAGGTTTGGAAAATGATTTTCTCAAGCTCAATTATGCTAAACCAGCCAAATTTTCATTTTAATTAACTTAAACCTATTTGAATCTTGACAACTTTAATCCGCATGCTCAAGTCTTCAAGTTGCATGTCCAAATTTCTATTTTACAATATAGTCCCTGCAACAAAACTTAAACACAAGAAAGGTAAAATTCAAAGTTGTTTTGCAAATCGACAAATACGAAGATATTGTACACAACACTTGTGTCAGATGATATTCTCACATCTTTAGACTTTGCAAATTCCAAAGAATGTGTAAGTTGTATAAAGGGTAAACAAACTAATAAATGCAAGTATGATGCCAAAAGGTGTAATGATCTCTTAGAATTGATACATACCGATATCTGTGGTCCTTTTCTAAATGCTACAAGAAATGGTCAACGGTATTTTATCATATTCATAGATGATCATTCAAAATATGGACACATCTACTTGATTAAAGAAAAGGCTGAAGCACTAGACGTGTTCCAAAGTTATAAAGCAGAAGTTGAGTTACAACTTAACAAACACATTAAAACTATCAGTTCTGATCGTGGTGGTGAATACTACGACAGATATGACGGGTCAGGAGAACAACATTCGGAATCCTTCGCAAAATACTTAGAGGAGTGTGGGATTGTGCCATAGTATACATTGCCAGGCTCGCCTGCAATGAATGATGTTGCTAAAAGTCACAATCGCACCCTCAAAGACATGATGAGAAGTATGATTGTTCATACAACTCTACCAGAATATTTGTGGGGAGAGGCCTTAAGAACTGCAGCTTATATACTCAATAGAGTTCCAACTAAAGCAACTAACAAAACCCCATTTGAGATTTGGTTTGGGCACAAGCCTAGTCTAAATCATTTTTGGATATGAGGATGTCCAACAGAAGCAAGGCCTTATAGGCCGACAGAAAAGAAACTGGATGAAAGAACTGTTAGTTGTTATTTTGTTAGATACCCTGAAAGATCTCGAGAGTATAAATTCTATAATCCAACAGAACATACGATATTTGAGTCAGGAAATGCGAAATTTTTCGAGGATAATGAGTTTGTGAGAGGAGATATGACCATGGATGATATGACCATGGATGACATTTTCGAGAAAGAGAGGGATAATGAAACTTCAGACCTTCGTTTAGACTTTGTCACTATTCCAATATTGATAAATCCTGAAAATGAATCTCATGTCAATAGTCAAACTACACTCCCTACTCAAATTCTACAAGATGACATGGACACAAATGGACCCTAATCTATCCCAAATAACGACGTTGTCATGGACGATGTCAATGGCCCTGAGCCTGTGGGAGATCCGAAAGTTGGAAATGATGTTCATGAAACTGCTCCTCACAAAATTACAGAACCATTACAAATAAGAAGATCCACTAGAGAGAACAAATATACTGAAATATTTGCTTATCTTCAAGAACATGAATTTGACATTAGCATGTTTGAAAATGACCCAAGAGATATTAAACAAGCTATGGAAAGTTCTAACTCTCAAAAGTGGATCGATGCGATGGATGAAGAGATGAAATCAATGAATGACAATGATGTATGGGATATTATTCCATTGCCTAAGGATAAGAAAACCGTTGGTTGTAAGTGAATTTTCAAAACCAAACGAGATTCTAAAGGCAATGTTGAAAAATATAAAGCACGTCTTGTCGCTACGAGTTTCACACAGAAAGAAGGCATTGATTACAATGAAACCTTCTCTCCAGTTTCATTGAAAGATTCGTTAAGAATCATATTGGCACTGGTAGCACATTATAACTTGGAGCTCCACCAAAGGATGTAAAGATAGTTTTTCTCAATGGTGACATTGAGGAAACTATCTACATGAGGCAACCAGAGAACTTTGTGGTTGGTGATCCAAAGTATATGGTGTGCCGGCTTAAGAAATCCATTTATAAGCTCAAGCAAGCATCTCGACAATGGTATTTGAAGTTTCACAACATAGTTAGCTCATACGATTTCGAGTCTAACTTAGTTGACGAATGCATATACATTAAGTTTTTTGGGAGCAAGTTCACATTTATGGTCTTGTATGTTGATGACATACTACTCGCAAGTAATGATAAGGACATGTTGCATCAAATCAAGAATTTTCTATTTAGAAACTTTGAGATGAAAGATCTTGGTGATGCCTCATTTGTTCTAGGGATATAAATACTAAGGTACATAATCGAGGGTATCTTGAGACTATCCCAAATAAATTACATTGATAAAATACTGAGTAGGTATGGCATGAATGGCTGTAAACCAGATGATACACCCGTGGCTAAGGGAGACAAGTTCATTCTCGCACAATGTCCCAAAATTGATTTAGAAAGACTTTCCATGAAAGACATCCCTTATGCGTCTGTTGTAGGCAATCTCATGTGTGCACGAGACTGGATATAGCCTTCATTACGGGAATGCTAGGGCAATACTAGTCCATATATATAATCATTCAGTGTTCCATGCTAATGATATAAGACTTGAGACAATTTAGAGTTTTGAGAACCATTCAAAGAGTTTCACAATTCGAGTCCTCGACTCAAATGATCCGTGAAATATCCAAACTCAAGGAACAAAATGATATAAATCATCCAATGCATAAAACTAAACAAGAGTACCATCACAAATGATTGATCCTCTAGGTCACTATACTAACAATCTCCCACTTGAACTAGAGCCAATCAAGTATCTTGTACCATGATTAAATAGATACCCCGTATCAAGCTCTATTACATCATATACGATCATGCTAGAGTCAGTTAAGTACCTCGTACCAGTCTCTGATGCATCGTATACCCATAGCGCCAACATGCCTCGCATGCTTGGCCAATGAAAGTGGTTTTTGTCAGCGGATCAATTGTGTTGATGTCCATACCTACTTTACACATGTTGATGTCTTTGTTCTCAATGAATTTACGAATCCAAACTATCATTTGTCTGCCTCGCAAGAAATCATATACTCTGCCTCAACAGCGGAGTTAGTCATATTGTCTTGCTTGGAACTCCTCCAACAGACAGCTCCATCATTGAGCATGTATACATACCTTGTTTATGACTTTGAGTCATCATGGTCGATTTGAAAACTAGCATCACAGTACCCTGTAACTGTAAGATGCTTCTCATCACCGTAGATCAAAATCAAATCCTTAGTCCTTCTCAAGTATTTAAGGTGTTCTTGACATCTGTCCAATGGTCCTTCCCGGAATCCTTTTGGTATCTGCTAGTCATGCTAAGCGCATAAGGCACATTTGGGTGCGTACATAACATGACATACATAATGAATCCAATAGTCGAGGCATATGGAACCATACTCATCTTCTCTCTTTGCTTACGTGTCCTAGGACACTAAGACACACTAAGAGAAATGTCATGTGACATAGGTAGGAAACCTCTCTTGGAATCATGCATGTTGACCTCTCCAACAGCTTTCCTATGTATGTACTTTGACTCAAACATATGAGTATCTTAGATCTATCATGAAAGATCCGGATACCTAGAATATAGGCAACCTCGCCCAAGTCTTTCATTGAGAATCTCATACTCAATGATGACTTCATAGATTCAAGCATAGAGACATTATTTCCAATTAATTGAATGTCATCGACATACAACACCAAAAACACACTTGAGCTCCCACTCACCTTCTTGTAAACACAAGGTTCTTTTGGGTTTCTCATGAATCCCAAAACTTTTACCTCGTCATCGAACCTTATGTTTCAAGTTCGAGATGCTTGCTTTAATCCATAAATGGATCTCTTAAGCTTGCATACTTTTCCAGCTTTTCCAGGATCGACAAAACCATCAGGCTGTACCATGTACACATCCTCATTCAGAACCCCGTTCAGGAATGCAGTTTTGACATCCATTTGCAAACTCTCATAATCATGAAATGCGACAATCGCTAGAAGGATCCGAATTGACTGAAACTTGGCCACTGGTGAAAATGTCTCATCATAGTCGATCCCCTCGACTTGAGTAAAACCTTTCGCCACTAGACGTGCCTTGTACACAGTCAAGTTGCTATCCATGTCGGTCTTTCTCTTGAAGACCCATTTATTTTTTATGGGTTTTATTCCATCAGGTATGTCAACTAGGTCCCACACATGGTTGACCTCCATGGATTGCAATTTGGATTTCATGACTTTGAGCCATTCATCGGAGTCTTCTCTTGACATGCCTCATGATATGTCAAGGGATCAATATCACCAATAAGTAATATGTAGTCCCAAATACCTCTCAGGAGAATGTACTATCCTTCTTGACCTTCTAAGATGTGGTGCTTGCTGAACTTGTTCCAAAGCCTCGCTTGGAACTTGTTCCACTTCGATTTGAACCAAAGTATCGAGAAGTGGGTCTCGAATTTCTTCGAGTGTTACCTTGATCCCACTACTTTCTTTTGAGAGGAACTCCTCCTCCAAAAATGCACCATGTCGGGCAACAAATATTTTGTTATCCGACTTATGATAAAAGCAATAATCCTTGGTTTACCTCGGATAACCGATAAAGAAGCATTTGTCAGATTTAGGACCAAGCTTGTCAGGTTTTAAACGCCTAACATAAGCTTCGCAGCCCCAAATTTTGAGAAAAGACAAGTTGGGGATCCTCCCCGTCCACACCTCGTATGGAGTCTTGTCTACAGATTTGGTGGGTACTCTATTTAAAGTAACAATAACAGTCTCAAGAGCATATTCCCAAAAGGATATAGGTAGTTCTGCTCGACTCATCATCGATCGTACCATGTCCAACAATGTACGATTTTTTCGCTCGGACACACCATTCCACTATGGTGTTCCAGGTGGAGTCAGCTATTGAATGATTCCACACTCTTTGAGATGATCGCTAAACTCAGTACTTAGGTATTCTCCACCACGATCCGATCGTAGTGTTTTAATTTTCTTTCCAAGTTGATTCTCGACTTCATTTTAGAACTCCTTGAACTTCTCCAAGGATTTCGACTTATGTCTCATCAGAAACACATATCCATATCTATTGATATCTTCAATAAATGTAATGATGTATGAATACCCACCTCTTGCACTAATGCCAAAAGGACCACACACGTTTGTATGCACAAGTGCTAACAGTTCTGTAGTCCTTTCATTAACCTTATTGAAAGGTGCTTTGGTCATCTTCCTAAGTAAACATGATTCACATCAATCAATTGACTCTCAGTCAAAATAACCTAGAAGTCCATCCTCTTGGAGCTTCTCGATGCGTTTCTCGTTTATATGACCTAAGCGGCAATGTCACATGAGTGTAGAGTTATTGCAATTTAATTTGAGTCGCTTGGTATCTATGTTGTATATGGGTGTTCCGAGATCAATCACATAAAGACCATTAACAAAAGAAGCACTAGAATAGAACAAATCATTTTGAGAAATGGTACAACATCTGTTCTTAAAAGAAAATTCAAAACATGAGAATCTAAACAAGCCACAAATGTAATGTTTCTGCTAGCACATGGAACATAGTAGACACTCTCAGTCATATTACAAGCTCACTGGGCAAAACCAACTCCAGGTCTCCAAAAGCTAGGGCAGCTCCCAGCATGCCATTACCAAACTTGAATTGCATTTCGTCCTCCGTCAATCGTCTACTTCCTTTTAGTGCTTGCACATTTGTACAAATGTGAGCACCCAATCTTGAGTCCACAACACAAGATATAGAAGATGACATTACGAAGTTGATTTTAACAACATGAATACCAGAGAAAGATGACGTTCCCAACGCCTTCTGCTTTTTCAGGAACTTTAGACACTCTCGCTTGAAATGGCCCTTGCCATTGCAATGAAAGCACATAGTGTCCAGGGTTGGGGTAGAAATCACTGGCTTGGGTGTGTTCTTGCTCCTAGCTTGAGCCTTGCCCTTGCCTCTACCCTTACCCTTCCATTTACCTTTCTTCACCTTCTTGTTGTATCCATAGACTACCAACACATTAAGGCCCCGCCTGATGGATGTCTAAGCCGTAGAGAGCATAGAATGCAACTCATTCAGTGGCTTGATTACTCCTGCCATGTTGTAGTTCATGATGAACATATTAAACTCGATGGCAATGAGTGCAGGATGAGATCAGTGCATAGCTCTTGGTCTATAGTAGAGCCCAGCTTTCCAAGCTGTTCTATAAGACCCATTAGCTTTTGAATGTGGGCATTGACTGAGGCCCTCTCAGTCATCCTACATTCAAAGAGTTCCTTCGCGACACGATAACGCTCACAACGTTCTTGCTCTTGAAACATGTTCTTGAGCTCACATATCATGTTGAATGCTTTTCAATTCCCACAGCGTCTTTGATGATTGGGTCTCATCGACACAAGCATAAGGCAACTCACTTCACTTGACTCATCAAGCTTTTGCTCGTATCGATCTCGCTCGACACGAGTGATAGTATCAGCAGGTGGTTCAGGTAAACGTGCATCAAGCACATGCTCTTTCTTTTGGTGTTTTAAGACAATCTTTATATTACGATACCAATCACCAAAATTAGTATCGTCCAGCTTGTTTTTTCTAGAACAGTTGCAAGTGGGTAAGAGTAATGGTTTTTGGTAGTCATGATCTACATCAATCAAATGTGCAAAGATTTAGTTTCAGTTTTATGTTTTTGTGCTCATTTCAATGTCTTTGGTACCGAACACTCCCGCTACATTCGACATGTCCCTTTATGTAGTAAGTTCGAGATCCATATTTTACTAAATCAAGCCAGCGTCGGCATGAAACTTGGAATATGCTTATTTAGGTAAATCACTCTGGTTAATCACGTGCCTCGCACATGACTCTCGATTTGTTAACCACACCCCGTGTGAATCAACACCTTGCACTAGGGTCCGAACACGGTTCAATAATCCTATTAGACAAACCTCACTCTATATGCTCCGCACGACCCAAACTCCTAAAGATAAAAGGAGACGTCTACTGAGTAGGAAACACGTCATCCTAATGCTAATAGTTTGAAAGGGATATAGTAGGAAGTGTAATACGTCCTAATTTTTGTAGGTATTTTATTATGTGCTTTGCAATTCAAGTTTAAATCTGGTTAAGCATACACCCATACTCTCAGACTCACAACTAACAATTCAAATCACATAATAGCAATAATATCGTAGGAAATAATCACATCCCATGCAATTAGGCATTGAGTTGTATGATATCTTGACATGCATCTTCACGCACCATCGATCTCCGCGCCATGGTGAACTTCACATGCCCAAATGGATAAATATTTATTCTACCCAAATCTATCCTAATAAATTTAAAGGTACGACATAAATATTCTAAATCCTAATTAGCCATGCAAGCCCCAAATAATACATCAAATTAGCTTTAACAATTTGTCAATATTAATTAATTAATTAATTAATGGGACACCTTAGACCGCATGACACACAATCAAACAACAATCAATACATCACACAAGGCATTGAAAGTTTGCCATACTACTCAACTTCATACAAAACAAAGTTAGCACAATATATACTTTGTGTCATGCAACACACATGACACCCACACAATTCATACAACATGAATTTTATTCACATGTTTCCTTGACATTTTAAATCAAGTTATCCCATAATTTGATTTTAAAATTACTTATAATACATTAATCCCATTAATTTAACAATTAAACAAACGCTCTTGTGTTAATTCGGTTTTTTTTTGTTCATGAATTCGATCTGTTCAGAAACAGATGCGTTCAAACAAGAACGGAACAATTTTTTTTTAAAAAAATAACCAATTTCATTTCCTTTTTTTCGTTTATTTACTCCAACGGATCAATCAAACCTAAAAGGATTTTAATGGAAACATGTAAACATCTGAAACATTTCAATGTACAAAGTTTCTTAACTTCGAGAAACAAATTTCAGATTTCAAAATTTTCATAATTTTATTTGTTAATCCCATTAACAAAAGTTAAAAACAATTTGAATACACATAGGCTCTGATATCACTGTATGGTTTTGTTATGTGCATGATATGCGGAATTTTAAAATTTTCATGCAATTCAATTTGAATCACAATAATCATGTGTATAAAATTCGAATCTAACTACGAGTTTGTGAATTTAATATTTTACTTAGTATCGTAATCAAGCGCGACGACTTTCTTTGCGTAGAGATTACTTCCCGAATCAACGGCAATGATGTCGGTTCTCGTCTCGTCTCACGAAAGCTTCTCAAGCATGAAGCCTCTACCACGTACACTCATTGACGAATCAAAACAAAATTGCTAGATCTTCTATAAAACAAGATTTTTCAATCTCTTGAATCTCAACACATGAAGGAGATTAAAATTTCTTTTGAGTTGGATTAAAAAATCTTTTCCTATTTCCTCTTTCTTTCTCACGTCCAGAGAATGAAGAGTCAAAAGAGCTCCACACTCTTTTATTTGAATGATTTTTGTATAGGAGTAATTCCATGCGTCACATTTAATGAGAGGTTATCATGCTCATGCTCTAATTAATTGTGCATATTAAAATGGCTTTTATTTGCATTGATTTTCTGTCAAATCAAAAGCCAAAAGAAACACGTAAAAAAAACTTCTCCCAGAGTTTAAACTCCTCGTGCATTTGGACTCACTCTGAAGTCAAGTGTATCTCATTCATATTTAGGTCTCGCTCAAATTAATTCAATTCAAAATTAATTAATCATGTTTCACATAATTAATTAATTGTTCTATGCTTCAACTTGTCAAATAGAGTGACTCAATAGGATCTATGTCATGATCAGTAATAAATTAATAAACATTAATTTATAAATCATAATTGACATCTAGCAATGCATTATGACCATCCGATCAAATACAGACAAATTGTGATCCTCGTTCTTTCGTATTAATTCCTTTGTCACGTAATATCATTGATTAATATCAAGCGTAGGAATGTGTCATCATTGACCATTAATCATATTCTTAATCCTCAGTGCATAATTATTATTTGTATCATTTCATGATCACAAATGCATGCATAACAATTATCACTGCATCAATGGGCTCAGAGATATCACTAATCTCATATGAAATTAGACGGACAAATATATTCTATTGACTATCCATAACTTCTAGCATAATTCATGTATATCCGTAAATTATCTTTATAGCCCTCGGTTAAAAGCATCGTTTGATAATCGCACAAAATATACATTAATTATCTAGAATTATGATATCTCAAATAATAGAATCAATACTAATTTATGACTTTGTTGATGACACAAACACAATCTGTATAGCAAGTCAAGGTGGGTCATGTCCAATACACGTACTCCGTACATGTATATTTATGTGATTAAACAGATACCTCGTATCAGTGATATGTGAAATATGATCACGCATTAATCCACATACTAGTCTATATATATAATCATTCAGTGTTCAATGCTAATGATATAAGACTAGAGACAATTTAGAGTTTTGATAATCAATCAAAGAGTTTCACAATTCGAGTCCTCAACTCAAATGATCCGTAAAATATCCAAACTCAAGGAACAAAATGATATAAATCATCTAATGCATACAACTAAACAAGAGTACCATCACAAATGATTGGTCCTCTAGGTCACTGTACTAACAGTTGTTTGGTCTAAAATTACCTTGGTTTATTGCACTTATGTTCTAAAAAACAATCTCACTATTTACCCCACAATTAATGGCAAGGTGATCCGTCCCATTGCAAATAGAACAAGGAGAAGGAGAAGAATTTACCGCACTTACTCTTAGAAGATCAATCTTTCGGTTCAAAGCGGCTATTGCATCGGCTAAATCCAAACTCGCCTTCACCTCGCTCATCCTCTGTTGCAAGATCACCAGAGTCTCTCTTGGATTGTGTCATTGACTTTGGTTGAGAGCCATGTTCAACCAATTAGTAGCCATCAGCAGCCTCTTTGTTCATGAGACTACCACCGACGGCGACATCAAGCATACATTTGTCTTGTGGCAAGAGATTGTTGTAAAAGATTTGCAACAAGTTCCACCCTTCAATCTCGTGATGTGGGCAATATCGTTGAAGCTCTTGGAATCTCTCCCATGCCTCACTCATTGTCTCCTCCGTCTTTTGCCAAAAATTGTGAATTTGATGGCGCAAGGAGTTCATCTTTGAAGGTGAAAAGAACTTGTTAAGAAACGCATTTGCAACCTTAGGCCAAGTGTTCATGTTTTCGAGAGGTTGACCTCGAATCCAACTTTTCTCCTTATCTGCAAGAGAGAAAGTATATGCCATAACTTTTAAATCATCAAGTGAAATAGTTTGTACCTTTATCGTGTTGCAGATTTCCTCAAAATTGTCGAGGTGTTGTGTAGCGTCCTCATGTGGTAGACCATGGAATAGGTGACGTTGCACCATGTTCACCCATGCGGGAGGGATTTGGTACTCCTCCGCATTGATGATTGGAGCAGTGTACCCTAGTCTTATTTCATCGGCCCTTGGTGCAGTGAATTCCCTCAAGGGACGATTTGCGTCAACGACTTCATTAGCTTCATGATTAAGAGCGGCTGACCTTAGACGTTGAACCTCGACGACCATTTGATTCTGCTCCCTCTCAAGATTCGCTATATGCGTGGCCTCGTCGACGTTAGATATCTCTAACCGACGTTGACTCAAGTGCGAAATTGGCCCTTTGGTAGGGCGATTCTTCCTTCTCTCGTAAAAGAGGTGGGTTAACCCTTGTCTAGACAACCACTCAACCAAATTTGTGTCATCTTGGGTTCATGATTCTCCTTCCAGTTTTCAACCTACAAATTTAGAGAAAAAAGACGCTAGAAAAACGTTTAAACTGAAACTTTAAACTAAAAAAATACTAAAATCTGAAACTAAAATCACTGTTGTCCCCGGCAACGACGCCAAAGACTTGATGTGAGTTTTACTAACCCTATTTGCTAAAAGAAAGTTGCAAGTATACAAACGTCTATTGTAGTACTTGGGGTGTCGAATCCTCAGGGACAATTCGGATTTCGGTTTCAAATTCTAGTAATTTAATTTAAGCAAAGAAAGTAAGTTGAATTTGGTGTTTGTTTAAAGTAATAAAGAAAAGAGTTAATGCTTGATTTTGGTGTTTTTATGAAATTTAGGTTAAGTTGAACGCAATTAAAAATCTTAGAAAATCATAACGAGAGACTTAGGGTTCCTAGGATTTCCTATACACTTGTTGAGATCTGCTTTGTTGATTAATGTTTGTTTTGTATTATGAAGATACAATTAACAAATTTTGGTATTAAGGGATATTTTTATGTTAACACCATATCTAAACTAAAATAATTTTCATCTCTCGGTACTTTGTCATCCTAGTCTAAATTCATAGAACTAATTGCCCTAATTAATTTAAACAATTACAATTCACCTCTCGGTACTTGGTACAATTACTCAATTCAATTAGGTTAGGCCTATGAACAACAATCATCACATTTCGATATTAGATTATTATCTACCTTGTTACTTGTGGTCGGAATCTAACAATTATATTCTCAATTTCAATTATTAAATCCTAAAGTATGCAATTTGATCAAGATCACGAACAATTAAAACAATCACAAGCCATATGACAAAACAATAAAAGATAATATAAAACCAAGTAAACATACAACAAGCTTCAAGTTCTCTCTAGAAATCCTAATGGACATTAGCCCAACATGGCTGGATAATACAACAAATAAATCTCAAAAAAAAAGTAAAAACAAGGGTAGAAAAAATTAACCAAGAGAAGAGATGATGAATCCAAGGCTCTTCTGTTGAGATTTCATGTGTAGGTTCAAGAAAACGAAAATTAAATTTTTTTGCCTCTATTTAACTCAATACACAAAGGATCTTATTTATATAACAATTACAAGCAAGAATACACTATGACATTTCATCGAACACCTCTTGTGCATCAACAAAACAGAAAATAACACATTTATTTCTTGCACAAGAGTGGATAAAAGATTATACCTAAAGAGATTGTCAAATCTCTTCGTAGAGAGGAGTCGATTCCTCTTCTAGGTCTCTTGGAAACCGTCGTCTTCCTTCTTCGACCATGGAAGCACCATTGTCTCTTGGTTCACCTTGAACCTAAACAACAACCTAAAGCATCCTTAGATAGATGGATGTAGAGGTTAGAGCTTAGACCCAACCACCTAGATCTTCAATCTTCAATGAACAAGCTATTTCATTTTGTGGCTAAACCTTGCAAGAGAAGGGAAAGAAGAACAATGGAGTTTTCTTTCTATATACAAGAGAGGGGAAATGAGGGTTACTATTCACCCTACTGTAGCAAGAGAGAGAAAAAATCATTTTTCATCTCAAACATACCCCTTTATATAGCCAAGCCCTAGGGTAACACTTGTGTTAATTATTTACACAAATGACTATGATTACTCTCTTGTTATTCTCTAATCATATTTTGCAAGGATTTAATTTATGAGTAAATAATATTAATATATTATTCTAATATGAATTAATTTATTATTCTTATAATGCTCTCAAACATTATACAAAATAATATTCACATATATTCTCATAAATTTATTTTATGATCTAAGCATGTCATTTTACATGACATATTACTTTAACATTTTATCACATGCATTTTAACTCATATATTATGAGATTAAATACATCATTCAAAATGTAAAATGCTTGTTGTTTCTGTTCAGTTGGTGTGACCTTACAGAGGATCTACGTCATCTTGGGATATAATATAAAATAGACTATAAGAGGTTCTATCACTACATTATAGTCTCCCAAACGACATAGTCGTTACATGCTTGATCCACTTAATTCGTGTCTATCCTTGTCTCATGATATTTTAAATAATATGCAAAATAGGACCGTGCCATTTTTGCATTATATTGTTTTCTTGGTCTCTCAAGTGAATTATAAGTATAACTACATCAGTTATATTGCATGCAATATAATTTCACTTTACCAAGGGGTCCAGTAATATCATAACTCAAATAATTGAGGGACAATAATAATATTGACATATAAATTTCTCCCGCACAAGTTGTACATAACGAATTACTATATTATTCCAATCATTTGAATGGACTTTAATAGTAATCACATTATATACTTCTCATGTGAAAAACTTACATGTCTCATATATAAGATTCAAAGACACATTGGAAACATTAACGACACAAAACTCATCCATATAATGCTCCATCTAGTTAGGTCATGTTCAGTATATAAAGAATCACCATTTTATATACTCATGTCATTGAATGATAATCACTTATCAACATTTATAGAACTACAATGTACTTTTAATTGACATGACAGTCTTCATGGTAAATAATGTTCCCTTTAATTACCATGATTGTGAACATATTTAGGATTATATGTTTTCATCTAAAGAGTTCTATGGTTCAAGACCATGAGCATCTTCTTGAACGCTTCTAAAGATATATCATATCAATCTCAAGGAACATAAATGTATAATAACATTTAAAATCATAAACAATTCATAAATTCGTTATAAAAAAGATAACTTTCAAAACACACAACCTTCATCTTCTTCTTCTTTCTTTAGGATCTCTCTTTCTCTCTCTAAGATGAATGATGGAAGAACTAATCTCTAAAAATCTAGGCATTGTTCTGTTATGGAATCCCCTATTTATAAGAAAATCTAAAATCCCGAATTAAGCTCTCAAAATCCTCCCAAAATAGAAAATAAATTGTTCTGCCGACTCTGGTTATGACCGTAATGGTCATCACTACGACCGTAGCCAGTATAGAAACCGAAAATAACCAAGGCGTGGAGGCAGCTTTTGTGCTTTGTCGATGATGTACGATCGTAGTCATGGGTGACTACAGTCATAATTGGCTTTTCTGTGCTGAAATCTGGCTAAGTACAGGAAGTCTGAGCTGTCAGGAAAAGCAGCGTACGGTCGTAACCATGGGGGACTACGGCCGTAAGGACTAGAATCAGGGTAAATCATGGCTAAGTCATGGAGATGGAGCTCTCTGGAGGGTTTGGATACGGCCGTAATGGCTGGGCTTACGGTCGTAGTGGGGTTTGTCTGGGCAGATTTTGGCTAAGTGCTGAAGAGACAGGTCTCTGGATAGGATGACTACGGCCGTAACCATCATGACTACGACTGTAGTGGAAGTTCGTAGTCCTCTGTATCCAGGCAGGAACTTGACTACAATCGTAGTGAGATGGAACTACGACCGTAATCAATCCTGAAACTTCTCCATCTTTCTGATTGGGCTCATTTTTGCTCTGAATCGTCCAAAATTGGTCTCTTGTACTTTCGTAACTTGTTTTCTGCATTGTCAAACATATCTAGGGCAGTAACTTGAACTTTGGACTCAAACTTGACTATTTAAATCTAAATTTATCAGACTTTGGCTTAAATTACACAATAAACTCTAAGGTTTTGGATATACAATTTTGGCTTATCATACGTTTTGTTTTAAACGTTTATTACGTCATGTTTAGTAAATCATCGCATATTCTCATTCCTTAAAGCGTTCTGAAAAGTTGTAAATAATAAAATAATTAAAATATCGATCTTTTCGAAGAGTAAAGTTACAATTAGTAATTAAATAACGCCGATATAGTGTCTTTTAGACTTATAAAGTCTTTTCAGTTCATTATATACTTTATAGTGCCTTTTCGTTTCGTATCCTTCGCCGTTTCTTCTTCCCCAAGAACTTGTCTGCATCATTTCTCTCTTTTTTCTCTCAATGTAATTTCATCTTTCCTTTTTTAAGTTTTTTCTTAAGCTTGCTTAACAATGCATTTCAATGTCCATTTGTGTTAGGATTTAGGGTATAATCACTTATCAGTTGGTTTAGGATTTAGAGTTTATGGTACAATCACTTTTGTGCTCACTGTTATATAGTAATAGATGGACTAATTATAGTAATTTGTTCACTGATCGCTTTCACTATTTTTTAGTAATACGTAAAAAAAATGGCCCAACAGAACAAGCCAGGCAAATGGTCCAAATTCTTCTAAGGGAGCTTCATCCCTATAATTTTGTGTATTCTTCTTTCCGATCTGTGGCAAAGGACCTAAACTGATCAACATCAGCCAAGCCTGCCCAGGCCAAGGACCTCAAAGGCAAGGGCAAGAGAAAAATGTGGGAGTTGACTTGAGTCATCTGACAATAAGAAATAAGAACTAAGAATTTTATTTATTTATAAATTTGTTTATGAAAATGATGATTTTATATGAAAGATTGAAATCTGTTATTTATCAAAAAGAAATACAATTTATGAATGATGATGTATACAGTAAGAACTAAATTTTCTTTATTTATTTCAGCCTCATCAGGTTCAATAGATTGGGGTGCGCTGGAGGCATTGAATGATGATTAGAATAGTGAAGAACATGTCTTTAAGTAGGGAAAGTCACGAGAGTAGGATCGAAGTCCTAATTGATAGAGGACCAATATTATCACTTGTTTATATAGGATTTAACTCATGAATTTTGATTTTGTTGGTATAGGGACAAGGTTTACGCAGGAGTTTTTTGTTTGTCTAAACTCTAATTTGATGAAAAACAATTAAATTCATTTGAATGTTATGTACTTCAGTTTTAATTTGTTCTTTCAAATTTGACTATAATGTTTATGTAAATTTGCATGTAATTTTCTCTATATTTCAAGTTTTTTTTCATAATTGTTTGACTCGATTGTGCCTCAATTGTGCACCGTTAACTAGCACGTTAAACGTTCAAAACAATTAAACGTTTTTAACATTTCTTACATTTAACTAAACACAAACATAAATGTAAGAAAAGTTTGTTAAACATAACTTAATACGCAAGAAAAATTACGTTCGTAAAACACAACATAAGACGCAAAAAAACATTTGCATGATCATTTCAAGTGTTTGACAGCTATAACTGGGCATGCTACTATTTCCCTCAAAGGTTTCCATAATTATCAAATCCCAAACAGGAAAATTTTGACTTCCGCTGTAATTGTTCTGCAAATACAGAAGTTAAAAAAACAACTTCATTAGTCAAACCAGTGAATAGCATCGTGTGAAGAAATGCAGCACCAAATCTAACAAACAATACACAAAAGCAAAATCAGGAAAAAAAAGAGTGAAAAACTAAAAAAAATACTTGAATAAATGAAAGGCTTGGCCAAGTGGATTGCATCATTAATAAATCATTACAACAAGATACACAATGGTAAATAATATTATGAACTACATACAGGAAAACAGCCTACACGCAACATAAAACTGTTAGCATGGATTCAGTGAAAGGAATCATGTAGAATATGGAACTTGTACATTCAGCCAAAGGAGTCATGCTGAATTTGGAACTTCTGCATCCACTACAAACCAAGGCCCCTTGTTGGTACCACATTTTGGTAGCCACAATATTGGCATGAGAAAGTGCTGGTCATTGAACTGTCATAAAAATAAAGGAAACCATAACTTGTAGAATTCAATGGTCCTCCATTAGAGCTGTGTCGGTTTCTGAAAATGGAGCTGCAAGAGTAAAAATATAGGTTAACTTTTAATGCCCCATGTATTTGCATGTTTACTTTACCTGGACCTAGACTGATGATTTCAGTTTACACATACAGAAAAAATTGGAGTTCCATGTTATAGTTGACCCCGACATAGTGTCCAGATAGGCAGTGCCAAAACATGGGATTGAAGAAAAAGAAAACTTACCAAGCAAGTCCTCGTATGTGTCTGGGAAAAGAGTTGATTCCATCAGAAGAGGCGGTGAGAACACTTGATCCAATGAATCGTCCAGTGAGAACCTTCGCTGGTCATGCCCATCTAAACCCCTTGTCCTGTCTGGAACTGACGCCTTCTGGGCATGCAATTTTGGGGATGGGAAAACCAACTTGTGTTTTCTGAGGTTTGGTGGTGTAGTGTTATCAACTGGTCTCTCTTTTGTTGAACGGGATGTGAGTTGCATGAAGAAATCTGATGTGTCATTAGAGAAGCTCTTGGGAGGTACATGTTCGGACATGATTGTTGGTTTTGATAATGCAGCTTCACGAACTGACCGCCTGATATCATGTGTGCTATAACCATCATTATCTATCAAGTGAAAGAGATAAATAGGCTCCATAAAATATAGTTGTAACTTGTAAATATTTAAAGGAAAATAGAAAGCGTATATCAGTTGTACAATTACTAGGTTTCAAAGGGTAACGATGAAGAGTTATTCTTACAGAAAAAAAAATAGAGATAACTTTCTCGTGCAATGTCACTAAAAAAGCTTACTAATGTAACGTCTGCAAGATCTATTGACAATTTATTGAAAATTCCCTCATAATGTAACGTCTGCAAGATCTATTGACAATTTATTGAAAATTCCCTCATACAATCTCAGGCATTTTATTTAATTTCTTGAACAATATAAAAACTTCAGCATATTACAGGAAAGGACACAAAACACAAGATTAAAAATAAAAAAATAAAAATCTGCTCTAACCTTGTGTCGTCGGATGTTTCTTATCACTCGTGGTCAAAGAAGATTGTGTTATGAGTGCCGCTTCCTTTTGCGATACATACTCATTACTGATGGTTTGGGTACCCAATTGCATCGTCCCAAAATTCCTTCTTGGTGTTTGTGTGCTCTTTCCTGCTGGATTTGGAGTCATGCTAAACAGGTAGGGTAGCTTAGGTGCTGGACTTGGTGCTTTCTCAATTTGAAGGGTAGAAAGCTTAGATGTCATGTCACCAAGCACATCAACCACATATTCAGAATTTTGAGTTTGCATGGAAAACCTTGAGCCTGAAGCATTTAGTTCATCGGCTGTACTTCCTGAGATGGCATTGACCTCTCCAGTCAGCTCTGTTATTGATTTTTGCAAAGTTGGAATTGCTTCTTTTAACTGATTTATAAGTCCCTAGAAAATATAAATAGCAGAACATGAGAGAGCCAGTATATTCTAAGAATAAATGATAAGCACTCTATCTC
This sequence comes from Eleocharis quinqueflora, assembly GCA_964058865.1. Taxonomy (NCBI): domain Eukaryota; kingdom Viridiplantae; phylum Streptophyta; class Magnoliopsida; order Poales; family Cyperaceae; genus Eleocharis; species Eleocharis quinqueflora. Next base: position 522,170 of record CAXKVX010000284.1, on the reverse strand, counting down.
AAGCTTTCCATGTTGTCTGAATTTCTTCTTTTCAAGGAGCTTAGCTGCAGTACTGCTTATTGAGTCTGATTCAGCAGTTATGGCAAACCAGCACAACGTGGAACATAAAATGTCACATGATTTGAGTCAGGCTTAACTAATACAAATTCTGATAGCATGCTTTTGATCCCTGTTATCAGCAATGGGATTATGGAATAAATTTAATCACTGGTAACTACAAAAAAAGAAAAACGAACATGCACTTGAGGGAATAATGTTATGTCCGTGTGCCTACAAAACAATACAAACATCAATACCCTAAAAACATAGTACAAACCTTGTGAAACGACTATAATTATAGACTTCCCTTCATCAAAAGTAACTAAATTACCCTTTTTTCCTTCCTCGTTAATGCAACAGGAAGGTTATGTAGGATATTTCTGCTTTTACAAGGGCCGGACATAACAAATTCAACCTAGATAAGCCAATAACAAGTCAGTACACCTGTACCTGTATACTAATTAGGTGTTGTCTATGCTCTGCTAAGGTAGAAGCAAGGGACTCAGCATGGCCATTACTATCACCATCGGATGCATCACGGAGCAAATCTGGACCCTCTCCTCCATTAGCTTTGGCCTATCACACAAACAATCATAAGATATCAACAGTTAAACATAATAATCAAGCAGAACGCAAACTATAACAAAAGATAACTATGTTAGATCTCTGTACATGTTTTAGAACATATCACCCTACACAACTTGTACTAAAACAAAGGGTGTCTTTGTTAGATCTCTGTACATGTTTCAGAACATATCACCTTACACAGTAAATAACCTTTTCTTTTCTAATATAAATATTTGAAGTTTTATAAATGCTAAAAATTGAATTACAATGAAATTAAATTTCTACATTGTAAACAGTAAAGAATATACCCCAAAGGTTGATACCAAATTACCAAATATGTCTCAAAGAGAACTTTCGGAATTAGTTGTTAACCACCTAAAAAGTTCAATACATTCACCAAAGTAAATTGAAATGTAATATGACCATTGTAGTACATATTGTAAACACCAACATGAGCCACAGGCGGGCAGAGGGTTTTGAATTTTGAATTTTTTTTTCCGATATAGTTCTTCACTTGATGATGACATATCGGAGTTGCATATGGGAATCCGGTTCGCTGTCATTAATTTGATGGCAGCGGACTGCCATAGTCATCTGGACGGTTGGATTAAAGTTGGGCGGCTGTGATTTGATGCAGTGGGGTGTATATTATAATGTTAGTTTTGAGGGGCCCAGATATCAGCCACTCAATGGCATTTTGCTGCCATAGCAAACTATGGCAGCGGATATAAATCCTTGCATATGGTATTCATCAGAGCTTAATAAAGGCTTTATGTAGGATAGAAAACAAACTAACATGAGTCCAACATCCGACAGTTGCAATACCAGAAACCAGTACATAGGAATCCTTGCATTTACAACAACAACAACAACAAAGCTTTTATTCCCCAAAAAGTTGGAGTATGCTAGAAATGAAACCCAATCGGAGAAGACTCACCAAATAGAGAGATTGCTTGTGGATCCTTTGCAAAGCATGAGTCCACCGGCGAAGAATCTCTGTCACATCAACAGTCGGAAGGACAAGGCCGGTTCTATCATCTGATGTAGACGAAGAAGCATCATCACTAATCCCATTTACTGATTGTGAAACTGCTTGTGGTGACAACTCCCCTGCTGATGCGGAGAGTGCACCTTGTGAGCCTCGTTGCATGGCTGCAAGTAGCGATGTTCCAGATATTCGGTACCTACAATAATTTGGAATAAGCAGGCCCTCTCAGACACTTCTAGCAAGTTGTAAGTTAAATTGGTCGATTCATTCATAAAATATTCAAAATAAACAATCGCTCTCAGACAATTCTAGCAAGCTGGAAGTTAATAGATTGATTCATTTTTAAAACCTGTGTTCACGGTGCGCAATTGCATCCTCAATTGGCCCAGATGCTAGAACTTCATGTTGACCTGCAGAAATGCAATAAAATAAAATAAAATTCACCGATTCAGTGAAAATTGTGAATCACGTCCCAAGAGATTCAGTATACCAGCAACACTTGGCAGCAGAGTACAATAGACACTAATGAGTAATGAACATCGAGGAATTATACTTTTCCCTTCCTTTTTCAGAGAAGGGATTCGGACAGCCAACTTAACTGACAATCAGCATAAAGATTCATCAAATCTGAAAATAGAAGTAGAGATATTTTCTTTTATTCATTTAAGATATATCTCACATCTTCATGCCATTCAATAATCATCGGGTCACTGATAAAAATCCGACAAAACTAAACCGTTCAACTTTCAGATCATTCAACTCATCCAATCAGTTTCCAAATAGCATCAAACTTGGTATACAACCACTGAAATGATTCAATACAAACTACAGCTTAAGAAAAAAATCACAAATGCCGTCAGATTTCATGAAATTCAAACAATTTGTTGTAAATCTAACCCATTTTTTCGTTTGTTTTTATAGGTGAGTGTTGTGGTAATGGCATATATGTACCTTGTGATACAGTAAACATTAAGATTAAAAACCTAGTCTGAGGAGGAAGGACCTTACTTCTTCGAGCAAGTAGGGATTCCCACAACCGAGTTGCTTTCGAAACAAGGTGCGATGTTTGACCTGATGAGCTAGAGGCACGGTCATCCCATGACTCGCCCTCAGCTTTGGCTTTATTCCTCAACTCTTGCAACTTCTCTAACTCTTGTTGCAAATATGCCTAATTTCATTAACAAATATGATATAGAGTAGAATAAGTTAATATTTCCCGAACGAAAGAGAAGTGTAAAAAAGCTAAGTAGCAATATATTGATATCACAGCAGTACAAACCTCTTCGGCATAAAGACTACGGAATTGAGAAAATGTAAAAAAACTAAGTAGCAACATATTGATATCACTGCAGTACAAACCTCTTCGGCACAAAGACTACGGAATTCCGCGGTCATTTCGTTGGCCAAATTTGACCAAGTATTTTGTCTATGAACTGCAATGCTGGCATTCTCTAGAAATTTTCTTCTTTCCAGCGCTATCCTTGCCTGTTTTACCATTAAATAATAGTAAACTAATAGTGCATTTGAATAAAAACAGCATGTGATTCTTTTTTCTTCTTTCTATTTGGCTTGTTCATTATCTGTCCCATATTTATGCATCAACCTAAGGTTTACTTAAGCATAATACCAACCTGTGCTGCAAACCCAAAATGCTGGAACTTTATTTGGGACTGGTAATAGCATTTTTCAGACAACATGTTATGAACTAGCCAGTAGTTTGCTTTGGTACCTTTGAGATAGGGAGCAAGGCAGCAGCATTTAGGTAGGAATAATCTGTTAGTGCAGAAGGCAACGGATCAGATGTTGCGTCAGAAGCAAACAGTCGTTTATAAACCTCTCTTAAGGTGTGCACTGACAGTTGCCATAGAAGCTCAACAAACCTGCATGAAGCAAAACATAACATGAAAGAAGGTACACCTAATTAACCCATTACAACTGGTGCTTAAAAAGGCAGATTGATATAACTCCGCCTATGTTTTACATAGCCGGTCCCAAGCCCGGAAAGGAGGAGGGTTGTGATAGGCTTGGCGAGCCAACGTAAAAATTCAGCCAATCTTATGGAAATGAAATCCAATATGGACATCATTTCTAGCCTATCCCAACTTGTTTGGGACGAAAGGCTTCGTTGTTGTTGCTGTTGTTGTATTTTCAGGTCATGCAAACATTTAAGCCTGGATAAGTTAAGCAAAAATGACAAACCAGGCAAACCCACTCCATAATAAAATACTAGCCCACATGAATTGGAACTGAACATCATCACTATTTGTCATTGTTCCATAATTCCTAGTTCAAAAAAAAGGAGCTCAGTAGTGTCAAGAGGTTTTGCATACAGTACTCTATTGGTTTGTTGTTATTGTCATGTGGCTCAAATCTGCAGGGTTAAATTACAGAAGACCCTACGAGAAAATGTGGATGAAATCTGACCTGGGCCCACAGCAAGTGGCTAGCGATGAAACTCGAGAACTGCTCCTTGGCAATGCACCCTGCATCTCTAGCTCGCTTATAATGCCTTGCACAATCTTTTTGCCCACCAAAGAAAGGAACAAAGAAGGTTAGACAATACAGAGATACAATAAGAAAGTGTGAAGAAAAAATTGAGTGGAACAAATAATTTCTCTCACCTTCCTAAACTCTCTTGACTGTGCAGAGTCGTATATAGGCCATGCCTTGTCAAAATCCTGCCCAGTAAAATAATTATTAACAACAAAGCATGATTACTAAACATCAAGTATCACTATTCGATCGCTGAATTTAACTTCAGATTCACTAAAATGCCTGATTGTAAATTAGAATCTTCACTCCATTTTGTTTTATTATCTAATTCTTTTATTTTTCTAGAATCACTAATCAGAGTCCTCTACGAATTATGTTGCCAGAATGGCATATTTGGTTTAAATCAAGTCTGTCTGCTCTGAGACACAGGCCTTGAACGCAAACTTCTCTAAAAATGGTTGTGGAGCTCATAGTCCAATGGTTGGTGCACATGCATTGCTCTTTTAACTCTGCATTGGTTTGGACAAAAGAACACAAATTGGTAATTCAACTTGAATTATGTACTTCACCTGAACCTCATTTTCAATTAAGCCAATTCTCTCCAAATTTTGAAACAAGAAAAATGAAGTAAATTAGGAGAATGAGTGATAATCAGATTAAAACCTTGGCAGATTGGATGGGGCCGCGAAGTGCAGAGAGAAGGAAGTAGAGCAGCTGCTCACCGAGCTTAGGGTTTGAGTGCTTAAAAAGCCCGACTCTAGGGCTTGCACCTCCTCTCACACCTCCGCCATTAGAGGCCATCTCAAGCACTGTTGGATCCAACCCCAGAAGGAGGCAGTTAGTGTACATGGCGCTCTCCAGCTCCGCCTCCCTCTCCTTCTCCCTCTCCGTCGCCATCGATTACCCCTTCCTCCTACCTCCTCGATCGATCTGACAGTACGCATTTCATTGTCGGATAGATGATAGATCTCAGTGTCGCTCCCTCAGTTCTTAGTTCGCCCTTTTTGCTGCGCGTGTGGAGGTTGAGTGCGCTTTTCTCTGTGTGATCTGATCTGGCTGGCGTTGGAATCGGCCCGACAGTATTTTTGAAATTTCGGATGGTAGAGGTGGAGCGGGGTGGGGAATTGGGTACGGAAGGAATACACGGAAAATTTTCCTAGGCCCTGTTCGGAACTGAAATTTACTATATGATTGGGAAAAAAATAATTAGCTAAGAGTAAATTTTGTATTTCCCACTCGCGTGGGAAATGGCCGAACAAGGTCTAAAGGTGAAAGAATAAAATTTTCAACATACAGCATACAGGCCGCCAAAGTATCCTCAAAATTTGACGCAAGTAATTAAGAGCTGCGGTATGGTATGTAATCTCGGTGTTTTAATCACGGGTGGGTCGGGTAACCGTGGATCCGATCCGTCCGGATTCACTATGCACGAATTCGAACTCAAAACTTTCAATCCGACCCGTGATAAATCCGGACGGGTCGGATCCGTCCAACTTTTTTTTTTAAATGAAGGAAAAATGTGATTTAAACTTAAAAAATTCCAAAAAATCCGAAAAAATGTATAAAAATTATGAAATAATTGTATGAACTAATTTGATAAAATATTTTATAATTATGTCATTTTTATTTATAATTATCTTTAAAATCGAATAATATTCAAATAATTTTGGAAAAATGATACAACTTTAAAAAAATCCGAAAAATGTGTAAAAATTATGAAATAATTGTATGAACTATTTTGATAAAATATTTTATAATTATGTCATTTTTATTTATAATTATCTTTAAAATCGAATAATATTTAAATAATTTAGGAAAAATGACACAACTTTAAAAAAATCCGAAAAAATTTCAAAAAATCCGAAAAAATGTATAAAAATTATAAAATAATTGTATGAACTATTTTGAAAAAATATTTTATAATTATGTCATTTTTATTTATAAATATCTTTAAATAGAATAATATTCAAATAATATAAGGAAAATGATACAACTTTAAAGAAATCCAAAAAAAAATCCAAAAAATCAGAAAAATTGTATAAAAATTATGAAATAATTGTATGAACTATTTTGGTAAAATATTATAAGTATCTCATTTTTATTTGTAATTATCTTTAAAATCGAATAATATTCAAATAATTTCGGAAAAAACTATAAACTCCAAAAAATCTGAACAATTGCAAACAAATATGAAAAAATGTCAAAAAAATTATGAAATAATATTTTGAAATTTTCGAATAATTGAAAATTTTAAAAGTTACCCTCCTCTTTTATTCCGGGCTTGGGACCGGCTACGTGTAGTCACATAGGCGGAGTTCTAACTTTTTTTTTGTTAGTATTCTTCCAAAAAATGTGATAAAAATAAAATGCTTCAAAATTAACAAAAGAAAAACATATTATAAAGCACGCATGAAATCCTTGCTCAAATACCACAAATCATCGTCTTCTGCATACAGCGGAGTGTCAGAATCATCGCCAGCGTTAGGAGTTCTTGACATATTACTACTTTCTTGAGTGACAGGAGATGTGAGTCCATGAGGACTGGGACCGTGTTGATTCCGCTCTTCGGCATCAATCCAATCTTTCATACACACAAGTTGCTCGAAACATTTTTCACCCAACCTGGTGCGCTTGTTGGTCAAAATTCTACCTGCTGAACTGAAACATCATTCAGAAGGTACGGTTGACACATGCACTGCATAAACATCGCGCGCCATCGCTACCAACACTGGATATGCACCGGAATGTCGCTTCCACCAGTCCAGGATGTCGATGTCGTCGTCTTCAAGGCTTCCCAAACAGTAGCTCAACAATTCATTGGTGTTGAGCATTTGAGGTTCATCATCTCGTAGCTCGCTAAGCAAGCCCGAAGTGTTGTTTCTGTTTGTAATAAAAAATAATTGTAATTAAATATACTGTGAGTTCAAAATTTAGTAAATAATTAAATATATTGCATTCATACCTTTGTGTGCGAGGTGTCGTAGTAGTCATACTTGAGATATGTCGAGCATTGTAAATGTCGAACATAGTGTCGAATAAAGCATTTACTTCGGCTTCCGCTGTATCATATGATAAGTTCAGATTTTGCTTATACCTCTGAAGCAATCTTATGGTGTACTTCTTCTTGAAGGCCGGATGGAGACAATTCGCGACAATGGTGATAGGAGGTACTTCCTCCCAGTATTTGAGAAACTTCTCCTTCATTGCATCCACGATAGGAGTTAAATTACGATCAAGCTCCTCTACATTTTCAAGTTGACGATGGACCTATGAGAATTGAAAAAAGAGTTACAAGAGGATGAAGAGATTAATGCAAAAAATGATGATTATTTACAAAATAGTTTAAATAGATATAGGTCGAGAATGAGATTACGTACCTTTGTGATGGTGTACAGATGGTGAAGTAACTCGTGTGCTGATGATCTGTACAAGCATGAAAGTTTGATGGTGGCATTGAAAAAAACCTGGAGAAAGTCCTTCAATTTCTCCAATCGGTCCCATTCTCCCACGATGAGCATCAGTTGTATCTCGTCGGTTGAGTTGCATAACATTTCATTTATTGCATGCTTATACGGAAAACAACGAAGGAACATTCTATATGTGGAGTTCCAACGGGTATCAACATCCCATGGAACCATCAACTTACCCAAACCCAAACGTGAACATAATGCATGAAATTCTTGTTTTCTAATATTATTTGAATAAATGTGATGCAGTTCATCTTTGAATTTGTAAATTAACACTTTTATACCTTCAGTTTTCAGTCCATCTTCAACGGTAAGATTTAGAATATGACATGCACATTTTTGATGAAATAATCTCCCATCCATTATGGGGTTTAATGCACGTATAAAGTAATCAATAGATTTTATATTATTGCTAGCATTGTCAAAAGAAATTGAAAAAATCTTGTTTTCTAAATCCCTTTTTAAATTATATTCATGCAAAACATTAATTATGGCTTGGTAAATAACGTGTGCGGTGTGCGTAAAATCCAAGTTACGAAAACATAGAACTCGTTTCTGCAAAAGCCAATTTTCATCAATATAATGTGCTGTAATACAAAAATATCCTAAACCATGCTTATCTGCGCTCCAACAGTCAGATGTGATTGATACATTATAGTTGGCGTAACCAAAAATGGCTAACAGTTCATTTTTTTTTCAAAGTATTGTTTCTTGATTTCTTCCACCATTTTGTTGTGGTGAAATTTCTTATACAATACTTGGCCACAACCTTTTATCATTAATCTGACAAAACTAGGACAACAACCCATACTAATTGGTTGTTCTTTATGGGCAATGTATCTGGCAAATTCACTTAACATTCTTTTTTCATCATATTTGGCCAAGGTTCTTGAACCGTCTGGGTTAATATTGCTTTGCACTAACCGTTGGTCAGGTAGTTCCTGTGGTTCCTCACCTTTTTCAACATGCTTTTTGAATGAACTTAAACCACTATTTTTTTTGTAAGTAAAATAACCTGCACATCATTTTACCTTGCACCGTAAAGTCGAAACAGTTCCGCTTGCATCCTTTGTTGTTTCGTAATAACACCACCATTCTGCATCGTATTTGGGCGCGGTTGTTTTCCTCTTATTCTTCTGTGACGGCTCTACCTGCGCTTCTTGGATATCTGGTGATGCCTCTGATGATGAGGGGACAATTTCGTCGACATACGAGGTCATATTTCTTGTTGGCATTTCAGGTTCTGTAGGTTCAGTCATTGGTGTGAACGAAGGGAGTTGAGTCTGTGGAACGGTCTCTTGTGATACATGCTTGGATTTTGTTGATAATAATACTCAAGATGTGTTTGAGGGTTAGTGTTTGCATATTGTGCGACGGGCTCCTCGCCAAAAAATTCAACACTAATCCTATGTGCGAGCTCGACAACATAGTTAGGATGAGATGCCATATCTACAATAAGTCAATAATAACAAAAAATAACTATGAATATAAACAACTATGAAATAAAAAAAGTAAAAATATAGGCGAAATTTCTTCCAGCCATATAATAACAAAAATAAAAAGCTCTGGTAATGACCGGTGCCAACATAAAAAACTTAAACAAGTAGGCGGAATTTCTTCCAGCCATGTAATAAAAAAATAAAAGCTCTGGTAATGACCCGTGCCAATATGAAAAAATTAAACAAGTAGGTGGAATTTCTTCCAGCCATGTAATAAAAAAATAAAAAGCTCTGGTAATGACCAGTGCCAACATAAAAAAATTAAACAAGTAGGCGGAATTTCTTCCAGCCATGTAATAAAAAAATAAAAGCTCTGGTAATTACCAGTGCCAATATAAAAAAAATAAACAAGTAGGCGGAATTTTCCAGCCATGTAATAAAAAAATAAAAATTACGAAAAGAATAATGCAGAAATAAAAGATAAGTTAAAAATAAGAAATGCAAAAATTGAAGCATAGAAATCTACATTAAATCTTATCTACCTTTGAATAACGTAGAAGTTGCACGAAAGAATGTCGAAATTTCGTTTCTTTTTGACACCGAATCGAATAAATGTAAATTAACTAAATATCTAAGATTACTTATTTATATATAAATGTATTTAACTTAATAACTTATAAATTTAGAAATTAAAATTTTGAGAGCAATGAGAATTGAGTTTGATTTGAGAATTTGAGAAATGAGAGAGAATGAGAATTGATATGTGAAGAATGTGAGAGGGTAGGGGTGTATTTATAGAGGGGGGATGAGAATTTGAATTTTTTTTTAAAAAAAATCTGCATATTATTATAATATTTTTTTATTTTTTTCGAATTTTTTCGAATTTGATTTGACAAAAGATGAAATAAAGGTGACAAAAGGTAAAATAGGTTAATAGGGGTGTAAATTTGAATTTTTTTAAAATAATTTCTGCACAATATTTTTATATTTTTTTTTATTATTTTCGAATTTTTTTGAATTTTTGAATTTGATTTGACAAAAGGTGAAATAAATGTGACAAAAGGTAAAATAGGTTAATAGGGATGTAAATTTGAATTTTTTAAAAATAATTTCTGCACAATATTTTTATATATATTTTTTTATTATTTTCGAATTTTTTTATTTTTTTTTATTTTTTGAATTTGATTTGACTAAAGGTGACAAAAGGTAAAATAGGTTAATAGGGGTGTAAATTTGAATTTTTTAAAAATAATTTCTACACAATATTTTTATATATTTTTTAATTTTTTCGAATTTTTTTGAATTTGATTTGACAAAAGGTGAAATAAAGGTGACAAAAGGTAAAATAGGTTAATAGGGGTGTAAATTTGAATTTTTTTTAAAATAATTTCTGCACAATATTTTTATATATATTTTTTAATTTTTTTCGATTTATTTATTTATTTTTTATTTTTTTGAATTTTTTTGAATTTATTTGAATTTGATTTGATAAAAGGTGAAATAAAGGTGAAAGGGGCTGTCACGGGTCAGGCGGGTCGGATCCGACGGGTCGGGTAGCACGAGTCTGGGGCGCGGGTCCACGGGTGGGGCACGGGTCTACACGGGCACGGGTTTAGACGGGTTTGGAGGATTTGGGGCCAACTCGACCCGTGATAGATCCGCGGATCCGGGCACGGGTCGGGCACGGACGGGTCCACGGGCGGGTAGACCCGCCCAGATTTCTTTTAAAACCTAGTATGTATCCCCACTTCTGATATTAAAACAATCCATTCAAATCGTTGAATTTGATTTTTATATTGAAATCTTCTTAGAGACTATTTTACATTTTTAAAAAATATTATATTTTAAAGATAAATCCTAAAATATTAGTAACTGAGGTCGCCAAAGGTATCCTCAAAAAATTAGAGATACGAATGTAAAGTACCGCGTGAGTGGCGCTTTATGAAGTACCATAACCCATTATTACCTAAGCTTATAATAATTATGAAAGATTAATATTAATAAAATTAGTATAAATGATACTAATTTAATAATACTTGATGATACTAATAATAATTATTTCTGAAAAAGATCTCCAAAATTTGATAGTACTTGATAATACTAATAATAATTATGAAAGATTAATATTAATAAAATTAGTATGGGAAATTTGTCTAAATGTCACTCAATAACAGTGCAATTGTCGAAATGCCACTCAATAACAGCAAATTGCATAAATGCCATTAAATTTCAACCTAATTTGTCAAAATGCCACTATATCTATTTTAATACAATTTAAAAATAAACAAAAATAAAATATATCCAAAATAACCCTCTCTCCTTCTTCTTCTCCTCTCCTCTCTGATTCTCTCTCTCTGTCTCTCTCAGCCTCGGTTCCAAATTTAAATTCAAATGCAAATCCACGTCTTCATAGCTTAATTGGGCTTGGGTTGTGTTCAAAATTGGAGCATTTTAACTGGGCATTTAAAAATCAGGCAAATGCTACTGATTGGTACCAGTCTCCTGTTGTACCCCTACTGTACGTCTGTACCCATGAAGGAAATATTTACACTGTTATTGTACGAGTGCTCTAAACATTTAAAACTACTTAAAAGTGAAAATAAACAGTCGTGCAAAAGTAAAATGCATCCATTTGTGTCTCTGCGATTGTACGAGTGCTTAGTGGGTAAACGAGACTAAACACAAAATTAACACGAGAAGTATGAGAATCGACAAATTTCCAAAACTTCAATTACAGTGTTTGCAACTACATGCAGAAGGAGCCTTTACAGCAAAACCATGTACAGTAAGGCCAAAAAAGCATAATAGGATGGCAATTCCATTCTATTAAGAGATCGATGATATACAATGGAGACAAAATTCAGAGAAAAAGATAGCCAACAAATGGAAATAACGAGGATTCTCTTTATCATACTCTGCAACAAACAAAAGAAAATAAATGAAAGCACCACAGCAATTATAAGAAATAAGGTAATGCCACAATCAAGTTCAAACATCAATCATCGGTACTCATATTAGAGGAAATATTACATGATGCATCATATTTGTTAAGGAGAAGGATCACTCGACAATGATTTAGCCTCACACCTATGACAATATTTCTCAATCAATTCAAATAAGGACAAAAGTTGAAATTAAACCAATAGGTATGTATGTTGTTTGATATGTAGATCAGACTTCCAAATAAATTACATGCAACTTTTAGCCTCATTTGGCGACGCATCAAGGGCAGTTAATTTTGAAACATTCAAATAACATGACAAACAGTAAAACGTGATCCAAATTTCATCATTTTTAAGTCATGCACTAAGATCTTGCATGTAAGTTGAAATCAAATTTCCTTTTTAGCAATTGTCAAGTGACCCTCCTCTTGCGCAAAAGCTGTTTGATTGACCTAGAAGAGTCAAAACACCATTTTAGTACATTATTTACAATTTCACCACTAACAAATGCTACAGATCCTTAGCAGCATTCAACAGGATCCTTGAGTGAGCAATTTGGATAAAAGCTCAAAAGGTATAGAACATGCAAATCCAATTGTAATTGGGTTCTCATTGAGACCCTATAGTATTCATACTTGTGGGGAGTGTCAGTTATCTAGGCATTTGAGAGGAGGGAGGGAGAGAGGAGGGTATTTTTGGTATATTTTATTTTGTTTTATTTTTAAATTGTATTAAAATAGGTATAGTGACATTTTGGCAAACTAACTTGAAATTTAATGACATTTATGCAATTTGCTGTTATTGAGTGTCATTTAGACAAATTTCTCATACTAATTTTATTAATATTAATGTAAATAAATACTATAGAAAAGTAAAAGAAATAATAGTGTAGTATTAATAATAATAATAATAATAATAATAATAAAAATAAGAATGGTTGAGTGTTTTATTAAAATAATAAAAGAAGAAAATAATAATAATAATAAATAGAGAAATAATAATAACAACAATACTCCAAAATAATTGAGTTGTTTTATTAAAATGAGAATGTGTATAAGTATAATATTTGTCCCATACATTATGAGAAATAAGAATGGTCTAGCGGCATGGGTTATGTTAGAGGAATTGAGTTCGAGAAAGAAAATGAGTTAGATTTTTCCTGTTGGACAATTTTTTTATAATTTGGGGGTGCAAGTGTTACATGTGACCCCAAAGTATACGCTTAATTATAGAACTCCATAGGAATTCTAGGTTGTGAATGAATTTGAGGGGCGCAAATAACATAACAATTCATTGTTAATTAGTTGTCACCACTGGGCTCATATGTCATTGGGAGTAACATTCTAGAGCGCATATAATACTTGCGCCCCTAGTTCATTTTTGCATATGATAATAATTTGCCTCTTTTTTGCACCTATGGTACCATAACAATTTACTATCTTAAATTACTAGATTAAATGACTATCTGAACCAAAAATGTTTATTTAATCCTACAATCAAACTTCATAGAAGAGTACATTTAATCGTACAATAAGCTCCATAAAATAGTACATTTAATCCTACATGAAGTTCCATAAAAGAGTGCATGCAATTTCTAATAGTTTGATACAAAAAAAATAACACATGCAATTTCTAATATATCAAGCTTCATCTTCTTGAGGATCAACCATGTGTTAATTACTTGTGTTTATAAAATTTGAAACCTTAGATGAGCAATAGAACCCGCAATTGTTAATTTGACAAAAAATGACTATAGTACTACCTTTGTTGTTGGGGGGTGCAGTGCATGTGTGCCTGCTGTGTCCTGACTGTTTGAATCGCCCACAAGTATATGTTTGTCGATGTGTATTTTCTTCATCCATTTCATTATGAATCCATATATGCAGATGTCGGTCCTTCTTAATAGCATACATTATCGACTCCGGTACTAGTTTGGGTCGCGAGATTTTAGGCCTAGTGTCAGAATTGTCAAATGGCTCAAATTCGGTTGCTTACGTTTCCAACAACTCATTAACAAGATAAAAATGAGCTACATACATGTTACTACTTATGGTCACTTGTACATAACATGCTAAGATATGAGAACAAGGTATACCCATTAGTTGCAGCTTTTGACAAGTACGTGTACCTTCGAGCACTTCTAACGAACAATATGTATTATGTTTCCTTTAATCTTGTTGCCCGCAAATCTTTGACTTGTTTGAACCTCAATCTTTTGCTCGTTTCGACACGCTCTCACCGTATGTGTATTTCCTCCATAATCTTTTCTTCTCCAATAGGGCTTGGATTTTGGTGGAGAAGAGGAATCATTGTTGAACCGCTTTTTCAGCGTTTGTTTGTTCTCAACAAAATATTTTAAAGACTTGTAAAATGTTATTTCAACAAGCGAAGTTATGGATAACTCACGTGCTTCTTTGAAAATATTATTAAGCGACTCCGGTCCATTTGTTGTCATCATGCCCAATCTACGATTTCCCTCATCGAATGAAAGAGCCCATAAATCATATCACAGTTGATTGTTCCTATCGATATCATTAGGATCCCTACTGATATCCTCAAGCCATGTTCCCGCGTTGGGATATTTTTGCGAATACGACCGAGCCTCGTGAGAAACTTGCCCTTTTGATTTTGTTTCATTGCTTGCCTCAAAATCAATGTTAATTTTTTGTTTGTAAATTCTTTTGTGAAACTTTGACATATGTGCCTTGAACAATATCGATGGAAGGCTTGTCCATCTTGGGTACTCCTATTATAATGGAGTCCTAAGGTCAAGTGCTAGTGTGGAAACATTTTTAACAATTACAATTCAAATTTTTGGACCTTAATTACCTAGCTAAATGTCTTATTTCATATATATATAAAAGAAAGCGAAGGAATGAATCGTTTTTCCAATTACCTTCTCTCGAAAATCATATATCTTCTGGTTACCCTGTACACTCACAGCGGTGGCAACAACAACAGCTTCACCCAAGCCCATTCCAAGGCTACATCCAAATTATGAACCCATAACTAACCATAACTAAAAGACTCTGATTCTATGAAAAAGTGTAGTTACTTGCTTATCTGAAGATACGAGGACCACAACTCAACTAGAATAAGATGAGTTAAACAAGTACTAATAGCAATTGAGCAAATCAACTAATAAAGTACAAAGATAGTAAAAAAAGAGAGTAAATAGTAAGAGAGATCAAGAGTACACAAAAACACGCTATGTAACGTGGTTCGGTCTACAAACAAACTAGACCTACGTCCACGAAACTCCCAGAACGAAAACTTTTCTCTGAGAACGATTCCACTAGATCACAAGTGTTCTTACAATTGTGGAATCTATCTTTGATTTCTTCTCAACAAGACAACCAATCTTAGATTCCTAAACCCATGCAAGGGGCTACACTGCTCTTCAAGGTAAACGTGTCCGATTGACAACACAATCAAGGACGGAGATGAACTACTTGACTACATAATGTAGTTCACCAAACAAAATCAACAACTAAGTATGTTAGTTTGTAATAATCTAGAAGTCAATAATATGATAAATTATCATAAAACTTTGTTCATGAATTGAGTGATTAATAAACTGTCATTTTGTTACCTTGAGTATTATTGAATTTATGAATCATTCATTTATCTGACTAGAGTCAATAATTGGAATTGTGAAACTTCATAATATAGATGATATATATTCTTAAAAGTCTCTAACCAAGGTAATTAGCAGGAACACTAACTTACCGTTACAAGATTAGAATGTGGATTAAAAGTTTGTTAAGTTTTACAAACCATAGACATGAGATGTCGTTTTAATCACATGAATACATGTTAGAGGAACATGGTATTTGACAGACCGCGAACGAAACAATAAATGGAATTGTGTACGTGTCATTAATGTTTTCAATAATTGGAATTGTGTACATGTCATCCCAAATTCAAAACCGTGATTCGGCCTTCCGAGTCTTCTGCGGTCCAATTCGAATTTCGATCAAGGTATTAAAGTTATATTAATCTATTTAATTTGTAAGTAGATTAAAGTTTTAGAATTCAGTTAAGGAGTAGATCTGTTTAGGAATTAAATAGGGTTTTGATGTTAGAGATAAACGGGAGGTGGACACCCTCCGTGGTTTATCTGACATACCCCGTTTAATCATTGGCTTAAGTTAGACGCAAAATTTTTGTTTTACGGTGTTTCCACTGCTTAGGCCAATTGACGGGTTTTGAACTGTTCGTAACCCAACAGTGGTATCAGAGCATCAGGCTCTCCTGCTAATTGATTTTCTAAAAGTTATAACTTATGCAAATTAGGTGCATATACCACACATCGGTTTAATTCTTTGAATTGCAGCTTAAGTCCAAAACCTATGTTGCACGAGTGCGGGTGCGGGTATCATATCCGGTGTGATACGGGTGCGGCGATACGGTAATTTTAAAAATCAGAGATACGGGTGCGGCTATATATATTAAACTTTAATTAAAAAATTAATTTAATATATCAAAATAATATATTTTTAGTATAGTTGAATATTTATTCTTTAATATCAATGAGTTGTTCTTCTTTAATGTGCCCTTTTTTTCTTCTTTAATGCCATCTGAGAAAGCATATATAGTAATAAAGAACTGTATGGACACAAGTGCATGTGTAGCTTAGTGGTTGGGAGCTTGGTTCTTCAAGGAGAAGACCCCGGTTCGAGTCTTGGTTGCAGCAACACCCTTTTTTGCGCAAAAAAAAAGGTCACTTGGATATTCTGTGGCCAAGACGCGCACCCAGCCGCACCATTGACCGAATTTGTTAGTTTGACCCGTTAAAAGAACCTGATTCGCCAGGTGGCGCACCAAGTGCGCACCGGAGCCGCACCCGCACCCGGTTCGCACCCGATACGGGTTCGGGTGTATATATGACGCACCGGGATAACATAGTCCAAAACTGATATGAAATGAGATTTCCTTGGTTCGGTTTTACCGACTGAGAAAGTTAAATGAGATTTAAGCTTTCTTTATGCTTTATTTAAGTTTTCGTTTTATAACACTTTCAACCGCGTTTGAGTATATCTAAGAATGTGATGAAGCAATAGAGTATCCAAAGTAAGAATTGTTAATCTTCACCCGTAAGAGATAAAGGTTATGTCATGAGGGGTGTCTTAGGACTCTTTCGACTGATCTCTTTTACGTGTCCTGATTAGCTGGCCCGAACGGGGACTTTGTCACGTTACCAAATTAGTCAGATGTTTTTGAAATGGCAAAATGTAACTCTTTCGCATTTCGAAAACCTTCGGATAAGTAAAGTAAATTGAGGAGTGTGATGAATCAATAGAGTACTCAAAGTAAGAGCTGTTGCGCGTACGATGAGAAAGAAGGTTCTGTCTATAAAATATTAGATTTAAAGTGGTCCCATTGTGACCCTCATCTTTCCTGGGATCCCCTTTCCATAATACAACATCAGGCCCAAATGGGGACTTTGTCACATTACTAATTGCTTTATGGACCGGAAAGAATATATGTTTGCAAAATCATATAAATTGTTTATGTGCTTTCAAACGGTATAAATGAGAACTGAGCATTGCTGCGAGATAAAGAATTAGAAACTGATAAATGATATACTGGACCAAGTATATACGTAAATTGAGATTTACTGAAATGATACGAAATGTATAAATGAGATTTATCACTTTCAAGGAAACGTGAAAGATCGTGATGTCAAAGATAGATTTGTGAAGGAACTCACGGTAATCTTTCTGGCAGACAGTTTTTCACGTATCCGTAAAAGTGTCTTACAGTTAGTTCAAAGAACTGACTGCTTAACAAACGTAAGCTTATGAAAGAAGTTTTGATGCCAAAGATAAACTGGAGGTGGATACCCTCGGTCGTTTATCTGACATACCTTTTTAGTGAAGCTTGCACCGTTAAGCATGTGAAAGAGGTTCTGATGCCAAAGATAAACTGGAGGTGGATCCCCTCGGTCGTTTATCTGACATACCTTTTTAGAATGCTTACATTGTTTAATAATAACAAACCCACGCGAATTAAGTAGTATGTCCTTCCTACTCTATCCTTCTCACACTATTGTTCATCAGATGACGGTTCTCTACTTAGTAGGTGTCGCCTTTTACCTTCGGGGGTCAAGGGTTATGTAAGACATAACGAACCAAGTAGAGTGAGGTTACTTACCAATGATTTCCAAAAATGTTTTGGGCTTGGGGCAAAGTTTTCGTTAAAAACATACGATGTTTTAACGAAACCAAGAATCACAAAGCAAGTTGTGATTAGCAAGGTGGCTTACCTAAAATAACTAATAGCCGAGTTATGCGTAACAACTGACTTATATATTGGTGAAAATAGGGATCTTGGTCCTACTGCAAAAGGGAATAGAACAAATTTGCAGTGGGAGTTTTATTATTTGAATAAAACATTACATGAACAAAGCTATAATCTTTACTTTTAACGTTGTAGAAATATGACTAAAGAATCGTCCTTCTCACTGCGTTCCCTGCTCGATAAACAAACTCTGAAAGTGGACAAATCCAATTTTACTGATTGGTTTCGTGCCGTCACCATCGTACTAAGAAGCGAGAAGAAAGATTATGTTCTGAACAAACCAATCCCTGCTGAGCCTATCAGATCGCTTTGTACAACAAGCACAAGGATGATGAGCTGGATGTACAAGGCCTCCTGGTAGGAATTATGGGTCATGAATTGCAGTGCTGATTCATGGACACCAAGACCTACGAGATGTGCGAGCAGCTCAAGAACATATTTCAAGAGCAGGCTCGTGCGGAGAAATATAAAGTGGTCACATCCCTACTTAATCATAAGTTACATGAAGGTGGCTCTATCAACACTCACATGATTCGTATGACGAGCGATATTGAGCAGCTGGAGAAGCTGAACGCTCCGTTAAAATTAGATTTTGCTACGGACGTAAATCCTTCACTCCCTCCCTCCCAGCTTTTTGAATTTCGTAATGAACTATCATATGCTGGGGATGGAGAAGAGTCTGCAAAAGTTGCAGGAGATGTTGAGGATCGCAGATGATGACATGAAGAAGAATTCTTCTATCCTCATGATCCGGGCTGGTGAAAGGAAAGTTAAGAAATCACCGAAGAAAGTGGCCTCGAAGTACGAGGGCAAAGGGAAAAAGATTGCTAAACCCAATCCTCCCAAGGTAAAGGTATCTGATGCCTCTGACTGCTTTTACTGCAAAGTAAAGGGTCATTGGAAAAGAAATTGCCCAAAGTATCTGGCGGATGTGAAGTCTGGAAATGTTTTCAAAGCTTCATCTCCAGGTATATTTGTTGTTGAAATTAACGTTACTACCTCTATTAATGATTGGGTATTAGATACTATGATCATGTGCTCATATTTGTTCAAATGTGCAGGCACTAAAGAATAGGAGGAAATTACGTAACAAGGAAGTACAACTCCAAGTAGGAAATGGAGCAAAGGTTGCATCCGTAACCGTTGGAAATATAGAGTTGTATTTGCCTAGCGGACTTGTATTGGAACTAGAAAATATTTATTTTGTTCCTAGCATTTCCAAGAACATCATTTCGATCTCATGTCTAGAGACGAATGAGTTCTCTTTTGTAATAGAGAACAATAGTTGCTCAATATATAAAGAAAGTTATATTATGGATCCTCTTGTATGATGAATGGTCTGTATATATTGCAAATGGAAAAAATCTGTGTTCAACATAACTAATAAACGACTCAAAGCGTCTCATGAAAGCACGACTTACATGTAGCATTGTCGCCTTGGTCATATAAACGAGAAACGCATCAAGAAGTTGCATAAAGATGGAATTCTTTGAAATTTTGATCTTGAATCAATTAACACGTGCGAATCTTGCTTACGTGGAAAACTGACCAAAGCACCTTTCTCCAAAAAGGGCGAAAGGGAAAGTGACTTACTAGGACTTGTACATACCGATGTATGCGGACCTATGAGTACTTGTACAAGAAATGGTTATTCTTACTTTATCACGTTTACTGATGATTACAGTAGATACGGTTATGTCTACTTGATGAGACATAAGTCTGAATCCTTTGAAAAGTTCAAGGAATTCAAGGCTGAAGTAGAAAATCAATTAAACAAGAGTATTAAGGCCTTATGATCTGATCGTGGAGGCAAGTACTTGAGTCATGAGTTTATAACGTACTTAAAATAATGTGGAATAGTTTCACAACTCACGCCTCCAGGGACACCACAATGGAATGGTGTTTCTGAGAGACGAAATCGAACCCTGCTAGAAATTCCCTGTCTTCAACTCTTCTCCTCTTCAATCTGTTACAACCGATTAGTAACACATTGTGACAGGTGAGCAACTCGTTATGACGGGTAGGGAACTTATTGTGATGGGTTCTTCATGCGTTATGGTAACGCATGGAGCTGTCAAGCCTATGTTTCTGTCCAATGTGCTTGATATCAATTTGATAGTCATGACTTTTACATGCATGTTTTAGCATTTGCATCATCAGAATGTACCTGTATAAACCTGCAACTCACCAAAACTCAATTGTGCAAGGTTAGTACCTATTTGTTTTGCAAATTATCAAATAAAATAAGAGTTTATGTAACAAACTCCCCCGTTGACAATTTGCAAAATCTTATGTGTGTGCAACTGTGCATATAATTCTTATGCACAACACCAGATTTCTCCTTCTTTTTGCAAAGTATGACAAAATGCTCAATTCAATTAAATTACTCCCCCTTAAATTCTAGCATGTGTTTTCAATTCAAGTCATATGTAATTGCTCATCCTTTATGATATAAAATTTGCAAATATAGCACAAGTAATTCAATTTTGCATTTTCAAGAATATGATAATCAAGGAGCATAATCAAGAGATGTAACTAAGAAAATGTAACATAAAAGATGCAAACAAATATATCAACTCAAATATCTAAAGCAAATGCATACAAACTTCAACATGAGCACAAAATACAAAACAAGTCTTATCAGAGCATAGCAAACTAAAAAGTACAAATTACAAGTTCTAAGACTAAAAGATGTTGCACTCTCACTCTCATCCCTACACATTACCTCCCCCATGCAAAGAACCCTAAAACCTATATATCTCAATCCAAGATGCAAGGTATTGCTCTTGAAAAGCATCGGTCTCATCCAAACGTGCATCAACCCCTCTATAATACTCCGTCTGGTACAAGATCATGCAATTGTTGAGAAAGTTATTACACACTCTTCAATGTGAACCTTGGAGATCTTAGAAAGGTATCGGCTTGGTGTTGTGGTTGTGGTTGTGGTTGAGGTTGAGATTGAGATTCGGGTGCCAACATACTCCATTGATTCCGGCTTTGGAGGACTATGTGGGGGATTGCATGAACTTGCTTCCTTCCTCCTCTTCATTTCTGGTACTTGCTTATCCATTGGTGTATCAAGGATCTCATTCGAATTATGCCATTTGTTTGGTTTTGCATTGGGTGCTAAGATCCATTGATTTATTTTGTACTTTTTGTTTGGTTTCCAAAATTGTCTTTCTTTGACCCATCTAGTCTATAAGTATATAATGATCAAACTAGAACTATAAATATAAATACAATCATGTTTTAAATCATATCTGGGATGTGACCAACCAAAAATTCTCTATTTTTGCTTGCAAATGACGAATGAACTTCATCGTTTCACGAATTTTGTGAATCTCATCATATAACACAACAAGCCTATCTCGAATAATCAAGTTCAAAATATGTCAGCAATATCTCTGATGAAAGATGTTGCCTTGTACAGGAAGTGTTTGTTTATGCAAAGCAAAATAACAAGGCATCAATTACTTTTTTTAAGTAATCAAACAATGCAATGAAAGAAATAAACAACTAAGTGATAAATCTAGAGGGGGGTGAATAGGTTTCAATTTAATTTCTAGGTTTATTTAATATAAAATACGCAATTCAACTACAATGGCTTACTCAATTTTCCTTATGCTAACAAAAATAACACAATTGAATTAGATATCAATAAGTAAATAAAAGAGTAGGAATGATCCAACAAATCGTAGCACGAGTGACACCGATATGATAACGAATTTTGGCTATTGATGAGCCTACGTCTTCGAGACTCCCGACCCCCCGACACGGTAAAAAAGTCGAGCCGCTTGCACTAATCTCAAATAATTCTTGTACAAGGGTGAGATCTAGCTCTTTACACACAAAGGTAGAGACTAGACTCGTAAGGGAGCACGAACGCTAAATAAAAGAGTTACAAGATTTTCTCAAAGACCAATCAAAAGTTTTGCTAATTAAGGTTAAGAGAGCTTGAACAATTAATTGAGTTTTTGGCTTATCAATGGTGGAGAGAGTGGCTGCTACAGATCTAGAATGGTTGGGCAGGCCTTGGGGAAGAAGAAGGAAAGATTCCTTATATAATCCAGCAAGATTAGGGCTTTGAACAGTAAAAATCCTCTCGAACCGTTACTAACGGTTATATCCGTTAACTAACTGTTGGTCGCTAGAAATTTGCTGATTTTCTGGGTCCCGAACCGTTACTAACAATAACCGTCACCAACGGTTGTAGCTGTCCGCTAGATCTCCACTTCTTGAAAAAACCATAACTTTTGATCTGTAGCTTCGATTGAGGTCATTTTCGAAGCATCGGAAAGATCGCGATAAGCTCTACACTTGTCCTCAATACATCACTTAAAATTTCTAACATTTTCCTTCTTCAATTTTGCATTCAAGTCCCTACACAATTCTAAAAACACGAAAACATTGTAAAATTCAAGTTTGTTTTGCGAATCGACAAATATGATGAAATTGTTTGATACAACAATCTCCTCCTTTTGTCGATTTGCAAAACTATAATATATGTGCATATTTGAGGATTATATTTCAACGAATATGGCACATGTGATGTTCTCCCTCTTTTTGTAAAGCGAGCAAAAGTTGAAACCAATTTGCGTAGTTCCCCCTCAATTTATGCACAATTCTTTGACAAGAAATATAATAAAAATATAATCATGTAAGAACAAGGCTCCTCCTAAATTCAATATTTTTGGATATTATATGCACATACAAACAAGATATAGCATAAAAAATAAGAAAAATATGCAATTATGAAGGAGAAATAAATAAGATCATCAATATAGCAATAGCCATGACAAGTAAGAGTATGTCAAATATAAAATTCTTTGAGATCATGAATTCACTAATATTATTATACAAATAAAATTTAACTATGCGGAAGCGTAAGTTATAGTCGTTTAGAATTTCTAGAAAATTTTGGATTGGTTGCTATGCTACTCAAACACATTTTGAACTTGAAATTAGTATCATGATGCACAACCTTGACTTAATTTCAATTGGAGTTTGATAATATGATAATTTTAAAAATTTTAACAAAACAATCTTTTTTAAGCTCCCCCTAAATGTATGACGGCTTAAATGATTCCAGCATGATTGAAATTTATAAGGTACAATTTAGTTGTTCATTTTGCAATAGTTGATATAAAGCAATTTAATTTAATAGCTGAAATATAATATAATCTTTTAAACTCCCCTTAAAAATATAGCATACACGCGTTGGGGATAAATTTAATATTTAGTAACTTAGTTTTGAACCTTAGGGACCCAAACAAAATTTTGTTTGTTATTTCTCTTTCTAAATTTGCATTCTAATGAAATATGTCATATTTTACAACAATAGTTACAAAATGCACATGTTGGAATGTTTTCATATTTCTTAAATCCTTAATTTGGTTCTTAGGTTGATATATATAATTGAAATTTATAAATTTTCAAAACGATTGATTTTTGGAAGTTAATTTTTGGTTTCTCATTGTTTTTAAAACCATTTTTAATATGGTCTTTATTCTTGACTTCGTATCTCAAACCGATTTGTTCCTTATGATATGAATTATTCGACCATGTTGGATTAAAATATCCTTTCTTTGGTTTTAGTTTGTTTTTGATGTAGTTGTTATTGTTAAACCTATATCTAAAGGCATAATTTGGTGTATTTCTCACCCTTTGGTATTTTACATTTTTGTCTCCATGATTTTGAATATGTTTACCTTTTTCTTTAGCACTTTGGGGGTTTTTATTGGTGATATAAAGATTTTATTTTCTCTAGAATGTAAATTTAAGGTTAGATATACCTCACTAGCTTGGCTAGTGGAAGTGGAGCATCCTATTTCTTCATCTTGCTCTATTGTCTTTCCTTTTTATCGTAATATGTTCATAGTCATGCAATACCAATCATTTTGTATCATTCTTGAAGAAATTTTCTCTTGTTGCATCACCAAAGCTATCTCATTGGTTGTGCTTGTGCTCACAACAGTGTCCATGCCTTCATCTCCTCTTACACTACAAATATCAACATTAGAATCTACGTCTATTGTTTTTGTTCCTATTGACATCGTCTTCATCAAAATGTTTCAAAAGAGTGGTCCACATTTCAAAAGCATTTGATATTTTATGAAATATTTCGGTGATGGACTCATCAACCGAGTACAATAATACATTTACGGCTAGGTTATTATCTCTCTTTTCCTTTTTAGAATTATCGGTCAAGATAGTGGTGCTTTATAGATTGGTGCATAGTATTTATTTACTGTATACCATACTTCAAGTGCTTCTAGGTAGCTTTTCATTAACATTTTCCAATATAGAAATTATAACAATTTTGCCCAAATATTGGAGGTTCTACTATACTATTTGGAAATACCATTTTGCGAATCTTTACTTGTAACTAAGCAATACTCAATTAGCAAGTTCAACTTGTTCTGATACCACTTTGTTAAATCTAGAGGGGGTGAATAGGTTTCAATTCAATTTCTAGGTTTATTTAATATAAAATGCGCAATTCAAATACAATGGCTTACTCAATTTTCCTTATGCTAACAAAAATAACACAATTGAATTAGATATCAATAAGTAAATAAAAGAGTTGAGGAATGATCAAACAAATCGTAGCACGCGTGACACCGATATGCTAACAGAGTTCGACTATTGACGAGCCTACGTCTTCGGGACTCCCAACCCCCGACACGGTAAAAAGGTCGAGCCGCTTGCACTAATCTCAAATAATTTTTGTACAAGGGTGAGTTCTAGCTCTTTACACACAAAGGTAGAGACTAGACTCGTAAGGGAGCACAAACGCTAAATAAAAGAGTTACAAGGTTTTCTCAAAGATCACTCAAGAGTTTTGCTAATTAAGGTTAAGAGAGCTTGAGAAAATTAATGGAGTTTTTGGCTTATCAATGGTGGAGAGAGTGGCTACTACAGATCTAGAATGGTTGGGCAGGCCTTGGAGAAGAAGGAGAAAAAATTCCTTATATAATCCAGCAAGATTAGGGCTTTCAACAGCAAAAATCGTCCCGAACAATTACTAACGGTTATAATCGTTAACTAACTGTTGGTCGCTAGAAATTTTCTGATTTTCTAGGTCTCGAACCGTTACTAACGGTTGATAACCGTTACCAACGATTATAGCTGTTCGCTAGATCTTCACTTCTTGAAACAACCATAACTTTTGATCCGTAGCTCTGATTGAGGTTATTTTTGAAGCGTTGGAAAGATCGTGATAAGCTCTACACTTGTCCTCAATACATCACTTGAAATTTCTAACATTTTTCTTCTTCAATTTTGCATTCAAATCCCTACACAATTCTAAAAATACGAAAACTTTGTAAAATTCAAATTTGTTTTGCAAATCGATAAATATGATGAAATTGTTTGATACAACACTAAGTACACTTACCAATGGTGTACTCAAAATCTCCCTGATGCAAATATCATTGGAAGAGGCATTGTCAAGTACAAGGCTGAAAACCTTCTTAGTCCAAATTCCAGACAACCTGCTTATAAAGTATGGCTTGAGCAATATTTTTTTAGTGTGTGGAGAGCTCAGGTGAGTAAAATTAAAATTATTTTTCTTATATGCCAACTATCATCAATACAGTGACATGTAAGGGCCATGAAACCCCTATCTCTAGCCTTGTCGGTCCACAAATCACAAGTAAAGCTGACTTAACAGTCAAAATTGTTAAGCACCTCATACAATGTACTATTTTGTTCTTCATAATTTTTTATACAATCAGACTTAACAATATTCATTGAAACCAATTTAAAGATTGGCTAGAGGTCTCTTAAAAAAACTCTAAAATAATGGTTAGTCACAATGTTAAATGGGTACTCATGAACAATCACCATTATTGCAAGGTTGTTCCTGCATTTGGATTGGTTAAATTTCCAATTGGCAGGACTTACCTCACCTAAAACAGTGAATTAGTTAAAACATTGCTATACTATAAAGCATGTAAAGCAAAAGATCAAGGCATCAGGTTTACCTGCTGTCATTTTAGTAACCAGCAACTTTTGCAAGACATCAGGTATATGCCTTAAGGATGATTTTTTCTTGCAACCTTTTGTCACATGATGCTTTAAAGAGCATATGCTCTTTGAATTTCCCATCTGATAAGCATGCCCACAATATTTGCATGTAGCATCATAAAACTCATTAGGTTTAAGTGGACCCCTTACAAAATGCTCCCATACCTTAGAGGTCGTAGTTTCTCTCTGTTTTCTCTTTCTGATGGGACATTCAAGTGCAGCTGCTATTGCACCAGGGTCTTGAGTGTTAGCATCAATTTCAATTCTTTCAATTTGTTCTGGGGTAAAGCTTGGATCTACCCCCAAGCTATAATTTCAAGTGTCAGTAAGCAAGTAAACATACAAGCTATTTTCATACAAGTGCCAGAAATAAAGTAAACAAGTTTCAGTAAGCAAGTAAACAAGCTTCCAAATTTGCAATTTTATTTTTTGTCAAACAAGTGTTAATAAGAAAGTAAAAAATACTCATCTCTTGACGACAAATCAGGCTCAGAAAACTCTCTACGCCATCATTATCTGACCCAGCCATGTCACTGCAATATGCATGCATGCAAATAAAAAACCAAAGATTAAACAAATGTACAAAACTAACAAATAAATCAAGTTACATAACAAATAAATAAAGATTATATACAAGTAATATCTTTGAATAACTTGCTTGCTTACTGGCTCTTCCTTTCTCTTTGTTTTTTCTATATGTTTCTTTGTTTCTCTCTATTTTTCTTTTCTTTTCTTTCTTTCAGTCATTTTCTTTTCCTTCACAGAGGCTTATATAGCCAAGAACAATGATCTATCAGAAGGCAAAAGATCCTGATCACGATCTAGTCACAAGCTTTTTAGTCATCTAACATTCTAGACTTCTAAGCATGAAATGATAATCTTTCTCTCACCTTTTCACTTTTAATCATGCTAAACATTTCAAGTACACTAGACGGCTGTAAAAGATGCAACAAGTTTGTTGATATGAGAATCATATCACCGAGATCAAACTGTAGACAAAAGAATAATTAGTCCAAAAAAAGAATACCAAATAGTCTTGCCCACGTTACCCAAAGATCGAGGAAAAAGTAAAGAGTGATATCTAATATGTCTAATATGTAAACGTCCCTCAAGGGTTGAACGGAGAAATATCTAATATGTAAAATTTTCATGTACAATCACACAATTTTTTCTTTAATCTATGTGCACTACGATAGAGTATTTAAGTGAGATATAGAAATTTTTCTTAGTGTGAAGTTTCTACAACAAAATAAATTCATTGCATACGTATTTCGTTGTTGATTATTTAATGGGCAGGATTTTGACAAGTCATGGCCTAATTATTCCGACTGATAGTGATATTAGCAAACTAAAAATTGTAGAGTTGAAGATGTTAACAAACTACTATAAAAGAAATTTGCTAATATATCATTACAACAACAACAACATCAGTTTTTTTGTTTTGGAATAGGCTAAAAATTAAGTTTATATTGGATTTTATTTATATGATTTGTTGAATTTTTACGTTGGCTCGTCAAATCTATCACAATTTTTTTTTTTCTAATTTGAGATCAACTACGTAAAACATACGGAATTTGATAAATCATTATTGTTTCCGGAAAATTTCTTTTGTGCATATAAATGCTCTAAAGATATCACACCAAAAAGTACAATTGGTCAGAATATTTACTGTCCAATTTGGATACAATAATAAAGTTTGCAATGGAACCTGTTCTGTTTCTACTTTCTACAGTTTGTTTCAAAAATATCTGAACGACTTATCCCCACAAATTTCATAAGTTAAATAAATAAATCCTGTGGTTGTATTACTGGTGTATAATGTACAAACTACAAAGCAATAATATCATTCCCATTAAATGAGATTTTTCTCCACCAGAGAAAAATTGCCAAGTTTCAAGTGAAGCCCCCACAAATTAAAAACAATTAAATTGACAGATCACTCAAACAACACATCCGTGGAAATGCAAAACATCTCCAAGTAGTAGCCCAAATTCAGCCTCCAGCCTCTTCTCCTCTTTGAATCCTTCTCTTGCCTCCATTTCTGACCTTAATGTGATAATTGATAAACAGGCAATCTAATTGCAGATCTCACACTCCGCTGCACTGCTTCGAAGACCCCGTACCGGCCGGAGAAATTCAAGTCAATCCATAGATCCGAAATACACATCAACCACAAGCCCCAATTGATCCTCCAAGTATCTCTCCAACAACCCGGCTCTCGCCTCAGCAGTCGTCTCCTTGCACCGCATATTCAATCCAGTTCTATCCCGATCCCCCCTTTCCCACTGGAGTCGCCAATTTACCGGCACGAGATGCAACAAGACCGCGATGAGGCAGATAAACGGGAAGCATGCGCAGAACAGAGGAAGAATTATCGGCGAAAAAATGACAAGTGCAATGAAGACGCAGGTACGTGTCGGTTGTCGGCCTAGACACTGATGCCGGTACCGTTTCGACCCATTCATTCTGGCAAAGTTGTCTCTGCTGGTGGTGATGGCGGTGGTGTTAATTGGCCTTGTGCTTTCTCCTTCCATTCCATAACAACAAGTCAATAACCATATAAGATATAACCCCACTTTTGACGCTTTCTATTCTGCTTCGGTTACTTTTGCTTTGCTAACGTGTCTTGTGGGCTTTTGCGCCATTGTTTACTCAACCGACCACTTATATAAACTTCTTTCCAATATTTTATATAGCTTCCCGACAGTGATGGGGGATCTTCTGTGGCAAACTGTTACATCTTTGTGTGGCGCAGGGGAGCTTCTGTTTGGTTTACGCAATGGTTGGTTACAATCTAATAATTGGTAGCGCCACATGTTAATGTTTCACAGGCTTAGTCTCGTTTTCCATTATCTTTGATTAAACGAATGATTGAAGGATGTGTTGACAATGATTTCGGTTAAGTATAACGTTTTATTCAGGCATTAATTAAGCATTAATTTGCGGTCAAAGTAAATTAATTGGTAGTTCTGATTTCATACATCATTTAGGAGTTTACTTTTACCAGATCAGATCAGGTAGGATATTTTTAAAATTTATCTTCTATTTTGTTTTTGTTCGTGGGTGTTGTAAATTTACGGATAATGAATAAAAAATTATTTTTTTATTTTTATTTATTTTTTAATTTCGAATCTTCTATTCTTTTCTCGTTTCTAAAATATGTGTGCGCGATTATTAAATAGAGAAAATAAGTTTAAAAGTACAAGGAATCTACTCCTGCACTCAAATTTTAAAACTGAAAAAAGCACTCTTACACTTCATAGGCATTTGCAAATATCCCTTTCATTCATTTTTAGTTAGAGATTGACTTACTGTATTTAAACTATTGTACTCGTAGGAGTATTTCAACTAACTTTCTAAAAAAATAAAGTCAAACAGTCAAAGCATTTTTTAAAAGCAAAAAGTCAAACAGTCAAAACGGATAAAAAATGAAAAGTTGGACTGCGTCGCATTATTCTGAATGTTTTCGCCCTATACACTATTAAGAATGCTTTTCATAAAACGCATGAGTGCAGACTAAATAAAACAGATGTTCAGACTAGTTTTTCAAGTCTGTTTTTGCACTTCTTCAAGTCTGTTTTGCACAATAAACGAGACACATACTAAATAGTCCAGACTACATAAAAACATATTGAGACTAAATAAAATAGTGGTTCATACTAGTTGTTTCAAGCCAGTTTTGCATAAAATGAGACACAAACTAAATAAAACATGTATTCATACTAAATAAAATATGTTTTCATACAAAAATAAAATGTCTTTTTTTGCACTGTTTCATGTCTATTTTGCACATAATTCATGTGGTGCAGACTAAATAAAATAAGTGTTCATACTAAATATAACATGTTTTCATACTAGTTATTTCAAATATGTTTTTGCACTGTTTCAAACATTTTTTTAGAGAAAATTTGATCAAAAAAGATGGAGAAAAACAAAAAAAAGTGATTTGCAAGCTTTAGAAGCATTTTTCGGGGTCAAAACAACGTCGTTACGAGATTACTCCCCGATTAAGTGTGTGCGTCGTGTCGTGTCGTTTCCGAAAAGTGCTCATACGCGAGAATCAGAGTTACGAGTCAAAAGTTACGTCTGTTCGAAGATCAAACGTTATTTTGTGCTCATACTAACTAAGATATGATCATACTAGTTCAGACTAAATACAACAGGTGTTCAAACTAAATAAAACAGGTGTTCAAACTAAATAAAATAGATGTTCATACTAGTTATTTCAAGTATGTTTTTTACACTGTTTCAAGTCTGTTCTGCACAAAAATGAGGCACATACTAAATAAAAATGTGTTCAGACTAAATAAGAAAGATGTTCAGACTAAATAAAATAGATGTTTAGACTAGCCGTTTGGAGTCTCTTTTTTTTGCACTGTTTCATACTAAATAAAATAGATGTGCATACTAACTATGATTATTATAATACTAACTCCTCTGATGATCATACTAATACCTTTGGTATTGATACTAATTCATGTGTGTTGATATCAGTGCCTCAAGTGGTGATACTAGCACATTTGATGTTGATACTAATTCTTTTGATGTTGATATCAATGCCTCAAGTGGTGATACTATCAGATTTTGTTGTTGATACTAATTCATTTATTGTTGATGTCGCTGCCTAAAGTGATGATACTATCACATTTGGTGTTGATACTAATATATTTTCTGTTGATATTGTTGCCTCAAATGGTGATACTAGCAACTCTGGTGTTAATACTAATTCATTTTCTCTTGTTATTGATGATAATTATGGGTCTCACATATTGCCTCAAATGGTGATACTAGCAACTCTGGTGATACTACCACCTTTAATGAGACACAATTTTGCGACCTCTTTTGTTTTGTTTTGAATAGACTTGGGTCTCATGAGCTAGAGATTTGATTCTTATCACCCAGAATCATGTACGCCTAGCGTAGATCTGAAATTCAAAAATAGAAAATATTTGTCTTATGAGGGGTACAGATACGGAGTATGTGATTATGGATACTGAAATAATTTCTCTTTTAATTAATAACTTAAAATCAAGCATTCCCTTTCTCTATTAAGTTGCAATTAGACCTTTTTTATTCAAACAATGTTAATAGTGTTTTTTTAGGCCTTCCTCGGTAGAAACTCACGCAGGTAGTAAATAAAAAAAATCACTCACATTGAATTATTATTTTTTTCCATCTAAATAATAACTTTTCTATTCCAATTCCATTTCCACTGATCAGCTGAGCAGGCCATTAGAAAATAAACATCACACACGTGAATAATACAAAATAAAGATCGATAGTCATGCACGTTCGACAAAAATTTTAATTGCTTCAATTGCCTTATCGATAATGTTTTGAAAAAATGGATAATTTCTCAATAAATGAAGATTCATATTTAAATTGTTCAATAAAAATGACAGGATGTTTGAACTTTAAAGTTTTTAATGAAAAAAAGAGGTACTTGCAACTAATAAAATGCAATGGATAAATTTATTTAGTTTTAAAACACAATGAATTTGAGGTTTAGATGCAAAGGTGGGAGAGGGAGGGGAAGAGGGGGAGGGTCCTTGTACTTATTCATAGAAAGAACGGTAATGAACTATTCATAATTTAAATAAATTTAGTATTAGATTTGTTGTAAATTGATATTTTTTTTATTACTATCAAGGCATATAATATTATTCTGCAGTTGGCGCTTGGCAGGAACTACTACACCTGTGCCCCCTGGGATAGTGAACCTAGATAGGCATGTGAAAATATTATTCGAACAATTATTTGCCAACGATTAACATTATAATGCTTTCAGTTCAGCCTAATGTATAGATCTTGTAAAATTGCTAATAGTTGATGAATTATTTAAGTAGAACTTCCATATTAACAATTGATTAGCAATCCATTGAATCATTTCAGAGATAAATTAACTAAAACAGTAAAACTTGTAATCCATTGAATCGCAACAATGTGTAAAAGCTTGCATTGTCAGAAGATAATATGACACAAATCATTGTGCACAACAAAATATGGAACTTGTTCATTGCAACAATTGCAGATTAACACATCACAAGACATATACAACGTATTTTACATGTTTTTTTCTAAGAGGGATTGAGCTCGTTTCATGTTTCCAATAATAGCAGGGAACTATAAGAAAACAAAGACCCTGAAGAAAAGAAAACAATGGATATCAGCAAATGTAAGCAGTAGTAAAAATAAGCTTTGTAATATTAAAAACTATTCATAATAAATGAATGATGATTTTGCTGTTAGCCTGTTACCACAAGAACTTTTTGTTTCAGATTCCAATCTAAAATGGGGCAGTGAAACCAAAATAGAATTCATATCAAATTGAACAAATTGAAGATCATCATGCATATGTTATATATATGCCGTAGGCCGTATCTATCAAGCAGTTCAAAATATAAGATAATTTGAGTTTACTGGCTTTAAATTAGGGAAAAAATCCTGCTTTGAACCAACCTTGAGACAACATGTTTAAATAGTAGAGAACAGATCCATAGTTTGTTTTTTTCTTTTCAAACTTTGAAGTTAATAAAACATTAAGATGGAAGGGCATCCAGTCATAGCTCTCACCTTTGTTGCTCGAGAAGCCAATACAAATTCACAAGCACAGACTCCAGAAGGAGAAGTTAAATAAAATAGGAAATCACAAGAAATGTTGCAAAATCAGAAGCCTTCCCACTGTTGTATCCTGCAAACCATGGGCAAACATGTCTGTTACTCTGTTCTATCATACATCTACTTGTAATTTGAAAAAAAATAGGACAAGTTGAAAACATCTAAATTTAGTGGTCTGAAGGTTGCTGCAGCATATCTTAGCCTTGCAATAATTTTATTTGGACCCATTTTTTTGTGCAGTTTCATGAACTTGTCTGCAGTTTAACTAGGCCTAGACATTAAGGTAATAGCCGATAGAACACATATTAGCTTCTTAACTCCAAGATTGATATTATAATGTGTATCTGTTGGGGACTAACTTTGCGAGCAGGCATTCAAGGTCCTATATGCTTGTCATTAAACAGCTGGCTTAATAAATGAGCATTACTAAAAGTACAATAAAGCATTATTATACCAATCAAGCACAAGTTCCATAAAATACCTCCTTGAAAACAATAAGGCATAAATAAATAATTTGCTCAGTCATCATCCTCGTCGTTGTTATTATAGGCATGATTAATTTTTTGAGCACGATACATGTCTGCAACCTGAAATGAGACAGGTCCGCAACTTTTAAGACATCATAAAGAATAGACAAATGAGGCTAAAAAATAGATATCCTTCACATACCTGGTCTGACGATGTGGCTTGCTCGGGATTTTTGTCATCTCGCACACGCAGTAGCCTAGGGAACCGAAGTGAAATTCCCTATGGAGAGTAATATGAAAATGTCTAACTCCGTAATCTATATTATAGAGATACTTAAACGGAAGCTTATAGTCTACAAACCTTATTGGGATCCACTATACCGTTAGCAGCACGGTGAACAGGACTGATGCTCAAATCAGCAGCTTTAACCTCCCAAACCTTTTCTCATACAAAACAAAGGATATCAGTAATAAATGAAAAATTAACATGTTCGCTTTAAATCTTTCCTCTTTTTTCTGCACCTTTTCTTGCTTGAAGGTTGTCACAGTTTTCCATAACAAGCTACTGAGTTGATATTTAGAACAACAGCTCTAATATTTTATGGTGAAAATAGTGAAAAGTATCAATAGTGAAAAGTATCTTTACCTCTGATGGCTCGAACCACACATCAGGGTTCATGGTATCAGCATACCTGTAGTATGCCTGCATAGGTCAAAAGGAAGAACAAAACATGACAAAATTTGAACCAAAATATACCACAAAACCAACAGTAATAAAGCCTGGATATGATTTGGAACCAAATTAAAATCACCTTCGGTTTGGGAATCACTTTACTCCGAAGGCTTGCAGATCTCTCCTCCAACTGTGCTTCAGAAAATCCAGTGCCTGATTTCAAAAAGAGAAGTAAAAATAAGTCTTCTCTAAAACCAAATAATATATTTATTTCTGGATGGAAAAACGCAAATGTTACCTATGTTACATATAGTCTGGTATTCCTCATTTTGCTCATCATAACAAGCGAGTAAAAATGATCCATATACACCTATTAAAGATTAAAAATAAGTATGTGCACCTCCAGATCATGAATGTCACCACAGTACATTTACCAAACCAAAAGTGAAATGTTTAAATATAAAGTTGTGAACAATATCCTGCATTTACCCGTGCGCTTGCCCCTTCCATGGAATGCCGCAATAGGCACCAAATCCAATGAGTCCCCTACACTGCAGAAAGAATAAAAAAATAAGCAATTAAAATAAAACAAGTCTAAACGCAGGAACATACAAGAAAATGAAGCACTGCACCATACATTAGACAACTGGATCCGCATCTGCTGCTCTTTTAGGGCAAGAGCAGGGCCCTGCTCTTAAGATCTTGATAGCCCAATCTAACACGTACGATCCAGATGTGAAGTGCAGGGAGCAGTATTTAATTTAATATAAAGGTAAGATCTGATCCGTGAAGGGGAGCCTTAGCACAGCGGTAAAGCTGTCGCCTTGTGACCAATAGGTCACGGGTTCAAGTCGTGGAAACAGCCTCTTGCAGAAATGCAGGGAAAGGCTGCATACAAAGACCCCCAAGTGGTCCAACCCTTCCCAGGACCCCGCGCAAGCGGGAGCTACGTGCACCGGACTGCCTTTCTTTTTAGATCTGATCCGTCCATTTTAGCAGGGGCGGATCCAGGATTCTCGCCAGGGGGGGGGGGGGTCAAGATTTACGGTTTTTTCAGGGGGTTCGAAATGATGGTCATTTATAAAAAAATTTCAAATACATGGTCATTTCTGAAAAAAAACGTAGTATTTATGGTCGTTTTTGAAATTTTTTTTTCTAGGGGGGTGCAGCTTGTTAAACGTGGCTCCACCGCTGCATTTTAGATCAACGGACTGGATCACTTGCTCAAAAGAGCAGCAGATACGAATCCTAGACGATTGCCCTGAACTCCACAAAATGGGATTTATCCTGAGTGGCAAGAAAATCAACTGAATGCACGCATAGAATGTACCTATCCATATAGTCTTTCTTCAATTTCAACCAATTGTTTGACCGCTTTGCAGGTTCATATGTTGCATCCCTGTCCATTGTTTTGATAATCAACCCTTCACAACTTCGAAAACAAAAAATATATATAAATGCGAGAGACAAAACAGAAGCACAAGGACTTGATGCAGGTGAGTATTAAGACAAATTGGATGACAACTACGAAGAGACAGTATTTGCAAATAAAAATAATCAAATTATAAAAAATGCTATAATTAAATTTTCAATAATGAAATTGTGCCTGCAATGCATACCTGGAATTTACAGCTGTGTCAAGAAACTTTTGAATCTCCTCTAAGTCATTTGATGTTATTGCAGTGGCAAATTGAAATATACCAGGTATTTCCTCAAATGAGTTGTAAAGACGCTGTCAAAGGCATCAGGAAATATCTAAAAAGTCTAAACAATGCATAATCTTTTGCAACTATAGAATTCTCAGATAATCGGAAACATGTTCAAATAAAACTTAGCTAGACAATCTTAAAAAAACTTATGAATTTATGTTACCTCTCGACGAACTTGGAGTTGCTCCTGTAATAGAGGTTGGCCGTTTAGATACAAAATGTCAAAGCCAAAAGTACAAACTGTCACTTTTATATCACTTATTACAACTCCTTTACGGGCTCTAGTGCTAAGGACCTGCAAACCAGAAAAATAAAGTGTGGTAATAACATTAAATTGAGGTGGGCAAAGAAAAAAAGGGCCAACGTGTGCAAAGAGGTTTGAATAATTAACCTGGAAAGGCAAGATCCTATGCTTTTCTTGATCATAGGCAACAATTTCACAATCTAGCACAAAAGTCTTCACAGTAGGTTTCCTGAATCTGTTATGGTACACCTAAAATTATCCCAATTGTTCCACAGAAATAATAATATTCAATTCTTAATGGGCTCAGGTTTTCTTGACCATAAATACTGTAAAATATTTAAAGTTCATTATTCAAGTTTCGGCAATAAAATTTAAATTGCCATATTTGGACCACACAAATAATTGATTTGATCCATTGATACCTTGATACAGCATTCACCACATCTGGGTACTTTCCAGTGTTCCTTTCAGCATTGCGACTGTAAATCTCAACAGTACCATCCTCCATGCAATGTATCTTCAATATATGAAAAAATAATCATTATAGAGAAAAACAAATTACTCTAACATAGACAGAATTACAAAATAAGATTTACCAAATCCATGATACCTGAGCACGTTCACCATCATACTTATATTCACATGTAAATTCTGTGCCCTGAAACTTATCGAGGATTTCTGAAACAGCTTTTGTTGGTTTTGCCAACATGGGACCCACAGGCACACCTAGAGAGAAGTTGCATGTTTCTTGAAGCTTCAACACACCGACATCAAGAAGTGCTGGCACAATTTTGTCATAGATAGGTAGAACTGAATATACTTGCTTAATGATAGTAGCAGCCTTCAAAGTTCATACAACTAAATTGTGTTAACAGGGAAGCATATAATATATAAATCAGAAGAGAGAAAAACAAAGCCCGGGTAATAATATCAAATTTAGGAAATAGTGTAAAAATATTACTGCCAGCACACCATCTAGTTGCCTAACCTAAAACCCAAGAAAATACAAGATAAAGCTGGTTACCTCGTCAAGAGAAGCTTGGTTTTTTGAAGACGTTTTTTCAGAATAAACAGAGGCTTGTGCAAGTGCAACTAGAACTGTTTTCTCAGCTAACCCAATTCGCATTTTAGACTGCAGAGTACAAAAATGAACTTTACACGTACAGATTGAACAAATAACGTACACAAAGATGAGAAAGGTAAAAGATGGTGGAGAAGACTTACCTGTAGCAGGCGGATGATATACTGGGGCTCACAATCAGTAGCTGCTACTAGGAGTGCTTTAATGTGCTCCCTTTTCTTGTTCTGACTATCTTTTCCAGATTCCTATTGGATTAAAAAAAATCTTATTGCTGAATTCCGTTCATCTTTTGATTAAAAAGTGGACTCACCCTAGAAAAAAAGGATATCTATCAAGTTAATAGATTATAAGAACCCTAAAGCCAGGTGGAACAAAGCTGGAAAACTGCCAACACAGCTAAACTCCACAAAAATATCAGCCAAGCTAAGAATTTGAACCAGTAGCAGTCAAGCAATAAGGGTGACAGCCAAATCTCAATGATAAATCATTGTAAAACAAAAGGAGACAAAGTTGTTCAGCATTGCTCCAGTAAATACCCAGCTGTACCAGACCAACATCCAAAAATTCTCCCGCCATTCAAACACCCAAAGACGCAAAATTTGAACAAAGGCCACTCAGTGCTGTACAAATCAAACATTCCAGCCACTAAAACGAACAAGTAGGAGCGTCTCACCTTGGAAATTGTACGAAAGGTATCCAGCACCTTAGTGATTGTCAAATTTTGAGATTTCTTTTTC
The DNA here is from genome assembly GCA_964058865.1 of Eleocharis quinqueflora. Classification (NCBI taxonomy): domain Eukaryota; kingdom Viridiplantae; phylum Streptophyta; class Magnoliopsida; order Poales; family Cyperaceae; genus Eleocharis; species Eleocharis quinqueflora. Next base: position 484,375 of record CAXKVX010000284.1, on the reverse strand, counting down.
TGAGAATTACCAAAGTAAGACAACATCCTTCCTTGGGATGAGCGGCTCATTTTAGCTACAAGGCCCAAATCACCGAGTTCCTGCCATGTCATTAAATTAACAAAATAGTTAATAGAGATTAACAACTCAGTGCCTGAATGCATCTATCTATGTTTTTTGGATGCAAAATAACTATACTATTCAGCTATTACCTTGAGTTGCTTTTTGACCTGGTCATCATTCCTGCCATAAGCTTCGCCAAGTGCCTTTATTAGAGCTGCATCACCAATCCCAAGTTCTATACCTTCATGGGGTGGCGCAATCCTATTGGCAGCGAGGTACACAGATGCAAGAAGGTCTCCTTGTGTAGTGGCTATGACTGTTCTGAACACATTTGACAAAATGTCTGTAATAACCAGTCGACCCGATTCATTTGAGATGAGATCAAGTGCATACGCCAAGAACCGAAATGGGACTGGTTCGCCAGGTTTCCAAAATGCGGCTTTCTTTGGGTCAAAGCTTTCACCTTTTTTCTTTAGCTCAAGACTGGCCTTCTTCTCTTGCGAGGGATCAGGTTCTGGATCTTTATCTTGTTCAGCTTTTTCCTCCTTGCATGGTTTCAAGGTTTCCTCTTTTGCATTGTTGGGTTTAGAGCAAGCGGCCAGGGTTTTGGGTTTCTTTGGCGAGGAAGAAGTAGCAGTGTCTCGGGACTTAACTTTTCTGTTAACTGTGCTCTTCAGCGCTTCCTCTACAATCGAGTCCACCTCCTCTGCTAAAGCCATCTTATCCGTTTCTACCTTCTGGGTTTTCTCAATTACCATCTCCTCTGGCTTCCCCATTGAGTTCTCGTTTTGCGAGGTGCTAACATTGGGACTTTCTACGGTTTTGGGTATCTCTTTCGCGCCAAAACACTGTTCAAGGGTTTTGACCTTCTTGGGCTGGGATGAAGAAGAAAAAGGAGGCGCTCCTTTGCTACTCTTCTTGGCGGCAGCACGGGCATTGCCCATGAGCACGTCATTGATGGAGCGTTTCCCTGCCGATGAAGACATGGGAGCTGGGTCGGAGAAGCCAAGACGAGAGATACAGGTTGATCTTCGGGTTTTAGAAAAGGGGGTGGTGAGGGGAGAGCGTTGAAATCTGAGAAAGAGGGAAATGGAAAGCGGAGGTGAACCAATTCGAATTGACAACATGTGACGACTTACGAGCAGCGAAAGAATGAAGGGCAATTGAGGAAGAAGAAAACGGAAAGAAAAGGAAATTGAATATAGACCCAGGCCCATTACAATCCACAAATCATACTCTTTCAGTGGGCCCGCATTACACTTTACTGGTATGGAAATATCAAATATGGAATAATGAATTTGAACTTTTGTTAGGGAATGTTTAGTATTTAGCACTTTGGTGTTTGTGAGCCGAGTTCATTCGGTATATTGTAATAAGATGAGATGTAACTGAATCAGTTAGTTTGTTTGTTAACTAACTGATCAGCTCGATAGATCTGCTGTGGTCCATATATACACCATCACACTGTAATAATCGGTGACATCAATAGAAACAAATTCATTCTTGCTTCAATCTTCTTCATCTCTCATTTATATTATCTTCTCTTTTTCACTTCTTATATGGTATCAGAGCCATTATGGCTAACAGCTCTATCTCCACCGATCCTCCTCCTACTCCTTCTTCTTCTTCTTCTTTCTCCTCTTCTGATCCAGTGGTGATCATCTCTATTCCTGTTTCTACCAAATTAACAGATTCAAACTATATCTCCTGGCAAGCTCAGATTCTACCGACGATCTATGGTTACAATCTTGCACGATTTCTCAAAGATTCTTCTCCTAATCCCACCATCACTACAGCATCTGCTCTCTCTGAGGTGAATCCTGATTTTCTGACATGGCGTCGTCAAGATCAACTTCTATTGTCCTGGCTCAGATCTACTTTATCTGATTCGATTTAGGCTCAGGTTGCTTCCGCTACTACATAATTGGCATTGTGGCATGCTCTGCAGAAGCAATTTGCATCTACATCAAGCTCTCGTCGACTTGAACTTAAGTGTCAACTTCAGAGTTGTCAGAAAGGTACCAGTTCTTGCACTGAGTACCTGAGGAAGCTTCGTGGCATAGCAGATGAGCTTCTCTTCATTGGATCGCCAATTCTTGAAGAAGATTTAGTGATGCATGCTGTTCAAGGTCTAGGACCTGACTACAATTCAGTTGTAGTGGCAGTCAATGCTGCTGCTATCATTCCCCTTTCTCCTTCTCTGATCTACAAGGTTTAATTCTTGCTCATGAGTCTTTACTCAAATCTCAAACAGTCGAGACATCTCCAGTTGTGTTCTATGCTGGTAATGGATCTAAAAACTCTAACAAGATCCGTTATCCTACTTCTAATTACAACACTGGTTCAAGATCTCCAGCTCCTAACAGTGCTCAGATCAAGTCTCCTCTTCTACAAACTCCTCAAAACACAACTCCATACTCAGGCATGCGCCTTCCTTGTCAGATCTGTGCAAGATTTGGTCATGATGCCAAATTTTGCTACAGGAGATATGATCCTCAGCCTGGCTGGAAGCCTCAACCTCAGTATCAATCTACTCCTCAAGCATACAGTGTCCAGACTGCTATTCATACTGCTCCTCAGTACCAACCTGTTTCTCAATATCAGGTTGCTCCTCAGACCTACACCCCTTAGTTCTTCCCTGCTCAAGTCTTTACTGCTCAGAATGCTGATCTGATGCTTCGACCAGTATACCTAACAGTTTATGGGTGTTGGACTCTGGTGCTAACAATCATGTTACCTCTGATCTGAATAACCTCAACACTTTCCTGGAATTCAATGGCACTGACAAACTACAGATAGGTAATGGATCTGGTTTACAAATTGCTCACACTGGATCTGCATTACTTAATCTAGCTGGTCATTCTATTAAATTGATGAATGTTCTTCATGTGCCAAATTTCTCAACTAACCTTATAAGTATTTCTAAATTTCTTCTTGATAATCCAAGTTTAACAATTGTTTTCTCCTCTTCTCATTGTCTTCTAAAGGACCTTCAGAGCAAGGCACCTCCCTTATAACTCAGTAGCTCTAATGGTCTTTTCTTACTCAACCTGAAGACTTCACCTCAAGTTTTTCTTGGCATTAAAACTTCCTCACCAGTTTGGCATGCCAGATTATGTCATCCATCAATCTCTACTACCCTACAAGTTGTCAATTCCAATAATTTGCCATGTAATGGGGAAAAATTAGACATATGTCATGATTGTATTAAGGCCAAGGCTCAGTCTTTACTTACTCTTTGTCTGAAAGTTTTAGTTCTTTCCCTTTACAGTTGGTACACTCTGATGTGTGGGGCCCTTGCCCAGTTTTGTCAACCAATGGATATAAATACTATATTGTGTTCATTGATGATTTCAGTCGTTTTACTTGGATATTCTTTATGAAGCAAAAGAGTGATGTTTTCAAAACATTCTGTACTTTTAAGGCACAAGTTGAGAATTTGTTGAACACATCAATTAAAACACTGAGAACAGATGGTGGGTCAGAATACAAACCGATTACATCTAATTTCCCTCAGATACAACATCAGACTACCTGCCCCTACACACCCCAACAGAATGGAATTTCTGAGCGCAAACACAGGCACATAGTCGAGCTCTCTCTGGCTACTATGTCATATGCTTCCATTCCTATGCAATACTGGGATGAGATCTTTGCTAGTGTTGTCTACACTATTAACAGGTTACCTTCTACTCATGGTATACCTTATACATCCTTTTTCCACAAACAACCAGACTATACATCTCTCAGAGTTCTTGGCAGTCTTTGTTTTCCCTTGACAAGACCTTACAACTCCAATAAACTTGAGCCTAGATCTCTCCCTTGTGTTTTCATGGGTTATGCACTCAACCAGAAGGGGTATAAATGTCTTCATTTACCTACTATGAGGCTATACATCTCCAGAAATGTACAGTTTGATGAGTCAGTGTTTCCCTTCAAAGAGGTGCCCTCTCAGAGCAACACTGGTGGTTTCTCTCCAGACCAAAATTTGGTGTCTCACCTATCTGTCATCACAACCTCTTCTCTCCCTACCAATTCTCAAAACATTACTTCTTCTCATTCTCATGCTACAACATCTGTTACATCAGCTCAGACTTCTACATCTAATCGGGCTGTGGGCTCAGGTCTACAAATTGTACCTCATCAATCTGATACACTTGAGAATCAACAAATGGTTGCACATGTTCCTCCCCACACTCACTCAATGGTTACTAGAACCAAGGATAATTCAAGGAAGCCAAAGGTATTCCCTGACTTTGTAGCTCATCTGGCTGCAATGGAGACTGAACCTTTCTCATTTGCTCAAGCTAAGTCTTCATCTGATTGGAGAGCTGCTATGGCATCTGAGCTTGATGCTCTTGCCAAAAATCAAACCTGGACCCTTGTTCCTTTATCTAAAGATTAGATGGTTATTGGTAACAAATGAGTTTACAAACTTAAAAGAAAATCAGATGACAGCATTGATAGGTTTAAGGCTAGATTGGTAGCCAAAGGGTTTAATCAGACATAAGGTGTTGATTTCTTTGAGACCTACAGTCCTGTGGTCATACCTTCCACGGTAAGGGTAATTTTGTCCATTGCCTCAACTTCTCACTAGTCCATAAGGCAATTGGATGTTCACAATGCTTTTTTGCATGGAGATCTTCATGAAAGGGTTTATATGAAACAGCCTCAGGGCTTTGAAGACAAAACTCATCCTGATTACGTGTGCTTACTCCATAAATCACTCTATGGTTTGAAACAGGCTCCTAGAGCCTGGTTTCAAAAGCTCAACTCAGCTCTAGTTCAGATGGGTTTTAAGCCTTCATCATATGATCCACCACTCTTCGTTCTACACTTTCAAGACCAAACACTATTTCTCCTTGTTTATGTCGATGATATTATAATAACAGGCAGCTCTAACAAGCTTGTTTAGGACTGTATCTCCCAACTTGGTACTCAATTTGCAATCAAAGACCTTGGTACACTTCAGTATTTTCTTGGTATTGAGGCCACACATACTGACAAGGGTATTGTTCTCACTCAAACCAAGTATCTTCTTGATCTCCTTAAAAGAGTAAATATGGTAGATGCTACACCATGTTTTACTCCCATGACCAGTGGTACATCCTTATGTCAAGATGATGGACAACCTCTAGATGATCCCCATCAGTTCAAAAGTGTGGTCGGAGCCTTGCAATATGCAACTTTCACCAGACCAGACATTGCCTTTTCTGTCAACAAAATTTCCCAGTTCATGCATCAATCAACTTCTACTTATTGGATGGCAGCAAAAAGGATACTCCGTTACCTTTGTGGTACTTTACATCATGGTCTCTTTATCTCTAACCAGTCTCCTAATCAGATTCATGCTTTTAGTGATTCAGATTGGGCTGGTGACAGGGATGATAGATGATCGACAACAGATTTTTGTGTTTATCTGGGTAACAATCTCATTTCTTGGAGTGCTAAAAAGCAACCTACAGTGGCTCGTTCTAGCACTGAGGCAGAGTATCAGAGCTTAGCAGTAACATGCACTGAACTGATGTGGTTGGAGTTTCTGTTAAAAGAATTGAAAATTCAGCTCCTTGGTTCCCCAATTCTCTGGTGTGACAACATCGGCGCCACATTTCTTGTGTCTAATCCTCAGTTCCATGCCCATACAAAGCATATCGAGATCGATTATCACTTTGTACGAGAAAGGGTTGTGTCTAATAAGTTGATTGTCCGTTTTGTGTGTTTTGCTGATCAAACTGCTGACTGCATGACCAAGCCTTTACCTCAGCCGAGATTTGAAGCACTACGGAACAAGCTCACTTTGTTTCCCAACACATTGGCTTGAGGGGGGGCTGATAGGGAATGTTTAGTATTTAGCACTTTGGTGTTTGTGAGCCGAGTTCATTCGGTATATTGTAATAAGATGAGATGTAACTGAATCAGTTAGTTAGTTTGTTAACTAATTGATCAGCTCGATAGATCTGCTGTGGTCTATATATACACCATCACACTGTAATAATCGGTGACATCAATAGAAACAAATTCATTCTTGCTTCAATCTTCTTCATCTCTCATTTCTATTATCTCTCTTTTTCACTTCTTATAACTTTGGTTTGTTCCTCACAATACAATTATGATGTGCAAGTCTAATCCAATCCAGTTGATTCGATCTGAAATGTGTATTAAGAACTTATATGGTTGATTATGAATTGAATATAATTAATCCGATTAATAATTTGCTTTGAGCATGGATTGTGATTTTACCCCGGTTTCCAGCTCTAGTCAAGATGGGGCCTTGTATTTGCTTCCTTTAACTTGGTGAATTTTTCTTGTATTTGTTGCTCGAAGACTCAAACTACTGATATTTAAAGAGAATTTTGTTTATTTTGAAACTACGTGGAAATTCAATCGAGATTCGAGGAGGACCGGTAAATAATTCTGCTGTGTGTTTGCTAATATAATATCTACACAACGCCACATAGGAATCTAAAGAATATTACAAAAAAAATACTACAGATGTTAGACAATCCTGAAATTTATTTTTCTTTAATCAATCTTCACCCACTCCCAGTACTCTACAACCCCCCAACACACCCACCCACCCACCCAAATCAATCATCATGAGGCATGGAGAAATCAGGCTCATCTGGTTTCATCAACTTCTTCAAACTCGAGGCTGCCTCATCCCTACGCACAATTCTCTGGTTTTCTCGTTTTTTCATGAATTTTGAAGCGAGTATGGTTGCACCAAGATGTTGGGTTGCATGTGCGGTGTCGCCTTCACTCAAGAACCCATCACTGCCCTCAGCAATCCGAGAAAGCAAAGGTGCCGAGTCGTGTTCTTCTATGTCTTGGTCTAGGTACACAAATTCATCTCCTCCCATCATTTCCATTTCTTCCGAATAATACAACGTCTCTTGTTTGGATAATTCCTTGGCTAGCTTCTTTTTCTTGTACCGCCTCCAAGCTGCTTGTATAAAGCATGCACCCCATGTTCTCCATTGATGCGAGTAGAACCTGTGATACAGAACAAAATCTCTACTTTGGTCTAGCATTATCTCAGATACCGGTTGCCTGACATAATTGGCCTTTAAATTATAAACAAGGTGATGACTTGAAGTTTGTTAGGTTTGGGTTTAAGCATGCCAAGATTTTAACTTGTAACATCTTATCATCATGCTTGAGAGTTTCCTTAAATTGTCACATAAATCTAGGGATGTAAACTAAAACCAATACTCGTGAGATTTAATTTTTCTCTAGAGGATATATTAATGAAGATGCTCATAGGACCAAGTTCAAAGATCCAGGTGCTGATGTATAACTGTAATTTGCCACTACAATTTTAGACAACAATCAAACTAATGCTGTCCTATGTTCCTATGAGATCCACCTTGGTTGTTAGGTCTAATAAGTTATCAGGTAAGTATGCTGCCCATTAGTAACTAATTACAAACCTGAAGGCGTGCTGTAGTTTCTTGCTGTGCAGCCGCTTAAATTGATTAGCGACATACTTCAAATCCTCAGCACGAAGTGCAAATGCCTCAACCTCAGTAACAGCACGCACAGTACGAGTTGATGATGGGAAATTGATGCTTGGATTTGGCATCAGGGCCCATGTCAGTAGCTCTTCACCACAAAAATCACCAGGTCGAAGAGTGATGGAGTTGAAGAAACCTGACCGACCTCCATTTGTTGTGGAGCTGTCGAGTTGGCCTCTTATAATGAAAAGCATCTCATTCACCGGGTCCCCCTCTCTAACGATGTATGTGCCTTTTGTGCTGAGAGATGAGACCAGTCGCTCACAGATTGCGTCTAGCAGTTGGTCGTCCATTTGGGAGAAGAATGGCACCTGAATAAGATGGTTACAACATTGGTATTAGCCAGGTAGATAACAACAAATAATTGTACTGGTAGGTGTGTGAACTGTTCAAAGTGGAAATATCATATGGCTGTAATGACATACTTGCAGAGAAGCCTTTAGCCAAGTCTATGGTAGAAAAATGCTGAGCCATGTTATTTGTTGATACCATCAACCATACTGTCACAATAGTGAATTTGGGACCAAACTGCTGGACCTGGTCTTCCGCTGTGGGAATCCGACAATATAGCAGACATCTTTAATTGAACTATATTTTATCCATGCACCTAAGTGATTTGGTACTGAGTTCGGAAATGGCCATCTTAGACCAACTTAATGTTGTATGTAACAATATCGGTAGATTGGCAAGTGCACTTAAGTATAGGTACTGCCTACTGAAAGTATTGAAATGTTGAGGTACTGCCTACTGAAAGTATTGAAATGTTGAGCATGCAGAAAGTGACACTCACACGGCGCACAAGCGCGAGGCAAAGGTGACGCTGGATCCCACGACGGAGATCCAACGGCAAAGATTGCAAGATTGATTCCTCGTCAACACCTCGGGTGGCAAGCCATTTGTATCGGAAAAAGCCCCTAACACGGTCCTGGATATCTTCTGGAAGCTGCCGGTGCCTCATCCATTGCTCTACATCCCACTGCTTGACCCTCCATTCTTCTAACCTTGCCGTTAACGATGCCAAATATGTCTGCGAGGATATTTATAGAGAAAAAGGAATGCAAAGGTCATCATTGCTGCGAAGCTTATCACCATACAAAAAGAGAGAAATAGAGACAATGAACCTGCATATTTCCAATGAGATGAGAAAAAAGAATCAGACCCACAATGCATATTAAGATGGCAAATACCGTCTCCAAAATATATGTGCTTGTCTGTAGATTTTGCCCATATGAACTGCAGATCCACCATGCTTACAGGGAATTTAACAAAACAACAACAACAACAAAGCCTTTAGTTCCAAACAACAAGTTAGATAGGCTAGAAATGAAACCCAATTAGAATAGTGAAAAATTAATATAAATAATAGTAATATAATAAAGGGCAATTTGTCAACATGCCACTACATAACATGTCAATTGTTAAAATGTGACTACATAACAGAAAATTATCAAAATGTCATTAAATTTGAAATTGATTTGTAATTATGCATTATCTCTATTTTAACACAATTAAAAAATAAACAAAACTAAAAATATACCCATAATACCCCTTCTTCCCATCTTCACCTTCCCTCCCGACCTTCGTGAAAGACTATCAACTTATCAATTCAATTTTCGTTTAGCACTATAGCAAATCGTTCCAATTTCTTATATTAATCTGTTATTTTAAAAATTTGAGGCGGCGATCCAATTTAGAGCACATGCGAGGGTAGGGTTCTAGCAGTCACAATTTGGGGGGCATCTGAAATTTTGCTTTAACTCTCGTGTTTCGAATGAGTTTGTAATTTACATGGTCCCTTCTGCAACCCCATTGTACATGTTGTCGGTGCCCATTAATCAGTATTTAATTTCTTTGAATTCGTATATTGCAATAAATTCTGTTTATTTTTGAGTTACTGGTATCAGAAACTTTAATCTCGGTTGCCTTCATGTAACGAGACTTTGGTTTCCTTCGTTGACTTCCCTTTTCAGTTTTCTAAATTTCTGGTCTGAATATGAATTGTTATTTTCTCTAAGCCTCCCAAAAGGCTTACTTGTTGTGGCTTTAATTCATTTTCTAAAAAGTTCGATTTTTGATAAGTTGATTAATCTGGGATCCAATATTATGTTTTCTGTTAAAACGTAGACAAATTTCTTGCACAAACTGAAGATATCACTGACATGAACGCAAAATATCATTTTTATTATAAGGTCTTTTATTATTGAATTTCCTTCTGAATTTCTGTTTGTTGCTTTGTTGGGGGGAAGGTGAAGCTGAGTGAGGGGAAGGGAAAAAAGGGTACTATGGGCATTTTTAGATTTGTTTATTTTTTAATTGTGTTAAAATAGAGATAATGGCATAAATACAAATCAATTTCAAATTTAATGACATTTTGACAATTTTATGTTATGCAATGGTATTTTGACAAATTTTTCTATAATAAATAATAAAATAGTAAAAATAGAAGTAACAGGAATAATAATAACAATACTAATAGTAATTATGATAATAATAATAATAACAATAATAATAATAATATAATAATAATAAATTATTCTATAAAAGACTAGCGCCCTACATCTCTAATTCTGGACTAAAGTCGTACAACTATACCACTACTTCTAATTTCAATCTATGTCATGGTTCTGGTACGTGGATCGCTAACTTTCATGCACTCCTATCTGATGCCAATTCTTTAGAGAGATTACGTGCCTTTTAAATCTCTTTTTTACTGCTTTATCTCATGTCAATCTCGGTCGACCACTATCTCTTCTCGTATTTTCAACACGGCTTAAAACTCCATTACGTACCGATGCATCAAAAGGCCTCCGCTGGACATACCCATACCATCACAAACGCTGTTGAACAAGTTTATCTTCAATCGGTGCAATCCCGACTTTGTCACGTATATCATCATTTTAATGATATCTCTTCTTGTGTGCCCACATATCCACCCTAACATACGCATCTATGCCACACTCATCTTTTGTATGTGTAGCCCGACATTCTGCTCCATACAACATTGTAGGTTTGATCAGCGTCCTATAGAACTTATCTTTCAACTTTTGTAGAACATTTTTGTTGCATAGGATACCAGATGCTTGTCGCCATTTTATCCAACTGGCTCTTATTTTATGGCTAACAACTTCATCAATATTGTTATCACTCTGTAACATCGATCTCAATTATCAAAAGGTATTTCTTCTGGGCACTACTTGTTCATTAAACTAACATCTCCATATTCTGATCGAACGCCGCTGAACTCACACTTTCTATACTTGGTCTTAGTCCTACTAAGTCTAAAATATTTCGATTCTAAAGTCTTCCTGCACAATTCTAATTTTCTATACCCTACCGTACTTTCATCAATTAGGACCACATCGTCCGCAAAGAACATGCGCCAAGGAATCTCTCCTTGTATGTCTTTCGTGTGATCTCATCGATCACTAAGGAAAAAATGTAAGGACTCAAGATTGACCTTTGATGTAATCATATCTTAATGGAAAAGTCACCAGTCTCGCTCACATGCTCAAACACTAGTCACAATGTTCCAACAAAGTGTCTGAGAGATTCCTTGATGATCTTAATGGGAACTTTCTTCTTTTCAAGTGCCCATCACATGACCTTCCACGGTATTTTGTCATACGCTTTCTCCAAGTCGATGAATACGATGTGTAGATCCTTCTTCTGCTCTTTATATCTCTCAATCAATGGTCTTACCAAGAAAATCGTCTCCATAATCGATCATTCGGACATAAAACCAAATTAGTTTTTCGTAACGCTTGTCATTTTTCTTGAATGATGCTTAATCACTCTACAAAACTTCATTGTATAACTCATAAACTTAATTCCTCTATAATTAGTAGAACTTTGAATATCTCCTTCATTTTTTAAGACAAGGTACTAATATACTTCTTCTCCACTCATCCGACATTTTGTTTGACCGAAAGACGTTGTTGAACGGCTTAGTTATGTTATCCCTACATCTCCAAGACATCTCCACACCTCAATCGGGATGTTATCGGACCCTAAAATCTTATCTACTTTCATTATTTTTAAGGCTTCCTTCACCTCCGACTCTCGAATTCATCGGACGAATCGCCTGTGGGTGTCATTAAAAGCGTCATCTACTTGATCATAGTGCTTTCATTCTTTCCAATGAACAACTTGTTGAGTATTCTCTCCATCTATTGTTGATCTCGTCATCTTTCACCAAAAATTTATTTGTCTCGTCTTTTGATGCATTTGACTTAGTTTAAATCTCTCGTCTCTCTCGCATAGTTCGGCAATCTTTAGACGTCATTTTCGCCTCCCTTCGTACCTAGCTTACGATATATATCCTCATAAACTTGACCCATTGCTTGACTCACATCTTTCTTTGCGTTCGTTTTGGTCGTTTTGTACTTCTGTACATTGTCTTCACTATTGCCATAATACAAACAGTTATAGCAGTCCTTCTCCTTGATAGTTTTTTGCACGTTCTCGTTCCACCACCAAGTTCTTTAGGTTCGCATCTATTTCTCATAGTCACTCCGAATGCGAGTTGTCATCTTCTTCCACATATTATTAGATCGTCTTCATTCAAGGTTCCTTCTTCGATCTCCTGCCCTCAAAGACTCGTTGAGCATCTCCTTCGAATTTTCACCATCTCGTCCTCAACATTTTGGCACATTTGTCCTGCCGAACACATTCGAAAGCGAAAATTCGAGATCACAAGCTTGTGTTGTTGGACGACACACTCTCCAAATATAACCTTATAATACACAAGCTCGTTTGTCATCTCTCCTAGTAGGAACAAAATTGATCTGACTCGAGTGTTGGCCACTACTGAATGTAACTATATGAGATTGTCTTAGAAATGTGTTAGCTATGAGGTCATATGCTACATCGAAATTCAAGATGTTTTCTCCTTCTTGATTCTTATCACCGTATCCAAAATCCTCGTGCAATCCTTCAAAACCCCCACTACTTGTACCAACATGACCGTTGACGTATCCTTAAGCATCTCTTCTAGGTATTCCCATAATTGCTTTTTGACGTTCTCACATAAACCTTTTTATGGGACATACACACTAACGACATTTAAAACTAAATCGTCAACGACCAACTTGACTAGAATAATTCGATCTCCTTGTCTTCAAAGCGGTCGACAAATCCGTTCTTGAGGCTCTTGTCAATAAAGACGCCTACTTCATTCATGCTTCATTTTGGGTCCGTTTGGCAATCAGAGTTTCAAGCAGAAAACGAGAATAGAAGCTTATTCCGATTGTAACATGTGCCAAACACAAAATAATAAGTTAGATCAGTGAGTTGAATAGCTTCTTCTGGTATTCCTGCACATAGCTAGAATACGGGAAGAGAGCAAATTGCTCTGATAGAATAGCGAAGTGAATTTCTAATTTTACCCCCAGCTGATCTTTTTATCATTTCTTTATTTGTCATCTCTCTCTTCCGTACTCTCTCTTTTCTTCTTCTCTGGAAAAATCGCCATGGCTCCTCTCGTAGATTTTCTCAAGCAGTCACATCTTCTTCAAAAATTGACTTCAGAAAATGCCTCTCCATCTCCTGCTGATTCATCTAACACCCGGCATGAATATCTTTACTGTCTTCTCCGATGTGTATTGGGATGCATTTTGAGCTCCTAGGAATGGGACTTCTCAATTTGACTTATGATAGTTCATGCAAGGTGAGATATGAAGCGGACTTTTGTTTTGACGTTAATTGAAGTGTTAGTTACTCTCAATTGGACTTTTTCTCTCTATCAGAACTACTCTCTTAGAACTAATTCCAGATCTATTGATTGGTTCTTGTATTGCTAGTTATCTTGGCTTTAATTGAAGTGCTCTGTGTTTACACATTTGTAGTTGTCTATGTAGGCTATGTAATTTCTTGCTAGTTTAATTTCCATCATAAAACTGTCAACATTTGTTTGCTTTTTGCGATTTGTAGGTGAACAGATCTTTTCTGGGCATTAATTCAAATATCTCCCTTGCAAGTGACAATTAGTTAATTTTTTAATAGAACCCATAGAACCCAATCAAAGAATTGCCTCTCAATACAGTGACAACTTCTCTCAAAATTTCATTAAACTGATCACGAATGTGATCCATCAGCGAGTCTTTTTTTACATCAGAGAAAGGAAAAAAAGAAAAAAAAAGTGTAAAAGATGAGGCTAAAAGAAGAAGAAATACAAGAATTTATCTTGCATACTGTCATGCCCCGTACCAGTTCGTAAGTTCCAATTAGTATTTCTGCTTTGGGATGTATAAATGTATTTTTTATTTTTATTGATTTATTTTTATATGCTTATTTGGGCACGAAAATGCAATTTGTCATAATTTATTTTCATCAGAATATTTGCATTGATATGTATTTCATAGTTAAATTTAGTTTGTTTGCTATTTGGTTCTGAACAAGGCAAAGAAGTACTATTCACGAAAAAAACGAAAATAATTTGTTATTAAATCAGAATGTAATAGAACAGAAAATAGACAGATACCTCATATCTGTTACAAGGGTATTTTGGACTTCACATAATATCTTGAATATTTAATATAATCTTTCATTTGCTATTCCAACTATTTTTTTTGCCAAACAATATTTTCGCTCTTCCGAATAATCAAGAATATCTTATTCTACCACTCTTCCAAAATCACACTATTCTGTTTTTACCACTCTTCAACCACTATTCTTGCGCTATTACTTGATTTGCCAAACGGACCCTTTGTTCCTGCGTACCATAGCTTAAAACCAATATTCTCTGCCTCCTTAGCCTTATGGCCCGTCCATTTAGTATCTTGAATGCATAAAATATTTACACGTCTCCTAATCGCAGTATCAACTAAAATCTCTTAGTTTGCACGTTAAGGATCCCACATTCCAACTATCCAAACAAATCATATTCCTCTCGGCTAGCTTCCTTACCCCTCACACTCGTCGATTAAAGTGCGAAGTGCGAAGACCCTTCTCAGTCGTCTCAGGGAAATAACAAAAATGGGATGAAAATAGAAGAAAACTGGAATAGCCGTCAGACCTTAAAGACATACAGGGTGATTCATACCACATATATTCCAGCAATTAGTAGCTACTTCACTACTCCCAGCTGGAATATAGGCATGCTAAGTGATAGGTATGTTAAGCGTCACACCTAGAATTACCTGAGATTTTTTAGGCCCCACCATAGGCAGTAGAGATACTTCTGAAGAAAAGTTGCGCCCACTATTTCATCCATGAGAACATCAGCAAAAATGCCAAAATTGAATTCAGGACTGTTGATGGTACAGTTTTTAACAACATCAGTATGAAGTATCCACTCTTTCCTATCTGGACTGTTTATCTGCGAGCAGTCCAGAAAAACTTGGACGCACTTCGGGTTTCCTTTTTCTTTGTTGCAAACTGAATGCCAACATGTGTATTGTCGCTCGATTGAAAGTAGATACCATAAAGCCCCGAGCAGCTGTTAACAAAATTTACGCTTTCACAATTGATAACAAAGTAACAAGACTTTAAATAAGTCATTGCTCTGCTAATTAAGCCATTTTAAGCCTCACAGGAGGTTGGCAATTGCAATTTTATCACTGTCATAATGTCATTGTAACATATGTGCTCTCAGATAGTCTGATACCGGAGGCATAGCCATTGAATTTTTGTTGTGATTTAATTCTATAAATTTAGGAACCCATTTCCAGATTCATTGTAAACATTGGCTGTTTAACAGGGCGCTTATAAAGAATGTTGAACATATTTTGTATTTTGTGAATTTAAGAATACAATTGAAAAGTTTAGCAGTCTGATAAATTTAGAGGGTGCAAGTGTCATGCACATCTCCTGACATATCTACAAGCTGGTACGATTTAAAAAAAGGTTAAATATTAGATGTCCTTTCACCAAATCTGACTCAGAGGGGTATCCGTTGAAAATGAATCAGAAGAAATTTCAAACATAGCAGAGTATAAGCTCGTCATAGAACTTGCACAAATTATCTTAAAACAAAACTCAGCTTGATTTACAGAAAAAATCAACTCACATGGCTGGCCAACATATATAGGAGTAGATTGTAAGCAGCCCCAGCTAATGCAGTCTTGGTTACAACTCCGTTGGCCTTGACAA
The DNA here is from genome assembly GCA_964058865.1 of Eleocharis quinqueflora. Classification (NCBI taxonomy): domain Eukaryota; kingdom Viridiplantae; phylum Streptophyta; class Magnoliopsida; order Poales; family Cyperaceae; genus Eleocharis; species Eleocharis quinqueflora. The sequence continues at coordinate 468,731 of CAXKVX010000284.1, read as the reverse complement.
TCTTTCTGTTCAACTGGAATGTGAGATATAATCTTGGCACATATTGAATCAAGATAATTGTAGAGAGAACAGTGTTTGTATGATTAGCTCTCTTACTGACACCTGATATCAGGGACCAGATAAGTATCTGAAATAATCAGAAGATGCGGCAAAAGCCAAGGTGTTAGAAATAACCATAAAAAAATTATGTACCAAACAGACCAAGCTAGAATTTGTCAAAAGATACAATTAACAAATTACATAAAAATTATCACAACATATTCGTGAATATTTAAGTTAGAGACTATCACAACATGCAGATATATCACCAAAGCCGTATGCACTTCTCTTTTTCTTTTTCCCTTTATTTAATAAAGAAGGACATTTTCCAGTCTGCTTAATAGGTACTCCACAAGCTTGCATAACTAAGCATACTAGGAACAGAAGGATATTGTGGCAACAAACACACAGAAATACCTTTAGCATACATTATGGTCCACGGAATCTACTAAGATATTATTGGTATATAAGTATATTGATTAAGAAAATTGAAATTTAAAAGAAAAAGAGTATGAAGAAAAGAAATGATGTTAGTCTATTAGAGGAGGCTTTGCATAGTCCGTAGATAATATAATAATACAGAAACATATAAGAAGTGTCAAGGTGCAGCTTTGCATTTGGATTGCCAAAGGAGTTGGTTTTTCTTTTTTGGTCCATCCAAGGTATTTCATTGGCAGTTTGGTACTCTCATCATTGGTAATTCAGATTTAAGGCCCTAAAATGTGAAGAGCAAGGTGGTTACACCCATGAGTGCACCTTTGGATCGTGCACTCACATCTTAAACCGTATGATTAAGCTAATTAAATGAGTCTCTCACACAAAAAGGTGCAAAAACAATTCTCCGTGCGCAATAGCATTGGGAAAGAAAATCAAAGTGAGTTCCAGTGGACCCCATAACAGGAAAGGTTCACACATTTTTTGGAATCACCATTAGTTAATTAATAGATTATTTGTGCATATACACATACGAATGTACGTATCTAAATGTTTAAAATTATTTATAACTTCAGACTTTAGAAATATATAAATGATATGTAATATTTTTACACAAAAATTATGTTATAAAAAAAGTAAATAGTATTATAATGTCTAAATTGTCAAAAATCAAACTTACAAAGTAATTTTGAAATTGTTTGACATAAATTGCTAATTAATGTTAACATGAAAATGGAACTATTAAAATTTATTGATTTGTGATTTATTAATATTTTAGATTTAAAAAATTTCAAATAAACTCATGCATATATTTATGTTTAAAATCATAATGCCTCTTATAGGCTACTAAAAAACACTTTATAGATAAATATTAAAGAACTTTTGTATTGTCAAATAAAAATATCTATGAACTTTCAACCAATATTTTCATTTAATTATCAATTAAGTTTCTTTAAGAATACCTTACTTTCTTAAATATCAACCATCATATTGTTTTCTTAAATAGTTTTCTTTAAGAATCATAAAATCAATATGATTTAATAGTTTTCTTTTCAGGTTATAATTTAATCTTAAATTCTTAATTATTTACAAGTGTTCTTTTATAATTTAGACATTAAATATTCTTTTATTAATAATATATGTATGAACATACTAAATGTAATGTATAAGTTCCTTAATAATAGGGATATACATGCATAACAGTAATGGATGACTGAGATAGATGTCCTGCATCTTTTTATTTATGGGGCTACGAGAACTTTATTTTTTATCTTCACGGCACAAAACTCTAAATAAAGTTAAATTGAAGAGATGAAAGCATTTAATAGCCCAAATCCAACGGTTTAAGATGCATTTAATAGCCTAATTTTATTATTTCTAATCTGATCCTCAAACTAACATAATCCATGTAGCGCCTATGCTAGCAATAATCAAGTCTTAATGAAAAAACTAATAATACCAAACCAGAAAACAGTTCCTTAACAAAGCACTCATGAGAAATTCATAATACTGGACGATAAAAAAAATTCAGCATAAATTCAAATATTTTTTCATTATTTAGGACTTGTTGTTACATCAGAACTCAAGATACTGAATAAACTCAATAGCCAATATCCTAAATTACCATAATGGACTGTTTGACTCCTCATAATCGAAAAAAAATCTAACGAAATAAAAGAAATATTTTCCAACTTTAATAGTAAATTTTGGTAATATAATATAACAGTAAAAGAAATCTTAAGTAAATATCATTCTTTTTTGTCCTGCATCTATCCAAGGAAATTACATTTCTTTTTTTTTTTATGAATAGATGAGGGTCTTTGTCCTCAAATAATATCAAAGTTGATATAAAGTTGACCTAAAGTGCCCCCGTGACATTTTGCTTCAGTGACTTCTGAACCCGCGACCTCTCACAAGAAATTACATTTCTAAAATGTTGCCCCATCCCTAATTTTAAAATTTTCATTTTTTTTTTCATTCAGTGCAAAAACAGAACAGTTACCTGAGGAATGGGAAGACAGGCAATGAGATCAAAAAGGAAATCCTTGGATTTCAAATATCTGTTCCGAATCTGCTTGTAGTCGGTGACAAGCTCCCCTCGGCCGAAGACACGGGAGCTCGGCGCAACGAAAGCAATATGGAATTTGAGGACGATATGCGCGACGTTGAAGAGATCGGTGACGGTGCGAGAGATGGTGACAATCATTCCAATGTTGTAATCAATCCGGACGCAGGCGGCGCCGGCGACATACATGAGGTAGAAGTAGAAGGGGTCGATGAAGAGAGCGGCCATGCAATTGAAGAGGAAGACACGGTGCCATAGGAGCAAAGTACGACCACCGGGGTCGAGGATGAAGCGAGGGACGTACCAGGGGAGGGAAGGGGAGGCGGCAGGGCGGCGGTGGAGCAGCGGCTGAGGGATGGGGAGAGGAGGCCGGTGAAACGGGAGGAGAGAGAAGGGATTCATGGTGGAGGAGGGAACGGGGTCGTGGTGCCATTGAGTCTGAGTGGAGGGGAAATCGACAGGAGAGACACGAGCAGGGTTGGTGGCTTGGTGTGGTGTCGCGCGAATGTCGGACACGGTTTTCGCGCGAGCCGCGGGCAGCGAACCGCGAGGGAGAGGAGATGACGACGCAATGTTTTATATTTAGTAATTTTACTTTACTTTTTTCTGGTAATACTTTTGGGCCTTGTATTAATGCGCACAGTTTAGAAGATAAGCTTGGATCAGTGGCTACATCATTCTCTTTTTAGAAGTGTCCTCTGCTTTAGACTTTTCAACGCAACTATTTTTTGCGTTGTACTGTTTAGCAGGTTAAAAGACTAGAGAAATGTTATCATTTTTCGAAACTAAATTGTTGTTTAGACGGGTGACAAGATTATTGGATCTCTTAGCTTCCAAGCAGATCCATGATTATAATATATATGTCTCTGTTGAGTGGAAATAAAAACAAAGAAATAGAGAGAGAGAGAAAAGAAAAGATAGAGAGAGAAGTAGAGAATGAAAGGAAAGAGAAATGGCTAAGGTGTTAGCAAGCAAGTAATTTGAAGATATTTGCTCTTTTTTATTATTAAATTTATTTGTTAGCTTTCTACCTTTTTGTTTCTTTTTTGTTTCTTTAACTCATTTCTTTCGATTTGCATGTCGGTTTGAAGCTAGTCTATGATTCAGTAAACTATGGCTGATGATATGGATTATGATTCTGAGCTGTCGTCAGATGAGTATGTTATTTGCTTGTTTGCTTTTATACTTGAATTGCTATGTTAAAAGAATGATATTAATTTGTTTGTTGTGTGACTAGTAAAGAGAGGGAAGCCGATTCAAGAGTCTTGTATTGAACTAAAGGCAAAAACCTAATTGTTGTGTTCAATTCAGGGCTCCTGGATCGGATTCTCTCCCATGCTTGGTTACACAATTTGCGTATAAACTTGAATTGCTTGCTTGCTTGACAAACTGATACTTGAATTGCTTGCTCGATAGACTGATACTGACCAGCTGTAGTTGATTACTTGATATTTGAATTGCTTGCTTGATAGACTGATACTGATCAGTTGTTGTTGATTACTTGATATTTGAATTGCTTGCTTGCCTGACAAACTGATACTTGAATTGCTTGCTTGATAGACTGTATTGATCAGTTGTAGTTGATTGCTTGATATTTGAATTGCTTGCTTGATAGACTGATACTGATCAGCTGTAGTTGATTATGTGATATTTGAATTGACTGCTTGCTTTATAGCATGGGAGCAGGTTTGAACTTTGAAACTCCAGAGGAAATTCAAAGAATTCAAACTGATGCACCTATTGAAACTCAAGAAGGTAGTGATGCAACAACAGTTGATGGTGTTGGACCCCCTAAAAAGAAGAAAAGTAGAGATAAATTAACCTCTGAGGTGTGGCAGCACTTCAAAGGGGGTCCAACATTCCAACTATCCAAACGTAACATATCGACCCGACAAGAACCTATCAATGGCGAAGTCGTATGCGACGCAGGAGGTTGTTGCACAAAAAAAATTCACAACTATAGAAATCTAATATAAGTTCTGTAATTGTAAAAACACTTGTGATCTAGTGGAAAATATTCTGGAAGGTATTTTGAATTCGGGAGTCTCGTGGATGTAGGCCTAGTTTGTTTGTAAGTCGAACCACGTTACATATCGTGTTATCTTTCTCTCTTTCTCTTTACTCTATTTTTTACTATCTTTGCACATTATTGCTTCAATTGCTCTATTGTTTTTAGTACTTGCTTGATTAAGATTTTATCTAGATAATCAAGGTCTAAAAGTTTGAATTGAAATTGATAAAATGCTTCCGCAATCATATTTGACCTTAGAACTACAAAATAACATTAAGTGCATTAATATATGGTTTAAGAGTTAATTAAGCAATAATTATCATCGTTAAAATAGGAAAGGCAAGTAAAGGATATTACAATTGCATTAAAGTATGGTTTAAAATATAGAATTCTGTAGAAATTCTAAAAGGGTCAGTTTAAAGCAATTAAAGTATGGTTAGGTATTAAATTTGGTCGAAATATACCATCTAAACACCCAAATTTTTTATATGTGTACTGAAAATACATAAAAAATAGAGCCTAGCATTACGTAATGCCATCTTGGCTTTATGACGTTAAGTTTGGGTACCAATCGATGTGTGTTTTGACCATAATATGCAAAAAGTCGAGCATGATGTTATGTAACGACACCTTGGCATTATAATGTCACACTTGGGCATCAAAGATCACGTGTTTTGATCAGGAGACAGACCATTGCATTATGTAAAGCTATCTTGGCGTCATAATGCTATGGTCAATTACAAAAGATGAGTGCTTTGGCCTGAAAACCTGAACAATCCATTACATAACGCTAAGATGACATTATAAAGCCACCTGGTACAAATTTTCGAAATTTCTCAGTTTTGAAAAGTCCGAGCGTAGCGTTACCTAACTGGGCATTATAACGCCAAGGTACAAAACTTTGATTTTTTTTCAGGAATTTTGAAAATATCGAGCATGGTTTTACGTAAAGCTAGATGGCGTTATAATGCCATGTTGTAAAATATTCAAAATTCTGAAAAGATAGAACATGGTGTTATGTAATGCTAGATAGCGTTATAACGCTAGGGTTTAACAAATTTTAATTGTTTTGATTTTAAGGTATAATTTTGAATCAAAATAGAACGAATAAAGTATATATCTTAAAATAAATAATTATGATATCATCTCGTCAAAGTGAGCTCTCATATCAAATGATTATTTATTTTCTAATTTATAAAAGGTTGTATATATGTTATATGTAAATATTATTTAGTTGAATCATATATGCAAGGTTAGTGGTAATAAACTATTGATAATTGTAAGGTTAATATGTGATTATTTTATCGGCCCAAAGGAAGGTAACTAATTGACATATAAAGAATTATCTTGTTTATGTACGACTAATTGTTGGACAATATTAACTGACTCCAAAGAGCACTTAATATTTGAAAACAATTGGCGCTCCTTTAAGATAATAAATTAAGCCCTTTTTTTGCGCTTTGCGTGCAAAGAAAGAAAGGAAAAAAGAAGAAAAAAAGAAAGAAGATGGTGGTAGGTTGTGCCGACTGACTCGACGCTGGCTGCAGGAAAACAAGAAGACGAAAAACAAGAAGACACAAGCAGCAGGAAGCCAAGCGCAGCGACGCAAACTTCGAAACTCCAAGGCAGCGAGAAGCCAAGTGCATAGATGGAGTGTTCTATTTTATGATTTAATTTTATTATTAATGTTTAAAGTTTAGTATGTGATGATTGTTCTTTGAAAATTTTAAGTTAATAATTTTAGCATTAAAAATATTCCTAAATTCTCAAGTTCAAATTATAAAATTGGAAAGATGAGTTAAAAAAAGTTCTGTTCTAGTTTTAATTGACATGGATATGCGTTAAGAAAGCTAACTTGACTACTCAAAGAACGAATGATGCTAAGACAAACATGTTTGCTAGATAAGGTCAAATCACATATATATCTGAAAGTCATTAAAGAATATTTTAGAGGATTTCAGAAAAATAGTTTCTAAGTCCATTGCGGCTAAAGAGGATATTTTTTTTTAATATCGAGCTGAAGTTTGTGAAGAATGAGAAAAGAAGGATAAGAATTCTCTGAAAGAAATTTAGATCAAAACAATATTCTGATCAAGACAACATAAGTGAGTACATATAGTTTTTAAGTTGAGAGTCGTGAAATTAGATTTGTCGGATGACATGTTAGTTATCATGATTCTTAATTCATTATCTCCTAAAGTTTGACAATTGTTAATGAGATTTGACTGTCAAAAAGATATATACAATTAAAGAGTTCATTTTGTGTTGTGTTCAGAAGGAGAAAATGTTTAAAAATGCAATCGAAAAGTTTTAATATTGTCACATTTCCAAATTTAAGAAGATATAATAGTATCACATTTTTAATGTAATGAAGATATAATAACTATCAAATTAATAGTGCAATCACTTTGTTTGTAAACTCTCACTAAATATATGGCATATGAATATTGGGAGTTGAATCAAGTATCAAATCCATTAATTTTGAATCTTAGAAATCCAAACAATATTTAATTTATTACTTCCCTTCTTAAGATTGCACTCTAATGAAATGTGATCTCTTTTGCAACAATAATTGCAAACTATACAAGTATGGGCATTCTCCTTGGTCTTAATTAAACAAGTTTGAAAATCTTTCTTTAATTCTTGAGCTTGACTCTTTGATTGATATGTATAGTTGAAATTTAACTTTGTGATTTTAAACCATTTGATTGTTGGAAACACCTCTTGATCTCTCATTATATTGAGCATCAAATTAGACAAGATTCTTACCTTTAACCTCCTGTCTCCAATCGTTTGGTCACTTATAGTAAGTGTTATTTGACCATGGTGGATTGAAGTGATCATATCTTGGAGCCAGTTTATTTTTGGCATAGTAACTATTGTTGAACTGATACCTAATGCATGATTTGGTGCATTTCTAACATTTTGATTTACCTTCTTTTTCTTGTAGTTTTGAGTCTGTTTTCCTTTTTCTTTAGGGCATTGAGAATTTTTTAATAAAGAAAAGGGTGAACTCTTATTGTATCTAAGACCCGACTTATCATTAGATCATTTCCCCTCATATAATTTGCTTAAATCCATTCTAGACTCATTTTTGAAGGCACTAGTGGATTTTAAAATTACATTTTTAATTTTCAACAAATTTTTAGTCAATTTTAAATTATTTATTTTCTTTATGTGCTTGTCAGATTCATTTACCTTAGACTCAAGCTCAAGAATCTTATTGTTTAACCCCCAATTGCACCATCCCTTCTCATTAAGCCTTAATTTATTTCAATGAGAAGTTTGTTTAACCTCATAATTTCAAATTTTAATGAGTTCTCATTGGAAAAATACTTTTATCATTGCAATCGTCATTAGAATCATAATCAGATTCAATTCCTAAATAATAGTTAACTTCATTAAGCTTTGAGTCTACATATATATTTTCCTCCATTATAGAGGTTGAAGCACTACCCTCTTCTTTGTTTTCATTCAAGTAGGATGTTCTAGCATCTTGATTGTCCATCTACTTAACAGGTTTCTCTACTTTTTCTCCTTAGGAAGTTCATCTTCTTTGTTTTCTCCTAGATTGAACCTCCTTAGGAGCTCAATTACCATCGGGCCAGTTCAAGCTTTTAAATAGCGGCGATTTAGCGTTTTTTGGAGCTATAACGCAAGATATATTGAAAAATGCGGTTTTAGCGGTTTTTGGCGATATAGCGATTTTAGCGGCCGATAAAGCGGACATGATTTAGTGTTTTAGCGGCGATATAGCGGTTTTAGTGGTGATATAGTTGTTTTTGCTGTTTAATTGTTATGTTTTTAGTAGATCAAGTTTTAGGTGACTTTTTCATTTTTTTTCTTTATGCTTCTAAACTACTAATATATTTGCTTATGAATTATTCAATATATTATTCTTTGAAAATATATTTTGTGAACAAATTACTATTATATGCTATAATTAAGCATACAAATTATATAAATTATAATTTATACTTAATATCATTTGAAATAAAGTAATATGATATAAATATCGATATGGTAGTTGATAACAAATTATTATTATATGTTATTATTAAGCATATAAATTATATTAATTATAATTTATACATAATATCATTTGAAATAAAATAATATGTTATAAATATCGATATGGTAGTTGATAACAAATTACTATTATATGTTATTATTAAGCATATAAATTGTGTTAATTATAATTTATACTTAATATCATTTGAAATAAATTTATATGATATAAATATCGACATGGTAGTTTATCGATCGTTTTATCACCGATAAAACACTAAACGCTAAATCACTCATCCACCGCTAAACCGCGTGAACCGCTATTTTAAACCTTGGACCAGTTACATTATTTTTTGAAGATAATGGTGTCTAGATCGACTCTAGCTCTGTGGTCTCCATTGTCCAACTTCTTATTACCTTCCTCTACAATAGCCATTAGTGTAAATGCCGTTTGTGAGTCGTCAACCATAAATATCTCACACTCTTCACCTTCACTTTCTTCGTCATCCCATATGCTAGCTTGTATTGCCTTCATATTTCTTTTGTCCATGAAGGCTTCTCTCTTGAAATTATTATTTTGGTCTTGTCTTTCATCCTCATCTTGAATTTTCATTTGATAGAAAATCTTGTAGTAATTGTGATGATGCGCCATTCCCTTTCACAATTGACACACAAGTTTCCTTCTTCCTCTCTTCTTGAAATATTTTCTCGTAGGCAAAGAAGCCTCGAAGCATCTTAGTTAATAAAGATTTTTGTTTTGGTCTAGGCCGAAGTTTTGGAAAGAAATATCAAGTGAGGGACGATGATTAGAAGATGAGACATTGTATTTAGAGCATTGAGCGGGAAATGCTATGGTTTGTGTCCATGGTCTTGTTCTCTGAGTTGCCGAATGGTCCCCTCATATGTTTTTTAGGAATGAGTAAATCTCCTCCGGTGTAAATAAAATTTCTCTTGTATTGTGCAAACTCTCTAGTGAGCTCACGTAAGCTTTCCACCTTGGCCTTCTCATCATGATCCTTAGGAGTTGGTAGCAATCCTGCTAGATTCTAAAGGATCACCTATTTCAATGAAGTCATTTGTTAAAAGAATAAGTCTAGTGTACATGTCCTTGATAAATTCTTTTTCTTCAATTCTAAAGTTTTCAAACATAGATTGTAAAATTCGGCTCTCCTAGAATTTTAAGTAATGCATCATCCTTATATTTTTAGTTATTTCTTGCCACATATCATAAGCATTAATTGTCTCACAAAAAAAATGATGCAATCGATCCATTAACAGAGGCAAGAATAATATTAACGGCTTGGTAATTTTTGTTTCCTCAATTGTGATGTAATGAAGAATTTGTTGGTTGTTGCGTCAATCCCCGAAATATACTTTTTGGTGACAACATCCCAAAGGTCAAGAATACTCAAGTAATTGGTCATGCATATCTTTCAGTACCCAATTTTTTTTTTTGCAATTTTGGTCTAAAATCGATGATAGAGCAATATGCCTAGTGGTTGTCATTTAGTTTAGCTCTTTACTTGTAATTAAGTGTGCCATAATTACCAAGTTCAACCTGATTTTGATATCGCTTTAATAACCCTAGAGGGGATAAGCTTTAACAAAAAAGGCAAATACTAAGAAGAAAAGGGATTAAAAATGTAAATTTCTCAATTCAAACAATTCAATTCTTCTCAAATAATTATATTTAGCAATTGAAAGTAAATATAGAAGAGATTCAAAAGAGTGAACAAATTAAAGCTCAAGATGTTAACGTAGTTCGACTACATGTACTCTCCAGGTCTCGAGTCCCCCGCATTTGCAATAACAAGATCGGTCCGCTCCACTAGCACATATTGTTCTTTACACGCAAAGGTTGAAGATTGGACCCAAATCACAAGGTAGAGTCTAGCTCTTTGCAACTCCAAGATTAGAGACTAGATCCAAAGCACAAATATCCAAAGAATGATAGAATAGAGAATGGTAATAATCTCTCAAGCAATCTATCTCAATGATTTAGATCTATATAGAACAAATAACTTTTAGATTTGAAACAATAAATATGGCTAATTTTGATCTAGAAGAGTAATGGTGGGTGCTCCATTTGGGTTTTGAAATAAGAAAGATCAAGAGGAGAAAAAAATGGAGAAGAGCATCCTCTTTTTATATAACTGAAAAATCTAATCAGAAAACAGCTATCGCATGATAGTAGGGGTGTAAACGGATCGGATACTATCCGACTTTATCCGTATCCGTATCCGAGAAACATCGGATACGGATATTCGGATACGGATATTTTTCGGATACGGATACGGATACGGATATTTATCAGACGGATACGGATAAGGTTACGGTTTTGAATATCAAATCGGATACGGATAAATATCCGTATCCGAACATTTTTTTTAGCGGATATCCGAATAAGGTGTAGAAGTATTTTTCGAACAATCTTGTAGTTGACAAATTTTGCGACTAATGTAGAAGTATTTTGAGTTGGAAGACCTTAAATTGAACTTGATATGCAGTAAACTAAGGATATTGTAAATGGTGACTACTGATGTGTGTTTACAGTAGGCACTGTTCTACACAATTTAGATATAATCTAATTGCTAACAAGTGTTGTTGTTAATTACTAGAAATGGTTTCAAGTATCATTGATTAAGGATTAATTTAATGACACCTTATACAAGAAATGATTTCAAGGATCATTATCCGATATATTATTTTTCGCACTCGCATCCGTCCGACATCCGATCCGTATTCGATAACCGATTAATATCCGATTCGTATCCGTATCCGCATCCGAAAAATTATAACGGATACGGATACGGTAAAGTCATTATCCGTCCGTATCCGATCCGTTTACACCCCTACATGATAGTGTTGCAACGCTATAGCACAAAATGACAACAATTTCGAACGTTGTTTTTTTCTTTCTAGAATTATAGTGTTATAACGGTACCGTAGCATTATGTAACAGTATGCTCTGTCTGGCTCAAGTGAGAAAAACAACAAAGCATTTCAATTATGGCATTATGCAACTTCATGCTCGGATCTTTTCTTTACTTCATCAATTTTCTGACTTGATTTTCTGTGGTGTAGCGTTGCAACGCTATCATGACGTTACCTAATGCTACACTCTGTCAATTCACTGCGTAGCTAGATATCTAAGCTATTCATTCTTTTGATCTGGCGCTATAATGCTATGATACAGTTATGTAATACTACACTCGAATTTTGCTATTTTTGTTTCTTTTAAATCTCAAATTTAAATATTTTAAATTTTAGTAATTAATTTAATTTATTCCGGATCTTGAGCTTCTTCATTAGCTTGTTTTTCATTTTTTTTTGTTTGGTACAAAATTTTGTTTCTTCAATTTTACACGGAGGTCCATATAAAATCTAAAAAAAAAATACAAAATCGTTGTAAAACTTAAAAAAAAAAAAATTTATACCGGACTACTTCCCAACAGAGCGTCGGAAACATAAATTGTATATATATACTCACGCTCCTATCTCAGCTACTAATATTTGTTCCCACTCTTCTGCCATTTCTCTCCAACCACGCCACTGAACAAGTTGAAAGCCTCTCCAAAATCAATGAAAGAACCATCCATACCAACATCTCTTCCTCTCCCACCTCCACCCCTTGAAACCACTATGGCGCACCTGCCAATGCGCCGTCGCATTCGCCACACAACAGTGACCTCCACCACAACTACATCGTCGCAATCATCGTCATCACCAATATCACCGTCGTCGTCGTCTTCAACATCATCTTCATCTATCCCTTTCTCATGGGAGCAGCAACCAGGCATACCCAAAAATCCTAATCCTCTTGAAATCTTTTCTCTCCCGCTCCCACTACCACCGTCTCGTCACACAGGTACGATTACAGGTTGCAACCTGCGGTCTGGTTCGGGCACAGGATACAAAACCATATCTGATCCATTTGTCACCGCACTGTCTCAGTGCGCAAAGGAAGGGTTTGAGTGTGTACCGGTCGGTACAGCCACCCGTGTCCAACGACGGACGAAGGCAGTGAGACCTATGTCTGTACCAGCAATCACCGGTCGGTTAGGTCGTCTTGATCTATACGGATGTAAGACATCAATCTTAGTCGTTGATGCGGCCGTGTCATTGCCTCAAACAGGGCGCCGGGTCAGTACATATAGGGTCATCAGTCGCCAGAAAAGATCAGAGAAGAGGTGATACGAACCGAAAGACTTCAATTTAGTCGGAACACATAATATTGTAAGTTTATAAGTTCTATAAGGTTGATTGAAATTGAAGACAGACTTTGATTGCTTTGTAAAATAATTAATGCTTCTTTGTCTGTTTAGAATTAATCAATTAATTATATAGTCATAAGGGTAGTGAAAAGTTGAATCTTTACACGTATTAGGAAAATATTAGGAAGAAAAAGTTGTACCTTTGTGCAAAGTTGCAAGAGGTTAGCTTGGAGCTTTATGGGGCCTATTCTATAAAAAGAAATGTTGGATATATCATTATCATTTGGATGTGGCCTCATTTTCTGATTGTCATAGCTTTGTTTCTAACTATGTAAGGTGCTTCTTTTTAATTCCAAGTTTTTTCTTCTTCTTTCTGTAAATCTTTTCTCTTTTTACCTTTTACCTGTAAAAATGTTGAGTGATTTTCAGTTAACTAATGTATAGCTAAGACAAAAAAAAATTTGGAGGTTGCTTCTCTTTTTACTTTGCAAATATTTTGGAATATTGTGAAAACGTTTGCGATTCGGGTCGAAGTGCAAACGGTCTTAATTATAATTTTTTTATGTCCGAAGCTCGAATTTAAACTATTTCATAAATTCTTCGTATTGAAATCTTGTAGGAAATCAAATTTCATGATTTTAGTGTTTTCTAACTATTTTTAATTTTTTTAAAAATAGTCTGTTTTAATATTAGATATTGTATCTCTTTAGATATTTTTTTCAAAAATAGCTAGAAAAATCTAAAACTCACGGAATTTGATTTCCTACAAAATTTCAATATAAAGAATGTCACAAGCAACTTAAATCAAAGTTTCGGTTCTCTAAAAATGTTAGTTTGGACTGTTTGCATTTCGATCCGAAGTGTAAAAGTTTTCACAATAATCTATCTCTATATATTTATATTCAAATTTCAATATGTGGAGGTAAAATTTATTCGAATTATAATTACTACACACTATAATTAATTAGTAATATTATTTTCTTACAAAAGGTATGTGGGTCATCAGATATATTATTCAGGAAATATATAAAAAGTTAATTAGAAAGGGCTCACAACATTTTTTTTACTTAAATTAGTTACAGTAAAATAATACATAATTTTAGAAAAGAATGGGTTGTGAAGGTAGCATAAGTTCTGAAATAGACGTATAACATTTTTATGAAGGACAAGTTAGGCAATCTAACAAAGTGTGAGTTTTGTTATGATTTGTTATTTTTTATGATTTTCTTTACGTTGTAGCTATTAATTTTTAATTCTGAAATTTGATAATTAATTTGATAAATAGCAAAACATATTTGCAATTGTTAATATTGTATTTAGGGACTTACTAACACTCCTTACACATCTCTCGCTATAAGACAGACAATTAATGTTCAGCTTCGTTCCAGTTTCATTCTGTTCAGTCTGTTTTGTTCACTCATCTGCATGTTTTTATATTTAGAAGTTAGGAGTAAAGTCTTTATATTAAAATTTTCCAATATAAAATACCCGCTGGTTCTAAATAGTTGAGACTTGCTGATGTCGATATAAATACTTGCTTGTTATAATATACATACTTGTGGGTTCTAACATAAAGACTTGCATGTTTTAATATAAAGACTTGCATATTTTCATACTGAAACTTGTAGTTTCTAATATTAAGACTTGCAAGTTCTAATATAAGGACTTTTTTGTTATCATATATAGACATTATTGTTATAATATAAAGACTTGCAGGTTCTAATATAGATGGAGGCAGTGAGAACAGAGGGAGAAAAGAGTGCCAAGAGAGAAATAAGGGGGTGAATGAAACTTTTTGTCCTGTAGTGAGGTGGTTCTTGTAAGGGGGGCGATTAAGAAGGACAAAATTATAATTAGAATGTATTTTCTTGTCCTGTAGGGGGGAGGGGGGCGTTTAAGAAGGGATGTTATAATTACTCTTGTATTTAATGTATTTATCGAGCGAAGCACTCAAAACATAAATACAAGAAAAAAGTTTCGACGATACCATAATCAATACTGTCATCGATACTAATGGATGGATGAGGTTGCATTCAATTTGTACATTGTTGTAGTTATTATGCACATTATTTTTGTTATTATGTATATTGTTTTTGTTATTATGCATCTAATTGACTGAACACTCAATTGAAAACGCGTCTCCCGACACGATTTTCCTTATTCATTCCCTTGAGTTGTTCTCTCCAGTTTCTTGTATTGCTTCAACTCAATCTGCATAGTAATATAGTTAACATGCGTAATGATACGAATAACATGTATAAGATACACATATTTAACATACGCTCCTCTCAAATTTATATCCCAGAAAGGAACAATGTACTGACAAGTTGTCCATGTTCCATACCTAAGTTTTTGCCTTGTTTTTATTCAGCACTAGCACTGTAGTCTTGACGCAATCATGTTTCATGTGACTGTATTCTTAATTTTTCATAACTTAAAGAGTTAGAGATAGGATCCATCAAATAATTTAAGCGCAAATAATGTGCATCGATCATGTGGCAGCTGCTACAGCCATGATTATGTACTGCGTTTTTATATATATTAAATGAAGAGAAAAATATAATGCATTGAAAAATATATTGTAAAATATAATGCCAAAATATAATGCTCTTAATAAACTACTATAAATGCATTGAAAAAATATATATATATATAATTTTAATTAAAAAAAAGTAATGTAATACATTGAAAAACAATATATAAGTGAATACATATAATAAAACTATTATGAGAGAATATGACACAGTGGTAACATGTCTTTTTATGTGAAGTATCTTCAATCTTACAACAACGTGAGGAAGCAACAACTAAAAAATACATTCTGATTGCTACGTGAAGTATCGCACGCGAATCGTATCCGATATGAATGCGATAAGATATTTGAAGTATTCGAGTAACATAGGTTATACGTGTAGCGCGACTTTGGACGGTCCGTATTAATAGTCTAGTTACAATCCATACGATAAAAATAAAAAATATTTTGTAAGAAACAGCAAAGGGGCACAAAGATGTTAGGTATCTAAGATGCACTTAATCTTCTGGTCACGTTCTGGCTCTCTCATGCCAAGTAAAATACCAGACAGAACAGAATAAATTTTCTTTTACACCCCTATATAATTTCAAATTGCTAGCCTCTGTGAGAATATAAACGGCCTGGATTCTCTTCCCAAATTTAATCATGCAAATGATGTTATTTTTCTTGTGTTGTACAGGTGGTACTAATTAAAGAAATAATAAAAGGACAGATTGGTTGTAGATTGCTTTATAAAAATTGTTATGCTAATGTTTAGCTGGCTTTTTTACCGGACAGTAAAATGAACATTAAATTACAAGTTTAAATTATTATTTATTGGTATAGATCTAAGATATTCCATATCCTTAATTAAGAGTACTTATAGATTTAAGACATTCCCAAAATACTTTAATTAAAGGCAATATAAATATTGAGTGAACAAATCCTTTGTATTGTTTAATTAATTGTATAAGTTCTAAGCTCCCTGTAAATTTTGACAATTGTTCACCTCAAAATTGTTTTGTTTCTTAGCAAGCATCCCTTTCTAAATGTCAAGGCACCACTGCTAAATCCATTAACCTAAAATGGGTTATCTGCTCAATGTGCTATTAGTTGCTACTTTCAATTAGAGTATTGACAAAATTCGGATGGGTCCAACTCGGTTTGGTCCGACTCGAGAATAAACTCGTGCGGTTTCGTCCAAAAAAATTAGGGGTCAAAGATAGATTGCGGTCAAGTTTTTCGAAATAAAAAACTCAGCGATCCGACCCGAATTCGAATCTGCCTGAAACCTGCCGGTCTGCCGACCCATGAATCTAAGACGGTTTGCGACCCGTCTATAAAATTTGAACTTGTGAAAACTTGACCCGGCCAACCCGTGGACCGACCAATCCATCGAACCGGCCAACTCGTGAATCAACCAATCTGTTAGACCGAAAAGATTTGGACCGACCTGACTTTGGCCGAACCATTGTCAAATCCCTACTTCCAATTGGGTAAACACAATAAATTAAATATTCAATCAATTCCATCACCATCAATCAGAATATGAAACAGTTTGATATCGATAGGTACCAAAATGATAAGCAACTTGTACATGCAAAAAAGAAAAAGAAAAAGAAAAAGAAAAAGAAAAAGAAAAATGTACATATATTAAAAAAAAATAAAGAAAGAGAACAAATGTGAAAGTTACGTCTGAGTCATGAGCTGATAGTTAAGTAACACCTTAATTCTAATCATTACATAATTACCTAACATGATCAACAGTTATTTCTCTTTATGCATGTTACTGTTTGGTGGTGAAAAAGAAATAAATTAAACGGATTGACTTGTAGTAGTGAGACACTGAGACATTGATTATTTTTTTTCCATGATACATCTCCTTCGCTTGTACGTTACTTCATCTGGGTAAATAAATTTGATGCATGGTTTCTTGTTTGACAATATTGACCAAGTGTAATCTAATATTCCATTGAAACGTTGTGGAAATTACCGATGACGGAACATGCATGTATGTACATAAATGATATTTAGAAACACTAAAAAACAACGCATTATTGAAGAATTATTAAATATTGTTCACAGAATAAATTTTTTTCTGAAGATAAGACAACAGTCATTTATAACTGTTGGCTTAAGTTGAGCTACGCTAACAGTTATTTAAAATTTATGTTGCCTTATCTTTTCACTTTTTTTAAAAAAAAATTTAAGTAAATTTTTTTAATAATCATTGGCATAGCTTCACCTACGACAATAATTATTTTAAATATTCGTTGTCATATATCTAATCTTAGCTTTTAAATTGAGCGCTTCACGTCTCTTTCTTCTATCTCTCTTTCCCCTGGTCGTCACCACAACTTCAGCAGATCTGATCTGCTTGAGGTGTGGAGGTGATCATCTAACCGATTGGTCACTACCACGCACACACACACACAAACTGAGATCTTTTCGTATCTTTCTCCTCATGTTGATGCCTTTAACGCGACATGGGAATGATCTACTCCGTCAGATCATCTATGTTCTCCACCGACCTCGTGTTTTTGTCTCCTCTCACTGACGACCCTTGTCGGGTTTTTCTCCTTTCATTGTGCCTTCTCCTCTTGCTATCTTATGACAACTTTTTATTTTGTTAAATATTGTTGTTGTTGTTTTTTGGTCTCTTTTTTGCGTGCTTGTTTTTGTTGTGTATGTTTGGTTGTGCGATTTATTGTTTCTTGCTAGTCTGATGGCTTGTGTCTGCTAGTTGATGTTTGTGAAGCTTGTATTTTTTACGCCTGTCTTGAACTGTGTTAGGATAGTTGTGTGCTGGCGCTTTAATATGATTGTTATGTGCCTTGATCTGTTGTGTTTTTGTTAGGTTTAGATCATCTGATGCATTGTGATTGTGAACTTGCATCCACTCATGAGTATTTTATTATGCATGTACAGTGACATTGTGAACTATGCTAAATAAAATAATTTACGATACTTTTGTAGGTGAAGCATGACTGATAGTATGAAAATTCATAAATAGAAATTTGAAATGTTGATTTCACCTAAAGAGCAGGTTATGGCTCGACGGAGACTTGATGAGTCTCGTAAGCTTATACTTGATGAAGCTCTTATGCTTCATCATAAAGAAGAGGTTATTTAATAAATTTCTTCTTTGTCATTTACTTTGATTTTTAGTTTACTTGTTTTATTAAAATTAAATATGGTACATTCAAATCAAGAGTTTAAAGACCCTTTAAAAGTAAATAAAAAGCATATGAGCCATTTATTTAAATTATTATCACTGAACAACTACATATAAAGTACTAACTAATTTGTATTTCTGTGTTTGTGTAGGTAGCGCTTGCGAGAGCTATTGAATGACAAATCTTTGCATCATTCCTTTCAGAAGTGTGGCTTTACGCGCAAATCTCCTTATAGTTGTTCACCCGAAAGCTCCTGAACAATTATTAGGAGAACTGATCACAGTAAAGTTGACACTCTGAAGGGAATGGATAATCTTAAAGGAACAAAAGCCTCTACCTATGAAGATGATCTGTTATCTTTTAGTTTTTTTTTTCTAGTTAGGTGTTTTATTTTTATTTTGTTTTTTTCTTTATTGTGATCATAAATTGAATGAGACAGTTTTTGTAATGAAAATCATGTTATATGTTTCTTTGTTTGTTTAATAAAAATTCTCTGATGGTATAATTTGTTTAATGATATATGGGCTAGCAAAACTGGAGCTAGCCACCATTCATAAACATTAATAAAATAAAGATGTAAGACAATATTTATTTATTAAATACTTTTGCCTTAGAAATTATGGCAACAATTATTTAGTAATAATCGTCCCCTTAGAAATTCTCTGACAACTGCTATTGAGTAATAACCGTTGCTTTATCTCGAATATTAAATTACTTATTTCTCTTCGCCAACATATATTTGTTGATGGTTTTTATACAATTCACCAACTCCTTAGACAACAACGGTTACATAATTATTCAACAAGGTGATTTTTAACCGTTGGCATATTTTTTTGTGGTGTTTTCTATCGATCTCAAAACGACAAAAATATATAAATTCATTGAGCTTCAATTAATCCACTTGTGCTGCGTCTACTTCTAGGAAGCATCTCATTGAGCTTCAAACCTGTTCACTGCTTAAAATATATAAATTCAAGGAGTCAGACTTGAGTTAAAAGGAGACATTAAATCAAAGCTGTTAAAAATTAATTAAGAATCAAATCATTTATTCGACAGTAACTCTCTAGAGATCTGCAAATTAATAGTCTACTAGTTGAAGAAGTAGCTAACTAATTAATTAGATGACTTGAGAAAAAAATAGGAGTTCATAGAAGAAAGTTTGAAAATTTTAGTCCCCATTTTTACTAAAAACGTAATACTCTGCAAGGATCCTATACATATATTTGCATTAATTAATTAACTATCCAAGTTTAGGATTATTAATTAAAAATTCTATGAATTGGTATCCACTTGCACGTACATTACACTGTTCTTGTTTGAAATAGAAGAAAAATAAACTAACAGAAAATTTTATTTGACTTCTCATTGTTGTAATTTGTTTATTTTGATAAGTGATAGCAAAATTATTGCTTGATGTAGTTATATGCTTAACAAATCCGTAATTTTATTCCTTCAAATAAAAATATACTAATATAGTTAGTACACACGAAATATAGTTAGTACACACTAAAAATATATATATGAATTGGACTAAAAAAATAAATTGCATGGGCTTTGTTAAATTTGTTACAATAATAATGTACAACTTGATTATTTTTGTAAATTTTAATTTGAGGATGGACATATATTTACTTCGATAACTTTTGTTAATTTCTCAGTGAACTTTCAATATGCAAAACCAGAGATTTGACTCGCTTCTTGACGAATTAATCGTTGGGAAGCAAGTCAAATCTCTGATTTTGCACACGAGTTGTCTCAAGCTCTCCTCAGCCTTTCGCCAATCCGTCGAGCCTCAAGTTGACGTAATCAATATATTTTATCCTTTATACTAATTTGTTGATGACACATAAATTATTTGTTCATGTAATTATGTGATAATACATACTTATTTATGACCGAAGTTGTACATGCATATATATACACACATTATGTAATTAATTTCACTATGTTTGTTGTTGTCTCTTGTTTGTATAGATGCAAAAGGTTCTTTGAATTATTAAAGGACCATGGAGTCAAAGAGGAAGTGACATTAGATTGGGAATATCCAACATGGTATATGGTAGAGTGTGGATGACAAATTCTGAATGATTGTGTAGATGCTGATAATAAGGAGTGTTGTTTCATTCTTGTAGTGGTAACAATCAATTTTTTTTTCCTGTTTTTCACTTCATCATATATTAATAATTAGTTAAATTGTTAATATTTGTAGGCAGTTCAATTACAATTCAATATTTTTATAGAGAACTATATTTAGACTGCAAGGAGACGACAATGCAGCAAGAGGAACAAATCTGCTTTGTAAGTTCTTTGAGAAATGACACGAGACAATATTGTATTTAAGAAACGTTTGGGATGTTCGACTCTGTGGGCAAACTTCTCAACCCAATGCATTTCCTACAACGATCATGATCAGGTTTTGATGCTTCGGGAGGAGGTGAGAAAATATGTCGGATGGAGAATATGGCAACCTTCAGAGGAGATACATGAGTGCTCCAGTGTAGACTGCGGGATAGTGCCCTTTGAATGAGAGCAGCTTATGGACTTTTGTAGTGTTGCATGCCAATGACATTATGAACACATTTAGCTATGTGGGCATTATTGATAGGATTGTTTTGTTGTATATGTGGCGTACATATATACTTTGTTTGTGTGATACTTGGTTAAAATATTTAAAGTTAATTAAAATTGTTGATGTGGATATGATGTTGGTGTGGAAAAATATCAATAGAGGATAAATTATTGATGTGGAAAAAATGGGTCATGGGGATCGAATCCAGATCTTCACAGTCCAAAGCATCTTAAAAATAGTCCCAATCACCGTTTGAGGCTTACAACATTCTTGTAAGGTTCTTGTCATGTTTTTATTTAACATGTCCGGATGTCAATACACATTCTCGCCTATTTGTAACCCTTATCCCGCCCAAACCACAAATATATATATCTCTCTTTCTTCTCTACTCTACAAACTCTAGCTCTTTATTTCTCTCCTGTTTTGATTTGCCCCCACACCCATTCTCTCACTCCTCCCCATGGTGTCAAACGTCTCTTGCCTCTATTGCTCCTTTTCTCGAACCTTGCTACTATTCGAGCCTAACCTTTTTCAAGTCCGTCATGCAAGAGCCTGCTCTATCTTCAGTCTCTCTTTAAGGGTAGATACTATTCTTTGCTCAAATCATGATTCTCTATTTTTATAATTTCTCTTGATGCATTTGATTCGAGATTTGAGATTATTAAGGGATAATTAGGGGTGCTGATTTGGATTATATTATTTATAATTTGTGCTTGATTTTTTATTTGAGATTATTAAGAGAGAAATATGGGTGCTAGCATAACATGAAGTGCTATAGCCTATGGACACTCGATTAGTAGTGAATTAACGAGACATGGAAGGAATCAGAAATGAAAGCAGACGGTGCACTCTTTACCTTATGTATGTTATAATTCATGATCAAAGGTATGCACATCTTTTTATTTTTGTGTTTTCTTAGATGACATATAGCAAGATAAGATACTTTGTGGTGTTTTGTTGAATATTTACCACTCATAAATGAACTAATCAGTCATGAAGCGCTTAGAGTGGTATTCTACGCTTCTTCGTGGTAGTTTCCTGAAAGGTTTGGAATTCTCTTGAAATGTTACCACGCAGTAATGAAGTAATAATATCAGAAACACTTCTCATAGCAGGATAAGATGCTTTGTGGTGTTTTCTTGAATGTTTACCAGCCATAAATGAAGTAATCAGATATGAAGCACTTAGAATGGTATTATATGCTTCTTTATGGTGGTTTCACAAAAGGTTTAGAGTTTTATACAAAGGTTATCACTCATAAATGAAGTAATCATATCAGAAATACTTCTCATAGTAAGATAAGAAGCTTTGTGATTTTTCTTTAATGGTTACCACCCATAAATACTTAGATCAGAAACACTTCTCGTAGCAGGATAAGATGCTTTGTGGTATTTTGTTGAATGTTTACCACCCATAAATGAAGTAATCAGTCATGAAGCGATTAGAGTGGTATTCTACGCTTCTTCGTGGTGGTTTCTTAAAAGGTTTAGAGTTTTTTTGAAAGGTACCACCCATAAATAAAGTACTCTGAACAGAAACATTTCTCGTAGCGAGATAAGATGCTTTATGGTGTTTTCTGAATGTTACCACCCATAAATGAAGTAATCAGATATTAATCACTTAGAATGGTATTCTATAATTCTTTGTGCTGGTTTAATGAAAGGTTTAGAGTTTTCTTCGAAGGTTACCACTCATAAATGAAGTAATATTAGAAACACTTCTCGTAGTAAGATAAGAAGTTTGTGGTGTTTTCTTTAATGGTTACCACAAATAAATGAAGTATTCGGATCACAAACACTTCTCGTAGCAGGATAAGATGCTTTGTGGTGTTTTGTTGAATGTTTACCGCCCTAAATGAAGTAAACAGTCATGAAGCGATTAGAGTGGTATTTTGTGCTTCTTCGTGGTGGTTTCCTGAAAGTTTTGGTGTTTTCTTGATAGGTTACCACCCATAAATGAAGTACTCTGAACAAAAACACTTCTCTTAATACAATAAGATGCTTTGAGGTATTTTCTTGAATGTTTCCCACCCATAAATGAAGTAATCAGACATGAAGTACTTAGTGTGGTTTTTTATGGTTTTCTCTGGTGGTTTCCTGAAAGATTTTGTGTTTTCTTGCACCCATAAATGAAGTAGATCATAAACACTTCTCGTAGCAGGATAAGATGCTTTGTGGTGGTTTGTTGAATGTTTGAAGTAATCAGTCATGAAGCGATTAAAGTGTTATTCTACGCTTCTTCGTGGTGCTTTCCAGAAAGGTTTGGAGTTCTCTTGAAAGGATACCATCCATAAATGAAGTAATCATTTAAGAAACACTTCTCGTAGCGGGATAAGATGTTTTTTGGTGTTTTCAGAATGTTTACCAACCATAAATGAAGTAATCAGATATGAAGCACTTAGAATGATATTCTACGCTTCTTAGTGGTGGTTTAATGAAAGGTTTAGAATTTTTTCGAAGGTCACCAAAAAGCTTGGTGGTGTTTTCTTTAATGGTTACCACACATAAATGAAGTATTTGTATCACAAACACTTCTCATAGCAGGATAAGATGCTTTGGGGTGTTTTATTGAATGTTTACCACCCATAAATGAAGCAAACAGCCATGAAGCGATTAGAGTGGTATTCTACGTTTCTTCGTGGTGGTTTCCTGAAAGGTTTGGAGTTTTCTTGATAGGTTACCACCCATAAATTAAGTACTCTTAACAGAAACCCTTCTCTTAATACAATAAGATGCTTTAAGGTGTTTTCTTGAATGTTTCACACCCATAAATAAAGTAATCAGACATGAAGTACTTAGTGTGGTATTATATGGTTCTTTGTGGTGGTTTTCTTAAAGGTTTGGAGTTTTCTTGCACCCATAAATGACGTAGTCATAAATGAAGTGTGGTGTTTTGTGGTGTTTTGTTGAATGTTTCCACCCATATATGAAGTAATCGGATATGAATCACTTAGAGTAGTATTCCACGCTTCTTCGTGATGGTTTCCTGAAAGGTTTAGAGTTCTCTTAAAAGGTTACCACCTATAAATGAAGTAATCAGATATGAAGCACTTAGAATGGTATTCTATGCTTCTTTGTGGTGATTTAATGAAAGGTTTAGAGTTTTCTTCGAAGGTAACCACTCATAAATGAAGTAATCATATCAGAAACACTTCTCGTAGTAAGATAAGAAGCTTTGTGGTGTTTTCTTTAATGATTACCACACATAAATGAAGTATTCGTATCAAAAATACTTCTCGTATCGGGATAAGATGCTTTAGGGTGTTTTCAGAATGTTTACCAACCATAAATGAAGTAATCAGATATGAAGCACTTAGAATGGTATTTTATGCTTCTTTGTGGTGATTTAATGAAAGGTTTAGAGTTTTCTTCGAAGGTTACCACTCATAAAAGAAGTAATCATATCAAGAACACTTCTCGTAGTAGGATAAGAAGCTTTGTGGTGTTTTCTTTAATGGTTACCACACATAAATGAAGTATTCGTATCTGAAACACTTCTCGTAGCAGGATAAGATGCTTTGTGGTGTTTTGTTGAATGTTTACCACCCATAAATTAAAATAATCTATCATGAAGCGATGAGAGTGGTATTCTACGCTTCTTCGTGGTGGTTTACTTAAAGGTATGGAGTTTTCTTGATAGGTTACCACCCATAGATGAAGTACTCTGAACAGAAACACTTCTCTTAATACAATAAGATGTTTTGAGGTGTTTTCTTGATTGTTTTCCACACATAAATGAAGTAATCAGACATGAAGTACTAAATGTGGTATTATATAGTTCTTAGTGGTGGTTTTCTGAAAGGTTTGAAGTTTTCTTGCACCCACAAATGACGTATTCTGATCAAAATCACTTCTCGTAGCAAGATAACATGCGTTGTGGTATTTTCTTGATTGTTTCCCACTCATAAATGAACTAATCATATCAGAAACACTTCTCATAGCAGGATTAGATGCTCTTTGGTGTTTTGTTGAATGTTTACCACCCATAAATGAAGTAAACATCCATGAAGCGATTAGACTGGTATTTTACGCTTCTTCGTGGTGGTTTACTGAAATGTTTGGAGTTTTCATGATAGGTTACGACCCAAAAATGAAGTACTCTGAACAAAAACACTTCTCTTAATATAATAAGATGCTTTGAGGTGTTTTCTTGAATGTTTCCCACACATAAATGAAGTAATCTGACATGAAGTACTTAGTGAGGTATTATATGGTTCTTTGTGGTGGTTTTCTGAAAGGTTTGAAGTTTTCTTGAAAGGTTACCACCCATAAATGAAGTACTCGGATCAGAAACACTTCTCGTAGAAGGATAAGATGCTTTGTGGGGTTTTCTTTTATGTTTACCATTCATAAATGAACTAATCATATCAGAAACACTTCTGGTAGAGAGATAAAATGATTTATGGTGTTTTCAGAATGTTTACCAATCATAAATGAAGTAATCAGATATGAAGCACTTAGAATGGTATTCTATGCTTCTTTGTGGTGGTTTAATGAAAGGTTTAGAGTTTTCTTCGAAGGTTACCATCCATAAAAAAAGTAATCACATCAGAAACACTTCTCGTAGCGGGATAAGATGCTTTATGGTGTTTTCTGAATGTTTACAAACAATAAATGAAGTATTCGTATCAGAAACACTTCTCGTAGCAGGATAAGATACTTTGTGGTGTTTTGCTGGATGTATACCACCCATAAATGAAGTAATCTATCATGAAGTGATTAGAGTGGTATTCTACGCTTATTCGTGGTGGTTTCCTTAAAGAATGGAGTTTTCTTGATAGGTTACCACCCATAGATGAAGTACTCTGAATAGAAACACTTCTCTTAATACAATAAGATGCTTTGAGATGTTTTCTTGAATGTTTTCCACCCATAAATGAAGTAATCAGACATGAAGTACTAAGTGTGGTATTATATGGTTCTTTGTGGTGGTTTTCTGAAAGGTTTGAAGTTTTCTTGCACCCATAAATGACGTATTATGCTCAAAATCACTTCTCGTAGCAAGATAAGATGTGTTGTGGTATTTTGTTGAATGTTTCCACACATAAATGAATTAATCAGACATGAATCACTTAGAGTGACATTCCACGCTTCTTCGTGGTTGTTTCCCGAAAGGCTTGCACGTTTCTTGAAAGGTTACCAACCATAAATGAAGTACTCGGATCAGAAACACTTCTCGTTGCAGGATAAGATACTTTGTGGTGTTTTGTTGAATGTTAACCACCATAAATGAAGTAATCAGTCATGAAGCGAATAGAATGTTATTCTAGGCTTCTTCGTGGTGATTTCCAAAAAGGTTTGGAGTTCTCTTGAAAGGTTACCACCCATAAATGAAGTAATCATATCAGAAACACTTCTCATAGCGGGATAAGATGCTTTATGGTGTTTTCTAAATGTTTACAAACCATAAATGAAGTAATAAGATATGAAGCACTTTGAATGGTATTCTATGCTTCTTTGTGGTGGTTTAATGAACGGTTTAGAGTTTTCTTCGAAGGTTACCACTCATAAATGAAGTAATCATATCAGAAACACTTCTCTTAGTAAGATAAGAAGCTTTGTGGTGTTTTCTTTAATGGTTGCCACACATAAATGAAGTATTCGTATCAGAAACACTTCTCGTAGCAGGATAAGATGCTTTGTGGTGTTTTGTTGGATGTTTACCACCCATAAATGAAGTAATCTATCATGAAGTGATTAGAGTGGTATTCTACGCTTATTCGTGGTGGTTTCCTTAAAGAATGAAGTTTTCTTGATAGGTTACCACCCATAGATGAAGTACTCTGAACAGAAACACTTCTCTTAATACAATAAGATGCTTTGAGATGTTTTCTTGAATGTTTCCCACCCATAAATGAAGTAATCAGACATGAAGTACTAAGTGTGGTATTATATGGTTCTTTGTGGTGGTTTTCTGAAAGGTTTGAAGTTTTCTTGCACCCATAAATGACGTATTCTGATCAAAATCACTTCTCGTAACAAGATAAGATGCGTTGTGGTGTTTTGTTGAATGTTTCCACACATAATTGAAGTAATCAGACATGAATCACTTAGAGTGGCATTCCACGCTTCTTCGTGGTGGTTTCTTAAAAGGCTTGCACGTTCTTGAAAGGTTACCACCCATAAACGAAGTTCTCTATTCAGAAACACTTCTCATAGCACGATAAAATGCTTTGTTGTGTTTTCTAGAATGGTTACCACCCATAAATGAAGTACTGGGATCAGAAACGCTTCTCGTAGTAGGATAAGATGTTTTGTGGAGTTTTCTTGAAAGGTTACCACCCATAAATGAAGTACTCGGATCAGAAACGCTTCTCTTAGTACGATATCATGCATTGAAGTGTTTTCTTGAATGTTTACCACCCATAAATTAAGTAATCAGACATGGAGCACTTAGTTTGGTATTTTATGCTTCTTTGTGTTGCTTTTATGAAATGTTTGAAGTTTTCTTGGAAGGTTACCACTCATAAACGAAGTAATCAGATCAGAATATTTCTTGTAGTAGGATAAGAAGCTTTGTTGTGTTTTCTTGAATGGTTATCACCCATAAATAAAGTACTCGGATCAGAAACAGTTCTCATAGAAAGATAAGATGCTTTGTGGTGTTTTGTTGAATGTTTACCACCCATAAATGAACTAATCAGTCATGAAGCGCTTAGAGTGGTTTTCTACGTGTCTTCATGGTGGTTTCCTAAAAGTTTGGACTTTTCTTGAAAGGTTACCACCCATAAATGAAGTAATCATATGAGAAACACTTCTCGTAGCGGGTTAAGATGCTTTGTCGTGTTTTCTTGAATGTTATATTCTTCTTTGTGGTGGTTTCATGAAAGATTTATAGTTTTCTTCGAAGGCTACCTCTCATAAATGATGTACTCTGATCAGAAACACTTTTCGTAGCAGGATGCTTTGTGATGTTTTCTTGAATGGTTACCACCCATAAATTAAGTACTCGGATCATAAACACTTTCATAACAGGATAAGATGGTTTGTGATGTTTTCTTAATTGTTTACCACCCATAAATAAAGTAATCAGATATTAGGCACTTAATGATATTTTATGCTTCTTTGTGCTAGTTTCATTAAAAGGTTTAGAGTTTTCTTGGAAGGTTATCACTAATAAATCAAGTAATCAAATCAGAAACATTTCTTGTAGTAGGATAATATATTTTGTGGTGTTTTCTTGAATAGTTTCCACCCATAAGAGATTAGAGTGGTATTCTACGCTTCTTTGTGGTGGTTTCCTAAAAGATTTGGACTTTTCTTGAATGGTTACCACCCATAAATGAAGTACTCGAATCATAAACACTTTTCGTAGTAGGATAAGATGTTTTGTGCTATTTTCTTGAATGTTTACCACCCATAAATGAATTAATCAGATATTAAGCACTTAGAATGGTATTCTATGCTTCTTTGTGGTGGTTTAATGAAATGTTTAGAGTTTTTTTCGAAGGTCACCACTCATAAATAAAGTAATCATATCAGAAACACTTCTCATAGTAAGATAAGAAGTTTTGTGGTGTTTTCTTTAATGGTTACCACACATATATGAAGTATTCAGATCACAAACACTTCTCGTAGCAGGATAAGATGCTTTGTGGTGTTTTCTTGAATGTTTACCACCGATAAATGAAGTAAATAGTCATGAAGCGATTAGAGTGGTATTCTACGCTTCTTCTCCATCTTCTTCGACATATTTGACCAGTTTTTTACCATGGGGTCGATTGAATTTGGTTTGCTTAAAACTTGATCTAATTTCTTTCCTGACATCATCTTGATGAGAGGAATTCATTGGTCCCGCTGTCTGTAGCCAGAGATCACTGAAGGTGGTGATGCTCCGCCATTTGTCTCGATGTTAGATTTTGGGTTCAAAATTTTATTTTTAAAGTGATTTGATTTGATTTTGAAGCTTGCATTTAATCTTTTCGAGCTTCCAGAGCATGGTTGAGGTGTTTTTGGATTTTAATTTCATTTGCATAATCGAATTTGACGCTATGGGTTTGGTTTGAGTCCAATTTTTATTCTAAGGGCTCAATTCGATTTCATCTGGTTCAGATGTTATCTACAGACATGAAACAACATCCAACATGCTTTAATTTCACTTGCAACATCATAATTTGAATTTATTTTGATTTATTTCACTATTAGAGGAATTAGTCAAAACAGTAAAATTAGAGTTTTAATTTGAATTTTGAGGGTTCAATTTGATTTTCCTTGATTCAGTTAGGTTCCCAAATCATCAAGCAACATCAAACAAGTGCCTATTTGATTTAGCATAGTTTGAATTTGTGTTTTATTGAATTTAACTCATTGTCTAGGACATTTGAGTCAAAACAACAAAAATTTAATTAAAATTTGGATTTCAAGTGCTCAATTTAGTTCTTTGGGGCACCATAAGCATTTAAAAGCATAAGAAACACAAATAAACATGCAATTCAATTTTCCACTTTAAATTCTCAGAAAATCAAACCCCAAAGTCTAAGATAAACAGGAGAAATTGCCTTCCCCTTTTGAATCCAATTCTGGATTCAAGTTTTAAATACAAAATTAAAATATTTTTGGATCTTTTCAAGTCTCAAGCATTTCTATTCTTAAAAACAAATATTAAAACTATCTCAAATCAATCATCAAACTTAAATTCATGCATTTGATTGCTTGTTGAGAACTGATTTAGGAATAACGCTCAGTTGAACCCTAAACTGAATTGAACTGAACAAAAAATATAAAAGTTATGCTGAGTTTTACTTGAATTGCTCTTGTGATGATTGCATGATGTTTATGTACATAAATGTGGACTTGTTTGATGATTAAAAGGTCAGGTTATCCACTAAAACCCAAAACAACACTCAGTGACCAAATTATGTATATCATGCTAAAAATAGGTGCAAAGACTGGATCCAACTCAAAGTACCAAAGGATTTAAAGATGTTTCAATTTGGATGCTAGGAAGGTGTAGAATCACCATTCATTTATTGCTGATTTGAGCTTTATGGATGAAAATAAAAATTTAGGTGGCTGACATGGGTGTTTGAACTTGGATTTAATTTGGCATGTCAAAAGAAGCATTTCTTAGTTTGAAATTTCAAATTTGGACAAAAGGAGCTGTTTATTGCATTTAAAACCTACTTTGTTGTGATTTTTCAGAAATTTGAGGTTGAAATAGCTTCAATTTGAAATCTTTTTATCAAAAATTATGAAACTAATATGTAGGTTTATAAGAACATAATGTATATGCTTGCAAAAGGGATTTAGAATCGGAGTTGAAATGAGACCTGTATAAAAATAATAAATCTCTCACAATTTTGAATCAAAATGTTGCAAAAGGGGGATTTTTGCTTTGATTTGAGTTTTAGAGCTTTAAAACTTGGGTTTGCACTGGAATAAGACTTATTATACAGAGTGAGATTTAGAGAAAGCATAAAAATGATTTATCTCAAGTACTTGAAGGATTTGAACACAGTATTTAAGGATAAATAAGGCACTACTTTGATTTGATTTGATCCTAGTCCCTGATTTATGGCTTTTAGATCTTGAATATGGCTCAATTCCTTTCTTATAATACATCACTAGATCAAAAAGGGGTTTCAACTGAGAAGAGAAGGTTTTGAAATTAGAAAAAGCATTTTGAGCCAGGTTTGATTTGAGATGAATTCAAAAGAGAGAATATATTAATTGAACTTAAATTTGTGTTTAAAAGCTTATTCGAATCATTTGAAATATCAGAAATCAATCATAAAAAGATTTCATGCATAAAGATTTCGAATTTAGATCTAAAACAACAAAACAACAAGATGAAGAGACTTTGAAATATGATTTTTTATTTCACAAGCAAGCAATTTACTTACTTTATAAAGCAAGACATATGTGTCCCTTCTCTGTCAAATTCAACATCACTCACCTGAATTTCAGATGATATGTCAGGGTAAGAGCAAGAAGGCTTGGCAAATGCAAAGCATGTTCGATCACTCTCACAATTTGAACAAAGGAAGAAAGACATTTGATTTGGTGCTTAATACATGTACTTATAGATTTTCTTTGTTTCATGATTTTCTATTGCATTTCTCTTCCTTTGCTGAATTGAGTTTTGTGTAGCCTTCTATGTTGTATCTTGAGCTTTCAGGTGCCAATTGTGGTCCCATTTGGTATTTGGATGCAATTAATCTTCTAGAAGCCACAAAGAGCATTTTTAATCGCTACCATTAATTTATTTTTATTTAGGATGCAGATTGAGTCAGATGAGTCTTGACCCATGTGCTTTCATCTAATTGGCCCTTGCAATATCTTAAAATGTCCTTTAGGCATCCTTTGATGACCTCAGCAAATTTGTAGGGATATAAAAGCTTCCAATACCGTTTGAATTGATGTTGACACTCTTTCATTGTCATTCGAGCTCAAGAATTGGGCTTCAATTTGATTCCAAATAAGCTCTAAGCATACTCAATTAGGTGTTGTGAGGCCATTGCAACCTTCATTCGCATTTGCATAACACTCTAGATCACTAAGCCCACTTGTCAGCAGTTGTGAGAGAGAGTTAAGGTGTTTTGACCAAATTGGTTGCTCCTAGATCAAACCAAGTCCAATTATAGCATCATGGTGATCCTAGGAGTCAGCGAAGCATCTTGCCTTGAGCTCTGGTGCTTTGAATTGCTAGTTTCAATTTGGTACATATATGTTTGAGCTTGACTCTTCTTCTTATTCTTCGAACTTCAGCTTCAATGAAGATTTTCACTGTGCTCTCCTCACTCTACTCTTTCGATTGGTATATGACTTGTAGTTTAATTCTCAAAGTACAGAGAGATCACTCTTATTGAAGGCCTCCAGTTTCAAAGAGGGAAGAGTTCATAGGGGAAGAAGAAGGAGAGGACCCGTTGTGTCCTCTCATTGGGTGAGTTCATCATCTTCCTCCTCTTTTCCTTAACTTCAATTCGGTCAGGGGGTTTAAGATCTTGGCAGAGGGGTTTAAAGCTTGATGTGTCACTGACAAGTAAAAAGTTTAAGGCACATGCATCACTTGATTAGGCACTAACAACATGAGACCCACATGTCAGGTTTAGTGAGACTCAAACCCAATGACATTTCTTTCCCCTTTTTGTGTAGACTTGGTTCATGTGGACCATAAGGCTGACAACTTCTATAACTTGTATTGGATTTGTGTGAGCCCAATTCGTTCAAAGCTCATAAAAGAATATGAAATGATATTAAGGCACAATTGGCACCCAACTGTCGCTTTATGCTTTCAAAATTCGAATTTAATTTATTAAAATTAGTTTTGAATTGTTTGGAGGCTCAAATGGTCGATTTTTTTAGTGAAATAAAGTCAAAAAATTCACAAATTTTATGTACAATTTATTGGTATATAACTTTACCAAATTTCTTGAGCTTTTGACCCTTGATTAAATCCAGAATGTTGTGTGTGATTATTTAATAATATGACAATTATGTGACTTGCCTATATTATATCTCAAATAACCTTTTGAATCACACAAACACCTTATAGAATCCTTGAAAATATTTTTGAGCCTCCCTTTGCACTTGATTAAGATTTGGTAAGATTTTGATATATTTGCACATAAGACTCTGGTTTCTTCCATAATTGATTTGACCTTTGCTTGATTATGCTTTGATGCTTGTTTTTTTATCTTTATTTAAGGGATAATAATTGGTACCTTTTCAGGTGCCAACATATACTCATTCATAGAACAAAAATGAAAGAATCTAGAGTTCTTAAACTCTCCTGCTTGATCACTTATTATCTTGATAATTTTCACTCCCTTTCTATTTTCAACTAGTTAGCAATACTCCATGAAATGCTCCTTATATCTCAGCTTGTTTGACAATTTGTAAAACCAACAAAATTAAGAGCAAGACAACATTTAAGAACAAGCTAAATTCATCGAAGTACGAGCTCCATAAGTCATTAGATTAATTGTAAACTCAAGAATATTCAAATTTAAAATTTAAAAGAGCAAAGAAAGCAACAATATGATCATCGCATTATAAAGCGTCATCTAGCGTTATAACAATACAAAAAGAAGAAGAAAAGAAAAAATTGAGTGTCACACCCCGAAACATAGGGCATGACATCCCCGCCACGAATACATGAACAAATGTACTCGTAAGGCTAACAATCAAACATAATCAATATAACATTTACAATTCACATGATCATAATACCATTTCAGATGTAACATTACTAGAAAGATACAATGGTATAACAAGAACGATCATAAACAACAAAGGTTTACAAGTATTCATATACAAAAGGTACAACATGAAATCGGGATTTTCACAAGTATCAACAACACAACAGATATGAAAACCCGATGCACAAAATATACACACTGGTATAGTATTATGATTTATACAAAAAGGTCGAAAGGCCTACACAACAACTGACTCGTCTCACACATCGAACCCAATACCTGCAAAAATGTATAAACAACATAATGAGAAATATAATTTCCCAGTGCGATATTTAGTTTTACTTTCGTATATACAAGAAATCATGTACCTGAAACTTATTATCCACAATATGCAAAGATAATGATAATATAACAATATGATAAATGAACACGGCTATCAAACAATAAGAGTAGAAAGGAACATAACATGTCTCGAGTTTGTATGGTATCAAGCGGTTCTTACTATTCAAACTATAATAATATAGGTCTGGTAATTCAGTTCAGATTTCATATCAATTCACATCATTTCGAGACATTTCATATTTCAAACAATCACATATCAAAATCATTGACCCAACGGTCCCAATAAGTAATATAATCCCCTTTCCCAACCGGTACTGGGCACAGAAGGGGACAGTTTCTATATGCGCATAAAGATCCTGTTTTGCGAAGTCAGGTTGCGATCCTCGTCCTTCGTATATTACCTTTCTTTTGCAAAATTCCATATCATTCCAAAAGATCAAAAATAATGGGGAACAAGCAATATAGGCAACCAGACAACATGATAACTCCATTATGCAATACAAGTAATCAATATAATTATGAATGCTGAATTTCCAAAATATGCAATTCAATCGGATATCAAAATGCAACATATCATATTTACATTTCAGAATCAAACCTCTTGTAACTCCGAAAGTAAAACTACGCACCTAACGAGTAGTCGTTGCGTATCGAATCACTAAGCGTTTGTACTCAATCTCTCTTGATCCCCCGTAAAATTACCTAAAAACCAAGATAGGAAAATATTTCAGTCCTTATTAACGTTTCTCTTCTTCTTATTATTTATTTATTTTCCACTTCCATTATCTTCTTCTTGTTAAAATTAAACAACATATTTTAAATGTGGATTGATTAAGCAATGAACCATATTAGGATCAGCACATTTGATTCAGTATATATATATATATCAGTTGAATGTAACATCAAGGTGCATATATATACTCTTAAATTTGTTTCCAACTAATATGACATTTCAAATAAGTTTAGTTCATACCCTAGATACCTGACCCGTACAGTGAATCAATTTGATGATTTCTTTTTTTTTTTCTAAGACAACTCATCAAACACCAAGTTAAATAATTGCACAAGTTAATATGTTTGTATAAATCCCAACGTGATTGAATTAAAGAAGGAAACCAAACAACAAAGGAGTGAGGAGTAAAGAGAGAAAGCATAGTCAACAAAAATTCACCTTGATGGTGTGAACACAACAAGCACAAAAGAGGAATTCTTTGACTTCACCCACGGCAAGAGAGAAAAAGATGAAATTTTTGGTTTTCCTTGTTGACCCACGACAAAGAACCAAGAAGAAAGAAAGGAAAACAGAAAATAACATAGTATGGCGGTAGGAAGGGTCCAGAGAAAGGTAAAGGAAGTTATTTAATTTGGACTTTTGTAATTTAACCCTTGTAACCTTTTAAAATGATGGAAAGATCCTTGGCACCATAAATGCATTAAATGTCCTACTACAACACAATTTATTACTTCTTTCTTTTAATTGTTTACTGAGGTTTCTTCAATTATTTACCGTAACATTCCCCCTCCGTAAAAACCTTGTTCAATCCTTTGAACGAAACTAGTACCTGATTCATGGAATAGCTCGGGATATCGCTCTCGGATTTTCGATTCTAACTCCCAAGTCGCCTCGTTCCTTGAATGATGACCCCACTGTACTAACACCAATGAAATGGTTCGATTCCGAAGTCGTTGTTCTTTCCAATCCAAAATTTGCATCGATTCTTCTTGATATTCGAGTGTATCATCCAATCGTAACTCAGAGAAATCTAGATGATGAGAGGGATCCCGCACATAACGTCGAAGTTGTGATACATGAAACACTGGATGTACTCGATCCAATGATGGAGGCAATGCAAGCTCATATGCTACTGGTCCCACTCGTCGTAGAATCTGAAAAGGTCTAATGTAACGAGGACTTAGCTTCCCAGTCACACCGAAACGATGTACTCCTCGAATTGGGGACACCTTGAGCCAGACATGTTCACCTTCTGGAAATTCCAAAGGTCTCTGACGTACATCTGCATATCGCTTTTGTCGTTCTTGAGCCGCTTTGAGTCGATTCAACACAATTCGAGTCTTTTTAGTTGTTTGTTGTATCATTTCAGGTCCAGTTGGTACATAAGTCCCAGCTTGTTTCCACCACAACGGTGTCTGACATGATTGCCCATATAGCGCTTCAAACAGAGGCATTCTGATACTCGAATGGTAGCTATTGTTGTATGCAAATTCGGTCAAATGCAAATAATCAATCCAACTTCCTTTGAAACTCAAAACACAAGCTCGTAACATATCCTCCAATGTTTGGATTGTCCTTTCTGATTGTCCGTCAGATTGTGGATGATGTGCGAAACTGAAGTTCAATTCCGTGCCCATCGACTCTTGAAAACTTTGCCAGAAGTTTGATGTAAAACGGGTATCGCGATCAGAGATTATTGTCCGAGAACATTCGTGGTACTTGAATTGGAACTTCATAAATGCTTCGGCTAGGTCTTTTCCCGTTGCCTCGGTTCGGGTTGGAATAAAATGAGCTACCTTTGTCAACCTATCCACAATCACCCAAATCGTATCATATCGCCCCACTGCCCTGGGAAATCCGCTCACAAAATCCATCGTGATTGCTTCGAACTTACTCTTGGGTCGTACAATCGGCTGTAAAAGTCCGGCTGTCTTGCATCGATCTGCTTTAACTTGTTGACACACTTGACATTTCTCCACATACTGTACTACTTCTTGTTTCATGTTCGGCCACCAAAAGTACTTCTTTAAATCTTGGTACATCTTGACTTCCCTAGGGTGAATCGTATACCCCGATTCATGCGCTTCAGATAGGATTAATGACTTCAATTCTACATCATCTGGTACACAGATACGATCACCAAAACATAATATACCTTCACTATCAACACAAAAAAGAGTATCTCGACCCGAATCGACACCTTCTCGAAACTTTTGACATTTTGGATCTTGCTTTTGTGCATTCCTCATGCGCTCATGCATTCCTGGTTGAATACTTACAGCTACCAACATTATTGATGCTATTATCGAAGGTCCCGTACTAGCCAATCGAGCAGTTAATGTCTTTGCGAACTCCGAAGATGCTCCAACATACAAACCCATCAATCTCATCTCTTCGAGCAATTGTGATTCTTGAGTAATCATCGACGCTAAATTGATTTGATCTTTCCGGCTTAGTGCATCTGCTACCACGTTGGCTTTCCCGGCATAGTATTGAATATCCAAATCATAGTCCTTCATTAGCTCAAGCCATCTTCTCTGTCTCATATTTAGCTCTTTCTGTGTAAATATGTATTTCAAGCTCTGGTGGTCGGTGAAAATCTTGCACTTTGTTCCATATAGATAATGTCGCCAAAGCTTTAGTGCAAAGATCACTGCTGCTAACTCCAAATCATGAGTCGGATAATTCTGCTCGTGTGGTCGCAACTGCCGTGATCCATAGGCTATCACATGTCTATCTTGCATCAACACTGCGCCTAACCCAACTCGTGATGCATCAGTGTAAACTACAAAGTCTTGTTTCGAATCCGGCATCGCTAGAATTGGTGCTGAAACCAACCGTTTCTTTAACTCCTGAAAGCTTCTTTCTTGTTCCTCGCCCCATGAAAATTTGACATTTTTGTGCAATAATGCCGTCAATGGTCGTGATATTTGCGAGAATCCTTGCACAAAACGTCTGTAGTATCCTGCCATACCCAAGAAACTTCGTATCTCGCTCACATTTATCGGTCGGCTCCATTCCGTCACTACTCGTACTTTTTCCGAATCCACTGCTACACCTTCACCTGAAATTACATGTCCCAGAAATGACACTTGATCCAACCAAAACTCGCATTTCGACAACTTAGCATATAACTTGTGATCCCGCAATCGCTGTAACACCAAACGCAGATGTTCAGAATGTTCTTCGTGCGATCCCGAATATACCAGGATATCATCAATAAAAACCACCACGCTTGAATCCAACATGTCTCGAAAAACCCGATTCATAAGGTCCATGAAAGCGGCAGGAGCATTAGTCAATCCGAACGGCATCACCAAATACTCATAATGGCCATATCGAGTTCGAAATGCAGTCTTCTCCACATCTTGGGTCTTAATCTTCATCTGATGGTAACCCGTTCTCAAATCAATTTTGGAATATACTGATGAACCTCTTAACTGATCAAACAAATCATCAATTCGTGGTAATGGATATCGATTCTTCACTGTCACCTTATTCAGTTCCCGATAATCCACACACAACCTCAAAGTCCCGTCTTTCTTACGTACAAAGAGAACAGGAGCTCCCCAAGGTGAAGTACTCGGACGAACGAATCCTTTTTCCAACAACTCTTCTAACTGCACTTTCAATTCCTTAAGTTCTGCTGGAGCCATACGGTAGGGAGTCTTGGAAATTGGTGTCGTACCAGGTAATAGTTCAATGCCAAATTCCACATCTCTTTCAGGTGGTAGTCCTGCGATCTCTTCAGGAAATACATCAGGAAATTCCGCAACGACTGGAATAGTAGAGATATTTGGAACATTCGAGGAAACAGAGACTACTGTTGCTAGATATGCAGCACACCCGAATGCTATTAAGTGTTTCGCTTCTATTGTAGAAATGTGCAATATGTGATCCCTGGTTTGTCGATATCGTAACGTGCAAATGGATCCTCCTGGCACTTCAAATCGAATTGTTCAACGTGGACAATCAATTGTTGCAGCATGCTTCGTCAACCAATCCATACCCAAGAGCACGTCATACTCTTCAATATCCATCACTAACAAATCTCCTGAAAGTTCTCGACCGTCCACCTTGATTCGTACACCTTGACATTCTTTGATCACTTGCGTGGTTTTCCCGAGAGGTGTATGAACTTCCATCGTTTTCTCGCTCGACATAACTCGCCATCCACATTTCTCGACAAGAGCGCTTAAGACTACAGAATGACTACAACCCGTGTCAATCAAAACATAAGCTGGATGTCCGGAAATACAAAGAATACCTGCCATCAGATCTGTCTGCTGATCTGTCTTCTCCTCCTTAACTACCCCTTGTTGCGATTCAACTGTATTCAGTGCATGAACTACAATCGGCCCTCCAGATCGTCCTCCCCTCTGAGGAAGTAGACCCCTACCTCTGAATAGGGGTACGCCACGTCCTCGACCTGCCACTGATCCTGTGTGACTAGAGCCTGACAAACTCTGTCGCTGCTTAGGGCAGTCTCGTGCCCAATGATCATTGTTGCCACAAATGAAGCAAGTACCTTTCAAATATCGACACTCTGATTCTGGATGTGGTTTCCTGCATCTATGGCACCACGGTATACTTGGCGAGCTCGAACTGGTCCTTGTCCCTGGTGTCGTCGGAGTTTGGGAAGCTGATCTTGGTGGATGTATAACACGTATAGGCTGACTCTAACGCATCGGTCTCTCCATCCTCGCCTTTACATTTCTTTCATTTATTTGTTGAGATCTTCTCTGATGATGCACCTCAACTTGCTCAGCATACTCCATCAAAGCTTGTATCCCAACCACTGTAGGACTGTCCATCACTATTGCAATTTCTGGATCCAAACCCTCAACATACTGTCTCCTATAGCGGTGTGCATCATTCCGAATGTCTGGTGCGTATCGAGACAAACTCAAGAACAAGTTGTTGTATTCAGCTATCGAATGATTGGACTGGCGAAGATTTATGAATTGCCTTCATAATGCCTCTTGATGTATCGTGCCCAAATATCGACGAGTAAACTGCTCTTCAAACCACTCCCAGGGAATCCTCGGTGCATCCCCCTGGAAATTGTTTTTGACACCATCCCACCAAAACCGAGCAATGTTGTCCAACTGATGTTCTGCCAACTCAGTTCGATCCTCGTCAGGCACTCGACATAATATCAACTTCATCTTGATCCCGGCG
Organism: Eleocharis quinqueflora; assembly: GCA_964058865.1. Taxonomy (NCBI): domain Eukaryota; kingdom Viridiplantae; phylum Streptophyta; class Magnoliopsida; order Poales; family Cyperaceae; genus Eleocharis; species Eleocharis quinqueflora. Next base: position 429,307 of record CAXKVX010000284.1, on the reverse strand, counting down.
AGCCACTCTTCAGCTGCTGTATAACCTCCACTCCCGTCAAACTTAGGAGGTCCTAATCGCATGAAAGAGTCGTATAGTTGTCGAAAGTGATCTCCTGCACCACCCTGATTAGCCGCAAGGTCCGGTCTATTCTGATCTGCCGCTTGACGACCTCGCTAATATGCGGCTATCAATCGCTCGTCCATTTCTCTCTGTCTTTGCGCTTCAGCAGCAACAATTGCAGTAACAGTAGCTGCAGCAGTAGCAGCAGTTGCACCCTCACGCGCTTCACGATTCTCAACCTGCGGTTCGGGTGCACGTTCATGCGTTCGTTGTCCTCCACGACGTCTCGTACTTTGATCCATGTCACTGACTATCTATATGAACAAAAATATTACTACAAAATTAGTTTAAATGACATTCATGTTTATAAAAAAATACACTTACTTCGTTCGTATATACCCGGTCGCATATCACTCACGCGTCCACGCCACGAAAAGGCTGTCACACCCCGAAACATAGGGCATGACATCCCCGCCACGAATACATGAACAAATGTACTCGTAAGGCTAACAATCAAACATAATCAATATAACATTTATAATTCACATGATCATAATACCATTTCAGATGTAACATTACTAGAAAGATACAATGGTATAACAAGAACGATCATAAACAACAAAGGTTTACAAGTATTCATATACAAAAGGTACAACATGAAATCGAGATTTTCACAAGTATCAACAACACAACAGATATGAAAACCCGATGCACAAAATATACACACTGATATAGTATTATGATTTATACAAAAAGGTCAAAAGGCCTACATGACAACTGACTCGTCTCACACATCGAACCCAATACCTGCAAAAATGTATAAATAACATAATGAGAAATATAATTTCCCAGTGCGATATTTAGTTTTACTTTCGTATATACAAGAAATCATGTACCTGAAACTTATTATCCACAATATGCAAAGATAATGATAATATAACAATATGATAAATGAACACGGCTATCAAACAATAAGAGTAGAAAGGAACATAACATGTCTCGAGTTTGTATGGTATCAAGCGGTTCTTACTATTCAAACTATAATAATATAGGTCTGGTAATTCAGTTCAGATTTCATATCAATTCACATCATTTCGAGACATTTCATATTTCAAACAATCACATATCAAAATCATTGACCCAACGGTCCCAATAAGTAATATAATCCCCTTTCCCAACCGGTACTGGACACAGAAGGGGACAATTTCTATATGCGCATAAAGATCCTGTTTGCGAAGTCAGGTTGCGATCCTCGTCCTTCGTATATTACCTTTCTTTTGCAAAATTCCATATCATTCCAGAAGATCAAAAATAATGGGGAACAAGCAATATAGGCAACCAGACAACATGATAACTCCATTATGCAATACAAGTAATCAATATAATTATGAATGCTGAATTTCCAAAATATGCAATTCAATCGGATATCAAAATGCAACATATCATATTTACATTTCAGAATCAAATCTCTTGTAACTCCGAAAGTAAAACTACGCACCTGACGAGTAGTCGTTGCGTATCGAATCACTAAGCGTCTGTACTCAATCTCTCTTGATCCCTCGTAAAATTACCTAAAAATCAAGATAGGAAAATATTTCAGTCCTTATTAACGTTTCTCTTCTTATTATTATTTATTTATTTTCCACTTCCATTATCTTCTTCTTGTTAAAATTAAACAACATATTTTAAATGGGGATTGATTAAGCAATGAACCATATTAGGATCAGCACATTTGATTCAGTATATATATATCAGTTGAATGTAACATCAAGGTGCATATATATACTCTTAAATTTGTTTCCAACTAATATGACATTTCAAATAAGTTTAGTTCATACCCTAGATACCTGACCCGTACAGTGAATCAATTTGATGATTTCTTTCTTTTTTTTTTCTAAGACAACTCCTCAAACACCAAGTTAAATAATTGCACAAGTTAATATGTTTGTATAAAGCCCAACGTGATTGAATTAGAGAAGGAAACCAAACAGCAAAGGAGTGAGGAGTAAAGAGAGAAAGCATAGTCAACAAAATTCACCTTGATGGTGTGAACACAACAAGCACAAAAGAGGAATTCTTTGACTTCACCCACAGCAAGAGAGAAAAAGATGAAATTTTTTGTTTTCCTTATTGACCCTCAGCAAAGAACCAAGAAGAAAGAAAGGAAAACATAAAATAACATAGTATGGCGGTAGGAAGGGTCCAGAGAAAGGTAAAGGAAGTTATTGAATTTGGACTTTTGCAATTTAACCCTTGTTACCTTTCAAAATGATGGAAAGATCCTTGGCACCATAAATGCATTAAATGTCCTACTACAACACAATTTATTACTTCTTTCTTTTAATTGTTTACTGAGGTTTCTTCAATTATTTACCGTAACATTGAGAAATCGACTAAGTAGCAAAATCTTCAAGCCTGGCATTATGTAACGCCATATGATGTTATAACACTACATAAAGAAAAAGGTAAAAGCTTAGACATTGACTAAGTAGCAAAATCTCCGAGCCTAGCATTATTTAACGCCACGTGGCGTTATAATGCCAACTTCAGTCTACTTAGCTGATTACTTAACTTTAGATATCCTAAGCTTGGTGTTATATAACTCCAATTGGCATTCTAATGCTAGAAGATTTTTTAGAAATTCTAAGCAACGTTCAAATTTTTTTCATGACATGAGATGGTGTTATAATGCCAAAATTTGTACAGTGATAGCGTTCTAACGCTATTTTTTATCAGATTTACTATTTGTCATATCTGAGCTTTATAAAAAGTGATGGTTGCTATCTTTTCTTTTTCTTGTAAACCTTTTGCAAAAACCCTAACCAGCAACAGTCATCATTGTTCTCTTGAGATCTAAATTTTGCTAAATCTTTGCTCTGATTTGAAACTTACTTATTCTAAATAATTCAAATTTTGTGTGAGATTTGTTAATAGTTTTCATTCTCTTCTTCTATTATTTTGTGCTATTTTTCTGACTTGGTTATCTACTTGGTGTATAAAGAGGTCATGTTCAAGCTTGTAAGAGACGTTGTTGAGTTAGTGGAACAAACCTGTCTTATAACCGATGTCTGGAGATCAGAGGTTCAGAGAGTAGGCTCGTCAATAGCCGAACTCCGTTAAATGTCGATGTCGCTTGTTCTACGCTTTATTTGCATTTTATTAACCCCTCTCTCTTTAATTAATTGCTTTATATTATTTGATTAAAAAAATGCTTAAATTGAATTGCCTAATTATGTGTATTGAGATTGTCATTAGAGATTGAAATGCGTAAAATTATAATTGTGACCCTAGATTTTTTTAGAAAAATTCTATTTACCTCCTCTAAAGTTATAAGTTCATGTTAGAGCAAACCCTGACATGTGCATGAGTTTGATTTTTTAAAACAACAATATACTAGCTAGCAATATCAATATTTAGCAGTATTTTTCTGAACTTGATTTTAAGAAACAGCAACATGCTATATCAATATATTGCAGATATTTAAAAAAATATTATTCTATTAAATAATAAATATCTTCTTAGTTATTTAGATAAAACATATATCATATTTCGGTTGATTTGAAGAACATGTAGTCATTTATAAAAGAATTAAAAAAAATATAGGTAAAGTTTAATAGCTTTATGATGAAAAAATGTATTTCAAATGAATTCAAATTTGGTATTGGTCCTACCTTAAATTAAAGAACACTTTACTCAAATAAAATACAATTTACTCAAAACGAAAATTAAAAACACAATTATAATTTATTTCTTTAATTTGAATAATATTGTTCACATGTATATTTTGTAAATGTTAATGTACCACAATACGTTATTGTACGACAAAAAATTCTTAAAAATATTAAAAAATATATATATTTTTAATTCATGCAGGGCTTTACTGCTTTAGTCCTCTACCCCTTTATAGGTAGCACTTTGGGAATAGATATAATCTATTTAGCATGCAACTAAATTACCACATGGCATTAAACATGCACCGTATAGGCTCGCTGCATTAATTAAAGTTATCAATTGGACCTCATCTTGAAAGAAAAATAATAGTCTGACATCTGAATAAGAAAAATATTCTCTTGATACACACACATATACTCAAAATTTGTTTTTTCATTGTATTCAAGGGAAGCTCGTGAAAATAAACAATTAAACTTATCAAAATTAAGCACAATGAGAAACAACTTCTGACATAAACAATGTTCTTTCTATGAGATATTGCATAATTAAAAGTCAAATAAATATGCTATGTAGATCTGTTTGGCATCCTCAATTTCAGGCGAAATAACACAATAGAATATTTTTAAACTGAAAGAGTATTTGGAATAGTGAGGCGAAGAACCTCTTCGAGTATTCGACCACATCGCTGGTAACGAATTTTTATTATTATTAGAAATTAAATAAATAAATTATTTTTAAACAGAAAGATTATTTGAAAAGCTCGAAAAATAGAATAGGTCGGTGTTGTGAACACCGTTCAGAAAAAATCAAACTGGACGGTATTGCGAATACTGTTCATTTGATTTTTTATTTGAATATGAATTATTTTGACAACTAACCTAAAAAATAAAGAATAACATCTATGACCCTGAATTCAAATCTTTGGCGATAATGACCCTATTTTATAATTTACATTCAAACGTGTTATATAGACCCATGCATTCGAAGAATATTTAGAAATTCAAACAAAACAAAGAAAATTCTAAGCACCACTGAACGCATGCGTTTAGATGTTAATATGCGAACGTGAACGTTTAAAAATAGAGCCATTATTGTCAAATTAACATATGAATCCAGGATTATAAATGTTATTCTTTATTTTTTTCATGTCAGTTATAAAAATAATTTAACTTTTGTGTTAAATTTAGGTAAATTTTTGTAACAACTTCAGTTGTGCTCGTCGGGACCGTAATTAAGTTTTTTTATCGTCGCAAGTCATCGAGCTATAGATATCTGAGTCTACTTCCACCGCGTCAAGTCTAATTTGCGATCAGAGAAATGAGCGATTCAAAATTAATTCAGATGCAAATTCATGATAAAAATGACTAATTAAGACATAAGTTGAAAATGAAGTCAAATTTGAGATGCACATTCCTCCAACCGCAAATCAGACTCGACGGGTGGAAGTAGACTCAGATAACTACAAGTCGATGGCTTACGACGATAAAAAAAAATTAATTACGATTTCGCCGAACGTAACTGATGTTGTTACAAAAAAATAATTAAGTATGATTAACATTCTTATTTGACTGAACAATTAAGCATGCATGCATACGCAAGGAAGCACCTTCTAAGTTTTATTTTCCGAATTTTTTTTATTAACCAAAATAAATAAATAAAATACGAAAATGGCGAAATTAGAACGGAATTCACGAATTTAGCCATCTCGAGATCACAACACCCTACATACAAATAGTTGGAGATATTTGAGAGTCAATATTCTCTCAATGTTGTCGCTCGATATAACACTGCGATCCCACCTACTTATCATTTTTGTTTAATTCTCATTCGCGATGAGGTAGAGTGGCGAATGATATTGCAAATGGCACAATCAGAAATGAATTGGAGATTTGTTGAATTATATGTTGATCTAGTGCCAAATCGGACAAATGAGAATCCCGATAATTTAGCTCGCACAAGTGAAAATGTTGTTAACACGGATGAAGAGCCTCTGAGATTTAGCCATGAGACATTACCTTATAGCCCTGGCCATACTCTTCATATCTCTCCCGCAAGACATTCACCAATTATAGATCTTAATGAGCCCATATCTAATATTCCTGAAGAACACGAAGGCGATGACGATGAGAATATATTACCCGAAGCGGGAGAATGGGAAACATGAGAAGATTATGGATACACCTCTGACGAAGACGATTTGGATTATAATCCTAACGATCATCCGAATCATCGGATAATTGTACAAGGAAGATCAGAAAAATATCACTCAGTACAGGAGCTTAGTGATATCTCTGGTTTCAATGAAATTTACAATGAAGTACAAAATTTGTCAGACGATCCCTTGGCAGAAAATCATGTATTTAATTCAAAAAATCAGTTACAATGGACCATTAGTGAGTATCACATCAAAGGGAATATAGAGATTAAAACAGAAATGTGTAGCGCGACGAGGCTAGTTATGGTTTGCAAAGATCAGAGATGTTTTTGGAGGTTGTACGTTGTATGTCCTAAAGGTAATAATTTTTGGACAATAAGAACCAATCCATATCCGCACACTTGTATCCAATCGATTACACGAGTAGATCATGCACAGCTTACGACCAAGATAATTGCTGGTGCTATTAAAAAGGAAATGAACGAAGATACAACCATGACAATTAAAAATGTCAGACATTTAGTAAAAGCAAAATTTCTCAGTGCCGATCCATCATACGCCAAGTTATGGTGAGGCAGGGAGTTAGCAATTGCGAAAATATTTGGAACTTGGGAGGGATCATATGCCTTGCTCCCTCGTTATTTTAATGCCATCCAATCGACGAATCCATCAATGAAGTATGCTATCATGATGACTCCTACCAATCAACCTGAAGTACGTTATTTCCATGCTGCGGCTTGGGCATGGGAACCGTGTATTGAGGCAGTAAAGTACATTCATCCGGTGATAAGTATCGACGCATGTTTCTTATCCGGTCGTTATGAGGGAAGATTACTGATGGCTTGCGGGTACGATGCAGAGAATCAATTGATACCATTGGCATTTGCATTGGTGGAGAAGGAAGACCTAGAAAATTGGGGTTGGTTCATGAATTGGTTGCGTCGAGAAGTTATCGGACCTGGTAAGATGTGTGTACTATCAGACCGCCACAAGGGAATTAAGGCTTTTTTTTAATATCCCCAATATGGATGGTCCGAGGCAAATGGCGAAGCAGTGCATCGATATTGTATGCAACACGTTGCCGAGAACTTGTGTATAAATTCAACTTTTACAAATCAATTAAAACATATCTTGTACGTAACTTTATCTAAATTATATAATTCCTATTGAGATACTTATATTAATTTCAGCCAAAGATTCAAATAAATTGAAAGTAAATTGTTAATAGCTTATAAATAAATTATGATACAACAACATGTAATAGGTCGTCTGACCTGTTTCAAGTTCAAAAGTAACCTGCAACACAAGTAGCGTACACTTTTCCAGCTTCACAGACTGAATTTTGTATAAAAACCCTTCCAAAACAAACATAAATCGTGTTGTAGTTTCTCCTGACCCATCGGGTCAGATTGGTTAGAGGAATGCGTTTGGGTTTTAAACATATTTGTTAGAGGAATGCGTTTGGATTGTCTACTTATTTCACGGGCACTTTAAAAACTTAAGAAAAGTTTTTCCCTAAGCGCAACGCTGTCGAATGCACGAAACGATCACACAATTATCTTCTTGCATCTTACGTTGCATTTTAAGAGCGCAAATACCTTCTTGCGAGTCGGGCGATTTTGTATCATCCGATATCGCCTCGAATCTGGTTATGGATCTTCTCTGGTCGGGTCGGGTCGGGTTTCGGGTCATCAGGTGTCAACTCGAATCTGGTTATGGATTGTCTCGGGTCGAGCCGGGTCGGGTTTCAGGTCATCAGGTATCGTCTCTAATCGGGTTATGGATCTTCTCGAGTCGGTCGGGTTGGGTTTCGAGTCATCAGGTGTCGCCTCGAATCGGGTTATGAATTTTCTCGGGTCGGGTTGGGTTTCGGATCATCAGGTGTCGCCTCGAATCGGATTATTGATCATCTCGGATTGGGCCAGGGTCGGGTTCAGGTCATCAGGTGTCCTCGAATCGGGTTATGAATCGCCTCGGATCGGATCGGGTCGGGTTCGAGTTCAAATTAGTTTGACTTCAATTAAAATAGATCAAATCGAATTGGGTCGGACAGTTTTCCTGATCGGATCGGATTCTGTCACCTCTAAGAAGGAACATGAAACTTCTGGTGGGAGCGGTTGTTCTATTCTTTGTATTTTTCGTTGTATGAACGATCTACTGTTTTTCTAAATGACATTATTTTTTCTTTTCTTAAAAAATATATCATGTAAGTTGTACCATCTCTTGCGATTAATGAAATTTAGAAACTTTGACCCATCTTTTTCTACAAAAAGAAGAGAGATACGGATCAAAAATTTAGTACCAAATTGGTTTGAAATAGTTGGCTACTGAATAATTTCAAAAAATAGTTTATAGTTGATCACTGGTACCCATGTTAGGACTATCCAGAATCTAAGCATTAATTAGCTCTTTTGTAGATTTTTTAAGCCTCCATATTTCTTTATGGAAGTTCTTTTATTCTTCCAAATTTCCAATTGCCTCAACTTATGAGGGTCCGAATCTGCTATTATTTTCAACAAAAAAGAGGGTTCTTTTATTCACATCTTGATCGTCAAAGAAAAAACGGACGGCTCATATCGGCTTAATTTTGATTGAGGGGACCTTTCTTCATGAGATCTAATCCGTTCGTTCAAATCCGACGATTCAAATGTGAAAAGTAAGACCCTCTTTTTCTTGTGTTGAAAAGCAGGTGATTTCAATCCAACTTATGAACGGATAAACAATAAGAAGAGGACCGGGCTAAGTAACCCACTGCACCTAAACAAAATTAGAGGTCCGAGTTTGTTGTAGCGCAGTATCACGCTATACGCAAAGGACGGTCTAGATTGACCATTATGTTCGAATAGACTGTTGGTGATCAAAATCAAGAAATGTTTTAAATATAGATACAAAATATTAAAGAGATGAAAAAGATTCAACAGCTTACCTACGACGGGTTGGGGTTGGGTGCACTCATGAGTGCATCATTTGATTGTGCACTAATAGTTTAAACCGTTAGATCAATGAACTACACACTCTCTTCTAATAATTTAATAATTTATTATTCTTCTTTCTTCAAGTAATTTAAAAAGAGAGAGTATAATTAATTGATTCAATAATTCAAAAAATTATGAGTGCAGAATCAAACAGTACTTAGTCCTCACCCGCCTACGACTACTGCGCGCTGCACTTACCGCATACTAGCTGATTTGTTTTCTAGTACTTGCAACGATTCATACAACATATAGAATCTTTTGAGACACCACCATCCAACAACCCAACAATCCCTGACACATGGTCACGCCTCTTTGTTGGCACCAAATCCTTGCTTTTGCCTTCCTCCCATTGGTCCTTTCACTCAGTTCCTCTAGAATTAAATCACTGATTTCACTATTGGTAATTTACTTTGATTGTCAAAAGTTGAAACAAGAATTATCTATCTGATATTCTGATCCATCATATGTTGCTCTGATTTAAGCCTCTCTGTATGTCACTACCTGATCTAGATATGATTCTCTAGTGGTATATATGTGTAATGGTTCCACTTTGGCCAAAAGGTGTTAAAGTTCCTGTTGCTAAACCATTTAATTAAAAAACTATATCATTGAGTGGGTGTTAAGTATCATCAATTCCACAATAGGAGGTACGATTTCTCTAGAATACCTACCCACAAGCAATATCCCTCTTTATATCACCATGGAACCACTTCTTATTCTTGTCTCCATTAAGGCACCAGTAATTCACAAAAATGACTTCCAAGTTAGTACCAAAATCTTTCATCCTTCTTCCCTTTTTCCTCTTCTCTCTCATTTATGTTACCTCCACCAAAGCTCATATAGAGACACTGTCCCAAGACAAGGCGGATGTCGATGCCGGCATGACACACATTCATTTTTTCTTCCATGACATTGTAAGCGGCAAGAACCCAACAGTCGCAACGATAGCTCAGCCGATTAGTGGCTCGATGACATCATTCGGCTTGATAAACATGATGGATGATAAGCTGACGGAAGGCTCAGATCCCTCCTCGAAGGAAGTAGGCCGTGCACAGGGTTTGTATGCCGCATCCTGTCTCGGTGAACTCGGCTTCATGCAGGTACATAATAAGACCTCGTCGATCCAAGTCAATTAGACCAGAAATTTTCTTTATTAATTACAATTTACAAAGAGGGAAAAAAAAATTATGGTAATCCAAGGTGTTATAGTAAATATTGGCTGTACCAAATTGACAAGAAGCTGGATACGTACTGCATATATCAAGCCTGGCACAACATGCATCTGACCTGTACGTAGTTATTAAATGAAGCCATGTCAAGAGCAATTACAAGAACTAAGAATTCTTTACTTAGCTACTGATTGTTCTGGCAGATTCTGTATCATGTCTTTGTCAGAGCTAAGAATTGATGTCATTTCTTTTGCATGAAGTTGTGAAGTAATTTATGTGTATTTTGTCCTTCATCTTACATGCATAGGCTATGAACTTGGTGTTCACAGAAGGTGCATACAATGGCAGTGTCATAACGGTAATGGGGCGAAACGCACCGATGCACGCAACAAGAGAGATGTCAATAGTCGGCGGCACGGGGCAGTTTCGATTTGCACGTGGGTACGCCATTGCTAAGACTCACACGCTCGACTTCAATACCGGCGATGCCACTGTGGAGTATGATGTATACGTAACAAAACACTAATTAATGACAGTTGGGAAATTAAATGAATGTTGGCATGTTGCTTGAACTTTTTTCTGTTTCATGTTTAATCTTTACTTTTGCTTTACTTGTACTGATGTGCCTTTTAATAATACCGTTGTATTCAATTTGATGTGGTTATATTCGTACATCAATCACGGGACATATAGGAAAGACGGTTCAATATTGAAGTGGTTAGATAGACAACCCGAATCGTTCAAATAGATATCTATTACTTCACGGATGTTGTCGGTACTTATTAGAGATGCAAGGAAATACCATCTATATTTATATATGCTCCTCCAAAATTAAAAAATATATAACATAAAACGCTGCAAATTTAGCAATTGTGACAAATATAACATGAATTGAAGAACAATATCATCCTCTAATTGCATCTAATTTGTTTTCTTTTCTTGGAAAAAGGTGCAATGCTTATTAATTTTTTCATTAAAATGGATGAAATATTTACAAGGATGAAAAATAAATTGAAAAAGAAAGAAAGAAAAAAAACAAATAAATAAATAAAACAAAAACTAGAATTAAAATACAAGTAGAGGTTGTCGTCGGTCGGTGGGAGAACGGTAGATTGTGCGTTGGAGTTGCGGATGCAGTGGTTGTGCGTCGGTGATGCGGTGTCGGACCCGGTCGGGGCGTCGGCCGATCGGTGCGTCGCAGATCTGGACCCAATCGGTGCGTCGGGTGACACTCCAGATCTGGGCCCGGTCGGTGCGTCAGTGAGGTGAGGCGGGGAGAGGTCGGTACGTCGGTGATTGCGAGGTTGGTGCTTCAGATCTGGATCCGATCAGAGTCGTGTGGCGCTAGGCGAGTCGGAGGGCTAAGGTCCATCAGAATCATGTGTCGGTGAGGCGAGACGGTAATCGTAGTCACCGAAGCGAGAGTGGGTCGGTGAGAGACGACTTGCTTGAATTTCTAAGAAAAAACTGAATGACTTGAACAATATGTACGTAGTTGAATAAAAAAGAGAGAGTGCTTATAAACAAACTCTTTTCCTTCTCCTTTTGATTTTCTTCGGCCGATAGCTCGGTACTATATTTCCTATACCACATGATTATTGATTCTAGAGTTCTAAAAAACCCGGACGGGTCGACTCGCCGGTGGTCCGACCCGTGATTGACCCGTGACCGACTTGACCCGAAGTGCAAACCCGCCCCGACCTGTGGAAAAAAATCCGTGGAACTACGGCAGGACGGGGAGCCCCATTTTCCGCGAAACTCATCCCAACCCGTGACATGTGCCAAACCCGTGATAAACCTGTGACAACCCATGGTAACCTGTGTGAACCCGCTCAACTTGTGCGAATCCGTGATAAACCCGTGACAACCCGTCATAAACCCGTGATAAGCTCGCCCGATCCCGTGTTACCCGTGACAAACCCGCAGAATACTCGAGAATAAAACACCTTTGTGTCATTTCACTGGGAATAAAATATCTTTGTGTCTATTTCAAGTCACTTTGTGTTATTTCCAAATCAAAAAAATTCAAAAAAATTCGAAAAAATTCAAGAAAAATATGGCAAAAAAATTCAAAAATAAAAAAAAACCAGCGGGAACCCGTCCCGACCCACCTAAACCCGTGCCCGTCCAACCCATCCGGGTTTACCACGGGTCGGGTTGCCCCTTACCCTATCGAACCCTTGATAACCCGTCCCGCCGTACTCGTGGACCCATCCAACACGTGGATCCGTCCGAGTTGGACCCACGGGTACCCGACCCTCCTCGTTGTAAATACTCTAATTGATTCGGTGCCTTTTTATTTAGTTACATTTGTTTCTTTGTTATTCATTTAGGATTTTTGTTTGCCCTGACTACGTTGAGGGATAACAAGGTCAGTAGTTGTTGATTCTTGTTTTCATATTGCAAGCTAGAGTATTTACAACGGGGCGTGTCGGGTACTCATGGGTCCAATCCGGGCGGATCCACGGGTACACGGGTATGACTGGGCAGGTTATCACGGGTCCGGTAGGGTAAGGGGCAACCCGACCCGTGGTAAACCCGGACGGGTTGGACGGGCAAGGTTTTGGGCGGGTCGGGTCGCGGGGTCGGGTTCCCGCAGGTTTTTTTTTTGAATTTTTGAATTTTTCTGCGATATTTTTTTTTTGAATTTTTTTGGATTTTTTTGAATTTTTTTTAGTTGGAAATGACACAAAGTGACTTAGAATATACACACAAGTATTTTATTCCCGGTGAAATGACACAAAGGTGTTTTATTCTCAGGTATTCCGCGGGTTTGTCATGGGTAACACAGGTTCGGGCGGGTTTGTCACGGGTAACACGGGTTCGGGCGGGTTTGACACGGGTTTATCACGGGTTGGCACGGGTCGGGCGGGTTTACACGAGTATGGCACGGGTTACCACAGGTTGGTATGGGTTTGGCACGGGTCGGGCGGGTTCTCGACGGGTTTGCCACGGGACGAGTCGGGTCGGGTCACGGGTTTGACGGGTCACGAGTTGGGACGAGTTTCGAGGAAAATGGAGCTCTCCGCCCCATCGTAGACCCACGAATTCTTTTCCACAAGTAAGGGCGGGTATACACCTCGGGTCGGGTCGGTCACGGGTCAGACCACAGACGGGTCGACCCGTCCGGGTTTTTTTAGAATTCTATTGCAAGCTCTCTCTTGCTGTGTATATGTGTATATTATTTTTTTTTCTAATTCTAATAACATTTAAATCATATGATTGAGAAACCAGTGATCATGAATTCAAGCGTTGATTTTGCAAGAGAGATCAACGGGTCATAGTGACTTTGCTAAATCTATGGATTTGTTTGGCACACAAGAAATACTAGAATAGAGCTCTATTTCGACATGAGAGGGTTGCCAAATGTGTTTTGAAAGAATAGAATAGTGGTAAAATAAGTTATTCCCGTATACAACAAAATAGATGGAATACCGGAATGCATTGTTTCGTATGACTAAACAACCAAATTTGCAATGTAATTATCAATTTAATATATAATATATACTTTATTATTATCGTTAATATTATTATATTATCTTTATTACGAAAATAATATTAATAATTATTATTAATTATAATATTATTTTAATATTTTAAAATAATGCATATTATGATAATTATAGATTAATGTTATTATTAATAATATAATTATCATTATTATTTGATTATGTTGTATTATATTTGTAATTAATAATATTTTAGTATATTATAGATAATATCATTATTATTATTAATATTATTATATTATCTTTATTATTAAAATAATATTAATAATTATTATTATTGATATGAAGAAATGACACTTTTGTGATAATATCTTTATTACTATTAATTATATTATCTTGTTATTTTTTAAATATTTTTTAAAAACAGCCCAGAAATGACACTTTTGTAGTATTAAATCTGAACTGTTTTTAAAAAATATTTAAAAAATAGCAAGAAAGCTCTAAAAATCACGAAATTTGTTTTCCTATAATATTTTCATATGAAGAATTTATTGAACAACTTAAATCTCAATTTATTGACCTATATCTATATGCATAGTACGTTATGTGGTGTACTATTCATATTATTTTAGCCATGCTCATTATTGTTATTATTATCATTATTATTTGATTATGTTGTATTATGTTTAAAATTAACAATATTTTAGTATTTTAGATACTTATTATTAATATTATTATATTATCCTTATTATTATTATTATTATTTTAAAATAATGCATATTATATAATTTTTATATTATTGTTATTATTATTACTATAATTAGTATTATTATTTGATTATTTTGTATTATATTTAATAATTAATAATATTTTATTGTACTATTTACTTAATTAGTATAATTACGTTATTAATATTATTATATTATATTGTATCTTTACTTTATTAGTATTTAATTATTTTAAAATAATAATAAAATAATAAATTTTTTTATATTATAATTATTGCTATTGTGTTATTAGTTATTAGTTATTGTAGTTATTATTATTATTATCATCGTCAATTTTATTATTTTTATTTATTTTGAAAAATATTGCATATTATTATTAATTTATTATATTATTTAGTTTATTATTGTTATCATTACTATGTTATATCATAATCATTTTCATTATCATAACTATCAATATTTCTACTATTTCAATTGACATTTGCCAAACGACAATATTGCTCTTCAGAATAGTCAAGAATACCAATCTTCTATCATTCTTTCAAAATCACATGATTCTATTTTTACTATTCTAATTTTAACTCTTCTAACGATATTCCTTGATTTGGCAAACGAATCCTATGAGTTTTGCAATTTAACTGTTCCATTTACTGAATTGAGATTTATTGTCATATTAAAAAAGAAGCTTATAGTTACATTTTTGCAGAACGAAATCTTGTGCTCGCCTCTTCTCTGATCGTTTTGATCTAGATCGTTCAAATCTTGTGCTCGCCTCTTCGGCGAACAGCACATTAATGCCCTTTTTTACTATGTTTTGAATCGTCGAGCAATAAAATAATACAAATTAATCATATATCATCATATATCGAAGTGGAACATCCGAACATGTGACTATACGAGCACTTTTTTTTTCTACAGGACTATGACAGTGAAATCGCTGTTGGTGTTTTTTTCCGTCTCTGCTTTTTCTCCGACAGTCTTACTCACATTAGAGTATTGAAAATACCCGCCCGCGGATTCGTCCGTGTCCGACCTGTCCGGTGATTCAGATCCGACCCGATTCGTGATTGGTGGATCCACGGATCTATGACGGGTCAGATAGGTTAAAAATCTCCGGATCCGTCCGAACCCGTGCCCATTCGGACCCGTGTCCGACCTGCCTCCAGACCCGACCCGACCCGTGAACTCGCTCCCAGACCCGCTAGACTCGTGATGGATCATTGTCACCTTTTGTCAAATCAAATTAAAAAAATTCAAAAAAATTCGAAAACACTCGCATAAAGCATATCACATTCACTAGGCCTAAAGTATCTATCGGAGTATATGCTATCTTGACTTTTTAGTCAAGATTTTAAATATCTGTAACATTTCATTGTATACAGTGATATTGGTGGCACGAAAATTAGGTGTATGGTCGGTATGATTAGCCCAACATCTGTAACATTTTTTTGACATCATAAAATGAAATTTATAAATATTAAAATTTCAAGGATATTTAAAATTCCAGTGAATCTAATCGACTCCGGTCACTTCACAGTGGTTCGTGTTTCACATTCAATTTGACATTGGATTTTCTTATGTTGTTTCTTGTGTAAATTTTGTTATGATATTGATCATTTTTTTTATAGATGTTTGATCTTTCATGTATTATTTTTATATTTACTAAAAGTGAAACACCATAAAAAATTCCATGTACTAATCATTATGGAGTATTCTTCAATTCTATAATTTTTTTTACATTTATTCGAAATTTTTTTCTTTTTTCGGATATTTTGAGAATTAATTTTTTTTTTCAACATTATTAGAATATTATTTGATTTTAAAGATAATTATAAATAAAAATGACATAATTATAAAATAATTTATCAAAATAGTTCATACAATTATTTCATAATTTGTACACAATTATTTCATAATTTGACCCGTTGAACCCGTGGATTCGTGGATCCGCGCGGGTCGAATCCACGGGTACCCGACCCGCCCCGTTTGTACAACATTATACTCACTGATGAATGTGAATGATGGTCTAAATCTCTACTAATGGAACTGCTTTTTAGAACTCTCACGATCCAATTTATTATGGATTCGACAAAATTCGGATAGGTCCGACTCGAGCCTAGAAATCCGAGGTCGCGATCCGATTCGGACTGAGATATCCAAGGTCGCGACCCGACCCGATCCGATCCGATTCGACTTGTCCTGATCCGAGAGCAAACTTGTGTGGATTCATCCAAAAAAATCAAGGGTCAAAGACAAGTAGCGGTCAACCTTGTTGGAAAAAATCTGTGTTAAACCCGGCTCGACCTGTCTCGACCAGTCTAACTCGTCATTAACCCGCCATTAACCCGTGCAAGATCCATGCAAATTCGTCCAAACCCATTCGAACTTGCCCAAAACCCATGCAAAACTTGATATCCGTGCCAAACCCATGCAAAACTTGTGCAAAACCTGTGCAAAAGTCATGAAAACACGGGAATAACCCAGCCAAACCTGAGAATAACTGACCAAATTCAACAAAAAATAGAAGTTTCAGAAAAATCCAAAAAAAGAAAAAAAAATCCAGCCAATCCGAACCAGACCGAACCCGTCCCTACCCGGCCCGAATCCGCCGGATTGCTAACTCATGGGTCTTAGATAGGTTGCGGCCGGCTTAAAATTTTTTGACCCGTCAAAACCCGGCCTGACAAACCTGTCGACCCGTCCAACCCATGATTATAGATGTCAATGGGCCTTACTCGCGGGTATTTTGCCTATCATGCGGCCTACCCAACCCGCAGAAATATCATACTCGGCCTACCCGGCCCGCAATGATGGGCTTAGAATTGATAGCCCGGCCTACCCATGGGCATCACAGCCCGGCCCATGGGCTACTCGCAAAGGCCCGCCCAATACTTCAGTGCATCACATTATCACATTATCACATTTTTTATTACTGAATGTATAATTTATAATTAGTGAATGGTAAAGGTTGTAATAATTTCAGAATTTTCTATTCATATATATTGATAATTTGATATCATACTCGATCACCAATATTATAATCAGTCCAATCCAGTCGGACCTCACATCATATAAAAAGATACAATATAATTCATTATTATAATCAGCCCACGAGTAGCCCATGGCCCCCCCAAAGGCCTGGCCTTACCCGGCCCACCATGACAATTGGCCGGGCAGGTATAGTGCTTGGGCCTGGTAGGCATGTGCGGGCCGATGGGCCAAACTGCCATCCCTACCCATGACCCGAGCAGCCCGTTAGCCCGAACGAGTTTGGCCGACCCGTCCCAACCCGGTCTCTTTTCAGATGCTGACTATGTATACATCACTTTCGGGACAAAAGACAAATGCAGCGCATTAATTCAAATGAATATCATACATGTGCGTTCTATGGTCGCATCTCTAGGGGTTCGACAAAATCCGACAGGGTTCGACTCGACCCGCGAAACCCGAGGCCGCGACTAGGCCCGGCCGGACCCAAGGCCCAACCCGTGCGGACCCGTCCAAAATAACCGAGGGTCAAAGATGGGTTGCGGCCAAACTTTTTGGAAAAACCCGACTTAAACTCATCCTAGAATTAGACCAGCACGGACTGACCCGACTGCCTAACCCGTCTTAACCCGCCATTAACCCGTCTTTAATCCGATATAACCCAGGATAAACCCGACTTAAACCCAGGATAAACTCGTCCCGACAATAAAATCAAAACAAATAAAAGAAACCAGAAAATAAAATCATAAAAACAGAAGTAAACAAATTTTAAAAACACAAGATAATTTTATAAAGTAAAAAAAACTAAAAAAAAAACCATTTGACTTTTTCGATTTTTACATTTTACTTTAAATTTTTTTTGGAATTGTTCGAAATTGAAAAAAAAACCAACGTCCCGACCTACCCGATCCGGACCAAACCGGCCCGAACCCGCCTCAAACTCGCCGATCCTCCGACCCATGAGCCTAAGATGGGTAGGAGTTGGCCTACGAAATTTGAATTCATGAAAACCCGACCTGACCAACCCTTTGGACCGAGCGGGTTTAAACCGACCCAACCCGGACCGGCTCATTGTCAAATCATTACACATCTCTATCAGGATGTCATTAAGTGTTTGGTGAATTTTGTAATAATCTAGGTTGTTTGGATACTTCAAAATCATGCCGCACCGCGTATCAGATACGCGTGCGATAAGGGTGCGATACGCACCGAATACTCCACATGGCGTATCATATTATTTTAATATTGGGATACGGCAGGATACGGTAGGATACAGCTCGGATACAACAGGATACGGCTCGGATATGGCACAGGATACAGCTGGGATACGACAGGATACGATTGGGATATTTTTCAGTGCGCAACGGTCAGTATTTTGGCCATAAGTCCTTCGTTCGAACTCCGATTAAGCTTATTCAAAGTGCGTTGGAAAGCTAAGAAAGAGCTTTATAATCTTGACTTATCATCTAGGATATTCTATCTCTTGATTCCTACTGTAAAATATACTAAATTAGAGCAGTATCTTGAATTCTTACAGAACAAACTTAATTTAATCTTAATTACTTCTAAAACCTTCATAGCAATATATATCATTTTTTTAGAACAAAATATTGAATAACATGCATCTATAGTGGTAGTTGAATGTAAACAAAATCAAACATTTTAATATATAATGTGATTTTTTTATTATTCTATATATACTTTCATATTCTAGTTTTTTTAAAAAATGACGTATTCCCGCACCCGCATCGTATCGGATACGATACCCGCACCTGCACCCGTGCAACATAGGTAATAATACACGCAGATATGCGCTATGCAATACATCTACATATATTTTCATTATAATCAAGTATGCATTTTGCAATTGTTTGGACAATAGGAGTAAAAGTAAAAGCAACGAATTTGTATTTTATAAATTCATCTGCAATATAATTTAGCATTCTTACACTTCAGTTTTGGTTTCATCATTGAGAAGTTTTGAATTTCTCGCGTCGAGCGCGTCTGCGTACCTAGTTACTGATTTGTGTAGATAATATTTTATTAAGTTTGGATAATATTTCGTAGATACCACATTTGGTATCAACTATCGATACAGATTTTATTATGTATTTTTAGTTGAGTTATCGTGCATATTATTTTAGTTATAATGCATGTTATACTATAACTATTTCAGTACAAAAAATAACATGTATAACTATTTCATTATAAAAAATAATATACATAATAACTCAAATAATGTGCACGATAACTCATTTAAAGGTGCATAATAAAATCGATAATATGTATAACTATTTCATTACAAAAAATAACATGCATAATAATTCAAATAATGTGCACGATAACTCAACTAAAGATGCATAATAAAATCGATATCAATAATTGATAACAAATATGTATCTACGTATCAGCTCCCTATTAGTTTTTTCTCCCTTTTCTTGTTATTTCAATTTTTTTAAAATTCTTCTAAGTTGGGCCTTGCAGTGGTCATTTCAGGCCCAAAGCTAATTAAAGACATGGCCGCTCCATAATGTTGTCATGAAAAATCTGCGACCGCAGACCATTATTGATTGAAGTGAGTTATATTTTCTAGCCTTTTAGATATTTCTTTATAGTGTTTAAATTTACAACTTACCAGCTGAAAACATTACCTAGGCTCTATGTTACACGAGTGCGGATGCGGATATCGTATCGAATACGATATGGATGTGGCGATACATCGATTTAAAAAATTCTTAGATACCGGTGCAGCTATATATATATATATATATTAAATGTTAATGAAAAATTAATTATAATATTATAATTTAATAAAAAAATTAATAAAAAAATAATAGTGTGGCTTGTCTTGGTTCGAATCTCCATCATGCTTCATGTTTCACTCATTTTCTGGCGATATAACAGAAATTATCAACGATTTAATAAGTCCTGATAGTCACATGAAGTTTTGAAACGTATCGAGGCGTATCGGGGATCGAATTTGTCGGTCAAAGTGAATAAAATAATCAGATACACCAATTTCAATACGCTACGTCATAGATAGGCCACATGGCTTATCAACTAAGTATCCCAAGGACTATCCGAGTATCAGATATGTATCCAATATAGTGCGGCAATGTACCGTGAAGTATCCGGGTAGCATAGCTAGACTTCATTTCCTATGGGGTCAGCCGACCTGGGCTAAACAACACTGGAAGATCTATAGTGTCCCAGGATAGGGTAAGTGTCCTGCCGTGGAATTTGAATTTTAGCAGAAGTCCAGTAAAAATTAGGAATTGTGCTCTACCGTGGATCTAAATTGTGCCCTATCATGAATCCTTCGGTGGATCGCTGATAGTTTAAATTTTGGCCCAAAATAATTTATTTGCCCATCTGATTACCTCGCGACTCAATCGCTTCGCCGTCCGCTCCGCTTCTATTACTGAAAAATGCTCTGTTCGTCTTCTAAAAAATTGCTCCGTGTCTTAGTAGCTCGAACCCTAGCCTAGCCACCACTGACGAGACACGAGTTTTTGTGCCGAGTGTCAATCAAATGAAGAGATTTCAACCAGAAGATGTTCAAACCAAGAAATGGGTATTTCACATCCATGTGATACCCGATTAATTTCTCATTACAAGACTTTAACTAATTTGCATTAACTTTCTTTGGTCACGAAGAGGTTCTTGAAAATGTAGAAGAAGATGGAAAAGATCCAGAAAAACAAGTAGTATAATGTGAATTTATTGAAGACTTTAACTAATTTGTATTAACTTTTCGATCACGATAGTGGTTAAATATGGAAAACGTCCAGAAAAAACAAGCAGTAGCATGTGAATTTATTGAAGAAATGTGAATTTTTGTTTTGTATTTATTTTTCATCTCATGCACAAGTCATTGGATATCACAAACCTTGCAACATAAAAAATCAAGATGTGGTGAATGTTATGTGTTTGAAGGGGATTATTAAATCTCGATTTCAAAATTTGAAGGATAATGGATGCCTGGATGGACATTGTTATTTCCAAAAGTTAGTGAGAAACACAAGATTGAAATTTCAAACATGGAGGGTGTGCGTCATTATATACGACAGGTGAAAACATACGTTAGTAATTTACGCTACTATCGTGTTGATAAGTTTTACACGATTATTGATATGCAATTGCAAGAGCTTAATGGAAGATTCATGAAAAAAGTACCGAACTTCTTATGCATGTTTAGACCCGAATAATTATTTTTCTACATTTAATATTGACAAGTTCCTAAAACTTGCTCAATTTTATCATTCAAATTTTAGCGAATGTGAGGTTTCTATCCTAAGAAATCAATTGGAGAATTATTGTTTGGATATGCAGAATAATAGTGATTTTTTGGAGGTACGGAGAATGAATGAACTTTCTCAAAAACTCGTGGAAAAGAAAAAAAATGCACTCTTCGTTCTTTGTTTTAAAAATTACTAAAATTGACATTGATATTACCGATGACCACCGCTAGTATTGAAAGATTCTTTTCAATGAATGTGCTGAAAGAAGCATTAAGAAATAGAACGAGAGATCAATAGTTGAATGATTACTTGGTTACTTATATTGAAAGAGATTTGTTCAAGGATGTTGATAACTAAAGAAATATGCAAAGATTTCAAAATTTGAAGACTCGTAGAGGCCGACTCGATTTAGCGTCAACGACTTGATTTTATTTTTTACGTGTTATTATAAGGTATCTATGTTTTCTTTTTTGAATATGTAAAACATACAATTTTTATGGTATTCAATATTTTGAATGAATTTTTTTATTTTATATGTAATTGTGTCATATTCTGACCAAAATTCTAGATATGCCACTGCTAAATGAGAGAAGGGAGCCAAACCAGCTTTTTTGGATGTTGGTCGATACGAATTGTGCCGGGTTAGTGTTTGATAACCCAAAATTATGTAGCGAAACAGTAGGGTTTATTGTGTGATTTAAGTCAAAGTTCGGTAAATTTTAGTTTAAATAACCAAGTTTTAGTCCAAAGTTCAAGTTACCACTCTAGAAATATTTTACGATGCAGAAAATAGGTTATGAAAGCATAAAAGACTATTTTTCGACAATCTGGAGTAGAGTGGAGCATGACCAGACATCCTAAGGAGTTACAGGACTGATTAGGATCGTAGTCACATCCGACAACGGTCATAATCAAGTCCCTAGCCTTAATCCGCATAGAAATTTTTTTTCTCATGTTTCCACGATGGATTGTGGGGTCCAGGTGAGGAGTACTTTTGATGTCCTGAGGAGAGCGCTAGGAAGGAGTTTCCCGGCGTCATATGTTTTGATGATCTTCCATTTTGCTCATTTTCTTTTATTTTGTTATGGGTAGTTTCTAGTAGGTTAGCGAGGGTCAGTCCTACGTCCTTTGGTGGGATTATCCTCTCATGTATGTATTTTTATTTATTTTGCTTCTATTATCCCTTTGTAAATAGACGCTGGCGTTAATAATGACTTTTGGATATCTGTAGTATTGTGTACAATTGTGTGTGCTGTTCCTTTTATTTAATTAGATTTAGCTACTTTGTTTATTATTTTATCATTTAAACCAAGCATTTCGTGTACTTGAAATCAAGTACACGTTGTGAAATTAACACCCCTAACCTTGTTATTATTTCTGGGGTGTGACAATAGTATGCATTAATCTATTAATTTAGATGAAAATTATTTTGATGTAACAAAGATGCAATACGAACCAGTCATTGGTGAGATAACACAAAGTTCAAATATATCTAATGATTTATTGCAACACACGGCTATTCCTATTCGGATTGTACATAAAACTATGCAGATCAAAGAGGATGAAATACGAACTGTACACAAATTTGTGCAAATCGATCAGGATGCACAAGCAGAGAATGATGCAATTGGGGAACCTTTAATATCTCAAGAATTTTTGCCTTTAAAGTGATTCACTTTGAACAAAGAAATGCTATATCTAGTAATGATGTAGTATATCTTCAGGAACATGAATTTGAAACTAGTATGATGGAATAAGATCCTGAATTATCCATCAAGCAGTAAATAGTCAAAATTCAGAAAAGTGGATTGAAGCTATGAAATAAAGTCTATGTATGACAACAAGATTTGGGATATTATACCATTATCTAACTGTGCGAAAGTCATTGGTTGTAAATGAATACTTAAAACCAAGTGGGATTCAAAAGGTAATCTGGAATGATACAAAACACGACTTGTTGATGATGGTTTTTACCCAGAAGGAATGCATAGACTATAAAGAAACTTTCTCACTTCTATCAACGGAAGATTCTTTAAGGATCATCATGATTTTAGTGGAACATCTAGATATCGAGTTATATCAAATGAATGTTAAGACCGCTTTCTTAAATGATAAATTTGACGAAACAATTTAGATGGTTCAACTGTCTCATTTTGAGACGGATGATCCAAAAGGTATGGTTTGTCAATTAAGAAATTCATTTACGGACTTAACAAGTGTCTAGAAAGTGGTATTTTAAATTCGCTAAGGTTATTGTCTCATTCGGTTTTGAGGCAAATCAGATTGACGAATGTATATATCACAAATTCAATGAGAGTAAAGTTGTGTTTCTGATTTTGTTGTTAACGACAAATTACTTGCCATAATTGATATGAAGGGAATATGTGTTAAGGATTAAAGATACACTGAGATTATTCTTAAGATATCTTGTGTCTTTCACAATAAATATATATATATGTCAATTAAGTTTAAAGCGATATGACATAGAAGTATGCAAATTAGAACGTACTCCAACAAAATAAAATATAAAATTATAGGGAGACCGGGTAGTCTCAATCAACTTTTATGTGTAGAAATTGAGAAAATGAGATATCTAAAATATTTCATATGCTTTTATAGTGAGAGTATTATTGTTAAAGTTTGTATGTATGCATTATGCGTACACCATTGGAATGCTAAGAAGTACTTCAATAATTCTGAATTAAATTACTAAAGAGCAGCCAAAAGGATACTATAGTATTTACAAAGAACAAAGTATCACATATGGATATCGAAAGTCTGACAGGCTTGAGATCATAAGATACATTGACTTTGATTTTGTGGGATATCTAAAGTAGCATGAAGTCCATTATCGGTTGTATTTTATTTACCGAAAAAAATATTTCATGGAAAATTACAAAGCAGTCATTGGTTGCATTTTCTATCATGAAAAATAGAATTATTGTATGATTTTAGATATCAAATCAGGTAATATGATCACATAATTTTGTCACAAGATTGCGGGTTAGTAAAGATTATATAGTCGTCACAAAAGAATTTATTGTTATAATAATTCTGCAGTGCAACATTGCTATATTAAAGTAACAAAAATCTAGAATGGTCTGATCAGTATTGAGCACAAAGGTACATATTTCATTATATAACTAAATAACTAACTAAAGGTTTGTTGCCCAAAAAGATTACATGAGCTCATATGGGTATAGTTTTAGCTGATGATGTTCAGTTTTAGTGGGAGTCTGACGAGTTTATTACAATGCTTATTTACATATTCTATGTATTTACAGACATTCAGTTATATAATATGAGGCACTCTAAAGTTAAAGTTTAAAAACCATATATGTATATTGTGCATGCATATTAATAAGTTTCGGGTTTATTCTGAATTTGTTTGATCTTAAAAAGTAAGGACCAAGTTAGAAACAGACACAGATCACGTTTCGTGTGATTTGCACATCGCACATCCATTTTATGATTCATGTCATTCAATTGTATTAACATCATGATTTATGTCATCTTAGTCACTCATAAATGTGGCGAATGGTGCTTAAGTCTTTTGTTGATATGGTCGATGAACATAATTGTTTCACTTAAAGTGACAATCAGGAAAACACTTGTTAATATATAATTAAAAGGTTACACACATAGTCTAAGTGGTAGATTGTTGGATTTAAAAATTTAATGGACTGTATGGAACGTCATACATACCATACAGATTATGGACATAATGTGTTATATAATTATATATTAATTATATGTCATAATATATCCATAACAAATGATCAATAAGGTACAATTAATATGGATATAAAGTGTTATAGGAGTATACCCTTAAATGTGCAGAAAATTAAAGTTTGGTAATTCCCATTTTATTGATGGACTGAATTGAAATATTGACACCTCTACCAAAGGGCACCTGGTCCGCAAGAGATAAGCATTAGTTCTCTCTCTCACAGCAGAAAATATAAGAAAAAAGAAAGGACTAAAGGTAAAGACTGAAGAAAACTTTATAAAACCTCTCCATCGAGTTATGCAGAAGTGTTGTCGTGTAAATGACTAAGGGAACCGACAATGTGATGCTTATTATCTTGGAAGACCTCACAATCATCGACGCTTCAGAGTTGCATGCAAGAGAATAGCATGAATGCCTAGCATCCGGATCAAGTTCAAGTCAGGATTCCAAAGAAACAACAATCATATAATAATGTACTGCTTCTGCTCATCTTTTATGATTCACTCAAGTGATCCCGAATTATAAATTAAAATTTATCACTGACATTTGGGAAATGAATAATGTTGTTTGAACTTTTTTGGAGCATGTTCAAATTTTGCTTTGTTGTACTTGTCTGATGTGCCTTACAATAATATTGTTGTATTCAATTTGATGTGCTTATTATTCGTTCGTACATCAATCACAAAACATTAGAAGTCTGTTTGGCACTCAATATCAGATTAGTGCTTATTTCAACACACGAGGAATGTCTAATGTGAAATGAAAGAATAAAATAGTGGCTAGAAGAGGCTATTCTGATTTACCACCATATAGATGGAATATTTCGTATGACAAATTAGCAACGAAATTTGCAATGTAATTAATAATATTTTAGTATATTATATATTACTAGTAATCGTACCCGTACCAAGCAACAAGAGGCATTATGAACGAAAAAGAATCATTTAAATTGCGTGTTGATCAAATTCTATTTTTGCGTGTATCACATTTTTGTGAATTATTCGATGCATATTCAAAATTATGTGTTTTGTCAATTAGTTGTATTAAAAATAAATGCTTGGAGAAGTGCTTTTACAATTTTTCGCACGCAATTTTTTTTCAACTACATAACAATATAACATATACATGCACTTCACAACAATTTCATTTAGACGATGATTATCTAGGTATCACCGATGTGTTGTCAACATAAATATAAGAAAGAAACTGATCCAGACAGCTTACGAAATAACACACAAGTAAAATAAAAAAAAACAAATAGTGTCACAATCAGAATTATCACATGAGCTTAATTATTTAGTTTGCTTGAAAGATACTAACATAAGAAAAACTAAAGATAAAAATGCTAGAAGCACATATGCTAAGATATGGAACTTAACATAAGAAAGAGAGCATATTACACTTTACCAATATTAGTCATCTTGTAGAACCTCTTGGTACACTACATTGGACGTGTAAACTCCTGGGTGCGTTACTTTACTAACAGGTCTAATCAAAATCTTTGTATTCCTACGGGATGTCCCTCTTGATAACGTCACGTATAGTTGTCTGTGCGAGAATACTGGTTCATGTAGATAGACGCCAACAAGCGGAATCGTTTGTCCTTGAGCTTTATTTATCGTCATTGCAAAGCTAAGACGGATTAGGAACTATTTTCTCTTCATCTTGAATGGGAACATATCATTGTCTAATGGACAAAGTGGAATTCTAGACAAGAACACTCTCTTTCCGGCATGCGTCACACGTCTTGTGTCATGTGGCATGTGTCACGTGTTTTGTGTTGCGTCATGCGTCACGTGTCATCCGTGATCCTCATTCGTCGTCATGGGTCATGC
Organism: Eleocharis quinqueflora; assembly: GCA_964058865.1. Taxonomy (NCBI): domain Eukaryota; kingdom Viridiplantae; phylum Streptophyta; class Magnoliopsida; order Poales; family Cyperaceae; genus Eleocharis; species Eleocharis quinqueflora. The sequence continues at coordinate 402,323 of CAXKVX010000284.1, read as the reverse complement.
GGCATGGGTCATGGGTCATGCGTTATGCGGCATGTGTCATGCGGCAAGCGGCAAGCGTCATGCGTCACGCGTCACGCGTCATGCAGCATGCTTCATGCGGGATGCGTCAAACGTTGTGCGTCATGCGACATGCGTCACAACGGTTTAGCCCAGGGAAGTGCACGAAGGGTTTTTTTCAAGACATCAATAGAGAGGAGAGTAAAATACATGATATTGAATGGAATAATTAACACATTCAATCGGGAGATTCAAACAAATATTTAAAAAAATTGGATATTAATCAAAATTTATACATACATTGCATAATTTCTAATGCTATATTTACAAAATCATCAGCAAAATAAAAGATATTAATTATGCAATTTGTACAGTAATATTTCGTAAAATATACGTTATAAAAAAACAGACAAAAACAACTTAGTTTAAATTCTCCTAACTATGATATAGGTCCCATAAAATTTATAAGACAATAGTTTTGAGAAAATACATCAATCTCAAATATCAATTGTATTTTGAAAAATATATGTAAATGCGGATCTTTGAACTTCAAATTAAATGCATGAAAAAATAATTAACAAAACAAAATTACCAAGCAGGGTTGAATATTGCACCGTTTCATTAATTTCATGATTTGATGTCTAACCAAAATATAAAAAATAATATATATATATATATATATATATATATATATATTTACAAATTAACTAACTCGTCCATTTCTTGTAATTGTAAATTGTTGGCTGAAATTATGGTCAGTAATATGATTCTATAGTATTTTAAAATATTATAATTTTTTTTACTTTGTCATAGTCAAAATTATGTGGCATTTAACTAATTTTTTAGTTAAAAATAATGAATAATTTAAAATATTTGATACATTAGTATGGTAATGCGACTATGAAATGCGTGCTTGAAAATTAGTTTGTACAGAAAATATTAATAGTTTAAAATATTTTGGCACTTTCCATTTTCTTCCCTAGCTAATAAAATGCAATGCCACAGGTGATTTCCATATGTGAATAGTGAGCCTTATAATACTTACCATATATAATTTGTCAAATGACATTATTGTCCTTATAGAATAAATCATTATGTGTAAGTATCCTCTGGTTTGAAGGATATATTAGTCCACAAAAAAAGTAAGACTATGACCAAATGGAGAACTCTATTTCTTAGGTGCTTTATAAGATAGTATAGATTATGTTATCTTTGTTATTAATATAATATTAATAATTACTATTAATTATTATTATTTTTAAAAATAATATATATTATTATAATTTTTATATTATTGTTATTATTACTATTATTATCATTATTATTTAATTATGTTGTATTATATTTAGTAATTAATAATATTTTATTATATTATTTACTTAATTATTATTACTATTGTTATTAATATTCTTATATTATATTGTACCGTTACATTATTATTATTATTTTGTTATATTAAAACAAATATATCATTATAATTATTATGTTTTTTCTTATATTATCATTACTAACTATTATGTTATTAGTAGTTATTATTATTGTTATTATCATAAATATTATAATATTTATTTTTTTTCTAAAATAATGCATATTATTATTAACTTATTATATTATTAGTTTATTATTATTCATAATTATCAACATTTCTACTATTTTAATTAATATTTTTCAAAAAATAATTTTACTTTTACAAATAGTCAAAATTTTACCACTCTTCTAAAATTACATTATTTTATTTTTAATATTCTAAATTGCGCTTATTTTGCAAAAAAGGACCTAGTTAAAGATGGTACAATATGATGAATAGTTCCTAATAATTGTGAGTGTTGGTAGTCCGTATGCTGTGGGTATCGCTTCAAGTTCGTGAAGTGTGTTGGCTCAAACAATGTCTTGTATTTGTTGATTTGCAAAACGATCTTGAATTTTACAAAACTTTGTCTTTTGAGAAATTTTGTAGGAAATCTTCAAGAGAAGTTTTGAGGCTTCAAACGATCTTCGATGGGCCTAAAAGTGATCCAGTACGAGCAAGCTCGATATTGGCCGTAGATTTCGTCGTGAGCTTTCCAACGCCACGAAGAACGCTGAAATCGGAGTTACGAGTCAAAAGTTATGATTGTTTGAAGATCAAGACAATCAAGACTAGAAGATCAAGATCAAGATCAAGATCAAGATCAAGATCAAGATCAAAATGAAGACATGCTTAGGTTATTTAGATTTTAGTTTATTTAAATTTGGATATAAAAGAGCAAGGAAATCCAAACCAAACAATGTATAGCGTTATAACGCTAAGCTTGGCGTTATAACGCTAGAAGTCCAAAATGGTAATTTCTGACCAAAAACCTTGATCGAAACAAGATAGCGTTATAATGATATAACGTTATAACGCTAGAATGCTGAAATGTTCAAAATGAATTTTAAAATAGAAATTGAATCAATAAAATTTTAAAACATTAAGAATATGTCTTAGATATAATTTAAGTTTAGGAATATGAACTTTATTTGATCAAAAATATCATTTGAATTAGTTGCAAAATCATTCACACGAATTTCCAGAGAGGTTAGCGTTATAACGCTAGATTTAGCGTTATAACGCCAAGGTAAGATCAGGTGCCAAAAATTGGCTAAGTATTGGAAATTTCTGAAGGAATTTGGTATAGCGTTATAATTCTAACTTTGGCGTTATAACGCCAGACAAATCCCAAAGGTCAAATTTCTTGTCCTGGCACTAGAAAGCGTTAACGCTATATTTTGTACATATATTAGCGTTATAACGCTACCAAGAAATTGGTTCCAACGGTCATATTTTTTGTCCATATTCAAGATAGCGTTATAACGCTATCTTTTCTATAGAAGGTAGCGTTATAACGCTATCTGGCGCATAAATGCTTTTGGCCATTGTTAAGCTTAGTTCCAAATATATTTGGCGCATAAACGCTATCTTTCCCTCAACAATTGAAACTGCTGTTCTATCAAAATCAAAACATATTCTGCCATTGTTAAGCTTAGTTCCAAATAGCCAAATCCTTGCTCTAGTCCCAAGTTTAATTAGCTAAATCTAATCTAGAGATTATAGAGAGTTTAGTTGTTTGAGTGATTATCTTTGATTCTCTTCCATTTAGAAATTGTCAAATTATGAGTGTGTGTGTTGCCTTGAGCTCCATCGGAGTGTGTAAGTGAGTTCAAGGAAGTCGGCTCGATTCTCCACCGGTGTGTGTAAGCGAGATAGAGTCTGACATCGGGTTAGGGTTGGCGGCTCCACCGGTGTGTGTAAGAGAGCCCCAATTCTGAAGTTGTAGTGCTAAGCAAGCATTTATTGTTTAGTGTAGTAGACCGGGCTTATTATCTCAAGAAGTGGGGGCGCCGGAGACTCGGAGACGTAGGCGAGGCCGTTAGTGCAAGCCGAACTCCGTCAACTCACGATTGAGCTTTTCTCTTCCCTTTTCTCTATTCATATTTACTCAATTCAATTAGTTTAAATTGTTTGACTTGCTTGTGAATTGAATTGAGTTGTGCTTGAATTGCTTGATTAGAGAATTAATTAGAATTGCTTGTTGAATTGCATAAATTGAATTGGTTACCATAGTTTGTGAAATTTGCAAATTAGGTCCCTATTTGGTTGAACCGAGCAAAAATTAGTTAATCACCTAGGCCCCTAGGTTCTACAAAGTGTAGTTAGAAAGACGATCCGAATCGTTCGGGTTTATATTACCGTGCAGGTTTTGTGAACGGTCGGGATGAATTTGTATGTTACATATTACTTCACTGGATGTGAAGTCGATACTTATATGCAAGGAAAGATACCTATCTATATATGCTCGTAAAAGTTAAAACACTATAACATCAAACCCTGCAAATTTAGAAACTTTGACAAAGATAAGGTTGATCATATGGGCAGGCACGAACACGGATTGCACGGGTGGGACGGAGAAAACAAGACAGGTTGGGACGGGTTGAGTTTGGGGTGATGACTCAAACCCGCTATTTGAATTCGGGGTTAAACTCGGGTATGTATTGCACGGGTGGGTCGGGTTAAACGAGATAGATCAGGACAGGTTGAGTTTGGGGTGAAGACTCAAACCTGCCATTTGACCCGTTGGGTTGGGTGGGACGGGTTGGGACGGAGCGGGTACGGGCGGGTCACGAGTTTATTTTTTTAATCCGAAAAAATTCCAAATAATCCAAAATAAATTTGTTAACCCGGACGTGTTGGGGTAGGTTTGGATGGGTTAGGACGAGTCACATGAAGGTTGGGGCATGTTGGGACGGGTTATGGAAGAGTTGGAGTGGGTTGGGATGGGTTAGGATGGGTTACAGGCGTTTATGAGTGGGTTATGGCGGGTTACAAGTCACAGTCACGGGCGTAGCAGGTTAAAGACGAGTTGAGAAGGGAGGGATTACCATGAGCGAAATTTCGAAAGGTGATCCAAATTCGTATGAAGTCTGCCCTTGACAAGAGTAGGAGCGGGCAACAGGTACGAATGGACATGTTCAGGCGGATGATGGGGACGGTTGGGTGCGGGTCGAGTTGAGCCATTCGGATTTTGTCAAAACAATGAAAGAAGATAACAATATATAAATTACGAAAAATATCTTTCTCTCATTTGTCTCCTATTAGATATCATGATTGCTAAGCAATGTTTTAAATAGAGTTGATATAGCGTCGATATAGCGGAAATAACAAAAATTTGACTTGAAAGCAAGATATTTTTTAAACACCACCGATATAGCGGATATAGCTGTAAGATTTTTAAATGTTAATTGTTTTGACTTTTGAAATAAGATTTTTTTTGTTAATTTCTCATGTCAGTTATTATGTCATTACTCATTATGCATAAGTATATTGATATTTGATAGTTATTGACACTAATATAAGTTATATTAGTAATTTTAACTATTATATCATCGTTATACTGTTAAATGCTAAATGACGAACACTATTGTCTATATAAAATCTTGTTGCTAAGTTACGGAAAAGACAACTGAGTGAGTTGAGAATTTGCAGTTGAAAAAAAGTAGAGAGAACCGCATATATTGTGTTGGCCTCACCTTTATAAGTTTAAATATTGCAAGAGATACTTAAAAATTAATAACTTGGGGAATGACAACACTGTATTAAAAGAAGTTGCTTTAAACAATCTCTTTTCCTAGCCTTTCACCTTTTTGTTTTTTCCGGTATATTTCCTATAACACGGGATTATATATTTAGTGCTTTACTGCTTTTTTACTTTTGCAAAATCAATGGTGATTAATTTAGCCTTAATAAAATATATTTCATTATGCATATATATCTGGAAAAAAAAAAAATCCTACAAAGCAAAGATGTCCGCTGTTACCTGGAAGCCCTAATATATCTTAGGATCAATATAGATATACAGTGACAACAATAAAATAATTGTGAGAATTATATGAGTGCAATATTAATTTGTATTTACATCGATCTTCCAGAGGCATCCAGGAAGTCAGATTTGCTTGCTGGAGATACAGGTTTTGATGTCAGAACATGGATATGAAATCAGCAATTATTTTTTTCCTCACCATCTTACAGGTGATATTTTTATTTCCTGTTGTATTATACGAGGAATTTTATTGTTTACATTAACGCAAAAAATATAAGCCACCTTTTTATTTTTATTTAATAAAATACAGCTAGGCTTCTCACCATGCCTTCCAAAAAAAATGTATATTTACATCTATATCATCCTCATTTTTTTTTGAAGCAGTCACAAAATTAAATCAAAGCTTCTGCTGTGTTCATAAAATTTCTAACCATATACAAAAGTAAAAAAAAATATATATTTTTTTCGTTTAAAAGTCAATCATGATGTATCTTTGCTATTTTTTGACTGCCTGCTGGTGGTAGGATTTGCAAATTTTCTATTATTTTGCGGATCCATCAGGGACATGGTCTGGTTTGTACCAGTACCGTTTATATTTCTGGTAACGAGCCGGTGAAGCCACACTAAAAGTTCCAGTATTACTTCTTCAGCATTTTCCTTCTTGGCATGGTCAAGTGTTTGCAACCTTATCAAATTGGGCTCGATGACAACACTGTCGTTAGCCTCAGTTCTGGATAAACAAATGAAAATTTCGATAGAATTATCTGCCAGAAATTCTCGTTTAACAAAAAAATATATCAATTTTCCAAAGCTGTGTACCGTATATTAGCCATTTCGCCGATCCAGCCAAACCCATATTGAGCTTTAATTGTGTTATTTGCCATTGGCAACAACCATTTTAAGATCTTATCCAATTCCCTTCTTATTTGCTTGGTAGTAAACTGTACACAGAAATGACAGGGATGCTCAAATCAGAAGAAATGAGATGCATCAGTACTACTAAGATACACATCACATACATCAGAAATACTCTGGAAGGAGATTATTGAAGAAGCAACTATATGAAATCTTCAAGTATGCGCATATTATTGTGCGATGATATTTTGTTGGGTTGAATTTGGATGGAGATGCTTAACCTCTCTATTGTTAGGTAGGTTCAGTGCAGTAATGTTGGTACAAAATCCATCATACCACGTCTGAGACAAATGGACAAATAATGCAAGGTTTCATGAAGTATTGTAGGTGTTAATCAAGGCCAGGTCCCAGGTCAGGTAGGACTAAGGTTTTAAAAGTTGCTTCTTAATTTTCGCCTTTTCGGCCTGGTCTTAGTTTTTTTTTGTATTTTGTTTCATGATAAAATGCCATTTTCTGGGCTTGATCTAAATAATAAAAATGTTCAAATTCAGAATTAAGGCGATGCTCTATGTGTGGGGTTGGGGAGGTTTGCTGTTTCCAAATTCAGCTGCGGTCCTTTATGCACATATGAACTTTTGGAAGGCTCGACTCTTACGGTCTTACATTTATCTCAAAAAAATAAGGCTCTTAATTCCTTTTCCGGTGTGTACGAATGCATTTGAATGATGGAAAATTTCATAATAAAATAACATTCTCCTCAAGACTAATAATTTCTTTACACCTGATGCCAGGATAGAATCAGGGCTGTTACCAAAGTTTTTTTTAATCTCAGTTCAGAGAAACAGAGAACCAACCTCATTGGAATGAAGTGATAACAACATAGGTTTTAGTTGAGCTTTTATGTTGTCTGGTAATGACATATACAATGCTTCTCTCAATGCTCGAGGGACCGAACTTTGTAGAATCACCTGAGCACAACAAAATATACATAATATGTAGTTGTAAATGAACTACCTTTAGAAGTCCATGGAGAAGATGATAACAGTAAATACTATAAATAAACTATGAAGCATACCACATTATCTATTTTTGTTATAATATGTGCATAATGCAATGCAAGCCCTGCTGAACTAAGTGTTTCTGAACTACTAATCAGCTTCTCCATGCAATTCTCTCCACCTAAAAGTTGAAAAAACAAATCAAATAATTATTGACCAATGAGTAGAAAGAAAATTTCAAACATTCTAAAATGCAAAACCTATATATTCAATTTAACAAAACAGAAAGATAAGCACCTTTAATATCAAAGGCTCTGTTGATCTCAAAATGTATAAACTGGACTATGTCTACCAGCTTCCCCACTACCTGAATAAAAAAAAAACTATAATCCTTAATAATATTTCAATTTTCCTGAGTCTAGTAAAGTTGATGCTATTGATGTTCAGGAATTTGTGTTCATGAGTTAGCATCAATATCATCTTGGGTTCTGAACTGCGAATTAGGATACTTGTACTTTTCTCATACCAGTGTGCAACACCCAGGTGTCATACCTCTTACAAAATGAAATTTCATGTGCTGGACTTTAAGAAACCGAAAAAAGGGAGCATTGTGTACTGTACTAGTCAATTCTGGTACTTGCATTTGGTACCAATTACCTCTTCTAGCTTCCTTGACCAAAGTGTTTCTTTCCTTAGGTCTTTTATGTAGCTCTTCTGATTTTCTATCTGTTGTTTGAGATCTTTAGCTCTATCTCCTGAAAATTCAGAGTACATCTTTATCAGAGGAAGTCCATAGAAGGGAGCTAGGGGAGAAGAATACTTGCGAATAACAGAATTTCATTAAACATAAAATGTACCTTTTTGAGAGTAAATAAATTTCTGCTCTTCCCAGCATTTCTTTTCATAATCTTGTTCAAATTTCTTTAATACATACATCTCAAGGTAGAGGTTCTAGACAAGAAACCAAGAGATCAACATAAAGGAGTTTAAGCGAAGATACATGGAAAAAAAACTCGTAATGCAACTAATTCTCCTGGTTTAAGTGCCGAAATTTATTGTGCAGTATGTAAACATGGTGCCAGACTAACTTTGTTCCGTCTGCACTTGCAGGATTCTCTTCATTTTAGGTCCCATAGCAACATTCTGTTACACCTCTGACTAATCATACAGTAATCAGAAAACAGTACTCACAGAAGTGCGCTGAGCAAGGATCAGTAGTTGTTCCATCTCTCCCGTTGCAATTTCTTTCAAACAACTTTGAGGCTTTTCTGATTCAAATCTGTGTACACAAATCACAATTGTTAGGTAAGCTTTTTGCTAGCTAAATCATTTATTACTTCTACCTGGCAAAGTAGCGCTGCAAACTGTGAAGCTGAGTATCCCTGCATCTATTTCCGAACCTTATGACCTCTCTAGATAATACTTCCAATTCTTTTCTGTTAAAAAATTGTGAACGAAAACATTTAGAAGGAGACTTTCAGATATGATGTGAAAATTAGTTTCCAACATAGAATTGTAAATAAATATGTAAAACTGACAAAAGGTGAAACTCTGTAAAAGAATAAAAAGAAAATTATTTATGGGTATCTAGGGAAGAAACTTTTGTGCACAGACCGACAAGGTTGACCTTTTGTGCTTATTAATTTCATGTTCTATTTTTCTTTCTACGAAGAATAGCAATTACAGCATTTACAAAAGAACTTATTCCTATGGTCAATATTTGGACGATAAGATGTTGAGATTAATGTTTTTTTGGGGTTGGTAATTGTGTAAGAGGATGGTAAAATAGTGGGCTAATAGTTAGTAAATGTATTGGGTCTTGTTTGGAGATGTTTAGATTAGTGTTGAGTTTATGTTGTTGGAAATGGCTCATGTAAGGTCTAGTGCGGGAATTACATATGTAAGACTTGATAAGAAAAAAAGAAATTAATCGTGTAAGCAGCCACCTTTCTTCTTCCCATCTCTTCCACTAAGGCACTAACAATGAAACTCTAGATAACAAAATAACAAATAGACCAACATAAGTGATATCAGAGCGTATATTGAGTTAGATATCAATTCATCTATTGAAGTGGAAAAATGAAAATAGAAGTTTGCGAGAGCACCATGACGATGTAAGGATGCACATGTCCGACACCGGATGCGCAACTCATCTTTGACGATGAAGATTATGACTATTAGAGCATTATGATGAAGACTCTCTTGACCTCATAAGATTTGTGGGCCATAGTGGAAGATGAGTATGTGGAGAAAGAGAAACCCACTACATCGACGGATGGTACTATCGTGATGGTTGATGAAAGGGGGTTAAAGAAGAAAGATGCGAAGGCTTTATTTTGTATCCAACAAGAAATTTCTCGCAAACTCTTCTCGAGGATATGGGGCTAAAACTTCTAATGAGGCGCGGGATATTTTGCAAAAGGAGTTTCAAGGAACCGACAAATTGAGAATCGTAAAGCTCTTAACTCTCAAAAGAGACTTTCAAAACTTGAAAATGAAGGAGAAAAAGACAAGTATTTCTCAAAGGTGCTTGGGATAGTGGATCAAATTAAGAGCTTGGGTGAAAATTTGACCAATAAGTCGATTTGTTAGAAAACATTGATTAGTCTTTCTTCAAAGTATGATAATATTGTGGTTATTATTGAATAAATCAAAGACCTCTCTACTCTTAGTATTAATGATTTTGTGGGTTCTCTTGAGATGCATGAGCAATAATTGAGTAGGCCTAGTGATACCTCTCTTGAAAGTATCTTTCAATCAAAAGTGAATGTAAAAGATGGTTATAACCAAAATGTGAGCAAAGCATGCTATTAAAAAACTTTGTTTTAACTTGAAAAAAATCTTTGACGTTATGTTTTTGAGAAAAAATTCATTTTATGTTGTTTTCTATATTTTAACTATTTTAACTTGGATTAAACTGTTAAAATCTGTTTTATTTGGTAGTCATTAAAATCGTCTTTTCTTTTTTTATAATTTAAAAGAGCAAAAATCCACATGTTCAGTCATATGACCTCCAAAATAGTTATATTATCTCAAAACTAATTAATTATACATAAGCAATCAACCGACGAATCCTATGACATTTCTCACAACAAGTTTCTATACTTCTGAATTAATGTATTTAATTTAGTTAGGTAGTTACTAGTGTTATGATGGCGTGTTGATTGCTTGGATTATTGGTCTTTGTGTATAATATTGATGGTGGCAGGATATATTGTTATGCTGGTGCGACTTATACAATTAGATACTGGAGTTTATAAATACAAACATTAAAACACATTCTCAAAATAAAATACATCCTAAATCCTAATTATTAGACATATCAGATCACATCATGCATATATGATGAAATGAAAAACAGTAGTGTTAATAATATTGTTAAATATATTATATAGTATATAGTTACATGAAATCATACAAATGACAAAAAGTATGCATGTTTGCACCTAATTTGGTCTAAAATAAATAAATAATACATAAAAGATGGTTGGTCATTTTTTAGTTTAACTTTTGTATAAACTCGTTTTAACGTTAAACTGTTAAGCGACCACCTCACCGTTTTAATGTTAAATCCCATTTTTAAAAGCTTGGAGCAAAGAGAACACATCCTGTGATGGTAATGGTGTTAGTAGAGATAGAAGTAACATTGATAGAGAAGGAGGTAGAGGCAATGGTAAAGTAAAAAATATGCAATTATTGTAAGATGGCAGGTCACATAGAAAAAGTTTGTAGGAACAAAGGAAAGCCTTAATATTACCATTTCAAGAAGAATGGATGCAAAGAAAATTTTTGTAGGTTGAATAATGGAGAGCAAGCCAACTACATTAATGAGAACATGGATGATGAAGGTGAGAAAAGGAATAATGAAAGCACCTTCTCTGCATGTCAAGCAGCTATAAAGAAGAAGGATGATTTGTGATTTGTTGATAGCAAGTGTAACAATCACATGATCAATGATGAGACAATCTTTTGGAAGATTGATACAACCGCCACTACTCAAGTTATAATGAGTAATGGTGCGGTTGTGAAGTCTAAGGATAAAGTCACAATTGCCATTAACTCCAAGAAAGATAGAATGTTGATTCATGATGTGTTGTTTGTGTCGAATTTGACTCAAATTTTGCTAAGTGTTGGACACTTGATTGAGCATTGTCGTGCGGTTTACTTTAAGGGAAAGACATGTAAGATTTATGACAAGGTTTAAAATAAGAGAGAATTGATGGCAGTGGTGAATGTGAAGAGACAAAATTTCTTATTCTCAAACTCGCGAGAAGTGTTGCTTTGAAAGTTGATGTGAAAGATGTGTCATGATTGTGGCACAAGAGGCTTGGACATGTGAATTTTGAGAGCTTGAAGTTGTTGAGTAAAATATGATGTATGCCTTGCCTAGCATTGAAGAAAAGAAAGATTTTTAAAATGGTTGTTTTAAATAATTGTTGCTCTATCATCCAACTTTAGCTTAAATAGTCGCTCTTTTTCTCTCGCTTTTCCTCGATGCACTCTTTCGTTTCCCCACCTTAACATCTATACATTCAACAAATCCAAAAAATCTGATCACACACACAAACTTTGCATCTAACAAAGTGTAAGAAGAGAGCGAGAGAGGCCCTAGCTCGTCCATTAATATTGAAGGCAGACTAAGGTTAGCAGATATGAACTTGGTTGAAGATGACACTTGTCACTTGTGTTTGCTACAAATTATTTACTTTACTTGATATTGGTATGAATTGTGCTTGAACCTAACACTTGTCATAGCTCTTGTTGAAGTTGGCCCATCTAAGCTTGTTGATGCAAATAGATGCTCTTGCGTGATAATAAATGTGTCAGTTCTAAAGATTTAGCTTGTCATAGAGGCCTAAGGAAATGGTGTAGCAGAAATAAAGAATAGAACAATTGCAAAAGAGCATTCACAACAATTGAAATTGATTATCAAGAGACATTTGCACTAATTGCAAGGCATGAGACCATAAGAATGTTGATTGCACTGGCCGCACAAAGAATTTTGTAAATTTTATCAAATGGATGTGAAATCACATTTTTTGAATGTAGTGTTGAAAGAAGAGGTGTATGTGGTGCAACCACAAGGTTTGAAGTTGAAGATGAAGAAGAAAAAGTGTACAAGTTGAAGAAGGCATTGTACAAGTTAAATCAAGCACCATGTGCATGGTATGCCAATATTTATGGATACTTCACCAACAAAGGATTTAAGAGAAGTCCTAGTGAACCAACACTTTATGTGAAGCATGGTGAAATCAATGTGCTTATTGTCTCTCTTTATGTTGATGATTTGATTTTTATCGAAATGATGAAAAATTATGTATGAGTTCAAGAATGATATGATGAAAAAAAATATGAGATGAATGATTTGAAATTGATTAAAGAGTAGAGGGTATTTGTCAAAAGAAGTATTGCCCATAAATTATCTTTCAATTCAAGATGGAGAATTGTAATTCAGTAATGACAACATTATTGATGCATAAAAAATGGTAAAATATGATGATAGTGGTGATGTCGATGCGGCACAATATAGAAGTTTTGTTGGAAGTTTATTATATCTTATCACTACTTGCTCCGATATCATGTATGTTTCAGAATTGTTGTCACAATTTATGCATCAATCGAGCAAAATATATTATGGAATTGCAAAAAGAGTTTGAGGTACATACAAGGTATCAAAAATCACATCATAATGTTTGAAAGAAATAAAAGAGAAGATGTCGAGTTTGAAGTTTGTGATAGTGATTGAGCCGAAAGCACGGATGACATGAAATGTACATTAGGGTATTCCTTACACTTGGTCGAGTATCTTTTCATGGACATCAAAGAAGCAAGAGAGATCAATGTCACATTCCTCCGAGGAAATTGAATATTTGTCGGCAAGTAAATCAACTAAACAAGTGGTTTTGTTAAGACAAGTTTTAGAAGACATGGAGAAGAAACAAGATGTGGCCAAGGTTCATATTTGTGACAACAAGTTTGCAATTGCGCGCATTGTGAAAAAATTCGATGTTACATAGCTGAATAAAACATATTAATCTCAAGCATCATTACAATAAAGAAGTATTAGAGGAAGAAGAGGTTATGATCAAGCAAGTTCGTGTATTTGAGAGAATTATTGGGTATGATGAATAAAAATATTAAGGGGTGTTAAATTTAATGTTTTTTTAGTAATTGTGTTATATGATGGTAATAGTAGTTAGTCTATGGTACTTACGTAAACACTAAGTTTTATCTTGCTTGCGATCATATTTCGAAATTCAAAATGCACGCAGAAGATTGATCTGAATTGTTGAAAATTATCCATAATAAAATATACTTAAAAACCTTATTATTTTTAATTTGTTGACAGGTAAATTAAGCACTGCAAGTTGATCTAATTCAGAAATTTGATATGCAACATACCGAAGATAATTAGAGTCACATAATTCTCAGATAAAAAAGCTAATAAAGCATGCACGTACCTCTTATCATAGGCAGCTAAGTCGAGCAGCTCACGCATGTTGTCAGAAATCAATCTTTGTGCTCCTTGTGATTGGAGCACCACCTCTTGATAATGCTGCACATTTTGTTCGGAGAGAGAATCCATCAATTTGGCTCCTTTGAAAATGGTGTTAGCTACCTCGAAGCACAGTATCGAAATCTTGCCATCTCGATTTACTGGATTTGGTGCAGACCGACTACTACTTGGGGCAAAGAACGCAGTGCTTCTCGTCTTCGCAAGAAATGAATTAGGTTTATCAGCCTAGCTAACAGGTAATTTTAAGAGCAAAATTGTGTAATGCTTGATTTTTATTGACTTAAATGCAAAATGATACAAAAGAGCTAGCTTGCCTTTGAGTTGGTATCCTTTGCAGCTTGTTTAGAAACATCTTTCGATTGGTTTCTCTGCAAGAATGATGCTTCCGCCTCTTTTGCATTCAAATCCCATGATTTATTGCCCTTTTCGAATGAAGTATCTTTGATTAGTTTTACAGCTCTTTTCTTCTCTTGTCTCTTCCCATCGTTACTGTTGTCTCTTTCTTCATCTGATTCCTCTATTGCAATGGCACATGAATTAACACATCCCATTGTACTCTGCTGCTCTCTTACAATCTCTCTCTCTCTCCAAATTTGAAGAGCAAATCAAATACAAAATAAAATCGGTGAAGCACAATTGGAAATTAGTACTCCAAGGAGATAATTATTGACCAGTACTGAAAACGTGTCGATGTTTATATATTGGCTAATATACTAGCAAGAGAACCAAGTTGCTTCCTATTTTTTTATTTTTTGTTTTAGACTTTGTTTTCTCCAATTCCTATTCAAACCTCTGAGGTTAATTTTAATGGTCTCTGAGAGGAGCTACGATCTTCTAGAAGAGGGGAAAAAGAAGAGGACTTTCGTTTTTTAGTATTTAAGCATAAACCAATCGAAAGAGATAAGTAGAGCATATAACAGCATCAAAGAATAAAAAAATCAATCTAAGTCTAACCATTTTAATAACAAAAAGGTTGTAGCTGTAACAGGATTCTGACTTTAGCATATATAGAAGGTCAACGAGATAGCACGAGTCTTTCCATGCACAGATTCTACAATAACTACAAATATAATTTAATATTATACGTACTAAAATTAAACCCCACAACTTTTTGTAGAGACAAGTAATTGCAACTTAGTTAACGTGTTAATTAATTAGTTAGTGCTGGCAATTTTTGCGTAGTTTCATCTGCTATATATCCAAACAATGAGGAAGTGTTTGTAGTAATAATATTATCCAAGTATAATTTTTGGGTATACTCTACTGTCCATGGAGTTGCCAAGATAAATATATATGTGATTAATGATTTAACACCTTGTTTGTAAATAAATGATCCTTTTCATTAAATATTCTATATTTAGCTAATAAATTATTAAGTCAGATAGGAAAGGAGGAAAACTTGAGTGTATCAAAGATAGGTATACTAGATCTTGTGGGTGCAATTTCAATTAGTCAGATAAAGCCAAATTAAAATTCTAATTAACAGTTGAAATTTTCTTTGTGCAAGACTTAAGGCATTAAATAAATAGATGAAAGAAGTGTGTGTCTTGCTTCAATTATTTTCTTGTCCCTTGAGTTGTTTGCTGACGAATCCTACCAATAAAACACGATTGCTTTTTCTTTTTCTTCAACTTACGAATGAGAGTCGAGGTAATTATCTTTAATGAAGAGAACAACATAGGGTCTAAGTGCAGCACATGTACACCTAATACGTCCATATCTTTTGAGACTCAGTGCTTAAATACTAGTGTTAACATATTTTGAAGAGATCTCGTAATTAATAACAAATATTCTACAAAATATTTGATGCCAATATTCTCTTCACATCCTTTCCAAAATGTCTAAATGTCATTAAATATGAATAGTTGCATTTTGGTATTCACTCGATAACAAGAAATTGTCTAAATGTCATTAAATTTCATATTAACTTGCATAAATGCAACTATCCATATTTTAATACAATTAAAAGTTAAACAAATTCGAAAATACCAAAATTACCCCCAGCATTTTTGAATTTTTTTATGACATATGGGATTCTAACCTCTAACCTATCGGATCGATCGATTGAACGTGAGTCGAGCCCAAAGCATATGACAACTCGACTCGCAGAGAAAACAAAGGGAGAGCGACGAGGCAACGAACCCTAAACCAATTTTCCCGTTTTCTATAACTCTAAAATGTATATTAAGGCACTGTAAACAACGTATAACTAAAATCGAGAGCATAAACAATTCCCAATCGAGTAAGGCACTGTAAAAAAAAATATAACTGAAATCGAGAGCATAAAAAATTAAATAAAGATTCATGAAATCGATAGCATAAACAAATTCACCCAGAAAGTTCAGAACAAAATATCCCAGAAAAACAAATTCAGACTCTTAAATATCCCTAATAAACAAATTCAGAACAAAAACTAACAACATCGACAAAATATCCCAAAAAACAAATTCATGAAATTGACAGCATCAACAAAATATCCCTTATGCCACTTCTCCATCATTTGGTGCTGACACTGAGCGTTCTCTCCTGTGCCGCTTTCTGCAAGAGAATACAACCAGAAATTATTTTTAGTCAGCAAATCAGACTTAAATCATAAGTTAGCCATGAACAGAATTAGCCAAAATAGGTTTTAAATCAGAACAGAAATATAATCAAATCTGTCCAGACCAGCTCATATCAGACCAGACCAGAAACTGGAATCTGATCAGAACATAAACTTAATTAGAATGAATTATCAGTTGCAGAACAGAAACTGTACTATACATATTGAAATTTAATCAGCTGCAGAACATCAATCCATCAGGTGCAAAACTGAAAAGGAATTGATACTCAACCTGTATGGGTGGGTGAAAAGAGCCAAAAAAAAATAGTAGTAAACAGACTTTATGGGTGGCTGTTTACTACTATTGAAATTTGAACTATTTTTGATAATTTCTAATTTCTACTACTTAGTAAACAGCCAAAAAAAAAAATAGTTCAAAGGTATGGGTGGGTGAAAAGAGGCTTCTACAGGTAATTTAGTCCTTTGCATTAACATATATTTTATTGATACTCAACCGATTTTTCTAATAATAAAAATTAAATTAATTAATTATATTTAGACAAAAATATTATTTGAAAAGCTTCAAAAATAAAAAAAATTAATGCAACTCCTTAGCACTTTTTGGAATTGTATTTGTAGTTGATTTAGTAGGTACTCTATTAAGTATATATATTGTAGTCTTTAAGATTTTCTCAAACAAATTTTTAGGTTGAGTTGTACGAGCAATTATACTTCTCATCAAGTCTTTAAGAGTGTAATTGTGCCTTTCAACAATATCGTTCATTGCAGGTGTGCCCGATAATGCATACTAAGGTACAATCCTACACTCTTATAATATTCACCACCAAGGTCAGATTTGACAGACTTTATGTGTTTGTTAAGTTGTAACTCAACTTCTGCTTTAAATATAATCATATCTTGAATAATCGTCTATTAATGTGACATAATATTGTGACCAGTTCTAGTGACCTTTAGAAAATGACAACATATTATCAATATGTATCAGTTATAAGACATCATTATATCTTTTGACATCATAATTGTGTTTATTATTTTGTTTTTTCTTTATGCAATTTACACATTCATGTATGTTTGTGAGATTTAAAGGTTGAAGAATATAATTTGACACAAGTCGTTCAATTCTTTTCATAGAAATATGTCCTAAATGCTTCTGTCATGATGTTGCTGAATTCTCTTTAGTTAATTTATGTTTTCTAGTATCAGTGTGTAGTGCCCCTGAATGTGAAGTATTTATATCTAGAAAATAAAAATTATCATAAGAAGATAAATAACCAAAAGCGACTTGTTTTGAATTTTTAAGAAAACTGAAATTTCTATTACTAAATGAACACACATACCCTTTCTTATCCAAATAAGAAATAGAAACTAGGTCTAGGTTCCTTCTGAATGATAGAACTGTTAGTTTGTAATAATCTAGAAGTCAATAAAACGATAAATTATCATAAAGCTTTGTTCTTGAATTGAGTGATTAATAAACTGTCATTTTGTTACCTTCAGTATTATTGAATTTATGAATCATTCCTTTATCTGACTTGAGTCAATAACTGGAATTGTGAAACTTCATAATACAGATGATATATACTCTTAAAAGTTTCTAACCAAGGTAATTAGCAGGAACACTAATTTACCGTTACAAGGTTAGAATGTGGATTAAAAGATGGTTAAGTTTTACAAACCATAGACATGAGATGTCGTTTTAATCATATAAATACATGTTAGAAGAACATGGTATTTGACAGACCTCGAATGAAACATTAAATGGAATTGTGTACGTGTCATTAATGTTTTCATTCAGTGTTAAGTTCTAAAGTATGAGGTATTCATCTTTCCTACTAAGAGATGTGTATGTGTGATTGTTATCTAACGATGTCGGTAAAACGCAGTCATAACGGTAGCTTTTCGGTATACATAACTTAGTTGAGGTAGTGATGATTTACTGAAAATACTATTGTTCCTCGTATCTTGATACGAGTTACAGTATCGCTGGACCCCTTGATAGGGTAAGATTATCTGCATGCGGTATAATTACAAGAGTAATTATATTTGATAAGTCTGCTTAAGATCGAGAAAATATTAAGTTTGCAAGAATGACACACACCTACCTTGAAACTAATCTGATACTGTGAGACGAAAGAATTAACACGACTAAAATGTTTAGTGGATCGTGATATTGCATAAGTACAACATCGCATGTGTAATTGGATGGTCATAGCGCAGATGTCAGATGCCTCCTATGATTATAGAAATTAAAATGGTTTTAATTCTATTTACCAACATAACACATATCCTATTGGGTCACACCGCATAGGAGCTAAATCAGAGAATCTTAATGATTAATTATAAATGGTTATAATTAATATTAAGATGATTATAATTAATTATATATGATATGATTAAATTATATATGTCATATAAGATGACAAGCAAAACAACGGTTGAATTTATAGACGTATACGATACGTTGTATAAAATCATACCGCAACCAAACAAATACCAAATCCTGAGAAATATAATTGTTGAGAACAATTATATGTTTATGTATATTTATATATATTTAATTTAGATTTTAATTATAGATTATGGTTTTGAATTTGGGATGAAAGTCATGATCAAATTAAAACCTTAATTAAAAATTAATTAAAATCTTAATTAAAAATAAATAAATAAATATAAAAATAAAAAAATATTAAGGTCGGCATGTTTGAATAAAGGAATTTTTAATAAAAAAATTCCATGTCATCATGCTTATCCTTAAGGGTATTTTTGAAAATTCACTTTTTCCAAGGGTTTATTTGTAAAAATGTAACCTCCTCATTTTCCTATAAATAGAGGGGTAGGGGGAGAGAGAAAGAAGCACCAAAATCGACTCGGACTCGTTAACTCGGATTCGTATCGATAAATATACTTTCTCTCTTTCTCGTATACGGTTGTTTACGGGATTCGAAAAATAGTATTTTTGTGTTAGAGCGGTATTCCATATTTTGGATAACTGCGATCACGAAGATATTTTATTTAGTCCGTATCTCGGTGAATAATGTTTTTGCGGGATATCGCAGCTTTCGATATTTCTGCCAGAAGAAGTAAGCCGGTCTCTAGTCGTCCTGGTGGACATTTGGTAGAGGTATCAGACGTCTGATACTCCGGGGAGAAGAGCGTCTGTGATTCGATCTTCCGAGTCTTCTGCTGTCCAATTCGAATTTGGATCAAGGTATTAATGTTATATTAATCTATTTAATTTGTAAGTAGATTAAAGTTTTAGAATTCAGTTAAGGAGTAGATATGTTTAAGGATTAAGTAGGGTTTTGATGTTAGGGATAAACGGGAGGTGGACACCCTCTGTGGTTTATCCGACATACCTCGCTTAATCCTCGGCTTAAGTCAGACGTAAAATTTTTGTTTTATCGTC
This sequence comes from Eleocharis quinqueflora, assembly GCA_964058865.1. Taxonomy (NCBI): domain Eukaryota; kingdom Viridiplantae; phylum Streptophyta; class Magnoliopsida; order Poales; family Cyperaceae; genus Eleocharis; species Eleocharis quinqueflora. The sequence continues at coordinate 382,651 of CAXKVX010000284.1, read as the reverse complement.
TTTCCGCTGCTTAGGCCAATTGACGGGTTTTGAACTGTTCGTAACCCAACAGTGGTATCAGAGCACCGAGCTCTCCCGCTAATTGATTTTCTAAAAGTTATAACTTATGCAAATTAAGTGCATATAACGCACATCGGTTTAATTCTTTGAATTGCAGCTTAAGTCCAAAACCGAAATGAAATGAGATTTCCTCGGTTCGGTTTTACCGACTGAGAAAGTTAAATGTGATTTAAGCTTTCTGTATGTTTTATTTAAATTTTCGTTTTATAACACTTTCAACCGCGTTTGAGTATATCTAAGAATGTGATGAAGCAATAGAGTACCCAAAGTAAGAACTATTAATCTCCACCCGTAAGAGATAAAAGGTTATGACACGAGAGGTGTCTTAGGACTCTTTCGTCTGATCTCTTTTACGTGTCCTGATTAGCTGGCCCAAACGAGGACTTTATCACGTTACCAAATTACTCAGATGTTTTTGAAATAGCAAAATGTAACTCTTTCACATTTCGAAAACCTTCGGATAAGTAAAGTAAATTGAGGAGTGTGATGAAGCAATAAAGTACTCAAAGTAAGAGCTGTTGCGCGTACGATGAGAAAGAAGGTTCTGTCTAGGAAAGATTAGAACTAATAAGGTCCCCGGTGACCCTAATCTTTCTTGGGAGTCCCTTTCCATAATACGACATCAGACCCAAATGGGGACTTTGTCACATTACTAATTGCTTTATGGACTGGAAAGAATATCTGTTTGCAAAATCATATAAATTGTTTATGTGCTTTTAAACGGTATAAATGAGAACTGAGCATTGCTGCGAGATAAAGAATTAGAAACTGATAAATGATATACCGGACCAAGTATATACGTAAATTGAGATTTACCGAGATATTACGAAATGTATAAATGAGATTTATCACTTTCAAGGAAACGTGAAAGAGCGTGATGTCAAAGATAGATTTGTGAAGGAACTCACGATGATCTTTCTGGCAAATGGTTTTTCACATATCCGTAAGAGTGTCTTACAATTAGTTTAAAGAACTGACTGCTTAACAAACGTAAGCTTCTGAAAGAGGTTTTGATGTTAGAGATAAACGGAAGGTGGACACCCTTTGTGGTTTATCTGACATACCTTTTTAGTGAAGTTTGCACCGTTAAACAGATTAACAAACGTAAGCTTATGAAAGAGGTTTTGATGTTAGAGATAAACGGAAGGTGGACACCCTTTGTGGTTTATCTGACATACCTTTTTAGTGAAGCTTGCACCGTTAAGCATAAGAAAAAGGTTCTAATGCCAAAGATAAACTGGAGGTGGATCCCCTCGGTCGTTTATCTGACATACCTTTTTAGAATGCTTACGATTTTTATATATGAAAACAAACCCACATGAATTAAGTAGTATGCCCTTCCTACTCTATCCTTCTCACACTATTGTTCATCGGTTGACGGTTCTCTACTCAGTAGGCGTCGCCTTTTACCTTTGGTGGTCAACGGTTATGTAAGACATAACGAACCAAGTAGAGTGAGGTTACTTACCAATGATTTCCAAAAACGTTTTGGGCTTGGGGCAAAGTCTTCTTTAAGAACATACGATGTTTTAACGAAACCAAGAATCACAAAGAGTTGTGATTAGCAAGATTGCTTACCTAAAATAACTAATAGCCGGGTTATGTGTAACAACTGACTCATATATTAGTGAAAATAGGGATCTTGGTCCTACTGCAAAAGGGAATAGAACAAATTTGCAATGAGAGTTTTATTATTTGAATAGAACATAACATGAACAAAGCTAAAATCTTTACTTTTAACGTTGTAGAAATATGGCTAAAGAATCGTCTATTGTATTAAGGTGAGAGAAGAAAGAATATGTCTTAAACTCACCGGTCTCTGTTGAGCCTAAGGATGGCAAAGCAGATGATGACATGAAGAAGAGTTCTTTTGTCCTCATGACCTGAGTTGGTGAGAGGAAGATAAAAAGGGCCCCAACGAAAGTGGCTTCTAAGTACAATGGCAAAGGGAAAAAGATTGCTAAACCCAATCCTCCCAAGGTAAAGGTTTCTGTTGCCTCTGACTGCGATTACTGTAAAGTAAAGGGTCATTGGAAAGGGAACTGCCCAAAGTATCTAGTGGACTTGAAGTCTGGAAATGGTTCTAAACCTTCATCCTCAGATGTGTTTGTCGTTGAAGTTAATGTTACTTCCTCTATTAATGATTGGGTATTAGATACTGGATCATGTGCTCATATTTGTTCGAATATGCAGGCACTAAAGAATAGGAGGAAGTTACGTAACAAGGAAGTACAACTCCAAGTTGGAAACAGAGCAAAGGTTGCAGCCGTAACAGTTGGAAATATAGAGTTGTATTTGCCTAGCGGGCTTGTATTGGAACTAGAAAATGTTTATTTTGTTCCTTGCATTTCCAAGAACATCATTTCAGTCTCATGTTTAGAGACGAATGGGTTCTCTTTTATTATAAAGAACAACAGTTGTTCAATATACAAAGGAGAATTATATTATGGATCCTCTTGTATGATGAATGGTCTGTATATATTGGAAATGGAAAAACTCGTGTTCAACATAACTAACAAACGACTCAAAGCGTCTCATTAAAAGCACGATTTACATGTGGCATTGTCGCCTTGGTCATATAAACGAGAAACGCATCGAGAAGTTGCATAAAGATGGACTTCTTGGAAATTTTGATCTTGAATCAATTAACACGTGCGAATCTTGTTTACGTGGAAAAATAACCAAAGCGCCTTTCTCCAAAAAGGGCGAAAGGGCAAGTGACTTACTGGGACTCGTACATACTGATGTATGCGGACCTATGAGTACTTGTACAAGAAATGATTATTCTTACTTTATCACGTTTACTGATGATTACAGTAGATACGGTTATGTCTACTTGATGAGAAATAAATCCGATTCCTTTGAAAAGTTCAAGGAATTCAAGGCTGAAGTAGAAAATCAATTAAACAAGAGTATTAAGGCCTTACGATCTGATCGTGGAGGCGAATACTTGAGTCATGAGTTTATAACGTACTTAAAAGAATGTGGAATAGTTTCACAACTCACGCCTCCAAGGACACCACAACGGAATGGTGTTTCTGAGAGACAAAACCGAACCCTGCTAGACATGGTCCGATCTATAATGAGTAATGCCACTCTTCCGAAATCTTTTTGGGAGTACGCACTAGAAACTGCGGCACAAACGATAAATATGGTCTTGTCTAAGTCAGTAGAAAAGACTCCATACGAGTTATGGTTTGGGAAAGCCCCAAATATGTCTTATCTTAAAATATGGAGTTGCGAAATATTTGTCAAACGTCCGACGTCTGGCAAACTTGATCCCAAGTCTGACAAATGCTTTTTCGTAGGATATCCTAAGGAAACGAAAGGATATTACTTCTATCACTAGGCCGAGAACAAAATAGTTGTTGCTCGTATTGGTGTATTTTGGAGAAACAGTTTCTCGCAAAAGGAAGTAGTGGGAGTAATGTAATACTTGAAGAAATTCGAGATACATCTTACAATACAGTATCTGAACGAGATCAGATTAATCCACCACTTGATACTTCGGTTGAAGAGCATCTGGAAGAATCAAATCCACAAGTAGTTGTGGAGGAGGTTCTAGTCCCGAGCTCAAGTACTTCAACGCAAGTTGAAGTAGAACCAAATCCGCAAATAGTTGCAGATCAGGTTCAACAACCCGAAGGTCAAGTGCTACGTAGGTCTGCAAGGATAGTCCGAGCACCTGAGAGGTACTTGGGACTGCACGAGGTCTCAATATATGATACTGAAGATCCTATGACCTATGCGGAAGCAATAGATAGGCCCGACTCTGATAAATGGCTAGAGGCCATGGAATCCGAAATACAATCCATGTATGACAACACGGTGTGGAACCTAGTTGTGCCATTTGATGGGGTGAAACCCATAGCAAACAAATGGATTTTTAAAAGAAAAACAGACATGGATGGTAAGTTGACTGTATACAAAGCACGGTTGGTTGCGAAAGGTTTCAAACAAATTCAAGGAGTTGATTATGATGAAACTTTTTCGCCGGTGGCTATGTTTAAGTCAATTCGGATACTCCTAGCAATTGCCGCATTTCATGATTATGAAATATGGCTGATGGATGTCAAAACCGCCTTCTTAAATGGAAATTTAGAAGAGGATGTGTATATGACACAACCTGAGGGTTTTGAGGATCCAAAGAATGCTAGGAAGATATGCAAGCTTCGTAAATCAATTTATGGATTGAAGCAAGCATCACGGAGTTGGAATCTTCGGTTTGACGAAAAAGTCAAAAAGTTTGACTTCGTCAGATGCAAAGAAGAACCGTGTGTGTATAGAAAAACTAGTGGGAGTGCCATCGCCTTTTTAATCTTATATGTAGATGACATACTCCTAATGGGAAACAATATTCCTATGTTGTAAAAGGCTAAGTCTTCATTAAAAAAAGTGTTCTCGATGAAGGACTTAGGCGAGGCTATCTATATACTAGGCATAAAGATCTATCGTGATAGATCGAAAACACTTATAGGATTAAGTCAAAGCATGTACATTGACAAAGTGCTAAATAGATTTAGCATGCAGGATTCTAAGAAAGGATTCCTGCCAATGAATCATGGTGCGCAGCTTAGCAAGACTCAGTGTCCTTCGACAACTGATGAGCGAAGCATAATGAGTAGTGTGCCATACGCTTTGGCTATAGGCTCTATCATGTACGCTATGTTGTGCACTCGCCCTGATGTCTCGTACGCTTTAAGTGTGACGAGTAGGTATCAGGCTAATCCAGGCATGGAGCACTAGAATGTCGCAAAGAATATCCTTAATTACTTAAGAAGAACTAAGGATATATTTCTCGTCTATGGTGGTGACTCAGAGCTCGTGATAAACGGTTACACAGATGCAAATTTCCAAACTGATCGAGATGATTCGAGATCACAGTTCGGGTACGTGTTCATACTCAACGGAAGGGCTGTGAGCTGGAAGAGCTCAAAGCAGGAGACTACAGCAGACTCAACAACCGAAGCTGAGTACATAGCTGCATCCGAAGCAACAAAAGAAGGATTCTGAATCAAGAAGTTACTTAGCGAACTTGGAGTGGTTCCCAGTGCTCAAGGACCTGTGGACCTCTATTGTGATAACAATGGAGCTATAGCTCAGGCCAAAGAACCGAGATCGCACTCGAGATCCAAGCATGTTTTACGACGTTATCACCTGATACGAGAAATCGTAAATAGAGGTGATGTAAAGATATGTAGAGTTGACACAGCCAACAACACAGCTGATCCACTCACGAAACCTCTTCCTCAAACCAAGCACCAGTTGCATACAACTTCTATGGGTCTGAGACACATAGGAGATTGGTTATGAGTTTTTCTTTAGATCTATGAGATTTTTTGAAACTTAGAGATTCGTGTAACTAGAGCCTAAGATGATTGGCTTCTAGCTTAAGTGGGAGATTGTTAGTTTGTAATAATCTAGAAGTCAATAATACGATAAATTATCATAAAGCTTTGTTCATGAATTGAGTGATTAATAAACTGTCATTTTGTTACCTTGAGTATTATTGAATTTATGAATCATTCCTTTATCTGACTTGAGTCAATAACTGGAATTGTGAAACTTCATAATACAGATGATATATACTCTTAAAAGTCTCTAACCAAGGTAATTAGCAGGAACACTAATTTACCGTTACAAGGTTAGAATGTGGATTAAAAGATGGTTAAGTTTTACAAACCATAGACATGAGATGTCGTTTTAATCATATAAATACATGTTAGCAGAACATGGTATTTGACAGACCTCGAATGAAACATTAAATGGAATTGTGTATGTGTCATTAATGTTTTCATTCAGTGTTAAGTTCTAAAGTATGAGGTATTCATCTTTCTTACTAAGAGATGTGTATGTGTGATTGTTATCTAACGATGTCGGTAAAACGCAGTCATAACGATAGATTTTCGGTATACATAGCTTAGTTGAGGTAGTGATGGTTTACTGAAAGTACTATTGTCCCTCGTATCTTGATACGAGTTACAGTATCGCTGGGCCCCTTGATAGAATAAGATTATCTGCATGCGGTATAATTACAAGAGTAATTATATTTGATAAGTCTGCTCAAGATCGAGAAAAGATTAAGTTTGCAAGAATGACACACACCTACCTTGAAACTAATCTGATACTGTGAGACGAAAGAATTAACATGACTAAAATGTTTAGTGGATCGTGATATTGCATAAGTACAACATCGCCTGTGTAATTGGATGGTCATAGCGCAGATGTCAGATGCCTCCTATGATTATAGAAATTAAAATGGTTTTAATTCTATTTACCAACATAACACAGATCCTATTGGGTCACACATCATAGGAGCTAAATCAGAGAATCTTAATGATTAATTATAAATGGTTATAATTAATATTAAGATGATTATAATTAATTATATATGATATGATTAAATTATATATGTCATATAAGATGACAAGCAAAAACAACAGTTGAATTTATAGACGTATACAATACGTTGTATAAAATCATACCGCAACCAAACAAATACCAAACCCTGAGAAATATAATTGTTGAGAACAATTATATGTTTATGTATATTTATATATATTTAATTTAGATTTTAATTATAGATTATGGTTTTGAATTTGGAATGAAAGTCATGATCAAATTAAATCCTTAATTAAAAATTAATTAAAATCTTAATTAAAAATAAATAAATAAATATAAAAATAAAAAAATATTAAGGTCGGCATGTTTGGATAAAGGAATTTTTAATAAAAAAATTCCATGTCATCATGCTTATCCTTAAGGGTATTTTTGAAAATTCACTTTTTCCAAGGGTTTATTTGTAAAAATGTAACCTCCTCATTATCCTATAAATAGAGGGGTAGGGGGAGAGAGAAAGAAGCACCAAAATTGACTCGGACTCGTTAACTCGGATTCGTATCGATAAATATACTTTCTCTCTTTCTCGTATACGGTTGTTTACGGGATTCGGAAAATAGTATTTTTGTGTTAGAGCGGTATTCCATATTTTGGATAACTGCGATTCATGAAAATATTTTATTTAGTCTGTATCTCGGTGAATAGTGTTTTTGTGGGATATCGCGGCTTTCGGTATTTCTGGCAGAAGAAGTAAGCCGATCTCTGGTCGTCCTGGTGGACATCTGGTAGAGGTATCAGACGTCTGATACTCCGGGGAGAAGAGCGTCTGTGATTTGATCTTCCGAGTCTTCTGCGGTCCAATTCGAATTTGGATCAAGGTATTAATGTTATATTAATCTATTTAATTTGTAAGTAGATTAAAGTTTTAGAATTGAGTTAAGGAGTAGATCTGTTTAGGGATTAAGTCGGGTTTTGATGTTAGGGATAAACGGGAGGTGGACACCCTCTGTGGTTTATCCGACATACCCCGCTTAATCCTCGGCTTAAGTCAGACGTAAAATTTTTGTTTTACGGTCTTTTCGCTGCTTAGGCCAATTGATGGGTTTTGAACTGTTCGTAACCCAACAGGAACCACTAGTGCATCAAAATACAAATAAAAGTCAGTTCTCCATAATAATCTAAAATTTTATATTCCTTCAACTTCAACCTTCCTCTTGTCTCCTACATAAATATAGTGCTCAGCCACACTTGGCTTGCGGGGGTTTAGGTAGTCCAACATAGATATACTGATGTTAGATGCTGCAACTGAATCAATCCAACAAGAATATCTAGATACAGTACTTAAATTAACTTCATAACAAACTAAGTCAAGACATATAACTTTCTTCTTCAATCACATATTGTAGTTGATGCAGTATTTCTTAATGTGTATCGGCTTCTTGCAAAAGCGACAAACGACCTTATCTTCTGATTTTTCAGAAGTATTATCCTACTTTTGCTCTTTGTATTGTTGTTTGCAGCTTCTTCTAGTCTTGCGCTTAATTTTTTCTCCTTTGAGCCAGGTGCTGCCATATGAGCTTCATCTCCCTTATTTATTTTTTGTCTCTCCTCCTCCCACACTAACTGAGTCTCAAGCTCAGTCACTATTCAAGTTTCTTTCATGCAGTTGTATGTCATGTTGAATTGACCAAATGAGAATGGAAGAGACATGAAAATATACTCAATGAGAAGATCATGAGAGATGTTGAAACTATGCGCCTTACGTGCATGTTGGAGCTAAACCATCTTAGTGATATGCCTCCTGACACCAATTTTGTCTTTGTACTTACTGGTGGTAAGTTTGACCATGAGTGTACGAATGTCTGCCTTTTTACTCATCGCAAACTTTTCATCCAATGCTTTCAGATATTCTATAGTACCATACTCTTTATCAACTTCACGGTCATGATGCACAATCTATCACAATCATCCCATTTCTCTATGTCAGCCTTTTATTTTGGTGTTGTCACCCCATCTTTATCATCTAGCTTAGGGCGATCATAATGAAATGCACAATCATACATCATCATCCCCGAAAATAATCTAAGTTTTCATATCCAATGCTTAAAATTTATCCCAGTTAGAGCTGAAATTTGATTTAGATTTGTCATAGAGTCTGAATAAAAATTAGAACAAGAAAATTATTAGATTATGCGTCACATCTTTATCCTTGATCATAATTTCAAATATCTATTTAAATGCCTTAAAGGCTCTAATTTCTCCATTAATTTCATAATTAAACCGAAAATACCAGCCAGCCAAACACATCTTCAGAAGCAATCAATACTCTTAGATATCTTGGTGTTATGTATAAAGTATTCTCAAATGAACTCTTTTGTCTTTCAGTCATTGGGCCAGAATGACATATTCACGTTCTAATGACCCGGCCAGTCAAGTGGAATAGGTGGGTCACAAACGGACTAGGTGCACAAAACTCCAAATATTTTTATAAGACATCATTGGCATATAGTTTGTCAGTGCATTTCTTTATACACCTTCTCTATGTTCACAACAATTTCTATGAAAAGTAAAACTTCATTTTGGGGGCACGAAAACCATATCTTTGTGGGCCGCAACAATTGCATGTCAATTCAAATGTTTATGCAGAGTTTTGCACAATAGTTTGTAGGCTGGAAAATTCTTGCGGACCGCAAACTATTTCTTGTCAGATCAATTTTCTCCATACAATTTGCACAACTGTTTGCGGGCTGCAAAATATTCTTGTGGGTCGCAAGAATCACGACCGGTTCAAATAAAGAAGGCTTGTGGATAGCAAACTTTTTTTTGTAGGTCGCAAACAGTGCATAAAAAATTTGCAATTCGAATTTTAAACCTTAATTGTTGCATAATTTTCAAATTTTGACTTTATTTACAAATTAATTATTTAGAAACATTAATAGACTAAGATCTTGACTAATATCATTTTCAATATCGCATAAAAGATGAGAAATTTGATAAACCTCACGATTCTAATCCAAAAATGCCCAAAATAATTAAAGTAAATACAAAAAATTGAATAAATCCTTTGCAACAATTAAAATTCGATACAATCACACGAAAACAATGGAACATTAAATCCTCGAATATTATTACAGTACCCTAAATCTCACACATATTGGCTCTAATACCACTTGTTGGTGCAATTTCAATTAAGTAAAGCCAAAATCGAAATCCTAATTAAATATTTGCAATTTTCTCTGTGTAAGACATAAGCATTAAAATAAATAGCGGAAGCATGAACTTAATTTCCATCTTCTTGATGTCCTTGTAGATGAAAGAAGTATGTGTCTTGATGTAATCATTTCCTTGTCCCTTGAGTTGTTCTCTGACGGGTCCTTCCAAAGAAACCCGGGTGATCTTTCTTTTCCTTCGACTTACGAATGAGAGTCCAGATAATTTCCTTTAATGAAGAGAGCAACATAGAGTCTAAGTGCAGCACATGCACACCTAACACACTTGTATCCTTTGGAGACCCAACGCTTAAATACCAGCATTAATGCATCTTGGAGAGATCTCGTAATTAATAGCAAATATTGTAGAAAATATTTAATGCCAATATTCTATCCAAATCATTTCCAGAGTATGTGCGCAACTGCTTAAAACGTGTACACAAAATATGGTATGATTTTCATAGCAAGTCAAGAAAGTATCAGCCAAACAAGATAACAATTTTGCCTCTCAGATTAGATCCTTGCGAACTACAAGGATCTTTTCCTTGGTCGCATTTTGTTTGGTTTCTTGATCCAAAATCAATTGAATTGGTTCAAATAATTTTATTGGAATTTACCTCAAAACTAGCATTAGTTAAATCAATTACAATTGGCCCATCAACAATTATAATTAATTTACTTTGATTTTATATGTATTCGTATTCGAAACTTTAGCGAAAGACGTATTATGTCATTCTTTAATTAATCACATTTATATGACATATATTATATTACTCAATGTAATATTAGCAACAATACTTGATATATTAATCATAAAATCCGCCTACATATTATAATCGAATAATTCGGAGTAACTCAAAGCATCTTATCTATCTTGCACCCTAATTTTTTTCCAAGAAGAAATGTCCACTTCTTTGTTTAAACTGAGATGCCACTGGAATATACTTCCTTGTTATGATCATGCATGTGTTAACTTTATAAATTGATAAAAGGTCAGACTGGAAGCACAGACACAGTAAGAATCGAAATTTATTCTTTAATGATATAGACTACGTGGTTTCATGTTACACCATGAATCAACCGTGTCCAGTTTAGGTGCTTTATTGGCGCAGACGTTAGTTTAATTAATTTTGCATGAATCAAGAAACACACAACCAATTATGTATGAAATATATCTATGCATGATTGGCCTGATCAATTTCCATTCACACTGTACGAAAGATGGTTATCGTGCATGCAATATATTTTAATTAGCACCTTATGATATCATGCACATGTCACTTTAATCGGCGTGCTGCGTCATACGCAGAATTAGAGGCATATTCAGAATTTTCGTGATCAGGAAGCAAGATTTATATTTTTTTTTCAGGGAGACAATAAAATGATGTAGATTTTTAAATATACATAATTATTTTGCAAAAAAATTTAACAAATCGTAAAATACAAATGATTATTTTAGAAAACTTTTCTGGAGGGCACTTGCCTCCTGCTGCAATGTGCATGCATCCGCCTTGCGCAAAACATATGATAATTCAATTTTATTTCATTTTTTCTTTGACAAATTTGTAGCGTAGCAATTATAAAACAGATAGATAGATAGCAAGAGTTGAACTTCAATTTTTATTCGAGCATCACCAAGCATGTATATAATTTTGCATATTGAATAAAGAATTGATCTTTGATAATTTTCATTTCACTCACAATTATCTATTACAGAGAGTATCGTATATCTATATATAGCTGATACATTTGAATGGAACAGTAACATAACAAACTTCCTAACAAACTCCTATTCAACTCTCCAGTTCAGTAGAAATGGATGTGTCCATTTCTTTAATTCTAACACACCCCCTCAAGTTCAGCTGATTTGGAACAAACAGTGAGCTTGTTCCGTAGTTCCTGAAACCTTGATTTCGATAAACTCTTGGTCAAAACATCAGCTATTTGATCATTTGAACAGATAAAGTGAATGGTTAACTGTTTTGCTGCTAGTTTTTCCCTAACAAAATGGTAATCCAGCTCTATGTGTTTAGTCCTAGCATGGAATACAGGGTTTACTGCTAGGAATGTGGCGCTTAAATTGTCACACCACAGGGATGGCAGGGTTTTGGGTTTGATCTTTAGTTCTTTGAGAAGTGATTGAATCCAAATGAGTTCAACTGTTGTGATTGCCATTGATCTGTATTCAGCTTTAGTAGAGGATCGTGAAACAGTGTTTTGCTTTTTAGATGACCAGGATATCATGTTGTTGCCTAAGAAAATTGCAAAGCCACTGGTGGATCTCCTGTCATCTGGGCACCCTGCCAAGTCAGCATCACAGTATGCTTGAATCGAAAAATCATTAGTTTGCTGTACTCTAAGTCCCATGTCAATAGTGCCCTTGATATACCTGAGTATCCTTTTGACAGCTTGCCAGTGAAGAACTGATGGTTGACTGAAAAACTGTGAGACTTTGTTTACTGAGAAGGTGAGGTCTGGCCTTGTAATTGTAGCATATTGCAACATCCCCACCACTGTTTTATAGGTAGTAGGATCATCCAAAGGTTGTCCATCATGTTTGGATAGTTGAGCACCTGATTGAAGGGGAGTTGCACATGGTTTTGCACCAATCATGGATGTTTTCTCAAGAATTGTATGAAGATATTGTGTCTGATTGAGGTGTAGTCCCTGTGAGTTCCTCACAACTTCAATTCCTAGAAAATAAGATAGTGATCCAAGGTCCTTGATAGAAAACTGAGAGCTTAGTCTTTGCTTGAGCTAAGTTATGGCTGATTCTTTATTTCCTGTGACAATAATATCATCTACATAGACTAACACATAGATTAGAGTGGTTTCATCTTGAAAGATAAATAGAGAGTGGTCAGTTTGAGCAGCATGAAACTTTTCAGAAGTGAGAAATGTCTTGAGTTTTTGAAACCAGGCTCTAGGCGCTTGTTTTAAACCATAGAGGGCCTTTTTGAGCTTGCACACAAACTGAGGAGCATGAGAGGCAGTAAACCCTGGGGGTTGATGCATATAAACCGTTTCTTCTAATTCCCCATGGAGAAAAGCATTATTAACATCTAATTGGTGCAATTCCCAATTCTGAGATAGGGCAATGGTCAAAACAGTTCGAATAGTGGTTGATTTGATTACAGGGCTGAATGTTTCAAAATAGTTAACTCCTTCTTCTTGGCTATATCCTTTAGCCACTAGTCTTGCTTTATACCTCTGAATTGTACCATCAGATTTCTTTTTTATTTTGAAAAGCCATTTGCATCCTATGACATTTGTATTGGTAGGAAGGGGTACCAAGTCCCATGTTCCATTATGAGCTAAAGCACTGAGTTCATCTGCCATAGCCTGACGCCAGTGAGGAGATTTGATGGCTTGAGTGTAGCAAGTTGGTTCAATTTCATCAGCTATTGGGGATAAAAGATGTTTGGTGGTTGTATAAATGTGATGATTAGGAAACTGTTTTGCTTTGAGTGAGTTTGTTTTGAGTCTTGTGAGCATGTGATGTTTGTTTTGAGGTAGATGGAGCATCACTATGTGTAACAGATACATCAGAATCTGAAGTTGTTGAAACAGGCATTGGTAGTGTAGGTTCTGAGATTGGTGGCAAGGGTATAATGGTCAAATGTTGAGGGATAGGTGACTGTGAAGTATTTGAAGCACTAGATAAGATTTTTGTAAAGGGAAATTCCTTCTCATTGAATACCACATGCCTAGAAATGTATACCCTTTTTGATTGGATGTGAAAACACCTATACCCTTTGTGTATGGTGGAGTAACCCATGAAAACACACAGCTCAGACCTGTGTTCCAGTATGTGTGAGTTGTAAGGTTTGAGGAGAGGAAAACAAGCACACCCAATGATCTTGAGAAAATTGTAGTCAGGTTTTTCCTTAAATAGTTTCTCAAAGGGTGAAATTGGTGAGGTATGCTGATGAGGGGGCCTATTAATTACAAAGTTAACACTTTCAAAGATCCAATCCCAAAATTCAAGAGGTATTGAGGCATGAAACATTGTTGCAAGGCTCAGTTCAACCAGATGCCTGTGCTTTCTCTCAGCAATTCTATTCTGTTCAGGTGTGTAAGGGCAAGAAATTTGAAAGGTGCTAGAGGGATGTTTGTGTTGCAAGGGTTTGAACTCAGTTCCACCATCACATTGTATTGTTTGAATGTTACAGGATAGCAAGTTCTCAACTCTCAATTTAAAATCATCAAATATTTGTGAAACATTTGATTTAGAGGCACAGGCATAAAACCAGCTAAATCTGGTGTATTCATCAATGAAATGTATATAATATCTATTACCATTGTCTGAGGTTATAGGTGCAGGACCCCATAGGTCAGTGTGTACAACTTGTAATTGTTTAACAGCACTATTTACAACAGCTTGAAAGGGTTTCTTGTGAGCTTTTTCTTTATTACAATCATTACAGAAAGAAAAACTACTAGATGTAGAATGGAGAAGGCTATTTTTATTCAGACTAGTGAGTGTAGCAGAAGAGCAGTGAGCTAGTCTCAAATGCCAGATGTCTGGAGATACAGCTGAGGCTTGATAAACCTGATGTTGAGATTTTGGGGGTTGAATTGCATAAAGTCCTTATTGATAATGCCATGCAGTAAATCCTCTTGGTAGCTTGATCCTTTACAAAACAATCATTTGATGAGAACTCAACAATGATATTATTGTCTTTTGTCAATTGAGACACACTCAGTAAATTTCTGGTAATGGTTGGCACATGTAACACATTGGTGAGTTTCAAATGACCTTGATTGGTTTTTAAAATTGCAGTGCCAATGTGAGAGATACACAAACCTGTCCCATTGCCTATATGCACAGTATCTGAGCCTTTATACTACTGAGAGGAGGAGAGATTATTAATGTCAGGAGTGACATGTGTTAAGGCACCAGAATCAATGTACCATGTAGCAACATCAGTAGGTAGAGAAGTTGGTTGAGCAATCAATGCTTGATGTTTTTGATCAGATGAGCCCTGAGGCTGTTGAGTTGAGATGCTAGAGTATTTGAGATTAAATCGATGGTAACAGTCAGCAGCAGTGTGTCCTGGCTTGAGGCAGATCTGACATGACACTGAACTATTTGAGTAATTCTGAGAGTATCTGCCTCTGCCTCTACCTCTATTCCAATTAGATCTGGAGTTACTATACTGACCAGGGTTATTTTTGAAATATCCACTATTCTTATTGTTAGAAGTATGAGTGAAGTTCACCTTAGGTTCTTTTGTATCAGTACCCGTGGTTTGAGTTGCAAGAAGTGCTGTAGTATTGGAATTGATCTTTTGACTAGCTTGAATTCTAGCTTCATGGGCAAGAAGTAAGCTTTGAAGTTCTAGCATGGATGCTGCTGTTGATCTCATTGCAAAGGCTGTGACAAATGCCTCATACTCCACTCCTAGGCCTTGAAGTGTGTATAATACCAGATCTTGATCAGAAATAGGTGATCCAACAGATCTCAATCGATCTGCCAAACTTTGCATCTGTTGAATGAATTGAATGCAAGAAGAGGATCCTTTTCTTGAAGTTTGAAGTAACAGCTTCAGTTCTAGCACTTTTGCCAGAGATTGAGATGAATTGAGTTGGTGAAGTTGTTGCCAGAGTTGAGAAGATGTTTCAGCATTAAGCACTTGAGCCAAGACTGGAGCTGAGATTGAGATAAAGAGCCATGCTAAGATCAATTGATCTTGCTGATTCCACCTGATAAAATATGGATTTGGAAGGGACTCTCATGTGCTTGAACTGATGAAACGATCTGGCGGGGTTCTTGATCCATCGACAAAACCAAGAAGATCATGTCCTCTTAGCACATGCAAGATTTGAGATTTCCACAGTAAATACTTGTCTTGATTTAGCGTCGTATCAATTTGATGCGAGAACTGAATTGGATGTTCAACTCGAGAGCCAGTGAGAGGAAGACTGGTAGGCTGGATCGACATTGTTATTGCAAGAGATGAGACAGGAGAAAGAAGATCAAGGAGAAGAGCGTTTGCTCTTTTGTCACTCTAATACCATGAATAAAGAATTGATCTTTGATAATTTTCATTTCACTCACAATTATCTATTACAGAGAGTATCGTATATCTATATATAGCTGATACATTTGAATGGAACAGTAACATAAAAAACTTCCTAACTAACTCCTATTCAGCTCTCCAGTTCAGTAGAAATGGATGTGTCCATTTCTTTAGTTCTAACACATATGTAAAATATGAGATCTTTTATTATCATGTCTATAATTTAGATAACTTATTAAAATAATGGACTTACTAACAGCTCCTTTATACTTCTCCTTCTCCACTAGAAGACAAAACAATTAATGCTCTGCTATGTTCGCTTCCGTTTTGCTCTGTTCGGTCCACTTCGTCTGCTTCATTGCATGTCTTTATATTTAGGACTAAAGTATTTATATTACTGCAAGTCTTTATTTTTTGTTGCAAGTCTTTATATTAGAAAAATTGCACTAATTTTTCAGCAAATTTAAATATAAAGACTTGCATATAATAATATATAGACTTTATATTAGAAATTTTTCAGCAATTTTGTTGCGAGTTTAAAAATAAAGACTTTAAACCTAAATATAAAGACATGAAGGAGAGCGGACAGAACAGAGCATTAAGAGGTGGAGAGAGTGATTGGAGCATTGGGCGATGAGCAGATGCAGAGGAGCTGACTATCGAGAGGTGAGGGTGAAGGTGGAGTCGAGTGTCGAGCTTGAGAGGTATTGATGACTATGGGCTGTGGCGGTGTGGCCTGTGTAGAATTAAGAGGTGGAGTCAAGTCGATTGTCCATACTAGAGAGGGACGAAGGGTCATTTAGGCTGATACGATGGCTATTTTGTAGACAATGAGAGACTTCTAGTCTGGACGAAATGGTAGTCACAGAGAAGATACCAGTGACGGTTTGGCAATTGGTGATCGGGTAAGGAAGAAGGCGATCGAGGAGATGGATTACTAAGGCAGTTTATTTGATGAGAGTGCGAACTAGGTTTAGATGAATGAGAGAGAAGTGAGCAACATAGATTTTTTTGTACTTAATACAAATTTTGGAGCCTGGTTGTCAGATAATTACAAATATTTGATGAATATTTGATAATTAATTCGGCATCTTTCGAAGATACACTCTGACCCCTATAAAAGGTCACGGGTTTCCAAACTTTAGGGGGTAACAAAGAGATCAGAATTTCTATGATTAGAGCACATATGTTGTGCATAGCTACTGTACTCTATTTATTTAAGAGTTCATACTCTGTCGAAGCGTTCGTGCTCGTCTAGAGAAAGGATAGCGCCCCCGAATCGTTTGGAAGGATCCGTCGGAAAAGACATACCGAAGAACTTCCATAGATTTAACACATCTCGATCGTCGTTTGGAAAATGAGACATGTAATCCTAATTGTCTTTAAATTGATTTAAAATTATGTATAAAGTCTATACTAGAATATACCTTCAAAGAATCTACTCATAATGTAGGTGTATACAATAACTCATAGTAACTTTAATTAAAAGAAACTAATTTTCAATAGTCAACTATATATATTTTTTAAAAATCATAGACTTTATAAAATATTTCGTAAATTTCTGTACATAATTTTTATTTAGTATTACTAAATGTCACTTAGAAATTTACTAAATTCATATGTACTAAATTTAAATTTAATAAGAATCTTTTTAAAATTTAGAATATTTATCTTTTATTTATTAGCACTAATGCTAATTATAGATAATTGCTAGATTTTATAACTAATTAAGATAATTATAGTATCTTTTATTTTTAAGTAACCATAATAATTATTATTATATATTGCCTAAATTATAATTAGTTATAGTTACTCCTAAAATTCAAAATTTGTAATCATCTAGGATTTACTAATTAGGGTAAAATCCAAATATTGAACTTTGGTAATTCTGGAAAATATGGCATGAAAACCATATCTTTGTGGGCCGCAAAGAAATCATTTCGGGCTGCAACAATTGCATGTCAATTCAAATGTTTACGCA
This sequence comes from Eleocharis quinqueflora, assembly GCA_964058865.1. Lineage (NCBI taxonomy): Eukaryota > Viridiplantae > Streptophyta > Magnoliopsida > Poales > Cyperaceae > Eleocharis > Eleocharis quinqueflora. The sequence continues at coordinate 365,039 of CAXKVX010000284.1, read as the reverse complement.
CAGTTTTGCACAATAGTGTGTGGGCTATAAAATTTTTGCGGGCAGCAAACTATTTCTTGTCAGATCAATTTTCTCCATGCAATTTGCACAGCTGTTTGCGGGCTGCAAAATATTCTTGTGGGTCGCAAGAATCACGTCCAATTCAAATAAAGATGGCTTGTGGGTCGCAAACTTTTCTTTGTATGTCTCAAACAATGCATAAAAAACCAAATAATCAAATATGGTAAAATCCATAATTTGTAATCATCTAGGATTTACTAATTATGGTAAAATCCAAATAATCAAATTTGGAAATTCTGGAAAATATGGCACAAAAACCATATCTTTGTAGGCCGCAAAGAAATCTTTTCGGGTCGCAACAATTGCATGTCAATTCAAATGTTATCGCACAGTTTTGCACAATAGTTTGTGGGCTGTAAAATTCTTGCGGGCCGCAAACTATTTCTTGTAAGATTAATTTTCTCCATGCAATTTGCACAGTTGTTTGCAGGCTGCAAAATATTCTTGTGGGTCGCAAGAATCACGGCCAGTTCAAATAAAGAAGGCTTGTGGGTCGCAAACTTTTCTTTGTAGGTCGCAAACAATGCATAAAAAATTTCCAATTCAAATTTTAAACCTTAATTGTTGCATAATTTTCAAATTTTGACTTTATTTACAAATTTAATTATTTAGAAACATTAATAGACTAAGATCTTGATTAATATCATTTTCAATATCGCATAAAAGATGAGAAATTTGATAAAACTCAAGATTCTAATCCAAAAATGCCCAAAATAATTAAAGTAAATACAAAAAAATTGAATAAATCCTTTGCAACAATTAAAATTCGATACAATCACACGAAAACAATTGAACATTAAATCCTCGAATATTATTACACCCTAAATCTCACACATATTGGCTCTAATACCACTTGTTGGTGCAATTTCAATTAAGTAAAGCCAAAATCGAAATCCTAATTAAATATTTGCAATTTTCTCTGTGTAAGACATAAGCATTAAAATAAATAGCGGAAGCATGAACTTAATTTCCATCTTCTTGATGTCCTTGTAGATGAAAGAAGTATGTGTCTTGCTTTAATCATTTCCTTGTCCCTTGAGTTGTTCTCTGACGGGTCCTTCCAAGGAAACCCGGGTGCTCTTTCTTTTTCTTCGACTTACGAATGAGAGTCGAGATAATTTCCTTTAATGAAGAGAGCAACATAGAGTCTAAGTGCAACACATGCACATCTAACACACTTGTATCTTTTGGAGACCCAACGCTTAAATACCAGCATTAATGTATCTTGGAGAGATCCCGTAATTAATAGCAAATATTGTAGAAAATATTTAATGCCAATATTCTATCCAAATCATTTCCAGAAAGTTTGGTATGATTTTCATAGCAAGTCAAGAAAGTATCAGCCAAACAAGACAACAATTTTGCCTCTCATATTAGATCCTTGCGACCTACAAGGATCTTTTCCTTGGTCGCATTTTGTTTGGTTTCTTGATCCAAAATCAATTGAATTAGTCCAAATAATTTTATTGGAATTTACCTCAAAACTAGCATTAGTTAAATCAATTATAATTGGCCCATCAACAATTATAATTAATTTACTTTGATTTTATATGTATTCGTATTCGAAACTTTAGCGAAAGACGTATTATGTCATTTCTTAATTAATCACATATATATGGCATATATTATATTACTCAATGTAATATTAGCAACAATATTTGATATATTAATCATAAAATCCACCTACATATTATAATCGAATAATTCAGAGTAACTCAAAGCATCTTATCTATCTTGCACCCTAATTTTTTTCCAAGAAGAAATGTCCACTTCTTTGTTTAAACTGAGATGCCACTGGAATATAACTAGCATATACTTCCTTGTTATGATCATGCATGTGTTAACTTTATAAATTGATAAAAGGTCAGACTGGAAGCACAGACACAGTAAGAAATTTATTCTTTAATGATATAGACTACGTGGTTTCATGTTACACCATGAATCAACCGTGATCCAGTTTAGGTGTTTTATTGGCGCAGACGTTAGTTTTTTGCATGAATCAAGAAACACAACCAATTATGTATGAAATATATCTATGCATGATTGGCCTGATCAATTTCCATTCACACTGTAGGAATTTTTCGTTATTTAATTTCATTTCAGGGCGAAACATGCATGTAACGAATGATGGTTATCGTGCATGCATTTGGTTAAGCATGCAATATATTTTAGCACCTTATGATATCATGCACATGTCACTTTAATCGGCGTGCTGCGTCATACGCAGAATTAGAGGGATATTCAGAATTTTCGTGATCAGGGAGCAAAATTTATATTTTTTTTTCAAGGAGATAAAATGATGTAGATTTTTAAATATACATGATTATTTTGTAAAAAAATTAGCAAATCATAAAATACAAATGATTACTTTAATCAGCGTGATGCGTCATACGCAGAATTAGGGACGCATGCCGCAAGACGCATGACGCATTACGCATTACGCAATAAGCATGATGCATGACCCATTACGCATGACGCATGATGCATTACTCATTATGCTCGACGAATGACGCATTACGCATGACGTATGACGCATTACGCATTACTCATTATGCTCGACGAATGACGTAGGACGAATGACGCATGAACCATGAAGCATGACGAATGACGTCCGATGAATGACGCATCACGCATGACAAATGACGCACAACGCATGCTGCATGATGCATGACGCATCGATCTTACATAACATATGTTGTCATGCTGCATGCCGCATGACGACGCATGCCGTATTACTCATTTCGCATGACGACCCATGACACATGACGCATGACCACCCATGACGCACGACAAATGACGTACGACGAATTACGCATGATGCATGACGTACCTTGTGAAGCTTGAACACAATAAGTTAAACAAGCAAAACAAGCATTAATTTAATAGTAAGCAATCGCAATGCATTTCTTTCCCAACAATTTATAATACGCATTACGAATTACGCATAATAAGTAAAACAAGCAAAACAAGCATTACGAATTACGCATAAATAATACAGTACCAGCACCATAATAATTAAAACAAGCAAAACAAGCATTAATTTAATAGTAAGCAAAATAAGCAAATATTTTTATCATTTATAAAAAGAAGCTTGAACACAATGAAAAAAATATTCAGCTGCTCTCATTTATGAGATCCTTGTCTTTCATTATTCTTTTCTTCTTGCTCATATGCTTCATGAGGGATAAGGTACCGGCTTCTATGGCTATGGATGGATCATTTTGTATTGCTTTTTTCTCTTCCTCTAACTTCTGGACAGCAATCGCAGTGCCTTTCTTTTCCAACAATTTATTTTTACCAATTTCCTACAGCAAAAATAATATGCACCTTAATACCAATTTATAGAAAATTAAGACCATAAATGGTTCTTAATCTAACATGCATGCTAGTTAACCTACATGCTACCTACAAACCATTGATTTGTATCCAATATATTCATTTTGGATATGACAAGATGTCCAAGGAAAAAGATAACTTACATGATCAAGGTCCCATATTTCAATAGCCGGTTCCATAGAACCTATGGCAACAAAATTTTCTGCAGAGACATCCAAGAAATAATTACACAAAGGGTGATGCAACATTTGAGCATAAAAGCTTCACTCTGGGTCCAATATTTAGGTACACATTTTATTATGTTCTTCCTATAGTTTTACATCTATGTAGTCTGTGTTCTAAAAGCAAGAGTGGTAATCACTTGAGGCTCTCATTTGTTCATTTGGATGTATGCAACTTATCGCCGGTATTGACCAGGCTCATATAAGATAGCAGCTCTAGTAAGTTATATAGTCTTACAAACCTCCCATAACATATGTGTTTACCTTTGTCATCGCTTTGTGGTCGACAATCCAACCAAGCCATGGATAAGGGAAAAGCAGGTAGTATGATGTCATGGTGTACATACATGTTTGATTCTCCATCCTCAACCTCCTCAAATATACAAACCTTGCAATGAAGAAAGGACCAAAGAAGAAAGAAAACTTTAGAAAATATACATCTTTTAATGAACTTGAGGAAGTAAAAGGATATTGAAATCAAAATGCTAAAATGAGTTTAAAATGTAATCGTTGCATTCATAACCCTAACACTTAACATATTTATACAAGAGAAGAAGATAATTGTTGTTCTTTAAAAGTAATTCGAGTTATTCCAATCTATTTCATGTTTAGCTCATAAATGGGACATCTTATTCCTTGACATTTGACAAAAAAAAATCGCCTAAAAGCATGTGTGCATGCACAAATCAGGGAGAGAGAGATGACAAGAGGAAAGAAATTACCTTAACCTCTAAACAGTGGTCGGAGGAAGTCGGTAGCAGCATTGGAGGTGATGAAGGCTGTAGGAGGGAGCCAAGGACATTGAAAATCTGAAACAAAATAGAACTGCATACATTGAACAATTTTGCTTGATTAAACCATTCCAGGAGTGAAATATAAACAAGGACCAGGTGTGAAACAAGGACCAGATATGCAAGGAAGCTAATTCAATAAACAATTGTATTGAGAGATTAAATATTGTAATTTTGCACATACCTCATGGCCAGCACTACAAAGGGCATGGAGAGGTTCAACAGGGTCCTGGCCAGTTACCACAAGTCTCGACTTTTTATTGTTTTCTGTGATATCACCTTTTGCCTTGCTTTTCGTGAGTTCCTCAAGTTGCTGTTGAAGCACCGAGGATACACCAGCCTATGAGAATACTGGTTCAAATTAGAAAATGAATGATTTTTTCGTTCATGATTTTTTCTACAAAACATTCAGCTTTTATTTCTCATGTTGTATGAATAATGAATGTATAATTAACAATTAATGTGTTGGTGACAATGTCACATTACCATCGAGTTCAGCATATATTTTAGTTATAATTGCTATTTCATTATATATATTCTAAACAAACAAAAGGAAATTTTACACAAAAATAACTTACGCCCAGTCTCATGCGTGACATGTGCAAAATATACGGCGATCTCTCCCTTCAAGTCATCCACGGTACCGGTCCTTCCAAAAGCCGCGTACTGCCCGAGCGATGATAGTAATGCATCACGTGTGTAAAACCCTTTGCCAGCACAATTGGCATATGCCTAGCCGATGAAACTGTTAAAGAATTATTGCGTCGCTATATCTGCCACCAACACATCATTGGCCGGTGGAGAGCCATAACATGAGCCCTGTTGGCACCCGGCGCCGCAATAATCATCCCCGGTGCCACAATAGCCATACTTGTTGCAGTAAAGGCCGTCAGAGCAGCCACAATTTTGGCCTAGTTTTTTTCAATTGAAAAACTATGTGCCTAATTTGAAATCAAGCAAAATTCCTAAATTTAAAAGAGAAAATTTAAATAGATCGGAGGAAACCCTAACCGTAGTGGAGGGCCAAAGGAAGGGAGGAAGCGAGAGCCTTTCATTTCTTCTTTCCCCTTGCCTCGCGATGGTACCAGATCTCTTCGTCTTTATCAAAAAAAAATTGAATTTTGAAATGGAACTAAAGAGAGGTCAGTTCAAGAAACTTGATCAGAAACTGAATGGGCGAGCAGACGCGTGTACACGCTAAGGTCATCGTCTCGTTTGAGGCTTGGTTTCACCGTTGGTTTAGTTTGCTCACCATTGATAAATTATGGTGGAGAAGAGAAAGGGGAAAGAAGAGGAATCGGGAGAGGTCATAGTGGAGCAGCGATATTTTTTAGGCACAGTGGACCAACAAAAATTTTTAGGCAGAGGGCATTTTTGTCCATAAAAAAGTAAGACTATGACCAAATGGAGAACTTCATTTCTTAGGTGCTTTATAAGATAGTATAGAAAACAAAGGTGCGAAAGCTTGAACTTACTGTCCATCTCCAACATTTTCTCCTTTCTTAAAAAAACTTGAGTGATCGGAGATGTCGTTGCAATCGTGGAAGCTTCTCCAACGAGTCCTTTGCCTATGAGTCCTTCCAAGCGATCACGGGGTGCTTTCTTTTCTTCGAGAGTACGAACACCTCAACGGAGTATGACAACTTAATGGAGTCTACGTCAGTAGCTATGCACAACGCATGTGCCCTAAACAACGATGTTTCAAGTTACCTGTAACGCTTGGAGACCCGATTCTATTTATAGGGGTGTTAGTGTATCTTGGAAAGATGCAAATTAATTATCAAATATTCATAAAATATTTGAAATTATATTCTCTCCAATTTTTTCCAAATTCTAATATTCACTGGTGTAAACATTTTCACGAATTTGGTATAAAAACTAGAATATCCAATCAGAAAGATAACAGTAAATCTAGGCAGTCAAAACTTGCCTTGAAGCAGGTCTTTTGCAGTCGCAATGAATCTCATTGTGGCCGCAATTGACTTGGCAATCCAGACTTGGCAGTTTTCTGCCAAGTGCCTTGCGGTCGCAATCAATCATGCTGAAAATTAGCAGATTCGTTGCAAAATCTCTCCTACTACATTGCCGTAAAGGTTCTATTGCGGCCGCAATAGACTTACGTTTGTGCTGTTTTGCTTGGGCTTTGATCTAATTTTAGTTGGATTTAGCCCAAACAATATTTATGACTTTACACTAACAATACCTTGAATCTTAGTGAAATACGTATAATGCCTTGAATATTGAATTAATCACATTTACAACATTTTCAAATATTACTACTCGTAATATTATGTGACAGTAAATGACATGTAGTAATCATATAACACGTAGCCCAAACTTTATTTATTGGAATTGACGTCTCAATTTCAACAATCTCCCACATGGACAAGTGTGATCCATTTGATTACATATGTCTGGATCTGGCCAGATCACTTTAAACTTTTATGTCTTTCTTTTCGTATCTCTTAAACAATTCAGTCCACCAGTTGTACCAGCAAGAGACTTAAATGATAATCACCACATTTTCTACGCGGCTTATTCGATATAAATCACATTACCTAATACTTCTCGATGACATGAATTAGACTTTGGTCATATAGCTCAGAAATTACACGAGAGTGTGATTTTACGTACCTATTTTCGAACGGATCACCTTTATATCTTTGCTTTAGCAAGGTCAAAGAACTTCAAAGAGAGAACACAATGAGATTCAAAATATAATTTGCATATATCATAACTTGTTACAAATTACATAGCATGGAACTTCAAAAAACAAAATTATGACTCCCATATTTTCCCTAAACTATCCTGACATATGTACTATGCACATATGAGCGACATGCTCATGAAACTTCTTAGGTGGTAGTGCTTTTGTAAGGGCATCTACAATCATGAAGTTTGTACCAATATGTTCTACCTTCAACTCATTGTTCTGTACTCTCTTTTTTACTGCCAGAAACTTGATGTTTATGTACTTAGACTTGATCGAGCTTCTATTGTTTGTCGCATAGAATACGGCTGAATTGTTGTCACACATCAATATAAGCGGCCTTATGATAGTAGGGCTACCTGCAGCCTAGTGACAAAATTTTTGAGCCACACGCCATGGTTTGAGGCTTCATAGCATGCAATGAACTCGGCCACTATAGTAGAAAGTGTTATAAGTGTATGTTTAGCACTCTTCCACGATACGTCACCACCTGCCATCATGTAGATGAATCACAATGTCGACTTCATGCTATCTACGCAGCCTCCAAAATCGGAATCGGTATATCCAATGACCTCGAGCTTTTTCGATCTCCGATATGTGAGCATATATTCTCTTATTTTCTTCCGGTACCTCAGCACCCTCTTTGATGTTTTCCATTGCTCAATTCCTAGGTTGCTTAAGTATCGCCATAACATCATGTAATGAAGGTTATGTTCGGTCTCGTGCATTTTTTGGCATACATGAGACTGTCTACAATGAACGCATAGGAGATGTTTTCATGACAATTTTCTCTGAATCAATTTTGGGACATTGTTCAAGATTGAACTTGTCTCGACAGTTCTATTTGACTTTCCCTAATCAGAAAAATGATCCATGAAAGAAAAGAAACATGAAGGACGACGGGGTCCCAAATACTCTTTTATACCAGATCGGGTAACCTCTTGGATTGTTACAAACTAAAGTGTCACGATAGATCTGATCTTATGATTGTATATTTTACAAGAGGATAATATATTAATATAAACATCTTCCATTATATATTACCCGTTCATGAGCGCAACCATTGGCGCTGGGGAGGATAATTAAAAGGGAGATTATTCCATGTATATTCCATGCATGATCATGTTGATTACTATTGAATAACATGTTTACGCAATTAATTGCCAACTAAGTATTATGTCCTTATTTAAAAGGTTCAAAACAAAATAAAAGGGAAAAGTAAAACAGAACTCCCATAAAATTGGTCATCCTGTTTGTCAATAAAAACACGTCAACTCAAACTCAGTTTTATGCTGAAAATTAAAACCATATATATGCAAATCTCAATCTTTAAGCTTTTCAATATCAACTCTTAAATTAATTGTCAACTTCAGTATTTAAATTAACTAGGAAACGGCGCGGCTACGCCGCATCTTTAAAGATATCTTTTGTTTTGATAAAAGATGTATTATTTTAAAATAATATAAATTTTTTGTATTGGAAAATTAAATCAACAAAATCAATTCAACCAACTTGTACAAACAAAGATAATAAGAACCAAACTTGAGAAAATTAATTATTCATGGTGGATTTGATTTAATTATTTTAGAATCGCTACTAACTCACTATTAAATGAAAGAACAAAAAAATTACTAAATAAGAGAATAAATTTTTACATGGAATCTAACTGACAGAGAGATACTGAAATGCTCAAAATTGCTAGTTATGATTTCATATCACAATGGTTGCACTTGGCAAGACATTAGCACTTAGCTAGAGAACATTATTTCGAGTGATAAATTTCTCAAGAGTTTTTTTTTTTTGAAATAAGCAGGGAACACCCGCCTCTCCATTTTACTAATAAAACGAAGAAATGTAGCATTTACAGAATTGAGTGCATGCACATCACTCCCCTATATCGTCCCTCTATTCCTTTGCATCGGTACCACTATCTATGGTACTGATGCATCTTTATTATCTATTTTTCATTTATTTTCTCAAGAGTTTTAAACATAGCATGTAGATTATTGATAGATCCATCTCCACCGGATAATACGTACAGATGTAGAACACAAACAATAGAGTTTTATTGATAGATCCATCTACATGCTATGGAGTTATCTTCTCAAGAGTTTTAAACATAGCCTGTAAATTAATACGTACAGATGTAATAAATTCAACAAACAATGAAGAATCAAATTATTTGTCAAGCTTTACATACTGAAATAAGCCCTTTCAAAATTACAGCCTTAATGTTCGAAATTAGAGACCTTAAATTGATAACTGATGCTTGAACAAATATTTCTTCCATCTTGATTTATGTTTTCAAATGAGAGAGAGGGAAAGACAAAGAGATAGAAACATAATTATGACATCGATTAGTATCTCACCATACCTTAAAGTGAGAAATGAAGTATGTATAATTAAACCTGGTTAAGGCATGGATTCAGCTACGTTCATCTTGCTCACCCCCTACGTGATTGCCTCCATTATTGTTTATCTTCGCTCGGCGATTTGTAGGAGATAACTACAGATGAGTCCATATCTTTTACTGGCAACATTCCAGCTGTCAAGAAATCATATCTCTTACTGGCAAATAATATCTGAATTATTGTTTATCCGGAAGGTGCCAATAAGGTTGTCGGCTGGTAGATGCTGGGAAAGGCTTGAGTTCCTCAAACCTTTGAAAGCAATATATTTAAAGTTTAAACCATATATGTATGAAAGATACAAATTGGAATTAAACACTAATTGTAGAACACAAAATTAAACTTGACGACATGCTCGGTGTTACTGTTAAGTTCTTAGAGAGCATTTGGATTGGATATCGGCTATCAATTTAGGTGCAAAAATGTCGGGCTAATGGCGCAATAATATCCTGATGAAATGCACCCTGATATGTCTAACCAAGAGAAGATAACATATTACATGTTACGATAAGAAAACTATCAATCTCTTATATTTACTGATTAAAAGCATCTATATTTTGTTTCGCAATGCTCAATGGAGATTTTTTGTACTTTTGCTGAAAATATTCCATTTATGATAAAGATTTGAAATTGATACATCTCTAATTTTTAACTGAAAATATGCCTTCTACCATCAAACCCAAGGCTCAAATATAATTAAATGGCATCTTTTCTAAAAGAGGGATGTTGAACATTTCCAATGTTTTATTTTATCTTTTATTCGTTGACTTGTTGAGTTGTATGAAATCAAAGATTAAGGATAAAAGAAAAGAGAGTTGCAGATTATCATCCAAGAATTTCCTACCAAGTCATCTTTTTATGTGGTGAAATTAATTTGAACAAATATCTAGACAATCAAAATATTTCCTCAAGGGTATCCTTTAATGTATTTAATGAGGGGCAATCAAAACCAACTTTAATATTTTTGAACTCGATTCTAAATGTTTCTTTTATAAAGAGGTGCCTGAGATTAGTTGTGTAGAAGAAGTTACCTCAACAATGGACATAATTTCTTTCTATGTGTTTTAGTAATTATTTATTTTAACTATGAACTTTCTTCACATGTATAATAAAAATCACAAAATATACATCATACTATGTACCAAAATTCTGAACTTGAATGCAACTTTCAACAGGACTTCCTAGCATGTCCAGCTAGTGATGTTTTTCTCACATTTGCACAAAACAATTAATGAGGTAAATTTTCTGAAGGGTGAAAATAGGTAAACAAAATCACTTACTTAAATACCCTGCTGGAGAGAGCCCCTTAACAATTTTCACTGTCCTATGTTTCATGTAAACCCTAGGTAAGACCTTACCAATATATAAAACTAAATTGATTCATTTATTTCCTCTTTTCCAAGAGCTTGGTCTTTGTGCTCGGCTTCATGAAGCATTCTAATAGTACAATAAAAAAATTGAAAATCAATGATCGATTATGTGCTAGTCCAAAATTGAATTCTTGTGGAAACCCCAGAAAAGCATTAATTTGAAAGGAAGATAATCTATGAAGGCGTAAGGTGATAATTTACATGTACTCTTCAAGGCTAATCTAGAAAAAGAGTGCTTCCCTATAACCCCAAATGCTATTGTCAAAATCAATTATCACCTCTAAACTTGAAATAAGTATCTTTCAATCACAAAAGAATTAAATAATAACTCGCATCGCAACCGATGTTCTTGCATTTCAAACCCTAACATCGAAATTAGGTTTTTTTACCAGTAAAAAGAGCGATAAATGAATAGAGAGAAGGCAAGCATGAGTAGCGACAACCTTAGTCTACTCTCTTCTTCCCTTGCTTCTAGTTGGTGAGCAGAGGCGGGGGTACAGCGGAGCGTAGGAGCTGCGAAGGCGAGGTTGTGGGTTCCTGGCCCTGGCGATGCGAGTAGAGGCGAAGCAGTGCCGCCTTTATTCTATTTTTCTCTGCTTTGATATTCGCGAGAGAGAGAGAGAGGGAAGAACTGGGTAAAACGAAGATGGGGAGAGAGAAAGGCGGTCGATCGGAAGAGGAGTTAATGAGATGGTAGAGCAATTGGCAAGGCTGTGGCGATGAAGAAGAAGAACGGGTTGGGGAAAAGCTATGCGAAAGCATTGAAGAGAGAGAAAAAAAAGATAATTCTCTACACGGATAATGAAGAAAACTGTACCACATGTGATCTCTCTAACTTTATTTACGGTCCTGATTTGCAATGAAGAAAATGAATGGTTCATATTTAATGCCTGCCGAGTCCGCAAAAACGCACAGCGGACACAGAGGAGGCCTCCGAACTTTTGGTTTGTGACAAATTGGTCCTCATTTTTTAATTTGGACAAACACCCTTGAGCTTTGTGTTCAATGACAATAACCAACTAAAAATTTATTGCCATTTAATGATGTCTTTTATTTATAAAATGACAAAAATGTCCTTACATGGCTATGATATAATGCTCAAAACATTTACATTTATGAACTTTTAGCATGAAAAAGTTAAATTTATTAAGATAGCTAATTAAATAATTATTCATAATACATATAATATTTGTATTTCTTTTCTTTTTATATGATTCGTTTATTTAACATTTAATTAAATGTACATATCATAATTCCTCGATAATTTATATTTTACTAAAATAGTTTCAAATGAATAATTTTAATAACTATTTTTAGATAATATAATGATTTTGACTTCATAATTTATGTATAGTACACTAGTATAATTTATGAGTTCATAATTGATGGAATTTTTATAGATGAAGTAATAAAATGATGCACGAACGATAAAGAAATTGGATAGATAATGGAAAGAGAGACTTTGGTTGAGATCACACAGATTCTCAATTCTTTGATAAAAACTGATACATAACAACTGTCTTCTGCCAAAAGACACGACCAACCATAAATAGAAAAAGACCAATTCCTAAAAAACAGAAAATACATAAAAAAGTGCAGAAAGACCCTAAAAACTCTAAAAACTACAAAGAAAGGTCCAAAAGTCCATGAAGGAGGATTCGGATCACGAATTCGAGCCCGAAAAATGGGCGAAACAAATCATAGATTGTTTCGTTTCGGGCTTTGGGCTGTGGAGTTCCTGTCAAAGTTTCAGCCCGATCCGACGGACGGATCAAAAGTTACGCCCCTTTTTGGAAAGCGTGCGCATGACCACATTGCATCATAAAAACTCTAATTCCTAATTATGTTGCAACATAATAACAGTCGCTGGTACTTAGAGATCGATCCACGGAAACAATTTGGATTTTTGGTTCAAACTTTAGCAATTTAATCTAAGTAAAAGTAAAAGAAAAGATGTTGAAAAATTGGTGTTGGTTTTGTATCTAAATTTAAATTTAACTTAAACTAATGTTGATTGTAAAAAGGTAGATTGATGGGAGAATTTGGGTTCCTAGGATTTTCTATCCACTTTGTTGTAATCTACTTGGTTATTTGAAAGTTCTTTTTGTGATATGAATGCACGATTTGCAATTATTGATACTAAGTGATATTTCTATGTTAATACCATGTCTAAACTAGAATAATTTCCACCTTTCAGTACTTGATAACACTAGTCTAAATTATTTAAGTTCTTAACATTCTAATTAACCTAAACATTCATAATTCATCTTTCGGCACTTGGTACAATTCTTTAAATCAATTAAATAAAGCCCATAGATAACAATCATCTCGTTTTGGTACTTAGTTCATTATTTATCTTGGTTCTTTGTGATTGGGGTCTAACATTCAATTTTTCAATTAAAAACAGTAAATCCTATAGTTTTGCAATTCGTTTAAGATGCAAGCAATTGAGACAAAGAACAAGACATATAACAAAAACAAACATATGAAATAACTAAAGACAAGTAAGATACATCAAAATTTCAAGAACAAATTCTAGAAAACTGCAGAAATTACTTAGCCAATTATGCCTGCAAATAAACAATCAAATCAACTAAAGTGCATTCCAAAGAAAGAAGAAAAGAGAAATAAATAGAAGCTCAAGTTCAAGTTTTAGTCATTATATGAAATTTATTTTGTTAATCATCTTTAATATTAAGTTGTAGAGTTAGATTATGGTGCTTGATCATCAAATCTCACAAATTGATGAATCAAATTTCAATTTATTATGTTCAATAATTTCTATATATCAAAATCTTGTGAGACGCAAGAATTTTATATGTTTAGATCTTTTAATCTTATTTTGATTTTTTAAAGTGACATATTTATGTATAAATATTGATTATTGTATTATTATTTTGAAATCATTTTAAAAAATTTGAAACAAATACTTCAAAAAAAAGTCTATTATAGCCCACAAGATTTTGATATAAGAAAGTTAATGTGCATGATAAATCGAAATTTAAACAGTTAGTTTGTGTGATTTGATGATCACCCACCATAGCCAACTCTTGAGTTGTATTATGATTCCTATCAATATCTCATTGTATGAAGGTTTTATTGTAGGATAAAGTTTCAGTGTCTCCAACTCTGCTTCTGAGATGTCTCAAAAAAAAAGAGCTCCTAAAGTCAAAGCGTGGGTTCCACACGGGACCCACGCGTCAGTGCTAGCGGGAGAAATGGAGAGGCAAAACATGAGACACTGTATCAGCGTCCTTTATTGTAATGTCAAAATTTATATTCGGTTTCAGCTTTGCTTCCGACAGCCAGCAAGCATTACATATGCACCGAGAATAAGCATCGTTCGTTTTGACTTTTTTAATGTCAAAACAAGTTTGTGCATACGTCTTAATTTGCTGTGAACATCAACCAGGTAATTAATGTGCATAATATAAAAGAAAAACATCTTATTCTGAGGTGAATATGCTTTTGGATAAACTTCAAGTGTTTGCTGTCAGCATGAATATTATCTTTATACTACAAATCAGACATTCAACATGAAGCGTATACTGCAGAGGAACGATAAATTCCAACAAAAGGCCAAAATCTTTGGTTTTAAAGACAATTGTCAAACTTGTGCATTGTCAATGTTCTGAGTGCGGGGTGAAAAAAAAATTGAATTTAATATAAAATTTACACGTCAGAATGAAAATTTAGTCGTTAAATTTATTGAACATAAAAAATTAAGCCTATAGGCTTTAGATGCTTAATGCACTAGGAAAGTTCATTTTTATATTAAAAAAGAAAGGCAATGTGCAATGTTGATATTTTGCACATTTACTGTCTTTACATATGTTGAACGAGGTACACCCTTGTATTATAGATATATAGCAGTGGAAAAGAATCTACAGGTTCTGTTTTGAGTACAACTTTTCATGCCAATTATAATACTGAAATTCCAGCTTTTTTTACGATTGTCAAAATAAAAATGGAGTTGCTACGTTGTAACTTGTAATGTATGATTTGATAAACTTGCGATGCGCGAGAATAGATTTGCTGGATTGGATTCAATTGGGTTAATATAGGTCAAGGTTTCATACTTTGATTTTAAAAGTTACTGAATCGAACCAGGCCTTTGTTTCCACCTCTGCCACACAATATCATGCTATTATAAATCAATATATTGAGAAGTGCTGTTACATAAATCAGACTAAAAAAAAATGTAGACAGAAACCGGATGGATATTTGTAAACTCCATAAAGAACTGACAGAGAAAACAATGGCAAAAGACGTACAAACATCTATAAAAGTTAGATGGGTCACTCACACTACATAGTACAGAGACTTACAAATCAGATCGATGAAGCATCACAAACTTTCATTAACTTTACTTAGATAGCAGACATGAACTTTTAGTTTTATCTTGTGCTAATTTGACTTTGCATCTTAATTTTAAATGCAGAACTAGAACAGAAAATCGGTCAGATCAGTCCAGTCAGACTTTTACCCCTTAAATTGCTATTTCATGTAAAACACAAGACTGTTTCTCATAGTACAGAGCTCCGTAATGAAGGTTCCGATTTGCATAGTTAAAGCATCCATAAACAACCCTAACTACAATGACATTTCTATAATAGAAAACAAAAATGTGAAAGAATGACTAGACTAGCATAAAACACAAGAATGACATTTCTACAAGCAAGGTATTTTGTTACAAACACAAGAAGAAAAACATCCACATATCAACCCAAACCAAAGCTACAAGTGGCTGAGAAATAGTCACAAAAGATCCTTCCACCCTTGCTATCTCATATTACCTGTAAGCATTAAATTTCTTTAGTTGGATATAAAATTTAACAGATATTGAGACAAGAATTTTATTGATACATAACCCCAACTGTAGATTGCAGAATAAATATTAGTATCTTATTATTGATTTTTTGCTATTATTTTTCCATCTTTTGGGGTGGAGATATAACAAAATCATACTGACTGGGGAACATCGTAAGGCAAGACAATACCTATATCAAACAGGAACTGTGCCAGAACTACCTGGACAGAGGTAATATTGGTAGTTCATTACAACAACAACAACAACAAAGTGAGGTAGGCTAGGAATGAAGTCCATATTAGATTTCATTTACATAAGATTGACTGAATTTTACGTTGGTTCGCCAAGTCTATCACAACCCTCCTCCTTTCCGGGCTTGTGACCGCCTATGTAAAACATAGGCAGAGTTAATATTGGTAATTCATTGTTGATTTTCTTTCCTAAATTATTCCCCTTCTCTTGCGGTGGGGATTGGTGATAGCAAAATCATATTTACTCGGGAACATCACAAAGCTAGACAATACCTGTATTTAAACATGATAATTAAGGATCTAACCTTCTTGTATCTCATTGGTTGGACCTTATTGACAGCTCCTCCAACTCGTCAATTATTGCTTGATAGCAGAACAGAAATTGGTCCTAGAGAAAGAAACCAAAAATGATATATTAAATTTAAAAGAAATAAGATAAAGAAGAAAATGACTTGCCACAACCTAATGCTTGTACTACAATAAAAAAACGAAGGTGCAACTGAAGGTGAGCTAATGGAACAACTGTACCAGCTCAAGTGTATAGTAAAAATAATTATTTCATGTTCTGGTGTTGGTGCAACTGTACGTAAAGTATCATTGCAAACCGAAGGTGAACTATTAAACAAAGCATACCGGAGTCTGAACCATCCCCATTCGCTGAGATCTAAAATCTGAAATGGTTTTGACAACGTCCAGTGAGGATGTGTCACCAAGCAAAATCCTCTGAATAGTATTATGGATTGCACAGTATGTACCAGTTCTTCCGATTCCTGCACTGATTATACCAATATATACAAATATTAGACATTTAAAAAAAACGCACGTACACCCACAATCTCCATCAGCTTGTGTGAACCACTTGAGAGATTCAGAAAAACTGATAATATTTTCTCATGTTATTCTACTTTTAGGCCCATTTGAGCAAAAAATGTTCTTTGGACAATTAGTCCAGTTCAATTAACTTCATTTGGAACATTATCCTAAACTCATAAACCTATATTCTGTGCAGCTTCAACTAGAGGAGAATTATAGACAACTCTAAAACTTTGCAACCATCCAATCAGTTCACTGCATAGTCTAAGAAATGTCATATGTAACTAGTAATTTTACTTGCTCTTAAACCCAACTATAGTATCTATTGACAAATATTTTAGCTCCCCACAACAACAACAAAGCCTTTAGTCCCAAACAAGTTGTGGTAGGCTAGAAATGAAACCCAATCTGAATAATGAAAAATCAATATAAATAATAGTAATATAATAAATAGTAAAATAGTAGTAATAATAATAATGATAATACTAATAATAATGATAATAATAATAAATTATTCTATAATCATAAGTTTAGACGAACGCCCTACATCTCTAATCTTGGACTAAAATCGTACAACTATACTAATGATTCTGATTTGTGGATCGCTAACTTCCATGCACTCCACGCCAACTCTTTGGAGACATCCATAAATATTTTATCTCCCCATTAACCGGAAATCCATCCTAATAGTAAAAGAGTTTAATAGTAAAGGAGAATTTAAGGATCTAACGACACAAGGTATTGGTGCCACAAAATGCCACAACATCATTCTTTTGTTTTTTATATTTCAAAATTTAAAATCCAAGTATCAAGTTTGAACCATTGATCTTCTTCATGTCCGTGAGAGATGCGGCCACATAAATGTTAAGATTTATTGGGTTCATCATAAGCTTGATCATGTGGACCAAAAATGAATGCATTAAAATTTATCTATCATAGTTAACTAGATATGTTCATTTCCCAGCCACTTGATCAAGTATAAAATAAACTCAAGAATCAAAAGATTTTTTCAAGATAGTTTACTTAATCTAACCACAGAAGTGTTGGAACTATGTTACACAGATTTGCCAATACAGGCTACGCACCCATATCTGATACGTATCAGTCAGTGCATACCTGCAGTGTACAACAATGGGGCCGACATCAGTGGGTACATGGTACATCCGTCTCAAGATTTCTCTCACAGCAACAGTGGATGTCGGTACACCATGATCAGGCCACTCTGGGTACTCAATGTGGAGAACTGGTACAGGAGGCTCCATGGCCTGACCCAAAAGTTAGCTAAACATGAAATAAACTGGCTAGATAAATACAAAATAGTCATATTCGACAGAATTTTTCGTTGTTGATTCTTTTTTTGGTTGAATTGCTTAATCAAATGCTAAAAGACAGAAAATTACGAAACATTGCAAATGCTTACATCTTTGTGCTGCAATTCTAAGCAACGAAGAACCAATGAAGAGGTGGTGACAACAGAAGATTTGGTTGTAACATGAATATTCCCAAACTGCCCTTGCCCCTTCTCTGATTTGAAATAATCAGAACATTTCCCTGCCATCTGTCATTGCATATAGGTAGTGTTATCAAACTTCAAATATATTAGCGAGAAGTTTTTTGTGCTGTTAAGATTTCAGCTTATTACAAACTCATAATTAGAACATCTCTTCTAGTCAGAGCACCTGTACCAAGCAAGGATTGGATCGTTGGAATATCAGAAAATGATACTGTGCAGTCCTAATACACTAATTGGTGTCACTAAACACCAATCTGTCCATAATTAATTAATTACTTCATCTAAGCCTTTCATCGTATCATAAATCTTGCGTAATACTAGAGCCAGACTGTCAGGTGGGTGCAATTGATGCGATGGTTCAGGTCTAGTAACAGTACTATGTACTGGGTGGGGGAGCAATCGTCACTCGTGAAGGCAATTTTGAAGGGAAGAGAGTACAGCTTAATAATGTAATTGTTATTGTTAAAAATAATAACTTAGTTCCTCGGAACTAGTTTGCAAAGCAAGTTACCTTTGCATTATCAAAATGAGTGAGCATAACAATAGCAGAGCATTGGTACTGATAAATCATCTGCCAGAAATCATCAAATGTCTCAGGAAGTGGGCCCTGAGTGGCAATAAATCGTGAAACTTCGCCTGTAGGCCCTACCTGCAGTTACAGATACTTTTAAGATAAAGTGTGAAGCAATTAAGAAAAATTGCGTACATACTCAACCAACTGTTCTCTTCTAGTCTTATGCAAATGCATTGATATTTTTTCCTGGTCTTTTCCCTTTTTTGTGTCTGTACATTTTTTTTTCTGAGAGGAGGTCAGTTGCAATATATCCAATTGGATATGATTTCAAAGATAGTATCAAACAAAACAATTATCAGCTAATCCTAAGGTTAAACCTGATTAATGAAGCGATACAAATAATGGAAGTTGTCTTACTGTAACAAAACTAGCATTGATATAGTCACTTCCTTCATCTTTTCTGTCACCTGAAGCATTCAGGACGACCCGTGTATCATCATCTGATATGGCGGGAGGAAAGCAAGTTAGAAAAAGATAACGACAATTAGAATTAGGTTACTAATGAATTACAAGTCTTAGATGGAAATACACGGCAAGACATCTATGTATCGGTTTTTGTTTATGTTAACGTCGCCGAGAGCCACAATACACCTTCTCATTGTGTCATTCCTTGGTGTCTTCATAACCTGCTTAAAGAAACAAAGTAAAGGTGACTCTTTGATATGGACCAATTTTACAAAACAAACTTTGATGCATAATTTGGTCAGCAAATTTCAATTTTTCAACAGTGGAATCAACCTATTTTCATCTTGAACTTATCCAGCTCCCCTCCTTTTTCTAAAAGAGAAGACAAGATTTGCAAAAGATTTAGCATGTGAATTATGGCCTTATTCAAAATAACTACTAACTTAAAGCAGTATGAACCTTGTCCTTATTCCAGACCTACCAATTCAGACTCAAGAGAGGCTGTGTTAGGAATATAATGAATTGGAGATACTATGGGGTACATATTATTGGAGATGTGTAATACTACAATGGTGGTATGTAGGAGATTATAGAGGTTGTAGAATGTGAGAGTTGGTTAGAATAATATCTCAATCAAGATTACAAATAGACCTCATGTAATTGTAATAAAGTATAAGATCAATACAAAAATCATTTCTTTTCTTTTTGTCAAGATGAGCCAGTGTCGATCAACAGTGTTTCTGGATGAAGGTTTCACCAAACAAGATCTAAAACTAGGAGGAAAAAAAATCAAAAGATTACCTGAAGCCGAGTGAACTCCTGTGCAATCGCTGCCGTATTCTTCACTTTCTTCTTAAAGAAGGAGAGCACTTTCGAGATGTGCTTCAGTTGCTCCCGTGAGAGCTTAGGTGGAGGAGGTGGAGCAACAGTGGCTAAGCCACAAGGATCAAACGAGACCTGTGAAACAGCGGTTGAGGCAGTGACGGATGGGGATGGGGATGGGGATGG
The DNA here is from genome assembly GCA_964058865.1 of Eleocharis quinqueflora. Taxonomy (NCBI): domain Eukaryota; kingdom Viridiplantae; phylum Streptophyta; class Magnoliopsida; order Poales; family Cyperaceae; genus Eleocharis; species Eleocharis quinqueflora. Next base: position 344,769 of record CAXKVX010000284.1, on the reverse strand, counting down.
AGAAGCCATCGCCGATCTCCGGCTAGAGACTCGGCGGCCGGCGGAGTTCCCCGTCGTAAAAAAAGTCGCGGTTGATGGGGAAGATAGGGACGCGACGAAGAGGACGGAGATGCGAGGTTCTCCTACTTTCTTATCGGCTAAATCAGTACGCTATGCGAAGTAGTAGGCGCCTAGGCGTGTGATGACTGACGGGCAGCGGTGTCAAACGTTTACGCACGGAAGACATAACTTCCGTCAGCTGTTAGTAACTCATTGAATGTGGAACTCATTGAATTATAGGTAGACCCGGCAAAAATTGACCCGATCGAAAAAGTCCGTCCGACAAATCTGACATCTGAAACCGACTTGCACCTGTTAAAAATATAAAATTATATAATTCGAATCCGTAATAAATCGTATCCTAAAAATATCCGAATCTGAATAAACCTGCAAATAACAAGTACCCGAATACAAATTTATCCAAACCGAAATGACTCGTAACCTGAACAAAACTCGAATCAAAGGTGATCCGAATCGATAATTATCTGAATCGCTAATTATCCGAAGTTGAAATGACCCGAACCGAGAAAGTCCGGTATCCGACAAAAGATATATACTTTGATTTTTCTAGATCATCATGCGTCATGCGACGGCATGCGACATGCGACGTCATGCGTCATGCGTCATGCGACGCCATGTGTCATGCGTCATGTGGCATAGCGTAGTCATATGACGTCATGCGTCATGCGTCATGGGTCATGTGGCATAGCGTCGTCATGCGTCATGCGTGCTGCGTCAGGCGTCATGCGTCAAGCATCATGCGACGATGTCATGCAGCGACGTCATGCGGCAGAGTCATGCCTCATGCGTCGTGTGGCATGCATCATGCGCCATGCGTCATGCGAGGAAGCAGCGTCATGCGCCATGTGTCATGCAGCGAAGCAGCATCATGGGTCATGCATCTTCCGTCATACGGCATCATACGTCTTTCATCATGCGGCAAAGCGGTGTCACACGTCCTGCGTCATACGACATCATGTGTCATGCAGCGTCATGCGGCTTGCGGCAGTGGAGCGGCATCATGCAGCGTGTGATGACACGGTTGCTGCTTCCTGCCATCTCGTGCTGATTTTGAACGTAGTTATTTGTGTTTACCCTTAGCGGATTTACCCGAAATTGGTTTCGTTGGATACAGTTAGAAACCCGCACCTTAATTATTCGACATACTTAATCAATTAATCCGATCAAACTATAATCCGATCCGCTCGAATTGAGTCCAAAACCCGCACCTTAATTACCCGCAACCCACTATTATCCGAATCGGAATAATCCAATACATATGTCAACCTGTTCCCAGATTGATCTGAAACCCGATAAAAATCTGAACCTACACGATCCGAGTCATATGGTTATCCGATCTCGTAAGTGCACCGAACCTGAAATTAATTGATCCGAAATAATCCGAGTTTGACGCTGAACTGAATTCAAAAGTGATCCGAATCTAATATTATCCGACCCAAATTTAAACCGACCCGCCCGATTTGCCAGGTCTAATTATTGGGCAGCGGTTGAATGTGCTCATATGCAACTGTTGATGCCGGGACAGCTAGAATGTCTCGAGCTAGTCGAGACATTACTGAATATTTTGAAATCTTCATCTTCCATCATGTCAGGATGTCAAACTGAGCCTCTAATTCAGTAGCATCAAGTAGCTCAGTTAGATATTCTTCCATCCCTGATTTTACCGGGTCGACGCCTTTCTTTCCTTACATGAAATCCCTCAGTCCAGCTCTGATATTACTAACTGTTCCACTACTAGATGGTGGACTGCACAAAAAACAGAAGCAAGTAAATTAGTATTAAAGATGGAAAGAATTAAAAAAAGAAAGGAAATTATTAATGCAAGTACCTTGTATTAACTGCTCCTCGTGATAAATTGCCAGCTTGGTTCTGCACAGACTTGGAGTGTTCCTCCAAATACTCATTGAACAAAGTTTTGATGCAAGCTTCCAAATTTGTCATATACCACTGATAGTTATCAAGATATATGGACTTAAAAAAATACTCAACAACTGTCAGCTTGCACATTGGATCTAGAACACATGCAATTGCCAACAAAGTATTCCCAATTGTCCAGTATCTTTCCCACTTAGCAAACATTGCCTTTTCCATTTTGACAATAAAAGGATATGGACTACTATCCATATTTTTAATGCTAATGTACACCTCACAAAATTCAGGAAAGAAGAGGTTGAGGGTGGGGTATTTAGTGTAGGTTAATAGAAAATTTCAATGTAGGTTTCCCATTCTGAACTAATGTACACCTCACTAAATTTCAATTTGGCAACATAGAAAATTTTCAAACAGTCCATCAAAGCACCAATGGCTTCCCATTCAAGCATACCTACAGATAGCTGGTTTGAGCTTCAAAGCAAGCTCCAGCATTAGTTGTGTCGAGTTCCAACGTGTCGGAACATCCCAGGCAGGTTTTCTGTATGGAACTTTAGCCTGAAAAAAGGAGAGATAGAGATATCAGATAACATATTACATAATGGAAGATTGTAATATAAATATTGAAAAAAGGAGAGATACCCTGAAGTGCACCAGCATCACCAGCCTGGGCATCCATTTCAATTCTTTGAATTTGTTCTGCTGCATAGTTTGGATCTAATCCCATACTATAACAGAGTACAATTCAAGCATTTCAAGCATTAGTAGCTACTAACAGTATGCAATTCATTTCAAGCATTCCAAGCATGAGTAGCTACTAATAGTAAGCATTTTATTTCAAGCATTTCAAGCATGAGTAACTACTAACAGTAAGCATTTCATTTCAAGCATAAGTAGCTACTAACAGTAAGCATTTCATTTCAAGCTACTAACAGTATGCAATTCATTTCAAGCATACCAGTAAGCATTTCAAACATTTCAAGCATACCAGTAAATAAGCATACCAGTAAGTAAGCATTTATTTCAAGCCCATAATAGTAAGAATTTCATTTCAAACATTTAATTTCAAGCATACCAGTAAGCATTTCAAGCAGCAGAAAGCAACTAGAGACAACCAAGTCACTAAGAGAAATAAAAATAGAAAGTTTAAGAAACATACTCATCATCAGAGATGTTAGGATCTGATGCACTCTCTGTCGGTGCTCTTGGTTCAACCATTTGAGGCAGCCAAGCTAACAAGACAGACCAGTAAAAGAAAATAAAGCTCAAACCTGCATTTAGAGAGAGAGAGAGAGACAAAAAGCTCAGACCAGTAAACGAACCAAATTGTACAAAAATCAATCAAAGAAAACAAACAAAATTGTGCAAAAGAAACGAAATTAAACTTAAAATATACCTTGTTTCGGTTTGAACTCACAGATGCAGGCTTTCCTCTCTATCTCCATCCTTGTTTCTTTCTTTCTTTCTATATCTCTTTTTTTCCTTTCTCTTTCTTTCTGCCTCTTTTATAAGCAAGGATTCATTAAGAATCATGATTGCTTTTGTTGCTTGTTGCCTGGTGTTGATTATGACTGGCGGCGACGAGATCCAAATCGAAGATCCCATCACCATGCTTCTCAGAGAAACCTACTACTTATTGATCAAGTGTAGTATCTGATGGTTTCATGCTTCGATCAAGTATAGTATCTCATCCAAGACAAACAGACAATAGTATGTTGTAGAGGCCTGGAAACTCGAAATGGAACTTCGATCGGATCTCGACAGCCTCACAAGTCACATAGAAACAGCGAGAGAAAGATTTCTGATGGTTTCAAGGGCTACAGCCGTACAGATCTGGCTTGCCAGTTAATCGTCATGCAAGCCTTTTGTCTGGTTTCAAGGAAACAACAAACAACAATAACAACAACAACAAAGCCTTTTGTCCCAAACAAGTTGGGATAGGCTAGAAATGAAGGTTATATTGGATTTCATTTCTATAAGATTGGCTGAAATTTTACGTTGGCTCGTCAAGCCTATCACTGTCCTCCTTTCCGGGCTTGAGACCGGCTATGTAAAACATAGGAGGAGTTCAGCAGTACCTAAGATCTAAATAACCAAAAGAACTTGAGACCAAATTTTATATCCTCAAACAGAAAAGATGATTTGTAGGAACACAAGCAACGTTACCCCCACATACATCCATGTAATTGTTGATTACTTTGACAATAACGGTAAAGGTCACAATATCACCTGGTATGCAAGAGTCTACTAGATCTTCACTCAGCTCACACTCTACAGTCCATGGGACCCATCCTTCCTCATGACTCTCAGATTTCAGCAATTCTGGTATCCTTATTTTTTGAAACAGGAAATAGGGAAGAGAAATATAACCTGAAAACCTCAATTGTTTTGCACTTGCTGAGAAACTTCTTGTCACACCCCAGAAATACTAAGTAGCTCAAGGGTGTTAATCCCGCCACGTGTACTTACTTACGAGTACACAAAAGGCTTAATTTATAGAAACAAGGTGATCTTAACAGATTTTATATAAATAGAGGAACAACACACACAGTGAACACAATACATGAACATCCAACAACCAAATATGTATATATATATATATATAACGGTGCCCTTTTACAAAATTTACAGCGAAAGCTAAAGAAATGTGAAATACATACAAAGAGATCGATCTCATCAAGGATGTGAGTCCGATCCTCGCTAACCTACTACAAACTACTCCTAATCAAACGAAATATAAGGGACAAAACAGACTAGAGGTCTACAAAACGGAAGGCACCGAGACTCCATCCTAGCGTGCTCCTCTTGGACTTCAAAATGACTCCTGCTCCTTACCTGGACCCCACAACCAACCGTGGAACGTGAGATAAAATCTCAGTGTGGATTAAGGTCCAGCCTTTGAGTTTATATCCGATTCGATTTGGACCATACATATTTAGAAACCTACTTATATTAAATTTCACTATACCTAAATTAAGTGTAAGTCAACCATACTTCATTTAGTTGGTAGCTTATCTAAGTAAGACGATACGAAAAATAAACCCAAAAGATATATGAGGAATAATATATATATACATAGTAAGAGATGTTTTCAAATCTCCCGATCAAAGGAATGAATTTATCAACTTAAAACCCCGGGTGTAGGACATCAGGATTCGCCCCCTTAGACGGGTCACGAGATCGCGCCGCCAATCTAAGGGTGTCGTTAGACGGGTCACGGGATCGCGCCGCCAATCTAACTTAATTCTGAGTTTCCAGAACAAAACGCCCTGGTAAAAGCATGAGCGGCTACAGAAAGCACACACTCGGTCATAGAGCAAACCGAGACGCCTACCCTCACAGAAAGAGAAAAATACAAAGAAACACTCGGTCTCAGCCGTCATACGGAAATAAGGAACCGACTACCCGTTTGAAAAGAATATAATAAAAGGGAACTCCCTGTACTAGTTAAAGCCAAGGGGAGCCCCTGACTTCCTCTGTACCAACCAGGGGCCAAAGGAGGAAGACCTTCGAATATTAGGAGATCCCGAAATATCGGCTAAGGAATAATATAATAGAGAACGGAATAGCTCTAATACTTCACATATGACACGCATACTCTAAACTGAGAAATCGAACCTTAATCACTCAGTTGAGGAGATATTATAATATTATTTATTAATAAGGATTTTGAAAAGAGGAACTCTCAACTGGCACTACGAGCCATCAAGGGATGGTTATCGTTGGTGAGGAATAGTCGAATGTCCTTAAGGACATCCCGTTGAGAGTATCCCATGGGCTATGTCAGACACTATGACACATACTCACTCCACGATGCCCTCAGACTACATCCAATCTAGAACTCACTGGCCCGACACTCATCACTCCTGACGAAATACATATAGTATACAATACGCATTCTACCTATAAGTATTCTAATAACCTATACGATCCGTATATCGGATCTTACAGGCAATTATGCTGTGCAAATGACATGCAATGCAGGTTGGTCTTCATTTATGGTACAGTTACCGGTATGCAAACATGACAGTTCAAGTTCTACGGGCCTGATTAATAGTTGTTGGTAATTTGGTACCGCAGTTCAGTTTAGGTAAGTCTGGTAGGTCCTAATTATAAAAGAAAGGGATATAAACCCCAGGAACCACACCTGAGATAGCTGGAGGGATACGCAAGGTCGACTCTACTCCGAGGGCAGCTCTGAAGCGTCTGCGCCTGTATCAGCGTCAACAGCGTCAGTAACGACCTCGTCTCTCGTGAGTGGATACGAGTCGACTAAATCTCCTAATTTAGTGATCGGATCGTATTAAGTTAAATTGAACATTTGAGTTTAAGAATCTAAGCGTTTGAGACGTCCTTGATGCTCCTAACTTAATTTAATTGTCATTTTTACTTGGTCAAAGTTTTCGTGCAGTGTCCTTGCTGCACGGCTAGTGGATGTGAATTATGTCTCTATTCCTTTGTTAAATGTTGTGTGAGATTCTAAGTGTTCTACTACTTCCCATTTATTTGACGTCAGAACGATATGCTACAGAACATCAATAAAGAATAGCACGAGGAAAACATGTTATAAATTCAACCACTTTTAGTCGGACTTTTAATTAAATTAAGCATAGAAGGAAATAAAATATTCTAATAATTATAGGTGAATATTATTGTGCTTATAGAGAAATTGATAAATATATTTTATTAAATGTTTACTTAGTCATAATTGTGTGTTTCATGTGTAATATTTAATTTGGTGCGTGTTTGTAATTGGTGTGATATAGAGAAATTGATCAATATATATTGTTAGGCATATAATTATACTTAGTCCATTTCTGTCGCTAGTGTGTGATATTTTACTAATATATATATATATATATATATATATATATATATATATATATATATATATATATACATACATTATATTTAACTTATTTTATTACTTAATAATGTTATTATAAATAATCAATTAACTTAGTCGTCACGTATAATTGTATGTCAAGTGTCAATAAGTCAGACGCGTTGTCATTCCTAAACAACTATCCTACTATATAGCTATGTCGTATATTATACGTTATATGGTTTTGTGCTAGATATAGTATAGAAAAGTACATAAAAACACAAGTTGATTAATTTTAATTAATTATTGGTTGGTGTTAATCCTGAGGGATTAGAAGTTCGTACTCGTGCGTCATAGCCGTAGCTCGTGCTGCACGGACTTTTAGTCGTCATTTCCCAATAAATACCTTTCTCGGTCCCTTTTTCCTCGGGTCTAGTTACCAAGTATTATGGGTCGGGCCGCTAATTTTGTAATGTAATATCTGTATTTATCTGCCCCGACCAAAATAGGGCCCAAACCCAAGAATACCTAGAACCTTATTCTTTTATTTATTAAGGGGCTGTTATTGTATTTATGTAGCATCTGTAGGGTCAGAGGGCCTAAGGCATATAGCCCATTTTAACTCATTTAATTTCAGCCAAGGCCCAACTTATTCATAATTATTCTTAAGTCCAAAAGACCATTTAGATATTTAATTTCAGCAAAGCCTATTGGGCCTCAGTGGCCCAAAATCGAAAAATTAACCAAAGCCCAGTCATCACTTCTGGGCTTTTAACAATTTGCAAAGACAGTAAAGCCCAGCACCAAGCTCACTGCCCTGGTGCTGGCTGATACCAGTGTTGCAGCAAACAGATGGTAAGGGAACGATATGGTACCAGCTAAACCAGACCACACAGCCACGGTACACAGCACAAACCCCCCCTGGTATGTCCCAAAGCCTGCCAGTTTTGAACAAAATACCAAATTCCCCTTTTTACCCTCAGTTGAAAACGCAGCAGGTCAAGTGCCCATGTCATAACACAGGTCAAACAGAGAACTTATGCCATCACAAAACAAACCCAGCGAAAACCAGGTGCCATCTGGCAGTGGTCCTACAGCACCAGTATTACCCAAAATTTGACAATTCAATCGCATACAGCACCCATGAGCAGTGGCTCGATGGCCACTGCTATCGTATTCACAAAATCAAGCAGCCAACAGATACAACAAAAAGGAAAGAAACCATGCAACAAAAATTCAGCAAGGCAACAGAGCATAGAAATAAACAATCGTGTGTATATGGTTTACCAGAGGAACTTAGGCACCTTCGCTGAACCGAGGCCAAGAGCGAACCCGCCACCTCTCTGGCCCTTCCCTTATCTCTGGCCTTTCCCCTTTTCGAAATCCGACCAAGTAGTAAAAATTTTGTTTGAAAATTTAGATCTCAGCACATGAGAATTATTGTCACCGAAAGGGGGAATTTCCAGGGCCTGTAAGGGGTTTTATAGCCGGGAGAAAGGGCAGACCAGCACGAGGAGGGGGTACGAGCTCCTGGCAGAGGTTCGTACTAAGCACTCGATTTCTTTCGGGTTGCAGGTCAAAAGAGGGGGCAGAGAAGGATTGTCTTGAATTTAATAGCGGGGTACCACTCGAGTGTCGTACGGTGGGAAAGGAAGCAAGGAAGTAAACGGGGAAAGGACATAAATGAGATAGAGCAGTAAGGGTGAAGTGAGGGGTGAGGTGACGGAGCAGCCGAGAGAGAGAGAGAGAGAGCAAGAGAGGGGCGACATTAATGGCGGAAGAGACAGGGAGAGAAAGAGATCTCAGAGAGATCGAGAGATAGAGAGAATCCCGAGAGGGAGAATAGACAGCCAGAAAAGGAGGAGAGAGAGAGAGAGGTGCTTTGGAAAAACCGCAACAGGAAGAGAGGGAAAAGAAAGTTCTGGATTAGGTGTGGCCTCATTTTCTTTAACTTTTCGTGCAACGTCTCTGTCTTCTTTAATCTCCCGACCCGTGTCACTTGTTAGAGCAGCCTTGGGTCATAAAGGATCGGGCAGGGCGAAAAGCCCAAGGTCTGCCATTCTATAGTGTGGTTTCGGTGCTTCTGTTACATCACCCGTGTGACCTTCTGTGCGGTGGGTTTCTGCAAGGTTCGAAATGACCCATCGGGACCAAAGTATGTGGTATACGAATGTTCTACCCATTTTCTTAGGTTAGACTGATCATTCCTGGCTGTTTTTGAGACGGGGATGCGTGTGTATCTTCGTGTTGTACGTAGTTTAGACCTCAGATGAGTTAGGTGACTCGTTATGTATGTACATATATCTTCGAAAATGAGCCTATTAAGTTTAGGTTGACTAGTAATTAGATCTGCTAAATAAATTTTTTTCTGAGATCATGTTAAGTGAATAAATTTTGCATTCATTATTTTTATTTTAATGTACACTACAATATGGTAGAATACCTAATTAGGTGATTAAATGAGATTATATATTATGTATAGGAGAAACACAATCGTTTTATGTTGTTTGAATTAAAAATTTCAATTTAAAGGCATTATTATTTAATTTATGTACTCGAAATTTAAGAATTTAAAATTTTCTTTATGTGAATTTCTCATTACATATTTTTATGTCCAAGTCTAGTCATTTAATGTTTATTTCTTCAATAGATACATTATTATAAATGTTATAGTAAATGTTGTTTTGTTAAACCCGTGGGATTTTGGAGTGTTCTAATCATGCTTGTCGAGTTCAACATTTGTGGGTTTTTACACTTCTTTCCAAGAAAATTACAGCAAGTTAGCATTTATAGTATACACATGAAACTTGCACTACATTTTACATCTAACAATCTATGCAACTTAATCAGCATATATGAATAAATATCTATATTTTTCTTGACTATGGCCAATTGTTCTAGCCTGTGAGGGATCAGAGACAAAACTTATAGAAGAAAACTAGAAAAGAGTAAGGCACTAAAAAAGCATATGAGGAATGTAAGCAAAAGTTTTTCTTTCCATTCAATTCCAAGAATGGTATGTATATAATATAGCTTACAATTTTTCATTAATTATTTTAAGTTATTAAATTAATCTCAAGTGCTTCTAGATGACATTTGAGATTTGTCTGATGTGAAATTAAGCTTTTGGTTTGTTAGGTAGTAAGAATTCATCAACCCTATATTATTATTAGTAAGACTTCTCATATTACATTGTTTTTTGGCCATATAGGAGTTCTCGAAACCTCCAACATCTATTACTAAATGTCTCATATTACATTATCAATTTTGTGCTCAATGAATCTCTTGATATAAGCTGGCAACTTTGCCCTTGATACTTTTTTTTCATTCTTAAGTTGAGGAAATATGTATATATCTCATTTGTAATTACTTTGAAACATAGTTATTAGTATAGTACGATACTATAGATACGTATGTTACGATACGAGACGAGTCAAAGCAACGTCGAGACGTATCGTAGATGTGTATCGGGAGACTAGCGTATCGCTTGAGTCGGAGCGAGACGGAGCGTTGTATCGCGTATCGCTACGAATCGCGTATTCTCAGATGGACCAATTGGGAGTCAAGATTTCCCTCAATATTGTCGCCTCGCCTTTTTCCCCTCCTTCACGACACCTTTCCCTCCCGATAGGTCATTTCCTTGCTTTCTCCAAACCTTCGCCGTTGTACTCTACCATTGCTCAATCTCCCATCGCCAAGTAGAAACCTCCAACGATTCTCCATTGCCTCGTCATCACAAGGATTCTCCATCGTCAATAAGAGGTACAACTCTCTTTTTTCTCATTTAATGCCATCGTTGATTTATGTGTTATAAACTCAAGTTGTAAAAGAAGAGAAGACGAGAAGAAGTCACCAGAGCATTTAATATAGTTGGACCAGAGCATTTAATAGTGGACTAGTGGACTACTTTCTGATTTTTTTTTACTTAATCACAAACAAATTGTCCCTGGTCCTCTGTATTAATACATAATTACATTATGTAATACACATAGAAATCAGAAAGTAATTTATAGTTTTATTCATAATCAGATTATAGTTTTTGTAAATAAAAAAGTAATTGCAATTATGTAAAATTGTAAATTACATACAAATTTGTTTTAGATTGTACTTGTACTTTTGTACTTATTTTTTTATTTACATTTATGTAATTTACATATGTTATACATAATTAAATTGCCATTTTCTATTAGTCTTAATTAAAGGCAGATGAAGTGATGAATCCATGCTTGCATAACATTTTTCTAGTTAACTTTAAGTTTGCAACAAAATGGGAAGAAGCAAGGATTTATATTCATGTAAATATCTAATATGTAAGAAATTTACATAATATCAATTGACACTTATCAATATATTTATTATTTTTTTTAAAGGGAGGCGTAAAGCCTACCAGTTTTTGCACTAAAATGGATGAAATATTTACAATGATGAAAAAGAAAATTAGAAAAAAAAGAAAGAAAAATTCAAAATAAAGATAAAACAAAAATTAAAATTGAAATACAAGCATCGGTCGTTGTCAAGTTGGAGTTGGTCGTTGGGTCTATCGTTGGTCGGTGGGGGGAGCAGTGATCGTGCGTCGGAGTTGCGGAGGCAGTGGTCGTGCGTCAGTGAGGTGAAGGCGGTGGTCGAGGCTCCAGGTCTGGACCCAATCGAAGTTGGCAGATCAGGATCGTGTGTTGCTGAGGCGGTGCGGTGGGGAGGCACTGTGGTGGGGTGAGGTGCTGCGGTGGGCTCCATATTTGGACCCGGTCGGGGTTGGCTGCGGTGGCCTCCAGATCTGGAACCGATGAGGCGCGTCGGAGGGTTGAGGCACTGTGGGCGAGGCGTGGCGGTGGGCTCCAGATCTGGACCCGATGCGGCGCTGTCAGTGAGGCGAGGTGTTGTCGCTGTCGGCGAGGCGAGGTGGTGGGATTCAGATCTGGACCCAGTGGGGCGCGATCGGTGAGGCGAGGCGGTGGGATTCAGATCTGGACCCAATGGGGTGTGATCGGTGAGGCGAGGTGCTGTCGGTGAGGCGAGGCAGTGAGGTGTTGTCGCTGTCGGCGAGGCGAGGCGCGACATGCTTAAATTTCTTAAGGAAAGAGAGGAGAGGAAGTAGTAGAGGGGATAAGGGGGAAGAGGGAGGAGCTCGTAAGGCAGGGAGGTAGGGGGAGGCGGTGCCCCCGGCCTCCCTCACCTAAGGTTTCAAGTGTTTTGGGGGTGCTTTTTCTCCTGAGAATCTCTTTCGCGAGGAGAGATAGAAGTAGTTAAAAATGATAGAATAGTGCTTGAATCACACTATCAATAAATTCAAAATTGCGATCATTTCTTTAATATTTAGGTTTTTTTTAGATACTAATTATTATAATTTTTTTTGGTATTTTAAAAATAGCTTAGCGTATCTTAACGATACGGTACACGATACGATATAAAAATCCACCGATGCTCGATACATTTTACGATTCAACAACTATGCTTTGGAAGAGGTAGTGTTGAGTATAAAGAGGTCAGTGGCAATTTAGTTTTTCTTAACATCATCAGATGATGACAATCTTTTTTGTGTGGATAACCCAGAAAATGAAGTCGATGTTTCAAATACTGTACTAGTAAGATGTGAAAAGCAATTGTATCTGATTTCTGGAGATTTAATATTTAGTATATAATTACACAGATACCACATGTGTACAAACCAGAGATTCAATTAGTTGAACTATCCATTAATAAATACATCCCTCAAGGAGGGAAAAGAGCAAATTCTGGCAAAGCAATGTTCTCTGTATTTAGTAAAATATCAAATCAAGAGAGCGAATTGTTAGAGAAGTACTTCAATTATTTGAGAGAAGATTCACGGAAGCCTTCATTGATAGCGTTTCCAGGCTGTCTTCCTTCCGTTGTTTATAAGGTGTATCATTCGGTCAGAACAATAAATATGCTTAGAGATGAAGCTGCAAGGCATCGATCGATCTATGTAAATGTGAGCCTATCTTGAATGTATGTTATCCTTTTGATCTTATTATGTCAAAGTTATATTCAACACAATCTTTTCTACTTAGAGCTGTTAATGAACGGGTTCCAGTTTATGTTCAGTTCAGTCCGCTAATAAGGAGTTGAAGTTCATGATCAAATCAGTCCATAATTATCTACTAATATTCAGTTCACGTCCAGTTCATCTTATAATCGAATAATGTCCACTATTTGTTCATAAGCTAATCATATAGACATGATTCTGCACATCACAGTGCACTGTTCTCTTTAAATTAAAAGGCTCTTTCATCATTGTATTGAATAACTTAGGTTTCTTTGTACGAATAACTTTGTTCTCTCTCTTTGAAACAGAGAATTAGAACTTGGTTGATCTATTGGGATGTTTGAACATACTTTCATTTAATCTCACATTGAGACCGCACATAGTTCACAATTTGTCCACATTAGTTCATAATTTGTTCATAATTAGTCCAGTTCAGTTTTAGCAATTGAACTTGAATTGAACTTCAACCAAGACCAAGAAATAATTCAGTTCATAAATGTTTAATAGTGTCCAACTAATTTTGTCATGAACCGTCTTGTTTGGCAGCCCTATTTCTACTAGTTGCATGCTGAGCTAGTAGCACATGCCTTTTGTTTGTGGACTTTATAGCCATGTAGTAGAGTTAACCCACGAGGAAGAAATATCTAGAAATTTCTCTTTTAAAATATTCCCATAACTTTATAAATATATATTTTTTTTTGTTTTTCAGATGTCCCCATTGAGACGGATAATCTAGAACCACAATCTCCTGTAACATTTACAGAGACAAAGGAACCTAGATGGAGTATTGCAGATATCATTAGAATTTACAAAAACTAAGCCTCAAGGCCATCATTTTCCCTTTGGCAGTGAAAATTTCATGACCGTGGATCCAAGTGGCCATGTTTCAGTCTCTGCTGTACCCATGATTTTGAAACTCAGCCGATTCCGATCCGAGTCGGCTGAGTCAACTCGGAATCGGCTATGACCACTCTACGTTTTACATTTTGTTTTTTACTCTTTTTATATTTTATCCTTAATTGATTCTATTGATTCGTTCTATTTTTTTAGGAAAGCTAATTGGTTCTGTTGATTAGATCTCTTGTACACAACTCATATCATAAACTGACAAGCACATTAATATCTTATAAATATTTCTTAACAACAAAGCTTTCAATTGAATTTTTTTTTCTGGTTTTTATTTTATTTCTGACTTTCATCAATATTTTTCATTGCACTTATGTTGAAATAATCTTCAAGAGCGAATCAATATTAAATAAATATTTTTAAGGTCTGATATAATGTCATATATATAACACATTTTCAAGGTTAATACAAAGAACGCTGAGATGATCCAGCCAGCTCGGCATAAATTTTGACAATAAAAGTGTGTTCTATTTATAATGCTTGTAATACATTATATAATTAATAAATTATATGAGTGTAATATTGTCTCAATTAACAGAGTTTTGTACAAATTATTTTTATCATTTTCCTATTTTTTGCCTACAAAACGAGGTTTCTGTCCAAAAAATCTGAGTTATCGAGCCGATTCTTTTGATTCCGATCGATTCATCCAATTTCGATTTGGTGGTCAAACAAACGATTCCGATTTCGAATTCAAGTTTCAGAATCATGTCCATGGTTTTGAAACTCTGCCAATTCCGATCCGAGTCGGCCGAGTCAACTCAGAATCGGTCAGGTGCGAGCCGAGTTTTACTCGATTCCCACGCATGTGCGAGTTTTACCCGATGACGCTGATGAACAGTGCCGAGTCAACCAATTCCTGGCCAAGTCAACCGAGTTTTACAGATGACCCCTCTACATTTTACAATTTTTTGTTTTTTACTCTTTTTGTATTAACTGTGAAACCCGTGAAACTTTAAACTGCTTAATCACGTAAAAATTTCAATCAATTAAAATTCATACAACAAAATTTTCACAAATAAGCAAATAAGAATAACATTTAAATAATATAATTTCAATCAATTTAAATTCATACAACTAAATTCAAATAAATATAATAATTTTCAGATTTTGAATCAATTTTAAAATAGTTAAATAACAGAATAAAATCAATAATTCGAATTTGAACTTAAAAGAGTTTGGAACGAGTCATACGACCCGTGGTGAGAACCGAATTCATACATAACACGCTAGGCCATAGTAGTACAAGCGAATCAGATCCCAAACAAGCTAATAAATCATTCAAATCGCAGTTTTATTTATTTTTATCAATTTTTCTGTTGTTTTCCTACAAAACGAGGCTTCTGCCAAAAAAATCGAGTTACCGAGCCGATTCTTCCGATTCCGACCGATTCATCGGATTCCGATTCGACAGTCAAACAAACGATTCCGATTCCGAATCCGAGTCTCATAACCCTGATAGCAGCACGGCAGCACCTGTTGCTGTCTTCGAAATTAAAGTTGTTAGGATAGCATTCAATTAATAAATGGAGTTAGGTGATACTGCAGTACTCGCAGAAGTTTCAGTTTTGGTTAGGTAGTGCACAGCACGGTTATAATTTAGTGCTAAACCTACCTAACCATTTGTTTCATCATGCTAGCTAGGTTACGAGCAAATTCATTAATAGCTCGCTTGAAACAGTTCTTCCTTCCAAAACATCGAGTAGGCTGTAGGCGTCCCAAAATGCAGTTACTATATATATATATATATATATATATATATATATATATATATATATATATATATATATGCAGCTGCAGCATGCACTTTGGTCGTCATCTTTCTGTATAATGTGATTGTACATGAATATAATTGGGGCATAAATCAATCATGCCAATTTGTGCATGTACAACATGGGACATGAGAAATATTGGAAAACTAACACTAACATATTACGGCATTTTCGTTACTCAAGTTATATATATATTTGTAATATTTGCAATTGCGTGGGATGAGAATTTATAGTTGTGAAGTTCTACAATGTGATTTTTGAGATCACAAGGTGATTGTAATGGATAGGAAAGTTTGAAAACAGATCGGTACGAATGCATGAGAATATTGATAGGAATGCTGGTTTGCAAGTTGCAAGCATTTAATTGTAATGGAATAATATTTTTAGTACAATTAACAACAACAACAAAGTCTTTTCTCTATAGTAACTGCATTGTGCACGCTATTCCTGTTAAGAGTAAATAATAGTTCCCCTTAAGAAAGAACAAGTCTTGACACTATAATCAATATACTTTTTCTACATTTCACTATCTCGATTTTCATATTTGAAAATTGTCCATCTCAATTTTCAATACGCACTTTACTTTTTCAATTTCCCATATTAACAAAAAGGTGGAATCTTTTTTTTTGCCAGAATGGTGGTCCCTGATGCAAATTCTAGTTCAGAGATTTGCAATTTTGGGTTGGAACAGCAGTTAGGAGCAGCACCAACATAATAGGTTGTGCACCGTAACAAGAGAGAAATAAAGAGCAATAAATTAGTGGGGGTGGGTCTCATTGCATTGATTCCGGACCCTGCTCGTTTCAATAGGTACTTCTAAAGTAGATGAAATAACAATCGAATAATTTACATAATTTTAAATTTATATATTTAAATTTTGAAGTTACGTGAACAATTCGATTGTTATTTCATTATGAGTATTTTATTAATTGAACTTGAATTTGAATTTGTGTCGTTTGGAGAGTGGTTTGGTACATACTACAGTACTAGAAAAAAGTTATTATTCTAGTGGATTTTATTATGGCTTTAATTTGAGTTAAGAATTTAGGAGAGAAAATATGTTAATGTGGATGGGAAGTTCCAATGAAAACAAGAGAAAAAAATGTAACAAGTATTTTAATTTTGTGCTAGGTACAAAGATATAATTGTATATTTTTTTCCCAAAACTTAAGCCATTCAATGTGGTTTAATTAAAAGCAAATTTTTAGACACAGATAGAGGTGCATGCTACAAAATAACAAATGGAATTACAAAATAACTGAATGCATGGTTAGAGTTCTCAAAATCGTGTCTGCGTGTCTGAAAACATCACGGAACGGCACGGCACGATAAGGACACGACATGGTTAAGACACGGCACGGTACTATTCACGTGTCGTGTCTTAAGCGTGTCGTGCCTTGGTTTCCTACTGTAGGACACGACACGGCACAGAACGTTTATGAGGAGAGACATGGCACGGCACGGCACGAAAGCACGACACGGAACGACACGAGAACACGTCTAGACACGATACATTTAGACACGACACGACACAACGGAACAACACAACACAGATAGACACGGCACGACACAGATAGACACGGGTAGGCACGGATAGACACGGAAGTTCAAATTATTTTGAAATCTTTTGCATTTATTAATTATTCTATTTTTAACTTTACAAAATTTAAAAAATAAACATTTAGACACGAGTCACGACATAGTTAAGACACAGTTAAGACACGACATGTTTAGACACGACACATTTAGACACGACACGTTTAGAGGCGGCACGTTTAGACACGACACATTTAGACACGACACGTTTAGACACGACACGTTTAGAGACGACACGTTTAGACACGACACGTTAAGACACGACACGGTTAGGCACGGAATGGTTAAGACACGACACATTTAGACACGGCGTGCCTAAACGTGTCGTGTCTTAATCGTTCTGTTCCGTTCCGATCCTTCCAATTTTTGGCACGGCACAGAACGACACGGTAAAAATAATAAAATACTAATCATGTCGTGTCGTGCCAAGCCGTGTTTGGAACGGAACGGCACGAATTTAGAACACTATGCATGGTTAGTAAATTAATCAAAACATCTTTAATTAGTTCAAGAAGATCATGTATAGTACTCTGCGTTGGCATTATCGCACCATTAGGGGTGTCGGATAATATCCAATTTTATCCGGATCCGTATCCGAAAAATAACAAAAATTATCCGATTCGTATTCGTATCCGAAGATATTCGTATCTGTATCCGTATCCGAAAAAATTTAACGGATAAGGATACGGTTTGACTACCATCTATCTGTATCCGATCGTTTAGCTATAATCTAATAATATCCGAAGTTATTGAAGATATCTGTATTCGATATTATTCGATATTATCCGAATTCGTAACAAAAAAATTCATATTATATATATATATATATATATATATATATATATTTTATTAGATTCTATATGAAGATTACAAATCTAGCTAATTAATTTTATATATATTTTGTGTTTATGTATCACATTTTTTTATGATTCATTGATGCATTTGAATAAACATATAACAAATAAGGATTATTTTTATTATCAGAATAATATTAATTTCGTATTCGTCCGATATTCGATCCGTATCGGATATCCGATTAATATCTGATCCGTATCCGTATCCGAATTCATATCTGTATCCGAAATTTTTTAACGAATACGGATACGGCAAGACGATTATCCGTCCGTATCCGATCCGTTTACACCCCTATACAGTACACACCATACTCCATGAGGTGCAATTAATATTAAAAGCATTTCTCACATGAGAACAAAAACCCTTGGTTGGTCTTGCCAAATGCTGGTATTTTCCTTAGGCCAATGATGGTACTAGCTAGCTAGAACTCTTAGTTTGAGAAAAAAAATCAAAGAAAAAAAAAGATATATGAAGTAGGTAGAGAGGGCTTCTAGAACAATTAGAGTGTGATACTGAGTGTGTGTGTCAGTGTGTGTGTGTGTGCGTGGTTGGTGCTTGGACCACCTAGTAGCAGCAGCATTGCCACTTCTTTTCTGATAATCCGAAAGTTACGTTTCTCTGTTATCCGAATTTGCATTTTGGTAAAATAAAAAGATATTGAATTTGGTGATCTATCATCACGCTGCCCCATCGCTTAAAATTAAATTTATTAGAAAAAATTATGATCATTTTTTAGTCAGTTAAATACATTACAGAGTCAACAATTAATGAGGCACGTTGTTATCTGCTTTCTTATGGATAATATGAGTGGAAAGAAATGGAATTATTTTTCAAAACAAAACAATTAAAAGTACACACACTATATATGGTATGATTATGCATTTATATGCATTTTGGACAGGTGGGGCCTCATAGGTATGTCAACTATTCAAATCTAGAACCAACCATAGCAGTGAAGCTAGTTCAAATCAAGAGGAAAGAAACGTTATGCTGGAAAGAGAGTTTGAAGAAGAAGAGCAAGAATCATCCGATTGTGATCTATTCATTGACTTTTATTTCCTGTCAAGAATTTCGGTTCTTCAATTTCGAGTCGCTAGATAGAAGAGACGTAAAGTGTCTTCGATAAAAATGTGGCACAAATTTAAATAACTTTTCATATCTTCGGTACGGTACAGTCTTCGGTTTCCGTGATTCGACAATATCTTCATGTATTCGGTACAGTCTTCGTCGCTAACATTTTCGTGATCTGATTGTATCAATTGCGACTTCCTATCCTTAATCATCTTTAGTGTCTTCGTTCTTTAATTATGTCTTCGTGTTTTCGATAAGATCTTCACCTCCCATTCCTTCGTGTTTCAATTGTATCTGCAAAGTTTTGGTGATATTTTATCTCCAAAGTCTTTGTGCTTTAATGGTATTTTAATATTTTTAGTAAGTGCAGATTTCAAAAAGGAGCTTGATGCTTCAATGCCGGTTCTTCAACTTCGTGCTACATCTCCATTATTTGTTTAAGTAATTTTCTTTCAGGTTCTTCATTATTTGTTTAAGTAATTTGACGCTTCAACTTCATGACAGAGCTTTGAAAAAGGAGCTTGTTTAGCCTCGGAAAAGAAATTTGGCGCTTCAACTTACATTATTCAATTTCATTATGCAGTTTTGCAAAAGGAGTTTGGTGCTTTAATTCCAAACCTACAAATCTTCGTGCTACAGCTACAATTTCAGATTTACAAATCTACGTGCTACAATTATAATTTCAGACCTACAAATCTTCGTGCTACAGTTGCAATTTCAGACCTACAAATCTTTGTGCTACAACTACTTAAGATCTTCAAAATTTGATTAAACGAAAAGAATCATTTCAGATCTTATTATTTAAACTGGAAAAAAAAATACGGAGGACCAACATATGAAGAAATCGGAAAGATGCTTTTTCTTTAGTCCCACCAAAGCGACAAAACTACAAATGTAACAAGAAAGTCATTCATCCTAAAGGTCGGATTCCTTAAGTTTAAGCACAAACATTGTCCTTTAACTAACATCATTCAGAACACTTCACAGCTAGCCCTTGCTAGTTCTTTCCTCGATCATTCTCATATCTTTGAAAGATATGAGAATTCATAACACTTCACAACCACCTTTATTTGATCCCCCTTTTGATTTCCCAAATGCTTTTGGTGCTTTAATTCCTTCCCAACCAATCTCCACTATTACTTTCTTCGGTGCTCTTAACATCATGAGATCCTCAAATAATTTGCTCGGACTTAATAGTACAGCAATGTGGCAGAGGTTGCAAAGCATCGAGAGACAGATACATCAGCCTAATCTTCAGACCGAAGATCTTTCTATTGTGCCATTATCCAGGACTATGTACAATATCACAATTCATGTACTACATCTTCGTGATCTTCAATACTTTGTGCTATAATTTTGTGATCTCAAGCATTTATCGCATCTCTTCAAAACAAAAGCATGTTTAAAAGCTCGTTGGAAGGTCAGCTCGAGGACTTGTTCGGGTACTCGCTTGAATATTTTATCGAGGGTTAGCACGAGAGTTCGCTTGGAAGTTTGCTCGAGGGTTCTCTTGGGAGTTTGCTTGGAAATTTGTTCTGTGACCCTCAATTCTTCGTGCTACATCTTCATTATTTGTTGCTCTAAGGGGTGGCACCGATCTCGATCTTCATATTGTGTCTTAGCCGGTTTGAATAAGTGATGATCCTTTGGAAGAAACTAATTTTCAGAAGAATTGCTTTGTGTTTGGTTCAGTTTAGGTGGGAATATCGGCTTTCATCTTCACTTTCGCTTATGCTTCCATCACCTCCCTGGCCTTTGCCTCCGTGACCTTTTTGACTTCCCTAATCTTCGGGAGTGGTTGTTTCGTCTTCGTTAGATAAAGGCCAGTCACTTCTCCAAGTGTTTTTCAACTTAATATAAGACAGGTCAGACAATACTTCAAGATCCTTCAATACCTTTCAGTCGGGACCAACAAGCTCATCCTTTGGAAAGGTAAATAAAGCAGCAGCCATAGGACAGACTTCAAAAATGAAGGGATTCAACTCAGGACGAGAAGAGTTCTATAATTTCCTTCTCGAAGACCAAACTTCGAGACAGCTAAAGCAACACTTTGGAAAGCATTAGACTTCAAAAAGTATTGTACCAATGAGACCTTTGTGTTCTTCAAGCAATCTATTTCTTTCTTTAGCTTGGTCACTTCAGCATCTTTAGCCTCGACTACATCTTGGAGGCATAACCCTTTCCCTTTTAGATGCCATATCTCGTCATCTTGTCTTTTAATACGAAGAAGCATCATAAGTATTATCCATGTTGATGACATCTTAGATCATTAGAAAATGATTGTAAAGACATAGTTCAACAACCACCAATCTTCGCTTTATACATAGCAATGGTGGCTTTTTGCTTTGGAAGAGTTCTTCTTCGGGTAGACTTGACCTCCTTTCAGAAGTTGTGTCATGATGATAGCGGATAAATTGTAACAAAGAAATTGAAATCGGTAAATATATATATATATATATAAGGTCTTCTTATATGGGCTTCATCTTCATACTTCGTGTTGCATCTCCAATTTACGATAAAATCTTCATGGTTTGTGATTCAACTACATCTCCATTGTTTGATAAAAATCTTCATATTTCCACAACCACTCCATTATTATATGGCATCTTCATTTTTACATACTACAAAGTCTAATTTCGATGCTTCATTAATTTCTCACTATATTTACATTACTATTTTATTTCTTCGATGGCATTGTTATTCTTCGATAACTTCTTCGTCGCTCGAGACTTAAGGGGAGAGCGCTTTGGGTTTCCCTTGGTTGCTCGAGTGACTGCATCAACTCTGGTATGTTTGATTACATCTCGTTCGATGCGAGTAGTGATGGTTCTTTGAAGTGCCATGTTCTCCTTTGCACCTTTGGAGTCTGATCGATTAATCCTTGATATCACTTCTCCAAAAGCTTTGATGCCTTTTCGAAAAATAAGAGAAACACGCTTCAATTCCTCCTAATTAAGATAAGTATCAACTTATTGTTTTTTTTAATTCATCAACACATCTTAAACTTCATTTACTACTACTATTAACAACTGCACTGCTTTATTGTTTTCATTTGATGGTGGACTTAATGTTTTCTTTGGATGTAACATTTTTGCATTTCCTCATATTTGAGAGCTCGCGTGGAAATTTGCACAAGGATTAATTCAGAAGCTTGCTCAAGAGCTCGTTCGGGAGCTCTCTTGGAAGCTTCCACGAGGGCTCACCTCGGAAGCTCGTTTGGTAGTTTGCTCGATGGTTTGTTCGGAAGCTCACTTAGACACTTGCTCGAGGGCTCGCCTCGAAAGTACACACGGGTATTTGCTCGAGGGATTGCTAAGTAACTCACTTGGAAGATCACTCGAGAATCCATTCAAAGGTTTCGGTTCGAAGATCGCTCGGGAGCTTGTTTGGTAGATTGCTCGAGGGATCGCTTGGAAGCTCGCTCATGGACTCGTCCGAGAAGTATCACATAGTTGCACTCTTATTCCCTCACTAAGTTTTGTCCCACTGATTTTTGGTAGTAAGGTTTTTAACGAGACAAAAAAAATAATACTGGCTCGAGGCCTCGTTCGAAAGTTGGGACAGGAGCTTGCTTGAAGAACCACTCGAAGGCTTACCCGAAGAACATTCTACGGAAGCAATAATGAAACAATTCAAAAGCAAAAGTTCTAACTTCTACATCTATACTAGTTGTAGAAGCTCGAGGGTTGATGATACAATCCAACTTCGTGGTCCTTCAACCTTCGGATCTAGAAAGATTCGTGGCCCATAGCAGGGTTGACATCTTCGATCTCGGCTCGGCATAACACAATCTACATACATTAAAGTCACTCCGGAGTGTTAATTATCTCTTCGTCTTCGCAATAAATGGCCAACCAACATTTAAGATTAGAAGCAAAAAAAATCTCCAGCTAAGCTATATATATATACATAGCCCTTCTCATTTGTAATCAACTCTCTCTCTCAACGTGCACTCAACTACTCAACTCTATAATTTTTACTTTGAATTTTCTATTTGCATTAAGTCTTTATGCAAATTCTTGAGATCCGATTAGTCACAAATTCAAAGTTCGATGGAAAGAATATCTCCATCTTTATCTAAAAAAGCTGATCAGTTCTTTGGTCCTTAAAGCTCATTTTTTATCATATCGGTCCTTGTAGTCTCAAAATTTGATATTTGGTCCACAAAATATCACTTTGCAAACATTTTAGACTTTTTGTTCTTAAAGTTTTACAATTTTTTTAGTCCTTAAAAGTATTATTTATCTTTCATTTTCATTCATAAAGTTTTTAATTTCTTGCAAACTAATTATATAATTATTGTTGGTCATAAAAATTAATATGCATGTTTGAAATCATATCATAATGATACATGAATTTTTAAAAAGAAAGAATCATACAAAAAGATCACTCCTGATTAAAGATTAAAATTTAATATTTCTTGCCAAGCAGCCTTCTGGAAGCATTAATTCAACTGCCAAAACCGCACCAATATAAAATGAAGTGGATGCCTCTGTTGTAGATGTAGTGGTGGGTGGGTGGGTGGGTGGGTGGGTGGGTTAAGCTTATGCTACATTACTTTCTTTTCCCTCTTTTGGTTCTTTTACTTGAAAAATTTAATCCCTATTCCCTACCAATGTTTCATATCTTCACATTCCATGTGACGTGTTTAGATTCCTTATGGTTGTGCAGACATTTGTTCTAGTCCTAGTCTCGTAGGATAAGAGAGATATAAACTACAGCCATTATACTTTATAGTAAAGTGTGTTTGTGTACGGCAAGGAAAGAATATTATGTAAAGAAAAATTTGAAGAGGGATATTTTGTTTGATGTTTTTGAAAGGAATTATAGTTTATAAAATTCTCCAAATAGGAAGGAGGTGAGAGAAAATTAATTTTTTATTTTTTACGCGAGCGGCAGATCAAAGTATAAGATAATTGAAAGTCTAAAATTGAGCGGTTGTAATCGAAAGAAATTAAAATCTCACGCTATGTATTGATCTGAGAGGTGAATAAAAGTTTGGAGTCAAAAACTCCAATCTATTATTAGTAGTAAAGATATATGTTAATCCTACGAGTAGTACTTTCAAAAATATTAATTTTATACTTAAAGTACTATCACTTTGTTACCATTTTGAATCTTAATGTTTTAAAGGTAAAAACATTAAATGAATAAAGAAACATTTACACACATCCCATTACTACAAAAAAAATTAATATCTTTTGTCAGGACTTATAAATATGTTGCGAAAAAATAATAAATAAATCAGACATGCACCTAAAAAATGTAGATAATGGAATTAGAAAACAAGATGCAGTAACATTCAGGTTCACATGTGTTAATTATACGTTTACATGTTTTGCGATCAGAATATTGTTTTGGTTGAGAATTTGTATTTCTGATCGCATGCGTCTAGATAACACATGTGATCCTGAATGTTAAAAATATAGTTATTATTACAAAAGATCTGAATTTAAAGTCATAAATATAATTTTTATTTCTTAAGGTCAATCATAAAAAAATTAACTTTTGAACGTTGAATACTTTATTAATAAAATATTAATAATTTAATACAAAAGTTGGATTTTATTTAGGTAAGTTTTTGTAATGACTTCGACTGTGCTCGTCGAGACTGTAATTAGTTTTTTTTTATCGTTGCAAGTCATCAAGGTGTAAATGTCTGAGTCTACTTCCACCGCGTCGAGTCTGATTTGCGATCGGAGAAACGAGCGATTCAAAATTGATTATGACACAAACACATGATAAAAAATTACAAATTAAGACATAAGTTGAAGGTGGAGCCAAGAGCCAAAATTTAGATGCGCTTTGCTTCGATCGCAAATCGGACTCGACCCGATGGAAGTAGACTCGAATATGTACAACTCGATGGCTTGCGACGATAAAAAAAATTAATTATGATCCCGACGAGCGTAGTCGAAGTTTGTAGAAAAAATGCTAATCATACTTAATATTTTTTGTATCAACTTCAGCTAAGCTCGTCGGGATCATAATTAGCCTTTTTTTATCGTCGCAAACCATCAAGCTGTAGAAATGTGAGTCTACTTCCATCGCGTCGAGTATGTTTTGCGATCGGAGAAATGAGCAATTCAAAATTGAATCCAGGGTAAACTCATGATAAAAAATACTAATTAAGATATAAGTTTAAGATGGAGCTAAATTTGAGATGCACGTTCCTCTTGTCGTAAATCGGACTAAACGTGGTGGAAGTATACTCGGGTATCTATAGCTCGATGATTTGCGACGATAAAAAAAGCTAGTTACAGTCCCGACGAGCGTAGTCGAAATCGTTACAAAAACTTTCCTAAATACAACCCAACTCATCAATTAAAATATTATTATTTCCTTTTAAAATCCAAAGCATGCGCAGACGACCAAACGCTTAACTCCAGAAACCATGATTCCGGAGTTAAGTAGGAATTCATGATTCCGAAGTTTTGTAGGAGGCAATGATTTCTTCTTTACTCTGAAATTTCTGTCTCCAAAATGACTAATTTGGTGATTTCAATCAGAATTTTACCATTCTCATTTCTTTACAATTTAATTTGATCATTAAAAAAAATTCGGCTTATAAAACCTCCTTTGTGTCCGTGTAGATCTACTTAGAAAAAAGTCACTTTTATTGCATAAAATTTGAACTTGTTTATACTATACTATCGGTTTTTATATAATTAATTAATATGAACAAAATTATGGTGTGCATGCGCATCTGGACCCTCTGATGCGTACCGAGTTTCGTGGAGATTCATGCGCATCGAATCTCGATGCATATCGGATGGTCCAGATGCGCAAGCACAGTACATGCACAAGCACCATAACTTCACCCAATTAATATCATAATAATCATCATATTTTATATAATTAATGTTCAAATAAAAATCATGATATGTAATTTTGTATCATTATACTATAGGATAAAGGGTTACAAAATAGCTCTATATGTTCCTTTATCTGACAAACGAACACAAAAAAATCTTACCTGTAAATAATTTTCCCACCCGTCGAATACGACACGAACAAAACAAACCGTACAAAAGATTTCATTGAAGTTGAAGTATTTGAATAATCATCTTCATTTTGTCGTGTACCTACGTCCCAACAGACTCAATAAAATAATCTCTCAAGTTTACAAGCACTCAAAGAACAGTAAAAAGATTATTAAACCCTTCTCCTTCAAACATTCAAACATGTGAGAGAGTTTATGATAGCTATTGTCTAATTGTCGATTCGTGATAATTTTTTGTTACTATTTTGTTTGGTGATCTACATTGTATTGTCAAGTAAATCATCTTTGTCTTAGGTTGTATTGTCAATGAAGACAATTATCTTGCAAACTTGGTGTTGCCCATTGCAAGGATTTAGTGTATTCGGTTGGATATACTTCATTTTTGTAAAACACTTGTGATTTAGTGTATTCAGTCTCGAAACGTTTTTTTGGATCCGTTGATGTAGGTTTGTTTGATAAGTCGAACCACGTTATATCGCGTGCTCTCTTGCTCTCACTTTACTCCTTGCTTGAATTGTTAATTTTGCACCATTACTTGTTTGATTTAGTCAGGTGACTAAGATTCTAAAGTAGAATTTGTTATTGTTAAAACTTTTGCAAAATCAAACTTAGGCCTTTTATACACCCTTTATCAAAATAATTGTTAATTTCGCATATGTATGCAGTGTTTCCATTAGGTTTCTCAAGTTTTGCAGGCGGGCATTCGAGATTAGTAGGGTGTCATTAGAAAATTGGTATGTCGCCCAGTTAAGTGACTCCATGGCCAGAAACCTTGTCCTGAATTAGTTAGCACGGACTGTAGTGCGTGTGCTATTAGGATAAATAGTAGCAATGATAATGGGTCTCCTTGTCACATACCTCGTTGGCGGAATAATCTTGGTCCTTTATAGCCATTTACCATAATGAAAGAATAGACGAGATTAGGATATTCTTAACCCATATTGTCCATTTGTCCGAAAATCCCTTGGCCTTCATAAGGGTAAGGAGGAAATCCCAAGAAACTATGTCAAAAGACTTTTTAAAGTCAACATTGAATATGATTGTGGGTATTCCAAGCTTTTTTCGCAAGGAGATAGATTCTCTGACTACTAAGAAGGATTATATTAGACTTTTATCTTTGACGAAGGTTGTTTGATTTCCGGTATTATGGAAGGTAGAATAGTTTGCAGTATGACTGCGAGGATTTTGGAGATTATTTTGGTAATCGTCGTTATGATGCTAATTGAATCCTCTATCCGAACCGCACCTCGGGTCTTCAGAATGTTTATTATGCAAGCTTGCTTGAGTCTTCATAGGTTCAATTCATTCTTGTAGAATGATTTGATTGTGGCAGAGATCGTTGGTCCTACTATTTCCCAACAATGCTGGAAGAAATCCGAAGGAAAGTCGTATGATCCCGATGTTTTTCTTTAGCTGGTGCAAAGACCCCTTTCATGATTTCTTCATCCGAGAAAGGCATTTGTAAGTAATTTAAGTCTCATTGTAAATTCTGTCAACTAGGTCAATAGGTAATGGACATGAATGTTTCTTTTGTCCTAATATTTCTTTGTAGTGCTTGGAGAATGCAAGCCCTATTGTTTTATGATCCCTGATTTGTCAGCCATCTACCTCGAGAGTATCAATCGTATTGTTATTGAATCTTTTTGTAGCAACCAAATAAAAGTATTTGGTGTTGTTATCCCCGAGTTTTAGCCATCTCACGGAGGATCGTTGTTGTCATTTTTGTTCTGAGATAAGGGAGAGGTTATAGGCATGGCGTCTGAGCCGCATTCTGAATTCAAATTCCCATGAAATTAATATCATGTGTTCCTCTGCCTAGTCCAAGGCTCGAATGATCTGCATGGTCCTAAGTAATAGTGGCGTTGTTTTTGCAAATTTTTGTTTTGCCCATGCCTTGAAGGTTTTGCAAGTTGAACTGGACGACGAAGAAAGTCTATGGCCGAAAAGAGCGACGGGTTTAGTATGTCCCATGCCCTTTGGACTAATTCGTGTGTTTCCTTGAAGTGAAGCCAAAATCTCTCAAACTTGAAGACTATTATCTTTTGTTTGGTTAGGGTAACTATAGTTAATTTTAGAGGCGCGTGGTCCCAGATGATGGAAGGGCAACCTATCAGGGTCATTTTTAGTGGAGTTTGCTCTCGAGAGGTCCAATGATCTGATATAAACACTCTGTTCAGTTTGGATAGAGTGGCCATAGGTCTTTTATTAGAATATGTGTAGGCCCTGTCTTGTAAGAGAATTTCCTCCAATAGCAATTCATCAAGACAATGATTGAACTTCATCGTGGTCCCTAGATTGAAGGAGGAACCTGTTGCGTAATGTGGATTTCTTAAGAGGTTGTCTCATGCAATAACCCAAGGTAGATTATTAATCCTCTAATTGATCTTAGTTTGTCTAGACAACTTAATGGAGTCGTTCGTTGGACCTTAAACGTTATCAATCATGATCGCTTTGTTTCCAAATTGTAGGACGATCGTGCAAGAGTAGTCATGCGTGAATGACACGTTTAGGGTCCAATTATCTATCCAACATAGTAATAGCACCCTACGAGAATCCAATGATGGTTTGTAATAAAAATAATTGAATCGTGGGGGGGGGGGGGCATATTTGTCGCATACTAATAGGGTCGACAGAAAACCAATTTTGTTTCCTGAAGACAGAGAATTTGACAACGTTGTTCTCTCAAGATACTTTTTGCAACCACACATTTTTTCAGTCCCGGAGACAAATCTGTATTCCTGGAATGATTAGCAATTTCCAAACTAGAAACGAACAGCTTCTACATGCTGATACTATAGCAGCGCTGTAGCAGTTACTATGCAAGCGGCGATGAAAATTCATGAGGCTGACAATTCCTAATTACTATAGCAGTTGGATTATTTTGGTGAACGTAAATTCTCCCAAAACCTCGTACATTACACGAAATAAAAAAGCATAAAAACATAATAACTAGAGATACTCAAAACAAGTCCTAAAAAAGAACTATCCAAAAACAGAAACGCAAAATGCTGCAAAAAAGATTTTGCAGATGTAGGTTATCCTCTAAGGTCCAGGGCATTGTCCTCATCCTGCGATGATGGTAGAATAGCGTTTTGTCGTGTATCTCCCTTAGTCGCAAAGTAGCTAGTAGTCAGGAGAATTTTCAAATCAAAAAACAGAGGCGAATCAAGGGGTTATTTAAGCTCGGGCACAACTAAGCCCGAGCAATGAGTTGAGATCAAGCCCGAGCACAAACCCACTAAAACCCACTAAAATTTCATTGAAAACTCATTTTTCACTACAAAAATAATTAAAAAATACTAAATTTTGCGTTTTTTGAAAATCAAGACCGGGCACTTGCCCGGGCTTGCCTGTTAATAGATCCGCCACTGTCGAAGAATAAAATTAATTTAGTAAACAAGGCCAACTTGATCCAAATCAAGAGGCAGGGATAAACTGGAGGTCAGTCTCCAAATGTACAGAGATTCCTCGTCTTTTATTTACCGTCAGACGAAGGAAAATCTCTGTTTAGGTTTTCTGGAATCCATAAATAAAAAGATTAAATGTTTGATTACCTTGATTAAGATCTACTTTTGGAACTAAATATTCGTTAACTGCATGTATATGTATATATATATATATAAATAATGTTAACCACTATAACAAAAATGACATGTAGTAATTCCATAAAACAATAATTATGCAAGAACTAATAAAACACTGTTGCTAGAGCTGTAAAAAAAAAATTATCTGAGAATGTTAATGGTTATTTTAAACAACAGTTGGCATAGGGGACCTATGCCAACGGTTATTTCAAATAACCATTGACTTTGTTTTTCAGAATTTTTTATTTTGTTTAAAAGTCAAGGCAACGATTGTTTAAAATAACTGTTGCTCTATACTTCAACTCTAGTTTTAAGTAGTAGCTCTTCCTCACTCACTTCCTTTGATTTGTTCCCCCGCTTTCCTATCGCCACACCTCTAGCTTCAACAGATCTAAAATATTTGGTCATCACACACACACAAACTCTGTGTCTAACAGAGTGTGAAAAAAAGCGAGACATGCCCTAGCTCGTTCCTTTTAAGAAAATATGAATTGTACTTTTCGGAACTCTCTCTGATGCCTTCAACCATTGCCTTCGATCTTTCCTCTATCTCACAGTCAGTGGCTTCATAAAATATAAGAAATGAAGAAATGAGAGAAAAGAATTGATTTGTCTTGAGGTGTTTTTTTTTTTAAATATTGAAAGCGAACTAATATTAGCACATATGAACTTGGTTGAAGCTAGCACTTGTCACTTGTGCTTGCTATATAATTGTTTACTTTACTTGATATTGATAAGAGCTGCTTGCTTGAACCTGACACTTGCCATAACTCTTGTTGGAGTTGGTTCAACTAGACTTGCTAATGCAATTGTATGCTCTTACATGATAATCAGTGTGCCAACTCTAACAAGAGCCAACTTTAGCTTGATTAAAGCCGACACTTGCCAGATAACAAGAAGAAGATGATGAAGAAGGTACATATTAAAGGTGCAGATTTGAAAATATATGAATGGTGTTATTTTAATATATTTTTTATTTGTATTTATGTATTTTGTAGATATAGCGCTATACAACTGGGTTGGGTTGCATAGAAGGACATAACCTAAAAGAATGCATTGCTATCTTAACTAAGGCCAGACATCAATACGTCTTTCTGAGCTATGTTCTTTTTTATGTCCTGAGAACTCTTTTATTTAAAGGTGAGGCGACTAAAGGAGAACTCGTTTATGCACAATTGGTTGAGCATGCTAATCAGGCTACACAAATTAGCAAGCTAAAGTCAGGATGAGAATTGCTAGCTCTTTTAGTCTTTTTTTCTAGTTAGGTGCTTTATTTCTACTATGTTCTTTTTTTCTTTTGTTATTTATTTTAATGGAGACAATATATGTGAGTAATTTATTGATAATTTTGACATTTAAAATAGTGTAATTAGACAATATAATTTTTTTGTTCAACAAGGTGATATAGTTACATGTACATATTGTAAAAAAAAATACAAGATCTTATGTTGTTTTACTCTTTAAGAAAGCCGAATTATATGAGTGCCCAACACAAGCCAAGCAAGAAAGTTCGAGTAATTCCTCGTGGTAATGACTTCAAAAGGCGTTGGGACAAAATTTCCACCTATCCCAACGGATTACGAAGGCGTCGCAATGGGTCCAGTAGATCTAACAAGATGTCATAACACGAAGAGGAACCGGGAGCGAAGTTGACCCATCACGACAGATTTCAAAGGTGTTGTGACATGTACTAGATCTAAAAGGCACTATGTTCCAATTTAGCTATAAATCAAGATTTGAACTTTTTGAAATGTGATCGAAACATTCAATTGAGCAATCCTTTACGCTCACAAGCAGTCTGAGAGCACTGAGAGCTATTATCTCAAGCCTTCCTAATCTTCACTAGCCAAAACGATTGAGAATTTAAGTTTTAGATAGAGAGATTGTAATTATCTAATCATCATGTGTTTTTTTGTTAAAGATTCTTGTGTGATCTTTGTTTTGTTTGATAGTGAATAATCTTTATTGTGGATTCTTGCATAAGGCCTAATAAATATTGCAAGGGGTTTGTCTTTTCCGATAAGACTTTGTGTAAATACTTTGTTTTTAGTGGATTCAATTCAGAGGTAGTACCGAGTGACTCATGTACGTAGGCATTTGTCGAACGGCGTAATATCGAGTGTCAACTCTCTCTTACTCTCTCTTTTACATTATTGATTACTTTAGAATTGCTATTCTTGCTATTTCTTGTGATTTGAATTGATTAGAACTGCTAGAATTAAGATCTTGATTATTTTACCTAACTACCCTCTTCCTGACTATAATTGTAGTTCTAGGACTTATCTTCTACAAAGTTAACGAGGCATTTGTTAAAATGGCAAAAAAATTCCCGGAGGCAAGAGCAGCATCTTCCTCAAGAAAATCAGTAAGAGCAGCAGCGATTGAGAGTTTGAGAGACAAATTGGAGTACATGTAAGAAGGCTATTGTATGGCAAAAGCATAATAATTGTTTTTTTCTTACTTGATGGAAAAGTTGATAAAATACATGGGGAAACGGGATGGATGAAACAAAATAAGGGACACTCACACACTCCCAAATTCCATAATAAAATAAGTATACATACCTACCAAATCCAGCTCCCTGGGTTAGTATTAGTAACCACTAACTTAATCCCTCATTCTCACCAACTCGGTCAACTGCTCGAATCTATGTTATTCGGTAGTTCAAATATCTTAATGCATTTGTATCTGATACTTGTCGCACTCATATCCGATATGATTTTTGTGCGATACTTCACGTGATAATCAGAGTGCATTTTTTAGTTGTTGCTTCATCACGTTGTCGTAAGTTTGAAGCTACTTCTCATCAAGATATATTACCTATGCATCATATTCTCTTTTGTGTATAATAATAGTTTTTTATTATATATATATTTACTTATATATTATTTTTCAATGTATTAAATTACTTTTTTAACTAAAATTTAATATATATTTAGCCGCATCCGTATCTAAGATTTTTTAAAATTGTCGTATCGCTGCATTCGTATCGGATACGATATCCACACCCACACTCGTGCAACATAGGCTCCAATCAACCCCTCTATCTAAAAGCTTCCTCGGTTTTAAATATCTTCCCTAGCACCAAATTGTACATCGCCCGGACGGATTTATAAATAATCAATACTACTGAACTATCGCATGGGTCCACCTGATACATCCAGGATTTTCGCACCATACTTAACTATTTTTGTCGTTTGATTTTGCATCGTGAACACATGCGTTTAGTCTAAACGTGAAGGCAAAAAATAGGGCCATGATTGTTAATTTTTTTTACTAGAGTCATGAATGTAATTTTTATTTTTTTCAAGATCAAACAAAAAAGAATTCTCTCACATGGAAATTTTGAAATTTTATGTCACCAGGTGGTACCTACGTATTTAGTCTTCAGACACGCAGGTGTTGCATGCGTGTGTAGAATTTATTTTTTTACGATAGAATGATATATGTTCTTTAAACATGCATGCAGCATCTACGAGAGAAGTAGATATCGAAGTTAAGCTGAGATTTTCTTATATATTTAAATTTATATATTAATATTATTAATTTAAAAAAAATTCGGCTCCTCATGCTAACCTTTTTATTTTTAATTTTGGCGACCAGTGAAAATAAAATAAGTCATATTTTATTATCTTATTAGGGATAAAAAAAAAGTATGATTGTCTTCCATATTGAGTTTGGACATATATTTATACCTTTCTAGTTTCGAAGCAGTATTGTAAGATCGATTTTAGGAATACCTTTCTATTGATATTTTAGTGTTCATATGAGTAATGACCCATGTTTTTTTCTGAAAAGATCGATATTCGAGAGCGGCAACTTCAAAAGATGATGATGTTAAAGTTTGTACTAAAACATATTTTAGCAAATTCTAACTAGCATTCTAAGAATGCTTAATATTTGATATCATGTATATGGAGCTCCCAATTAAAGAGCGAGCATCTAAATTGACTCCTTGGGTCTTGACAAAACTATTGGGGGTACAAGTTGGGCTGTCATAAGAAAGCAACCAACAAAATCTCTTCCTAATTCCTATCGTATCCGCTCGTATAAATCCACCCACCTTGTCTTCTCCCTCTTTGCCCTTTGCCTTCCTCCTAGTTTCTCCTTCGCTAGCTTCATGGAACATATAGAATAGAAGAAACATACGCATTAGAGTTGTACGTACTCCGTATTTCGCCATGGGAAGGTCGCCTTGTTGTGAGAAAGCTCATACCAACAAAGGGGCATGGACTAAAGAAGAGGATCAACGTCTCGTATCCTATATCAAAGCCCATGGTGAAGGCTGTTGGAGATCTCTTCCTAAAGCTGCTGGTACGTAACTTCTCTCTCTCTCTCTCTCTCTCATTCCCACTATACTTATTACGATTTATGAATGAATACATTCCCATGCTATCGAGTTAGTGAGATCGAATATGTCACGCTTAAGCACTAAGCTTTCAGATATGCCTATATTTGGTACTTTATTACCTTATGGTTTATATATTGTTAATTAATGATGCGCACAAAATGCAAACGGAGTTAGTCCATTAATTACTCATGAAGAGAGAAAATGGTAATTCTATATATTTGCTTCTCCGTACGCCAAAACATGCTTTCAGGAGAAAATAAAAGAGTGATAATTAAATATCTTTTTGTGAAAGTACTAAGAGATAGATATCATACAATAGTTACCATATATAATTATAACTTACTAAGCCCATATATAACCTTCCTTTTTCTTCGTTTTGCATCCATTTTGAATGATTTTGTTTCGTCTTGTGCAGGGTTGCTTCGTTGTGGAAAGAGTTGCCGCCTTCGCTGGATAAATTACCTCCGGCCGGATCTCAAGCGCGGTAATTTCACCGAAGAAGAAGACGAGCTTATAATACAGTTACATAGTCTTCTAGGCAATAAGTAAGCACCAACTATAATTGCCCTTCTTTTCATTCATATTTCGTGTGTTCTCATACAAAAGACATTTCTAAACCTTTTCCTTTTTCTATCTTTCTTCCCAAATATAGATGGTCTTTGATAGCCGGTCGGTTGCCGGGCCGGACAGATAATGAGATAAAGAACTACTGGAATACGCATATTAAAAGGAAGCTAATAAGCCGAGGCATCGATCCACAAACTCACCGACCGATAAATGCTACCTCAGCACCGGTTTTCAGTGGAATGCAACAAATCCATCAAATAGAAGTCGCTGTGTCACCATCGGCAGGACCCACGGGCTCTTCTGAAGGTCCTAGCAGTTTGCATAGTCTAGGGGAAGAGAAGAATATTAACTTCCATAGCCTAGACATAGACCTTAACTTATCTATAAGTTTGCCATGTCAATCTCCAAAGAGGAGTGCATCTCCTCCTTCAAGGGGACTGATGGAAGAAGCAAGTGCATCAAGTGGCAATGATATTGGGTATTCTAACAATCTGTGTTTGTGCTATAATCTAGGGTTTCAAATCAGTGAGGTTTGTAGCTGCCAGAGAACTCAAAGTACACAGGTTTTTAGATTTATTGCACCACTGGAACAGGAGCAATAGCTTGTTGGACTTTGTTAAAATTTTGTTAACAAATATGAATTAGATTTTGAACTTATGTAGTTGTGTTGAGGGAGTATATTTTTTTTCCTTCCCAAATGACTAATGCCGTTGATTGTAGTTAGTTTTTTTCTGTATATTCCAATGTAGGTTCTCTACTTTCCTTAGAAAAAAAGTCATTGCAAAAATGGTCTCGATTCAAATTTTGGCTAGCCTCAACAATGAGATTTATGATATGTATTAATTAATTTTTCTAGTAGATACCATGACCAAGTTGAAGAAACGACTATTCTAAATCAAATTGTAAACCTACTAATAATAAGCATGTGACTTTTGGCATCTAATTTAATACGTACTATACACACAAGATATGAGGATATATATACAGAATCGTATATGCATATCTTTAAAATTTATTAGTTGATAAAGTTGGGTGGATTTATTAGTCACAAGATTATAATATAACCGTCATATATACTAGAACTACTTGCAATATTAAATGAGGTCCTTCTTGTAATTTACATTTTTCTTCTTTTGCTTTTCCTGTTCTTCTGCAATATATATATATATATGCAAATAGTGCAGTCTCTAGAAAGTAAAAAACGAATAAGATCTAACTTGGTTATGCGCAAATTAAAGAACACAGTGACTTAGTGAGAGAATAAGGCCAAAAGAAGAGAACCAACTAAAGGTGAATAACAAGAAGGGATCCCAGGATGGTGGTGGTTAATTAAAGGCCATGAAGAATTAAGTTCGATTGGTTTGTTCAGAAGGGTATTCAGCTTATCTTTGGTCATAAACGTTCTAGAAATTAAATCTGCAATCGCCATTTCATGTAGTAGAATTAGAAGCGTTTGTCATGTAGGAAGGGGGGAAGTGGGGAACATGTGGGGTGTTTCTTTTGGTAGGTAGAGCTTTAGAAGGGTGGGTATAATAAACAAACAAAAGAGAAGCGGTATACTATGGACTATGGTCAGGTACTTTTAGACCAATCTTGATGCCAATCTATGACATACAAAAAATTAAGCAGAAAGTTATATTATATGCTATGCTATGTTGCAACAACCCATGTATGCATAATTCAAGTTGGCCAAGCATACCAAAATGCAACATATATAATGATGAATTGTAAT
The DNA here is from genome assembly GCA_964058865.1 of Eleocharis quinqueflora. Lineage (NCBI taxonomy): Eukaryota > Viridiplantae > Streptophyta > Magnoliopsida > Poales > Cyperaceae > Eleocharis > Eleocharis quinqueflora. The sequence goes on along the minus strand of CAXKVX010000284.1, from coordinate 308,574 downwards.
TCCGTATATGTATATATACCAGTACCACACACACAGAGATGCACTCATGAATGTAACAGAAGAACTGGTAACAGCCATAACCTAGCTAGGGACCTCACTTTCTTACCTGGAAAAGTGTGGCATTGGTGATTAAACTAGTAATTAGCCCACCAACCACCACACACACACACACTTTCTCGCATAGATCATACACAACTCTCACATGACAACCCCCCCTGGGCCCAGAGCCCCTGACACTGGAGCCTTTAACTAAGAATCCAGTTCTCTGGTAACACTTGACCACTGATACAAACATGTGGGGTGTGGCAGTTCATGTCAAATATAATTCATGAATGCCACGTCTTGGTTTAATTGGATTAGTTGGCATAAGATATTTGGTTACGTTTGACACTAAAAAAATATCATGAATAGTCAAGATAGAACTCTATTTTAACACGAAAGAATTGTCAAACGCAAAATAAAATAATAGAATAATGAGTAAAATAGACTATTTTAACATACCACCGTATAGATGAAATGTCGTAATATACCGTTCTGTATGACAAAATTAACAACAAAATTGATAATGTATTAATAATATTTTAGTATATTAATAATACTTTTAAACACAAGGAACAAGGTATACTTTTAAAGATAATGTATATTACTGCTCATGAGATACTACATTATGTTCATAAACACAAGGAACAAGGTATACTTTTAAAGATAGATTATGAAAAAGCTTTTGACAACATTAATTGAGATTATATAATAAATACATTAAAGCATATGGGATTTAACACTAAATGGATTAATTGGATTAAAATGTTATTATACAATAGTTATAGTGCAGTAATGATAAATGGTAAATTTGGCTCATATTTTGAGTGCAAAAAAGGACTAAGACAAGGTGATCCAATTTCACCTTATCTGTTTATATTAGCAGCTGAAGGATTGAATAAAATTCTAAAGCAAGGGGTTAGAAATAATCATTTTGAAGGTTTAAGTCCTCAACTGTCTAATGGAGAAAAAATAATAAACTTACAATATGCAAATGATACAATTTTATTCCTTAAAGCATATGATATAAAATTAGAAAAACTTAAATGGTCCTTACAATTATTTGAAGGTATTTCTGGGCTAAAAATCAATTATAATAAAACTGAACTAATACCATTAAACCTCTCAGAGCATATAGCATCCTTCTATGCAGAAATGTTAGGTTGTAAATTAGGTAAATTACCTATTATATATCTAGGACTTCACTTGCATTGGAAAAGATCTTCCAAAAATGATTGTCAAAGAATTATTGATAAAGTTCAAAGGATTAGAAGGCAGTTTCTATGGGCTGGATCAAATATTTTAGGGAAAAGGAAATATGCTTTAGTTAAATGGTCAAAAATCTGTAGATCTAAGGAAAATGGGGGTTGGGGAATATCAGACATCAAACAAGTTAATATAGCCCTTCTTTGTAAATGGGGTTGGTTATATTTATATAAAGAGCATAATGGTTTGTGGAAAGAAATAATTCAAGTAAAATATGATAAATTTACAATAGAAGCATCCCCCTTCTGGAAGGATGTTAGTCAGGAGTATAAATTCCTTCAGTTAGCTTGTTCACATATTGTAGGTAATGGCAAACATATAATATTCTGGCATGATACTTGGTTTAATAATTGTCCATTAAAATTGGTTTACCCTTTAGTTTATCAAAAGGTCAAAAAAGAAAATGTCACATTAGCACAGGTATGGAATAATGGGGATATAAAACTTTTTCTCACTATAGGTGTTAGTAAGGAAATGAGAATCCAGAAAAACTCTCTCATTGCCCTTCTGCAAAACATAGATTTCAGTAGCATGGAAGAAGATTCAGTTAGTTGGAATTTAGAATCACATGGAAGATATACTGTTAAGTCAATGTATAATTTTCTAAATTTTGGGAGATTGCAAATAAACATTAACAAATATGTATGGCAATTAAAAATTTCATTAAAAATGAAACTATTAACTTGGCTTGCTTTGAATAATAATTTATTAACTAGAGAAAATTTGTCATATAGGGGATGGATAGGAAACACAAATTGTGTGTTCTGTAATGAACTAGAAACTGTAGATCATCTATTCATTAATTGTTATATAAGTATTCAATTTTGGAGTATAATAAATTTACATTTAGTTGAGAATGAAAAGAAACTTTTTAATTTAGGAACAATAGAAGAATTGTGGTATATATAGTATTTTGCAGTTAAATAATAAAGACTTATATTATTGGGGAAGTTTATTGGCAGCCTTTTTATGGATTATATGAAATGAGCGAAATAATATTATCTTTAATAATGAAAAAGGAAGAGCACCTAACACTTTATATATATAGAAATACACTTAGTTTGCATAACGCATGGATGGGGGAGTTCAACAATTCAATAAATAGTTTGTTTCAATAACAAATGTATGAGTTAACTGTGTAGATGAGGCTCCTGGTAACTCATCGGGAGAGATAGCAAAAGAGGGTGAAGAATCTGATGAGGACTTGCTTGATGATGCTTAGGGTAATGATCCTTCAGAAAAAAGATTAGGGTGGAGTCTAATGACACAGTTGATTAGTAAACTTTGGCCAAGCATGTGTTAGGATAGTGGAAAGTCTTGGCGAAGTTAATTTTTTTTGTTTTGTTTCAAGTATTTTGTTCTGTTTTTGTATTGGTACAGATCTCACGTACCAAAAGACTACTAAGCTTGTTTTGCTTCCAAAGTTGGAAGCTGGTACTCCAACTTGGGGTTGACTTTCATAAAAAAAAAAACTTTATTATTATTGTTAATGTTATTATGTTATCTTTATTATTAAAATAATATTAATACTTACTATTAATTATTATTATTTAAAATAATGCATATTATTATAATTTTTATGTTATTATTATTATTATTACTATAATTATCATTATTATTTGATTATATTGTATTATATTTAGTAATTAATAGTATTTTATTCTATTATTTTCAGGCTTTTAAAAAATTTCGTTTTAACCGTTTTAACTTGAAAAAATCTTTGACGTTAAATTTTTGGGGAAAAATCATTTTATCTTATTTTCTACGTTTTAACCATTTTAACTTGAATTAAACCTTTTAAATCTGTTTTATTTGGTAACCGTTAAAATCATCTTTTTTGATAATTTATAAGAGCAAAAATTCACATGTTCAGTCATATGACCTCCAAAGTAGTTCTATTTACTCTAACCTAACTAATTATACATAATCAATCAAAAGACGAATCATATCACATGCCTTAGAATAAATTCCTACACTTCTGAATCAACGTACTTAACTTAGTTGGGTAGTTACCAATGTTATGATGGGGTGTTGATTGCTTGGGTATACTGGCCTTGTGTATTATATTGATGCTAGCAAGATATATTGTTATGCTGATGCGACTTATGCAATTAGATAGTGGAACTTATAAAAACAAACATGAAGCACATTCTCAAAATAAAATACATCCTAAATCCTAATTATTAAACATAAATTTGGTCTAAAATAAATAAATAATATATAAAAAAATGATTGGCAGTTTTTTAATTTAACTTCCGTATAACACCATTTAAACGTTAAACCGTTAAGCGACCACCTCATCTTTAAGCACCGTTAAACGTTTTTTTAAAGCTTGATTATTTCCTTAATTATTATTACTATTGTTATTAATATTCTTATATTATATTGTATCGTTGTTTTTTTATTATTATTATTGTTATTATCATCAATATTATTATTTTTAACTTGTAATATTATTTAATTTATTATTATTATCATTATTATGTTATATCATCATCATAATTATTATCATAATTATCAATATTTCTATTATTTCAATTAATACTTGCCAAAAGATAATTTCACTCTTCAAAATAGTCAAGAATATCACTCTTCTATCGGAACGGGATCTGGTGTTGCGAGGCACCGGTATAGCGCAGCACGTGGGTCATCCGGTCTTCCTTATTTGCATCAAGATTTGTGCCAAAATTTAAAGGTTCCCCTGATTCTCATCCTTGGCAGCCGATCGTGAGCTGGCGGTCGATCCGAACTGTTGATTTCTTGCAGTGCAGTACTGCTTTACAACGAATTTGAATCCCTCTTCTACCACTCTTTCAAAACAATACTATTCTAAATTACGCTCTTATGTCGGTATTCTTTATTTGGCCAAACAGACCTTTTTTTTCTTCAGCCAAAGTTCAGTTGGATGCTACATCCAAAAAAAGAACAACTATACTGTATACAGACTTCTCCATTCCAACAAAACTGACTGTGAGATTCACTGTAAGAGCATCCTTAATTCTTTATCTCACTTGCATACTACTTGCTAATTATAATGTGAAATACATGTTAATTTAACAATCTTGATAGATTGCTAAATTTAAGTGTTATCTGAAAGTGTCACAAAAAAATATTCCTTATGAGTAGCTAGTATTCATCTGAAAATTGTTACAAATTATTTTGTTACAAATTAGTAGTTCAATAAAATTACAAATAGAAATTGAAAGAATGGATTGGATCAATGAACCATGGGGTCCTGACAATAATATCGATCAAAATTTCTGCATCTAATAACTAAAGACTTAATTGAATGTATAAATTTCAGTGGGGTCGAGTGATCCCAGTAGGTCATATATGGCTCTGCCACTGTTGTGAAGAATGGTGAAGGTGTAGTTCTGCATCATCATGACCATTTCGCATGTCGGGTACTAAGCTTGTTATGGTTCTGCAAAAACTTTAAGGCTTGATGGTCGGTAAAAAGAAAAAAACTCTTTTGAAGGAGATAATGTCGCCAATGTTGCAAAGATTGAACAAAGACATAGAGTTCAACATCGTAAACCGAGTAGTTGTACGAGGTCCACCTAGCTTTTCACTGAAATAAACTATCGATTTCTTCTTCTGAGATAAAACATCTACAATTCCAACGAACGAGACGTCACATTCGAGCTTGGACACCTTGTCGAAATTCGGTAAAGACATCACTAGGGCATTCGTAAGAAGGTTTTGAGTTGCTCAAATGCCTTTTGAGCCTCATCGATCCTATCAACGTTCTTGCCTTTGAGCAAACCAGTGATTGGTGCAATTGTCGAATTGTAGCCTTTGATGAACCTTCGGTAAAAACTAGCGAGGCATATGAAAGAAGTAACTTCACCAATAATGGTCGGGCATGGACTACTTTGGATTGCCTACACTTTGTTCTCGTCAGGATTGATACCATGACCCGCAATGATAAAACCTAAGAACACAAGGGTCGAGACCATCCACGAATACTTCTTCGGGTTGGTAAATAGTTGGTTTTCTCAGAGAGTTTCGAACACTTCTCGTAGGTGGTGGAGATAACCAGTTTTGGTTCGACTGTATATGAGAAAAGGGCGAAGTACCTTATTCACCACTCTCATGAAAGTGCTCGATGCATTTGACAACCCGAAGGACATAACAACTCATTCGAAAAGTCCATCATTTGTCTTGAAGGCGGTTTTCCATTCGTCACACGACTTGATGCAGATCTGATGATATTCGCTCTTCAAATCGAGTTTCGAGAAGATTGTTGCACCACTTAGCTGATCTAAAATGTCTTCAAACCTCGGTATCAGGAACTAATATTTGATGGTGATTCGATTTATGGCTCTGCTATCGACACACATTCTGAATGTCTCATCCTTCTTCGGTACAAGCAATACCGGAACAACACATGTGCTTATGCTCTCGCACACAAAACCTTTGTCGATGAGCTCCTGTACTTGCCTTTTGAGCTCTTCGTGCTTATCTGGGGACATGTGGTAGTGAGCTTTGTTTGGAAGGATCGATCCCGACACCAAGTCGATTTAGTGTTGGATATCCTAAAGTGGTGGGAGTCCATCCGGCAACATCTCGATAAGTAGCTATAATATGTTTAACTAGTCGAGGATACTTCTATTCTTGTTCGAGTTGTGTAAAAATTGTTGAAGCTATGATTAAGCATATGCGTGCTTCTTTCAAATCGTGCTCGAATTCTTCAGTAGGCACACAAAACACTTTTTTTCTCGAACTCTGAAAATCCTTTTGCATAGGTTAGATGTGTACCTTCTTTTCTCCAGTATGTATCGAGTAAAGATGTTTTCGCCCATTGTACACTACATGGTTGTCAAATTACAATGGTTTGCCTAAGATGAGGTGAGAAGCATCCATCGGGATCATGCCTGCTCGGACAGTAGTCGAATAGTGCATGCCAATAGAGAAGTCGACCTGACATCGTTGGTTGACCATGATCTCGTCATCCTTGTTGACCCAACCGAGCTTGTACGGGTGTTGATGTGCAGAAGTCGAGAGGTTGAGCTTCTTCACTGCCTTTGGATATTATGTTCTCCCAACTTCCCGAATCAATGATGATGTTGCACCTTTTTCCATTGATGAAGCAATGAGTTTTAAAGATATTGTGCCTCTTCCAATTGTCCTTCGATGGTGGCACTAGACACAGATGGCGCGCCACTAAGATTTCTCCAAAAACATCATGAGGGTTAGCTTCATAGATCTCATTCTCGTTAGCATCTCACTCTTCTTCGTCCTCGGGATAATCATCTTGGTCAACGAACTTAACTTGATCCTTCGGACATTCATCGGCATAGTGTCTGGGAGTGTGACATCTATGACAGTAGATGTTGGCTTTGCGATCACTTGGGTAGTTAATGCTCGGGTTTGTCACGAGTGGGATAGTGCGAGAGGAAGACAGGTTGGTGTTCGGTTTAGCAGGTGGTTGCCCGACACTCTTTGCAATCTCGGATTGATTTCGGCTTGGGAACTGCAAATTCCTCGGAGCAAAATTGCGAGCTCGGGATTGATGTTGCTCGACTGTTTTGGTTTTGGATTGATCCTCGAAAACTGTGTTGAAGGTGTGAACAATGAGTGCGTCTTGGATCGTGCATCGAAAACCATGAAGGAATCGAGTCACTCGTTGGTCCACGGTATCGTTAAGTTAGTTTCTGGCCTCATGTTGATAAAACTCAAGGGTGTACTCGTCTACAGTTCTCGAACCTTAAGTAAGCGACTAAAACTATCGAAACAACATCTGTTGGTAGTTGAGGGGTAGGAATTATCGGTTCATCTCTCGTTTGATTTCATCCCAATCGATAAGTGGATGTAGGTTGTCGAGATAACGATGATACTTGTAGTTACGCCACCATGCTGAAGCTCGTTCTCGAAAATGATAGTAACTAAGGGAACTTGCTTCTCAGGTGGGATTTCTTACAATTCGAAACTTCTTCAACGGTGTGAGTCCATTCGAAGAATTCCTCGGGTTTGAGGCTACCCGAAAAGTCAGCATCTCGACTCGAAGACCAATATCCCAATGTTGGTCACGGGTCAGAGGGATGTTACAGTTTTTGCTGTCAATATTCTCTCGATTTCGGTAGTTCATTGTTGTCTCGATCTCAGTTGCCATTGTTAAACGAAGGTAAGACAAGACGTGCTACTAGGTTGGTAAAAAGTTACACATTATGATGTTGTGTTTGTCAGTTATTGTCCTTCATGCGTTGAAAGAATGCTTCCTGGTTATTGAGCAATGGCTCGAATATGGTAGTTATGCTTGAACCGGTCATTGGTGTGGAAATGGTGTTTAAAATATGGTGATGTGGTGTGAAAGTAGGGTAAAACGATGCTTGAAAATGGTGTTGGGTGGTTTCGGGGATACAACTTCACGTAAGCACGAAGGTAGTTGTCGAACTTGCACTGATACCACTTGACACACTACATGTCCCAAATCACAACTCTGCGATGATGGATTGCAATAAATGATTTAGTTGAAAGAAACAAGAGAGGTAACTGCTAAGTAGCAAATAGAGAATTCAGTGAATTCTAAAAGAAACTAATTGTATTCAAAAGTTGATGACTCTTACAAATGACTAGAGTCCATATTTTAGGCGACAAGTATCTTGGTTCTAAGTAAGCAATAATCGAAATAAATGAAGAAATAACTGATTGACTGGTGAATAAATCGAAATTAACTGTTAAAGAAATAAAATGCAAAAAATAATAAAATAATCTTGAACACTTGGAGAGAGATCTTGACAGGATATATCCATCAAATCAAATCTAAATTAGAATCCAAATCTGACTCGGATTGAATTTCTTTCTGGTATTGTGTCACTAATCGTTTCTACTGTTTTTATAGAAGGGCTTATTTTAGTATTGCGTTAATTAATTTATTTTTAATATATGTTGCTGAATTTGAATATGTGCCACCTCTCCAAAGAGACGAGACTCCTTGTCATATATACTAAATTTTTTTATTTATTGTCTTTACAACACACACCCACAAAGAAATCATACAGTAAACTTGAAAAATCTCTCCTGAAATAACCTACACCAGAACTTGAACACTAGACCTTCCTTATGAAAGTCTTGTGCATTATCACTACACTAGATAAATTTACAACTCTTTTTCATGTAATTTTGGAAAGAAAAAAAAAAGATAATGCTTGTCAATTGGTATATTTGCCAATAAAATGAGCGAGCATTTATTCCTCTGTGCATTAATAAATTTGAATATAATAGTATCGTATTTTCTCTCTATCTCTCTTTTCTCTTTATTCTCCCTGCCTATAATTGAATTAGAGATTGTAAATTTATACTGATATTCACTAGATATCTCTGTGTGAGAGATCGCAGGTTTGATCTGACTGGAAGGACTTTTAGATCATATAATTTGATATTCGTCAAACTTAAATTTGAGTGACATGGATTTTCTATTTGGAAATGCTAAAATTATTTTTAATAAAAAATATTATGTATTATTTATCTTTTCAACACTTGTAAAACATTGAACATGCGTTTATGTTTTAGCGAGGAAAAATATGTATTCAAAAGTTCGCTAATTAATTAATTAAGACAAATAAACAAAGAAGCTGATTGGACAATAAACCCTAAAAAGTTGTTCGAGTGATCAATGATTGATTGACAATACCGTAACATAACTAAACAACTTGCAAATTCAATCATATTTTGAGATGAGAAAGAGTAGCTCATTAACCAAGAATTAATACAATAACTTTCAACTTTCACCTCTCCTTTTAGAAGTATCCCTCTATATTTAATTACATGAGAGGTTTAAAAGCTCTACAAAAGCATATATAGAGGGGACCAGTTGTGTATAATGGGAAAGTTGCAGCTCTAATTAATTTGAAGTCTTGGTTTAATGGTTTACCCTGTCAAAGTGTCAATAACTTTACTAAAAACATGTGGTTCATCTTAATCCTTACATCTAGAAAAGTTGTCTCAATCTAAATCATTAATTGTTTAGTATCAAGGCTTCATATGGAACATACATACCAGATACCAGATATCAGATACCAGATACCAGATACCAGATACCAGATTATTAATTAATTACATGTTTGACTGATCATCAACTATTCAACTTGAGAAAGCATTGTTGCGGTCGTGGAGAATATGGTTATGGACGATCAAAGTTGAGAAGACAAAAGGTGTGGGCCCACTGCTTCTAGAAGGCTGAGAAATTAATTAACCTACTTTCCAGGGTCAACTAAGACTGATGTTTATTAGTACTTTAATTGTTTGCTTTGTTAGGCTAATTAATTGACAAGCTAATATTTTCTTCTAATATAATTAAACTCACCAAAGTTGTACGTACCAGTACACTAATTGATTGCTGCGTTCTCTTTGTTAGTCTACAAGAAAATATATAACTTCAATCGGACTTTTGGATTTCAAAAGTGGTATTTTGATAAATGAATTTTTTTTGTATTTGTGACAATCAACGTCAATTTTTTTATTATATATAGATATATTATTTGTCATGTGAAATAGTCTTTTTATAAAATTTTGTTTAATCAAGCATTTTAGAGTTGACACCTGATCCCTATCTTATTTAATCAAGCATTAATTTTTTAGTACCCATGCCAATTAAGTTTTATATCATGATGATAGCTCTGCTCAGGTATGATAACAAAGTGGAGGAGGTAGGTAGGTTGCAAAACCATCAAGTTGTATCACATGGCAAACATATATAGAAGCAATTTCACATGCAAAATAACAGTAATTTTAACTATGTCAACGGTCCAGTGCATTAAACGAAAAGTGGTTCCAGATGATTTAATGTGAAGTATATATGCTGAAATAATATATCCATCCTTTTTAAGAATATTTTTTATATCCATCCTAACTATTTCTTGCAATTGCCTATAATATTCCATGAAAAAATAATATCTTTCTTATTTCTGTCCAAAAAATAAATTATGTTAATTCGTAATTTAATTGGAGATATTGCCACTTTTCAACGCATTTATATATACCATTCTGGTTCTGCATGCTTTCAATGATCAAATTAATGTTTCATCAACAGTATAAGAAACACCACAAATCCCCAACTGCTTAATTGAAATGATAACTAATAATTATTAACAAAGGGAATATCTAACGTCTTTTTATGTTTCTGGAGAGTAGATTGTGGAGCACTACATGTCTACATGCAAAGCGAGCAACCGATCGAGCAGCTGCAGCTAGAATGCTAGATGCCTTGGTGCCTCAGATACTTAATTGTTTGACCCAAACCAACCCTAATCTTAGCAGTTAGCTCCTTTTTTCTAGTATGGCAGTTTTCATGGGATTCGGATCCTCTATCTCTCTCTCTGTCTCTATCTCTATCGCGCACCACCGTTTCAATGTTTCCAAGTTTTTGTGCTGCACCTTCAACCGGCTACATGAATTATAATGAATTAGTGGGATTAATTTAAAACACTTAAATTGCACATAATTTTTATCTATTTATTTAAAATCTCACTACGAAAAAAATATGTTTCCATACCGGATATTTAGAGGCATATACATCGTGATCTTCCGTTGTAAATGTTGGGATATTGCAAAAAATAAGTTAAAACTCGTCATAAAGATAGCAGGCACACTCTTCTTTTATTCAAACAATTTACACCACTTTTTATTAGTTAGTACCCGACGTGGAAGATTTAATATTTTTTACTCGTCAGCGCCTATATGACTTGAGACTCGATCTAATATATACTCTAAATTACATCATTTCTTTGATAATATCCGTCGTAGAACAGCAGCATTTTTAGAAAAAAAAATTGCTGCTTGCGTGGCTAGCCCTTCCTTTAATTGCTAGCTCGCCAAATTAATTCACTAACTAATGCTATACCCTTTTGTTTATTACCATATATATATATATATATATATATATATATATATACACACACACACACACACACACTATTTTGCACACAACAATTAATAAAACATACATGTCATTCACATTAATCGATCAAACATGATTACATGTCCAGTGTCCAGATCATGCAATACATCAAAAGTATCACCAATCAACAGTAAAATAATTAATAATACATGACATAAACAAAATATGTACATATCTAGTTGGATTATAGTATTCTTTCATGTCAATAATTAGCTAGATGTAACTGAAACAGACAAATGCATTTTAGGCTTGTAGCATATAAGTATTTCGACAAATAGATTAGAAAATCAAACAACTTCAATAATGAAATCCGCAAGCACACTCATGACCTCGTCAATGACGCTAGTGTCGAACCCATTACACCAATGTTGCATCAATTTGCTCCTCAGAGTACTTCAAAAAGGAAAGGAATATGATCTTGAACTATAGTGATGACTATCTTAGTATACAATTTCCAAAGCGAAAAGAAGAAAATAAAATGAATTAATTTATAATGGAAGGAGTTACTGAAAAGTATGCAATATCCAAATCTGAAAATTATGCACTATCCAAATCATAAACAATTGAAAGTAAAACCATATATACTTACTTGAGAGCTGGAAAATTATTTTCATCATATAGCACATGATAATGGGTGGACCTGCTAGTTTTCTAACAAGCACAAAATAGAAGTAAACATTATAAGCAGTAAAAGATAGCATACACAAAGTAATATTCACTTGTATATGCCATCTCATGAGAAGACAACACAAAATTTAAATATTGCCTCTCAGCTTTCTTGTATGTTGGTTGTTGCATTGAATTTGTCTAAAGTCATTGAGCTTACATGACATATAAAAGTTATCCATTCTTCTTCATCAGAGACATATATCCATCCTTCACAAATATATTGACAAATTAAGATTTCATTAAATCTAACCTCAGAAATTAATACAAGATATCATCATGATGCATCAATTTAATCCCCAATTCAATCACAATTCAATTTAATCTCAAATACAAACACAATTCAATTAAAGATGAACATAACTAAATCGGAATACTTGATATAATTTGATAACTTAGAGAATGAAAGAAGCTTCAACTGAAAGTGAAATCATATATACTTATGTGACAATGCTTTAATTGTATGTAGGCAATGACAACACTGTTGGGTTATGAACAGTTCAAAACCCATCAATTGGCCTAAGCAGCGGAAAGATCGTAAAACAAAAATTTTACGTCTGACTTAAGCCGAGGATTAAACAGGGTATGTCAGATAAACCACAGAGGGTGTCCACCTCCCGTTTATCTCTAACATCAAAATCCTACTTAATCCCTAAACAAATCTACTCCTTAACTGAATTATAAAACTTTAATCTACTTACAAATTAAATAGATTAATATAACATTAATACCATGATCCAAATTCGAATTGGACCGCAGAAGACTCAGAAGGTCGAATCACATACGCTCTTCTCCTCGGAGTATCAAACGTTTGATACCTCTACCAGATGTCCACCAGGACGACCAGAGAGCGACTTAATTCTTCTGCCAGAAATATCGAAAGCCGAGATATCCTGCAAAAACACTATTCACCGAGATACAGACTAAATAAAATATCTTCGTGACTCGCAGTTATCCAAATGAGGAATACCGCTCTTTCACAAAAATACTATTTTCTGAATCTCGTAAACAACCGTATACGAGAAAGAGAGAAAGTATATTTATCGATACGATTCCGAATTAACAGATACGAGTCGATTTTTGTGCTTCTTTCTCTCTCCCCCTACCCCTCTATTTATAGCAAAATGAGGAGGTGCCTCTTTTACAAATAAACCCTTGGAAAAAGTGAATTTCCAAAAATACCCTTAAGGATAAGCATGATGACATGGAATTTTTTTCATAAAAAAATTCCTTTATCCAAACATGCCGACCTCAATTTATTTTTTATTTTTATTTATTTATTTTTAATTAAGATTTTAATTAAGGTTTTAATTTATAATGACTTTCATCCCAAATTCAAAACCATAATCAATATTTAAAATCTAAATCAAATATATATAAATATACAAAAACATATAATTGTTCTCAACAATTATATTTCTAAGGGTTTGATATTTGTTTGGTTGCGGTATGATTTTATACAACGTATCGTATGCGTATATAAATTCAACCGTTTGTTTTTGCTTATCATTTTATATGACGTATATAATTTAATCATATCACATATAATTAATTATAATCATTTTAATATTAATTATAACCTATTTATAATTAATCATTAAGATTCTCTGATTAGTTCCTATACGGTGTGACCCAATAGGATTTGTGTTATGTTGGTAAATAGAATTAAAACCATTTTAATTTCTATAATCATAGGAGGCATCTGACATCTGCGCTATGACCATCCAATTACACAAACGATGTTGTACTTATGCAATATCACAATCCGCTAAACATTTTAGTCGTGTTAATTCTTTCGTCTCACAGTATCAGATTAGTTTTAAGGTAGGTGTGTGTCATCCTTGCAGACTTAATCTTTTCTCGAACTTGAGCAGACTTATCAAATATAATTACTCTTGTAATTATACTGCATGTAGATAATCTTACTCTATCAAGGGGTCCAATGATACTGTAACTCGTATCAAGATACGAGGGACAATAGTACTTTCAATAAACCATCATTACCTCAACTAAGCTATGTATATCGAAAAGCTACCGTTATGACTGCGTTTTACCGACAGCGTTAGATAACAATCACACATACACATCTCTTAGTAGGAAAGATGAATACCTCATACTTTAGAGCTTAACACTAAATGAAAACATTAATGACACGTACACAATTTCATTTAATGTTTCATTCGAGGTTTGTCAAATACCATGTTCCTCTAACATGTATTTATGTGATTAAAATGACATCTCATGTCTATGGTTTGTAAAACTTAACCATCTTTCAATCCACATTCTAACCTTATAACAGTAAGTTAGTGTTCCTGCTAATTACCTTGGTTAGAGACTTTTAAGAATATATATCATCTATAATATGAAGTTTCACTATTCCAGTTATTGACTCAAGCCAGATAAAGGAACGATTCATAAATTAAATAATACTCAAGGTAACAAAATGACAGTTTATTAATCACTCAATTCATGAACAAAGCTTTATGATAATTTATCGTATTATTGACTTATAGATTATTATAAACTAACAATCTCTCACTTAAGCTAGAAGCCAATCATCATAGGCTCTAGTTACATGAATCTCTAAATTTCAAAAAAATCTCATAGATCTAAAGAAAAACTCATAACCAATCTCCTATGTGTCTCAGACCCATAGAAGCTGTATGCAACTGGTGCTTGGCTTGAGGAAGAGGTTTCGTGAGTAGATCAGCTGTGTTGCTGGTTGTGTCAACTCTACATATCTTTACATCACCTCTATTTACGATTTCTCGTATCAAGTGATAACGTCATAAAACATGCTTGGATCTCGAGTGCGATCTCGGTTCCTTGGCCTGAGCTATAGCTCCATTGTTGTCACAATAGAGGTCCACAAGTCCTTGAGCACTGGGAACTACTCCAAGTTCGCTAAGGAACTTCTTGATCCAGAACCCTTCTTTTGCTGCTTCGGATGTAGCTATGTACTCAACTTCGGTTGTTGAGTCTGCTATAGTGTCCTGCTTTGAGCTCTTCCAGCTCACAGCCCCTCCGTTGAGTATGAACAAGTACCCGGACTATGATCTCGAATCATCTCGATCAGTTTGGAAACTTGCAATTGTGTAACCGTTTATCACGAGCTCGGAGTCACCACCATAGACGAGAAACATATCCTTAGTTCTTCTTAAGTACTTAAGGATATTCTTTGCGGCATTCCAATGCTTCATGCCTGGATTAGCCTGATATCTACTCGTCACACTTAAAGCGTACGAGACATCATGGCGAGTGCACAACATGGCGTACATGATAGAGCCTATAGCCGAAGCATATGGCACTCAACTCATTATGCTTCGCTCATTAGTTGTCGAAGGACACTGGGTCTTGCTAAGCTGCGCACCATGATTCATTGGCAGGAATCATTTTTTAGAATCCTGCATGCTAAACCTGTTTAGCACTTTGTCAATGTACGTGCTTTAACTTAATCCTATAACTACTTGTGGATTTGATTCTTCCAGATGCTCTTGATCTACAACTATTTGCGAATTTGGTTCTACTTCAACTTGCGTTGAAGTACTTGAGCTCGGAACTAGAACCTCCTCCATAACTACTTGTGGATTTGATTCTTCCAGATGCTCTTCGACCAAAGTATCAAGTGGTGGGTTAATCTGATCTGGTTCAGATACTGTGCTGTGTGATGTATCTCGAATTTCTTCAAGTATTACATTACTCACACTACTTTCTTTTGCGAGAAACTGTTTCTCCAAAAATACACCAACACGAGCAACAACTATTTTGTTCTCGGCCTGGTGATAGAAGTAATATCCTTTCGTTTCCTTAGGATATTCTACGAAAAAGCATTTGTCAGACTTGGGATCAAGTTTGCTAGACGTCGGACGTTTGACAAATACTTCGCAACCCCATATTTTAAGATAAGACATATTTGGGGTTTTCCCAAACCATAACTCGTATGGTGTCTTTTCTACTGACTTAAACAAAACCATGTTTATTGTTCGATACTGTGATGTGTGATGTATCTCGAATTTCTTCAAGTATTACATTACTCCCACTACTTTCTTTTGCGAGAAACTGTTTCTCCAAAAATACACCAACAAGAGCAACAACTATTTTGTTCTCGGCCTGGTGATAGAAGTAATATCCTTTCGTTTCCTTAGGATATCCTACGAAAAAGCATTTGTCAGACTTGGGATCAAGTTTGCCAGACGTCGGACGTTTGACAAATACTTCGCAACCCTATATTTTAAGATAAGACATATTTGGGGTTTTCCCAAACCATAACTCGTATGGTGTCTTTTCTACTGACTTAAACGAAACCATGTTTATTGTTCGTGCAGCAGTTTCTAGTGCATACCCCCAAAAAGATTTCGGAAGAGTGGCATTACTCATCATAGATCGGACCATGTCTAGTAGGGTTTGATTTCGTCTCTCAGAAACACCATTCCATTGTGGTGTCCCCGGAGGCGTGAGTTGTGAAATTATTCCACATATTCTTTTAAGTACATTATAAACTCATAACTCAAGTATTCGCCTCCACGATCAGATCGTAAGGCCTTAATACTCTTGTTTAATTGATTTTCTACTTTAGCCTTGAATTTCTTGAACTTTTCAAATGATTCGGACTTATGTCTCATCAAGTAGACAAAAACGTATCTATTATAATCATCAGTAAACGTGATAAAGTAAGAATAACCATTTCTTGTACAAGTACTCATAGGTCCGCATACATCAGTATGTACGAGTCCTAGTAAGTCACTTGCCATTTCGCCCTTTTTGGAGAAAAGCGCTTTGGTCATTTTTTCTCGTAAACAAGATTCATGTGTGTTAACTGATTCAAGATCAAAATTTCCAAGAAGTTCATCTTTATGCAACTTCTTGATGCGTTTCTCGTTTATATGACCAAGGCAACAATGCCACATGTAAGTCATGCTTTCATGAGATGCTTTGAGTCGTTTATTAGTTATGTTGAACACGAGTTTTTCCATTTGCAATATATACAGACCATTCATCATACAAGAGGATCCATAATACAACTTTCTATTATATATTGAGCTACTATTGTTCTCTATTACAAAAGAGAACACATTCGTCTCTAAACATGAGATCGAAATGATGTTCTTGGAAATGCTAGGAACAAAATAAACATTTTCTAGTTCCAATACAAGCCCGCTAGACAAATACAACTCTATATTTCCAACGGTTACGGCTGCAACCTTTGCTCCATTTCCGACTTGGAGTTGTACTTCCTTGTTACATAGTTTCCTCTTATTCTTTAGTGCCTGCACATTTGAACAAATATGAGCACATGATCCAGTATCTAATACCCAATCATTAATAGAGGTAGTAACGTTAATTTCAACAACAAAAGGACCACACACGTCTCTATGCACAAGTGCTAACAGCTCTGTAGTCCTTTCATTAAACTTATTGAAAGGCGCTTTGTGTTAGTGTTGGTGTCCTAGACCCAAATCATATGTTTGATTATTTAGTTTATTAGTGAATGATTATATCATTTTGTTCCTTGAGTTATTATATTTTGTGGATTATCTGGGTTAATGACCTGGATTGTAGAATTCCACCAATGAAATAAATATAATTACTCTTAAAAGTCTTTGATCTTGGTAATTAGCAAGGAACACTAAATGACCAATATAAGATCAGTGTGTCGGATTAGATGATGATCACATTCTACAGATCATATGACAAAGAGTTGTCAATGCTAATCACACAGGTGTATACATCGGGATGTATAGCACTAGACAGACCCAAAAATGAAATATCACGTGGATTGTGTTACGTGTCATTGATATTTCATTTGTGTCATGAATTCTAGGGTTGAGATGTTTATATTTCCTACATGAGAAATATACATCATTGGTACTGTCCAACGCTCACTTTAACTATGAGTTATATAGACAGTTACTGCAATGTGTATAACTTGTGCGGAGGAACTATACGCATCAAGATACCATTGTCCTCTATACATGATATAGATGATAATATCTCTGGGCCCGTTGATAAAGTTTGTATTATGGGCATGCAATATGATTATGTGTTAATCATATCATAATTAAACTTTAGAAAATCAAGAAAGAATAATTAGCAAGGATGACATATTCCTACCTTGCAATTATTTTGATATCATGAGACAAGGAATTGATACAATAATATTTTAATATTACAGGATCATGATTTTGCATTGTGCTTTTTCATCTACATCATTTGGGTAATCAATATACCATGGCTAGTTGTATCATTGATTTATGAAATTAAAATGTTTAGTTTCATTGCCATAATGATGGGATCCCATAGGGTTACACCATATGAAAGATTAAAATAAAATATTGTAAAATAATCCTAGTAATATTTAAAGTATATGTGACATATTTTAAATGACTTTTGACATATGAGAGATTCATATAAATTAACATTGGATATTAATTTATATGTTGGGATTGTGGACTTAATTAAATATTAATATGATTAATATGTTTAAGCCCAAAGCCCAAATATAGGCCATAAAATTTCTGGGGAGAATTGATTAATAATGATATAATTAAAGGAATATTGAAGTATATCATTAAACCTAATCAATTTCCATTAAAGAGAAGAGAAATTTTTGGACAGTTTTTCGAGGTAACTTTAAATAGGATTTTGAAAGGGCAAATCTCAATAATTCTGAATGTATGACTTATGAAAATTGAAGCCCTTTGAGTCTAGAATCTAACGGTTCAAGTTTTAAGTCGTTTGGAGTTACCTACAAAGAGTTATGGCATATTTAATACCCAAAGATCAGAATTTCAGATTTGAACTTCTTGGCTGAAATTTGTCTCTCTCTCTCTCTCCTCCCAATTTTTCTCTCATGTGTTGAGACAAAAACTCCATTAAGATTTCTGAAATTTTGAAGAAGGTTTTGAAACTAGGATTAAGGTATCACTTGTTGTTCTCTTACTAGCATTAGAGATACAAGTGTTTCTTTAATATTTCGGTTGATACCTAAGGAGGCCCGACGGTTGACGAGCTAAGCACAACCATTGAAACAAGGCATATGGAATAAGAAGTTGCTAAGCTAGAAAACCCTACTCGATTTGATTTGGAGATCAAATCATAAGGTATAATATTTTTTTCTAATTATTTAGGCAAATAAATTTTGTCTTTACATTTAGAATAGCTAGATCATTTGTTTTGAGATGAATACAATTTTGTTTTATTCCCTGCTTTCGAAGCATCTAAACTTTCACTTTGGTCATCTTCCCAAGTAAACATGATTCGCATCGGTCAATTGACTCCCAGTCAAAATGACCTAGAAGTCCATCCTCTTGGAGCTTCTTGATGAGTTTTTCGTTTATATGACCTAAGCAACAATGCCACATGAGGGCAGAGTTATTGCAATTTAATTTGAGTCGCTTGGTATTTATGTTGTATATGGACATTCCGATGTCAATCACATAAAGACCATTAACGAAAGAAGCACTAGCATAGAACAAACCATTTCGAGAAATGGTACAAAGTCTATTCTTAAAAGAAAACTCAAAACCATGAGAATATAAACAAGACACATGCATAATATTTCTACTAGCACAAGGAACATAATAGACACTACTCAGTTCTATTACAAGCCCACTAGGCAAAATCAACTCCAAGTCTCCAACGGCTATGGCCGTAACCAACGCACCATTGCTAAACTTGAATTGCATTTCGCCCTTCGCCAACCGTCTACTTCTTTTTAGTGCCTGCACATTTGAACAAATATGAGCACCTGCTCTTGAGTCCACGACCCAAGAGGTAGAAGATGACATAGCGAAATTGATTTCAATAACATGAATACCTGAGGAAGATGACATTTCCAATGCCTTATGCTCCTCTAGGAACTTTGGACACGCTCGCTTGAAATGACCCTTGCCATTACAATAGAAGCACACAATGTCCGGGGTCGGTGTAGAAACATTCATCGGTTTGGGTGTGCTCTTGCTCCCAGCTTGAGCCTTGCCCTTGCCTTTAACCTTGCCCTTTCCTTTCCAATTACCTTTTTTCACCTTCTTGTTGTGTCCAGTTACTGCCAGAACATCAGGTGCCCGCCTGATGGATGTCTCAGTCGTAGAGAGCATAGAATGCAACTCATTCAACGGATTGACTACTCCTACCATATTGTAGTTCATGATGAACATACTAAAACTGGATGGCAAGGAGTGCAGGATGAGATCAGTGCATAGCTCCTGGTCCATAGTAGAGCCCAGCTTCCCAAGCTGCTCTATAAGACCCATCAGCCTTTGAACGTGGGCACTAACTGAGGCCTCCTCAGTCATCCTACATTCAAAGAGTTCCTTTGCGACACGATAACGCTCACAGCATGCTTGCTCTTGAAACATGTTCTTGAGCTCACATATCATGTCATATGCTTTCCAATCCTCAAAACGATTTTGAAGATCGGGTTTCATTGACACAAGCATGAGGCAACTCACTTCGTTAGATTCATCACACTTTTTCTCATACCGATCTCGCTCGGCACGAGTGGAAGTATCAGCAGGTGGTTCAGGTAAACGTGCATCAAGCACATGCTCTTTCTTTTGGTGTTTCAAGACAATCTTTAGGTTACGATACCAATCAGCAAAATTAGTACCGTTCAGCTTGTTTTGTTCTAGGACAGTTGCAAGTGGGTATGAGTTTTGGTTCTTAGTAGCCATGATCTACATCAAATTTACAAGTGCAAAGATTTAGTTTTAGTTTTATGTTTTTGTGCTCAGTTCAATATCTTTGGTACCGAACACTCCCACTGCATTTAACATGTCCCTTCATGTAGTAGGCCCTAGATCCATATTTTACTAAACCAAGCAGCGTCGGCGTGAAACTTGGAATAGGCTTATTTAGGTAAACCACCCTGGTTAATCACGTGCCTCACAAATGACTCTCGGTTTGTTAATCACACCCCGTGAGAATCAACACCTTGCACTAGGGTCCGAACACGGTCCGATAACCCTATTAGACAAACCTCACTCTATGTGCCCCGCACGGCCCAAACTCCTAAATGATAAAAGGAGACGCCTACTGAGTAGGAAACACGTCGTCCTAATGCTAATAGTTTGAAAGGATAGAGTAGGAAGTGCAATACGTCCTAATTTTTATAGGGACTTTATTATGTGTTTTGCAATTCAAGTTAGGTCTGGTTAAGCATACACTCATATATATACTCCTGGACTCACAACTAACAATTCAAATCACATAATAGCAATAATATTGTAGGAAATAATCACATCCCATTCAATTAGGCGTTGAGTAGTATGACATCTGGACATGCATCTTCATGCACCATCTTCGCGCCATGGCGAACTTCACATGCCCAAATAGATAAATATTTATTCTACCCAAATCTATCCTAATAAATTTAAAGGTACGACATAAATATTCTAAATTCTAATTAGGCATGCAAGCCCCAAATAGTACAACAAATTGGCTTTAACAATTTGCCAATATTAATTAAATAAAATAAATTAATTAATTAATGGGACACCTTAGGCCGCGTTACACACAATCAAACAACAATCAATACATCACAAGGCATTGAAAGTTTGTCATACTACTCAACTTCCTACAAAACAAAGTTATCACAATATATTTTGTGTGATACAACACACATGCATGACACTCACGCAATTCATACAACATGAATCTTATTCACATGTTTCCTTGGCATTTCAAATCAAGTTATCCAATAATTTTATTTTAAAATCCTTGTACTAAATTAATCCCATTAATTTAACAATTAAACAAAAGCCTATGCTTCTTTATCAATTCGGTTTGTACAACTTTTTTTTTGTGTGTTTAAGAACCGAATTGAAAACTGAATTGAATTAAAAAATATCAATTCTAACAAAGAAGCAAACATGTTTGTTTACTCACGGATACAAATGAAAACATATGTAAAACCGTAAATATAACATCTAAATTTCAGATTTAAAATTCACAAATTTTATTTGTCAATCTCATTAACAAAAAAAATTAGAAACAATTTTAAATACACATGGCTTTGATACCACTGTAGGGTTTTGTTACGTGCATGATATGCGAAATTTTAAAAATTTCATGCAACCCAATTTATATCCCAAGAATCATGTGTATAAAATTCGAATCTAACAATGTTGTGAATTTTGTACCTTGGTATCGTAACCAAGCGCGACGACTTCCTTTGCGTAGAGGTTGCTCGCGAATCAACAACAAGGATATCGCTTCTCGTCTCGTCTCACGAAAGCTTCCCAAGCGTGAAGCCTCTATCACGTGTATTTCTTGACGAATCGAAACGAGATTGCTAGACATTCTATAAAACAAGAATTCTAAATCTCATTTCGTCTCACCACATGAGATCGAGGAGCTAGATTCAATTGAATTGGATTATTTTATTTCTTCTCTTTTTTGTTTCTCACAGAGACCAAATGAAAAAAAAACTCTTCTGTTCTCCCACGTACAGGAAAATCAAGAAGACTAAAAGACATGGATAAATGAGATTTGTAGAGAGAGAGTCACATTATCAAGGAAGTTTCTAAACATTTATGCACACCTGATGGATTTCACTTGCTATATTAAATGTATGCCGTTTCTTTATTTTTGTCATTATTGCCATAATACAAAACGGCAATGAAGTTATGCGCAAAGTTTTTCCTTGATATATAGTAAAAATCTCATATACTTGGTTCACTCTGAATTCAAGCACATCTCATTCATAAATTGAGTCTCACTCAAATTGTTCCAATTCAAATTTAATTAATCATGCCTCGCATAATCAATTAATTGTTTTATGCTTTAACTTGTCAAATAGAGCGATCCAGTAGGATCTATGTCATGATCAGTAATAAATTAATAAACATTAATTTATAATTCATAATTGACATCTAGCAATGTATTATGATCACCCGATCAAATACAGACAAATCGCGATCCTTGTTCTTTCGTATTAATTCCTTTGTCACGTAATATCCATTGATTAATGTCAAGCATAGAAATGTGTCATTCTTGACCATTAATCATTTTCTTGATCCTCAGTGCATAATTATTATTTGTATCATCCCATGATCACAAATGCATGCATAACAATTATCACTGCATCAAGGGGCCCAGAGATATCACTAATCTCATATGAAATGTGACGGACAAATATATCCTATTGACTATCCATAACTTCTAGCATAATCCACATATATTCGGAAATTATCTTTATAGCCCTCGGTTAAAAGCAGCGTTTTGATAATCGCACAAAATATACATTAATTATCTAGAATTATGATATCTCAGATAATAGAATCAATACTTATTTATGACTTTGCTGATGATACAAACACAATCTCTACAACAAGTCAAGGTGGGTCATGTCCAATATCACGTACCTCATACATGTATATTTATGTGATTAAACAGATACCTCGTATCAGTGATCTGTGAAACATGATCACGCATTAATCCACATACTAGTCTATATATAATCATTCAGTGTTCCATGCTAATGATATAAGACTAGGGACTATTAAGAGTTTTGATAACCAACCACATAGTTTCACAATTCGAGTCCTCAACTCAAATGATCTATGAAATATCCAAACTCAAGGAACAAAATGAAATGAATCATCCAATGCATAAAACTAAACAAGAGTACCATCACAAATGATTGGTCTGATGTCGTATTATGGAAATGGGATCCCAGGAAAGATCAGGGTCATAATGGGACCACTTTAAATCTAATCTTTCCTAGACATAACCTTCTTTCTCATCGTACGTGCAACAACTCTTACTTTGAGTACTCTATTGCTTCATCACACTCCTCAATTTACTTTACTTATCCGAAAGTTTTCGAAATCCGAAAGAGTTACATTTTGTCATTTCAAAAACATCTGAGTAATTTGGTAATGTGATAAAGTCCTCGTTTGGGCCAGCTAATCCGGACACGTAAAAGAGATCAGTCGAAAGAGTTCTAAGACATCTCTCATGACATAACATTTATCTCTTACGGGTGGAGATTAACAATTCTTACTTTGAGTACTCTATTGCTTCATCACATTCTTAGATATACTCAAACGCGGTTGAAAGTGTTATAAAACGAAAACTTAGATAAAGTATACAGAAAGCTTAAATCACATTTAACTTTCTTAGTCTGTAAAACCGAACCAAAGAAACGAAAACTTAAATAAAGTATACAGAAAGCTTAAATCACATTTAACTTTCTTAGTCGGTAAAACCGAACCAAAGAAACGAAAACTTAAATAAAGTATACATAAAGCTTAAATCACATTTAACATTCTTAGTTGGTAAAACCGAACCAAAGAAACGAAAACTTAAATAAAGTATACAGAAAGCTTAAATCACATTTAATTTTCTTAGTCGGTAAAATCGAACCAAAGAAACGAAAACTTAAATAAAGTATACAGAAAGCTTAAATTACATTTAACTTTCTTAGTCGGTAAAACCGAACCAAAGAAATCTCATTTCATATCGGTTTTGGACTTAAGCTGCAATTCAAAGAATTAAATCGATGTGCGGTATATGCACCTAATTTGCATAAGTTATAACTTTTAGAAAATCAATTAGCGGGAGAGCCCGGTGCTCTGATACCATTGTTGGGTTATGAACAGTTCAAAACACATCAATTGGCCTAAGCAGCGGAAAGACCGTAAACAAAAATTTTACGTCTAACTTAAGCCGAGGATTAAACAGGGTATGTTAGATAAACTACAGAGGGTGTCCACCTCCCGTTTATCTATAACATCAAAACGCTACTTAATTCCAAATCATTATGAAAACTTAATTTGATTGTGAGAATTTTAATTATTTTATTTGTGATTGTATTTTTGTTGTGCATATTAATTGAAAAAGTAGAAAATTACAAAATTTAGTTGTGTACAATATTCTACTTAAATATTCTACCACAGAACAATCAAGCATTAACCAAACAAACAATATTTTACTTAAAATATAAACAAACATAGTCAAACGATATAGTATCAAGCATC
Organism: Eleocharis quinqueflora; assembly: GCA_964058865.1. NCBI lineage: Eukaryota > Viridiplantae > Streptophyta > Magnoliopsida > Poales > Cyperaceae > Eleocharis > Eleocharis quinqueflora. The sequence goes on along the minus strand of CAXKVX010000284.1, from coordinate 283,722 downwards.
AACCAAACATACAGTATATAACACCTATTAATTACAAGTTTTCTACCACAAAATCACACATAACAATACACATAAGTATCAACCAAATATCGAAGTGACATTCTTATTAATTTATTTACGCCACTAATTTTTTTTGTTAATTAATGTTAGCTGCAGATTCGGAACATGTACAAATTAAACAAAACTAATGATTTTGTTCTCTACAGTTCAGGAAAACAAAATTCTTATACAAAAAATAGGCAAATTATGCTATATATGGATCAAAATTAATTTGATTGCACCATTCATTATTGGATTTTTATGGATCAAATTTTTTTAAATTTTTTTTGTCCATATATAAAATATTCACTCACTCTACAAAATTATCTCAAAATAAAGTACTAAACATTAACAACAACAACAAAAATAAAAAGGGGTAACAAAATAATCTCAAAATAAATTTGTTGCAATATTTTAATTGACTTCTATTTTTTCTTTTCACTGCTAAATTTTCTACATATGAATTCTAATAAAAAGTGTAAATGAGGGGTTGCATAAGAATTTCATATCTTTCTACACCGGATGATTGATAAATAAAAGACATAGATGTTAAACGTTTTACACCGATATTTTCTGCACCAGATTTACTAAATAAAACGTGTGGATGTCTTGCTTTATACATTGCTTATTAGAAAATTCGATGAAGAATTAGTTCGGAGGATGAAAGTGACGCTTCTACACTCGATTTTGATATAACCAACGTAACTGACGAATTGCAGGAGATCATTTTTCTCATAGTGTCTCATTGTCAAATTAACCATGTCAAGTAATCCGTCCTCATAATATAATAATACCATAATTAAGTTTTTGACAACAGGTTGCACCTTAGAATACTGGCCAAAATCAATTACTCTGCCAACTGGTCAAGTTAATAGGTAGAAAAGTCATCACATCTACTGTACACAAAGAACATTTTGCAAATCTGAATGATAAATCATACATAAAAAATCATGGAACCGGATCTCCTGCTCGTAAATTCCTGCTTGCTTCTCTGTTTGTTTCGATCTGGACCGTTCAAAACTCATCTAACGGTCAAAGCATCTGCTCTCTGAATCAAATCACAGCCGTCCATGACGATCGAGCGGTCGGAAGCAAGCAGGAATTTACGAGCAGCAGATTCAGACCCAAAAATCAGGGTGCAAGAACAAAAACATTTTGATAATTGACAGAAAAAAATGCTGGTGCAAGGAGCTTTCATTTTATTCGTGCTGTCCAAGTCACTGACATGAGTGGGTCACGCCAGGAAGGAGAAGATATACACTTTACCACTCAAAAGTTACCATCAAATCAATAACAAATTCAACAATGAAAAGGACCGCAATAGAAACTTCTATAGATGATACAACCCTTCACTGCATCATGAGACTACCAAACACCAATGTAAGTTTTTTTTAATTTTAATATTTTAATTCATGAGTTGGATTGTATTTAGTTAATTTTTTATAACAACTTCAGCGGCATTCGTCGAGACTGTAATTAGTATTTTTTATCATCGCAAGTCACCAAGTTGTAGATATCCGAGTCTACTTCCACAGCGTCGAGTCTGATTTGTGATCGGAGAAACAACCGATTCAAAATTGATTCTGATGCGAACTCATGATAAAATATTGCTAATTAAGACATAAGTTCAAGATGGAGTCAAATTTGAAATACACGTTCCTCCAACCGCAAATCAGACTTGACGCGATGAAAGTAGACTCGAATATTTGAAATTCCATGACTTACAATGATAAAAAAAATTAATTATGACCCCGACGAGCGTAGTCGAAGTTGTTAGAAAAAATATTAAGTATGATTAGTATATTTTTTCTACAAATTTCGACAGCGCTCGTCGGGATCATAATTAGTTTTTTATTATCATCGTAAGACATCGAGCTGTAGATATTCGAGTCTACTTTCATCATGTCAAGTCTGATTTGCGATCGGAGGAATGTGCATCTAAAATTTGGCTCCATATTCAACTTATGTCTTAATTAATAATATTTTATCATGAGTTCACGTCAGAATCAATTTTGATTCGCTCGTTTCTCCGATCACAAATCAGACTCGATGTGATGGAAGTAGACTCGAATATCTACAGCTCGATGGCTTGCGACGATAAAAAAAATTTAATTATAATTCGAACGAGTATAGCCAAAGTTTTTACGAAAAATTACCTAAATATAACACAATTCATGGATTAATTAATAATATTTTTATTAATAAAAAATTCAAACTTCTTGGGATGCTTGCTTTAGCAAAAAAAATCAAAATCAATTGGTCGGTCTTGTAAACACCGGCATTTTGGATTTTTCTCAAAAGGACGGTGTTTGCGACTCCGGCATTTTCTATTTTTTGCGCTTTTGCACCAATCTTTCTTTCTATTTATAATTTATTTATTAAATTTCTAATATTAACAAAATCGGTACCAAACATGTAACTTTTTTGTATAAAATTTCTGCACCTAAAAAAGTTGGCACCAATGACCCTTTTGTTAATTATGTTGTGTTGATTGCGCGTAAGTGTCTGTTTCATATCACCATTTTGAAAATAAAACATTAGAAAAAAAGGAAGGAGAAACAGAGAAGCTAAACAGATATTTTAACAACTGAATAGGCCTGGTTGGAATATATATATATATACTAGGGTCCTTTTAGCAAATCAATTATTTCATTGTCATCTACATTTTTTTGTTTCTTGATTAACTGTTTAATTATGTTTGGAGGCACATAAATATAAAGGCATTTGAACCCTACTTAATTAAGAAATATCACTAAGAACACTAGAGTGTTGTTTTAGAGAATAGATAAAAAGGTGTTATTTTCACGATTTTAAAAAGTAGTAATATATTTTGATAATTGTTGATAAAAAAAATGTTCTCTCTTCGTTGTTTCATAATTTGTCTTCGATTGAAATACTGAAATAGTGTTATTCCACTCTAGTGTTTGATAAAATATAACAATAGAATAGCAACGCTTTTTTGGAGATAAAAATAAATGTCTCAAGTTATTTAAATTTAAAGGAGCTAGAATCATTCTATTCAGATTTTGAATTCATAATTTTCCACACGAAAGACGTCGCTTTATGTCATTAGACAAAGGTCAGATTTTAATAAAATAGCAATGCTATTTAGCTCTTTTTTTCCTGTTCTTCTTGTTGTCAACAAATACTAATATTTTTGTAGTTTTGCATGATCCACGTTATCACAACCAAAAAATATGTTAGATCTCACTGCAACATAAATGAGATTTAGCAATTCTCGTAAAATAATATTTATTAAGAAATTGTTATACATCGTTGATAGAATTAAGTGAAAAAATATATTTTCTAAGAATAAGACAACATTTATATAAAATAATTGTTATCTTAGAAGTAGCAAGACCTATGATTATTTAAAAATAACGGTTGTGTTATCTTTTCAGTTTTTTTGTCAAAACACTAAAGCAACGGTTATTTAAAATCACTGTTGTTACGAAATGTTGTGTATAGCATTTGTTTTTAATTTGTCAATAAATAATAGGATAATTTAATACTAAATGCATTGTAGCATATAAGTTACATCTAGATTATTACCTTTGTCTAATTGGATTACAGTATTCTTCCATGTCAGTAATAATCTAGATGCAACTAAAACAACTAAATGCATTGTAGCATATAAGTATTTATAGAAAGAGATTAAAAAATCAAACAACTTGAAGAATGAAAGAAGCATAATTGTAATTTGTTGGCAATCGCAACACCTCCTCCAATATAATAGCATGGTCGTAAAAATAACAAGACTTGTGTCATTTTTATTGGAGGAGCAGTCACTCTCTTTCGAAACATAAGAGACAATAAAATATAGCATACACAAAAAAAATATTCACTTATGTCATATGAGAAAATACAAAAATAAAGGATGTGCATACCTTTGACCAGGAATTATTACACACATAAGATAAAGAGTGGACTGTATGCTTTCATTTATAATTTCTCTCATGTCTCGTTAATTCACTACGAATCGAGTGACCGTAGGCTATAACACTTCATGCTATGCTAGCACCTATATTTCTCCCTTAATAATCTCAAATCAAAAATCATGCACAAGATCATAATCCCAAAATCATCACCATATTTCTCCCTTAATCTCAAATTCCATATCAAATGCATTAAGAGAGATTGTAAAAAGAGAGAATCATGATCTGAGAGAATGGAAGAAGCATAATTGTAATTTGTTGGCAATGACAACACCTCCTCCAATATAATGGCATGGTCGTAAAAATAACAAGACTTGTGTCATTTTTATTGGAGCATTCAACTCTTTCGAAACATAAGACAGTAAAAAATAGCATACACAAAAAATATTCACTTATGTCATAGGAAAAAATACAAAAATAAAGAATGTGCATATCTTTGACCAGGAATTATTACACACATAAGATAAAGAGTGGACCGTATGCTTTCATTTACAATTTCTCTCATGCCTCGTTAATTCACTACGAATCGAGTGACCGTAGGCTATAGCACTTCATGCTATGCTAGCACATATTTCTCCTTTAATGATCCCAAATCAAATATCATGCATAAGATTATAATCCCAAAAGCATCACCATATTTCTCCCTTAATAATCTCAAATTTCATATCAAATGCATCAAGAGAGATTGTAAAAAGAGAGAATCATGATCTGAGTAAAGAAAAGTATCTATTCTTAAAGAGAGACTGGAGATGGAGCATGCTCCGACATGACGGACTTGAAATAGGTGAGGCTCGGACGACAGCAGAGTTGAGAAAAGGAGCAGTAGGGTAAGAGACGTCCGACATCGTGGGAGGAGAGAGAGAATGAGTGTGGGGGAAGATCAGAAGAGGAGAGAAACAACTAGTTAGGATTTATAGAGAAGAGAGGGAGGCACGCGAGATATTTGGAGCTTGAGTGAGATTATGATTACAAATAGGCGGGAATGTGTATTGGCATCCGAGCATGTTAAATAAAAACACGACAAGAATCTTACAGGAAAGTTGTAAGCCTCGGCAAATGAGTGAGAACCGTGATTAAGATGCTTTGGACTGTGCAAATCTGGGTTCAATTCCCAGGATCCATCTTTTTGCACATCAAGATTTTATCCTCTATTAATATCTATTAATATTTTTTCCCACATCAACAATTTTAATTACTTTAATTGTTTTAACAAGTATCACACAAACAAAATATATATATATAACACTTATTAATTACAAGTTGTCTACAACTTGATGCATTGGGCAAAAACAACAAACAATTTCAAAATATATATACCACATATACAACAAAACAATTCTATCATTGATGCCCACATAGTTGAATGTGTTCCTAATGTCATTGGCACGCAACACTACAAAAGTTCATAAGTTGTTCCCATCCAAAGGGCGATATCTCGCAGTCTATACTGAAGCACTCATGTATCTCCTCGAGAGGTTGTCATATTCTCCATCTGATGTATTTCCTCACCTCCTCCCAGAGCGTTAGAAACTGATCATGATCATTGTGAGGAAATGCATTGGATTGAGAAGCGTGCCCACAAAGTCAAACATCCCAGAGGTGTTAGTGCAATTAAAGAATTAAGGTAGAGCCCATAATGCCGAAATTCTATCTAAGCAATTGCAGTTCAAATAAAATCTCCATGCAATTATTAGGAAAGCTTCTACGGATGGTGTTAAAGAAACTCAGATGGGATGGCACCGTGAGCTCAATTGAAGCCCTACAAGCTAAAAGTCTTACTTAGCAACTCGAGGATGTGTATGCACAACTATACTTACATGAGAAGAATCACAAGTGCTCAACCTCAACCAAAATCTTGGCCTTACCCACACAATCTTCATACAACATCACCTACAAGTTCGACTCAAGTGCATATGTATACCAAAACATCTATCAAGTACTCTCCAAGGTCAAAGACCTTCTTACAAACTCATCAAATGAGGCATACACTTTGAAAGAAAAGTGAATGAGGAGATGATAGTCCAAAGCAAGAAGATGGTTTGTCTAACATGCAATAAAGAAGGTCATAGCATCCAAAATTGCTTTGTCATCTTTTTCTCAAAAGAGAAGACCACAAGAAGGACGTTTCAAGAAAACTCACAAGAAAGCAATGTAAACTACTTGATTAAGTGAATCCAAAGAAAGCGAATATGAGGAAGAAAAAATTAACCTCGAGAGAGGTGAAGTAGAAAATAAGCTAGCCCTTATTATAAACAGACCAATGACTTTAATGAGATAGCTCTTGAAATCATAAAAGATCTACATATTAAAATCTACTTAGAGATTGAATTTTACATTTTTTTATATTTTTTGTTATTTTTTTAAAAAGGTAGAAAAGTTGCTAATCAAACGGTTTCTGGACCAACAAAAATTGCAATTTTTCTACCTCTATAAAAAATAGCAAAAAATTAAAAAAAAAATGTAAAATTCAATCTTCAAGTATATTTTAATATGTAGATCATGTTGAACGATTAATTAATCGGTCCTTTCTTTATTTAGATCACCTCTATTAACCTATAAATCGTCCTTTCTTTATTTACTTTTCTGAGCTACCAAACTCCTATATATCTTTGTTTGATAGGTTCTGCTTCACAATAGCTCTCTTTTTCGTATAATTGGGTTATGAGATAATGGGCTTGTTTGTTTAACCAATCATGTTTAGGCCATTTCTCGCTACTAGAAAACATTATTTTTGGGTCATGGTCGAGATATTACACCACAATTTATTTATTAACACCATTCTCTTTGAATATTTTGTATGGATGAATAATTTGATATTTCTTAATATTTTAAAGGTGTAGTGTTAATAATATAAATTGTGATGTCAATATCACGACCCTAAAATATGGGCCGGTTATTACAAGGCCCAAAATAATTCTGCAATTGATCTCAATAAATACAGCCTGCTTTAAACTTGTGGAATTGAGGGGTGTAAACGGATCGGATAATATCCGATTTTATCCGGATCCGTATTCGTATTCGAAAAATAACAAAAATTATTTGATTTGTATTCGTATTCGAAGATATTCGTATCCGTATTTGTATCCGAAATTTTTAACGGATAAAGATACAGTTTGGCTATCATCTATATGTATTCGACCGTTTAGCTATTATATAGTAATATCCGAAGTTATTGAAGATATCTGTATTCGATATTATCTGATTGTATCCGAATACATAACAAAAAATTTCTATTATATATATATTTTATTGAATTTTATATGAAGATTACAAATCTAATTAATTTTAGATATAATTTGTGATTATGTATCACATTTTTTTTATAATTCATCGATATATTTGGACAAACATACATCAAATTAGGAATTTTTTATTATCCGAATTATATTAGTTTCGTATCTGTATCCGTCCTATATCCGATCCGTATTCATATCCGAAACTATTTGAATTCATATTTGTATCCGAAATTTTTCAACAGATAAAAGTACGATAAGATTGTCAGTTCGTATCTGATTTGTTTACGTCGCTAGAAATTGTAGTTTGAATCTCTACCACCGCCTCAATTGACGTCTCTTTTGCATTCTCTGACTCGTTGACCCGAGAATCTCGTAAGAGCAGTCCACGATCTTGCTGCACCGGAACTATCCAATATTTCTTTGTCTCGAGATTCGACTGAGCGACTTCAAGCTTAATAAGCTCCTACTCCATTCCTTCTAAACCCTCTTCGCGTCTTTTCTCCGAGGTTATCTCGTTCGGGTCGAATCCTTGTCAGATCCGTTCAGATTCGATCCGACGAGCCAGATGCGATCCTTCCTCGGATTCCTTCTCCTCCTCCTCATCGCCGCCGCCTCCGCCTCCGAGTCCGATCACAAGGTACACCTCACTAAGTCATTGCTCTCGTATCCGACGGTTTCTATTCGGTTTAGATCTATGCTCTCAACCTAGTGGTGAAAAGTACAGTAGTTCATGTCTTCGTTTTGTTAACATCAGATCTGGATCTGAGTTTATGCACTAGAGATTTCCTGCTGTGGTGATGTTGTTGACTGCTTTCGACTCCTTACATGTTGCTTCTATGTACATAATTCACACAGTAATTGAATACAACTTTTGTATGTTATATACAGTATAAAGCTGATGAGGCAGTGACGCTTTGGGTAAACAAGGTTGGACCGTATAACAATCCTCAGGAAACATACAATTACTACAACCTTCCCTTCTGTAAGCTGTCAGAGAACTCTGCACACAGATGGGGCGGTCTTGGAGAGGTTTTGGGCGGAAATGAGCTGATTGATAGCCAAATTGAGATCAAATTCCTAAGTAATGTACCTTAGAGTTTATCTATATTTTTATATGTGTATAATCTGTGTGCTGATTAACTGGTACATTCTGACAAGGCTGGTACTTTTTGTGAACTGTGAGTGATGGCTTGGTAGTTGATACCTGATTCTGTAATTTAAGCCCAGAAATTACCCTGCTTGAAGCCTCAATTAACATCACAACAAAGCTAATAAGACCCATTAGACCAAAAGAAATGTTCAACTGGAAGCTGCTGATATATCACCAAGCCCTGCTAGTTCCACGGTTGTGGTATAAGTCACCTGTTTCTTGAACCAAAACAGGTAGTAGGTAGCATCCGTTAGTTCATTATAATTGCAGAGAGAAAACCGGGTACACACCAACATACTAACTAAAAGTAAACTCTGTTTGGACAGGAAATGTGGACAGGGCCACCATTTGTACACTCGAACTTGATGCTCCGAAGGTTCAGCAGTTCACTGATGCCATTGAAAACTCATATTGGTTTGAGTTCTTCATAGGTCAGTTTTAGTAGATGTTAATGCTTTTATGTGGCAAATTATGTTAAGCTTTCCGTTGTCTTTTCCAGTTTTAACTGATTCTTTTCTTTCATTATTGTTTCCCCCCCTTCACTGTTGGGTCGGCCTTCCATTGCTGCAATAGATGATCTGCCATTGTGGGGTATGTAATGATATCAATGCTTGTTTAGTTAGTATATGCTTTAAATTCAGTAAGTGCAGGTATTATTAAATATTTATCATTTATGCTTAATAGTCCTTTGTAAAGACTTGATGAGATCTGGTTTTGTATATATAAATGATCGGTGTTGCAAATTTCTTTGAAACAGTTTCAAGGCCATCTGGTTTTGCTAGATTTCTGGCAGTCTAAAAGCTGGCCATAACTATAACTTTCCTCCTTTTTGGCCATTTGTTGATGTTGAAGCCTAAGGCTGTGCTCCAGATTATGGTAATGGGAGGGAGGGGAAGGGACTCTTTTCACTTGCTCCCGAGTTTAATTTTGCTAGGTGAATGGGAGGTTAGAGGATGGGAATGGAGGTGAACTCTTCTGTTAATTGTTGATAAACTTGTAACCTCTCAATTTGAGGTGTAATCAAATCCCCTCCCACCCATTCCCATTCCGTTCCATTCATTTCCATTAAAACTCGGGAGCACAGCCTAATTATGCCTGATCCCTGACATGAAGCCTTAATTGTGAATACCCAAACTTATGTCTTGAAGTAAAGAAAAGTATAGCTCAAGTTAAGTTCCAAGAGTCTTACTGGTGAGTTATGATATCAGTGGTCTAAAGTTGTTGTGATCAGCTTCCGACACAATTGTTTCAAGTGTTACAAAAATTTTGTTGGAACTGGACTGATAATTTAGTCAATTATTTTATTGACAACAGGTTTTGTGGGAGAAACTGACAAGAACAATGAGAACAAGCACTACCTTTTCACGCACAAGGACATAAGTATTAGATATAATGGCAACAGGGTTTGTACCTTGTGTTGTTTGACTTCCAATTCACAGCATAATATATTTTACCTGCAATCTAACTATTCATTTCTAATTGTTGTTATGTTTCAGATTATTCATGTAAACCTCACTCAACAGAGCCCAAAACTTTTGGAAGCTGGTAAAACACTAGACTTGACCTACTCAGTGAAATGGGTAGACACAAATATAACATTTGCGCGCCGTTTCGATGTCTATCTAGATTATCCTTTCTTTGAGCACCAGGTAATTACATTGTCATGTTTACTGTAATACTAGTAACTGAAGACTGAATGAAAATTTCTTTTTCAAATTGTAATGTTGATTAGTGTATTGCAACAAATTGTAGTGATCAGTACTTTGGCTAATCATTCCCCAGAGTCACATCTGTTTAATTTGATTACAGATTCACTGGTTCTCTATCTTCAATTCCTTCATGATGGTTATTTTCCTCACGGGGCTGGTGTCTATGATACTTATGCGTACTCTGAGAAACGATTATGCAAAATATGCTCGTGAGGATGATGATATTGAAACTCTGGTAAATTACTTCGTGGCTTTCTTTCAATATGCATTTTCAAACTAGATGGTTACATCATAAATCTTGATTCTTTTCGTTTTGAAAATTTGAAAGGAGAGGGATGTTAACGAGGAATCTGGATGGAAACTGGTTCATGGAGATGTCTTCAGGCCGCCTCGTAATTTGGCTCTTCTTTCAGCTTTTGTGGGTATCGGTTCGCAGCTTGCCACTCTTGTTCTGCTAGTAATTGTACTGGCTATTGTAGGAATGTTGTACATTGGGTAAGTATTGATTCTTATTAGTTTTTATTTTAACCTTACATGTGGTGGGTTTAAAAGCAGTAATTTAAATTTTGTTAGGCCAGAAATAGGTATTTTGAACTATATTTCGTATTTGGTTCTACCTATAGCCTTGGTGATATAAATTAAATAGAATTGTAGTTCGGTGCTGGATGAATGTCCTAATATAAGTTTGAAATTGAGGCTTAATGTACTTGTAGATACCTTTGAAAGTATGACTTACTTTTGGTGGAAGCTACTATTCTGACTTGATGTGAAGTTATTATTTCATTTAATCACTTTAATATCTCTAGGCGAGGGACTATTACTACGACATTTATATTGTGCTATGCGCTTACCTCTTTCATCTCGGGATATGTCAGTGGTGGACTCTACTCAAGAAATGGAGGTTAGCATGTCCTTTTAAACTGACTTTTTGGATTTTTCATTCTGTTCGTTTTTGTGCTTGTGTGTGTCTGTGTGTGTGTTATGGATACATTGCATTGTTGATGCAACATTTTAGGGGTTCTACTATATTCAATATTGTTGAATTGCATGTACTGTGCAACTATGCAGTTCTTAATGATTCATTAACTCTTTCCTAGCTTTCTTCAATGTTTCTTAAATTTGTACTGCCTGATTAGTCTTACCTTATAACCATCTGAAATTATTCTAATGATTGCTATAAATCCTTTCTTGATGCAATTTTAGGCAAGAACTGGATCAAAGCAATGATCCTTACTGCTTCCCTCTTTCCATTCATGTGCTTTGGTATTGGCCTAGCACTAAACACGATTGCTATCTTTTACCGATCTCTGGCTGCAATCCCTTTTGGCACAATGGTGGTCATGTTTGTTCTCTGGGCATTCATCTCCTTCCCACTTGCCCTGTTGGGTACAGTTGTGGGTAGGAATTGGAGTGGATCTCCCAACAACCCCTGCCGAGTGAAGACCATACCCCGCCCTATACCTGAGAAGAAATGGTACCTCACCCCTTCGGTGGTTGCGATCATGGGAGGCTTGCTTCCCTTTGGGAGCATCTTTATTGAGATGTATTTTGTTTTCACCTCCTTTTGGAATTACAAGGTAAAGTTCTATGTTTCATTGTTTCTGTAGTTTTCTTCTATTTTCATTATTCTTCTAGTATTGTACATCCCAAAACTTGATCCTGACTTGTTCTGTACCATTTTATGAGTTGTTTTTCTTTTCATTTCTCAAGATCCAAATTTCATCACAGCCTTGTATATATGGCCTACAGCATGAATACAATAACCATAAAATGTTTTAAAGGTAAAAATAAAAGAAAAAGAGCATAAATATGTGTGACATGATAAGTTTTGATGAGGTTTTTGAAGCAGATATTATTGTTAGCAACTTGTTTTATCAAAGGTTAGAAGTCATGATTCACCTGATGCAAGTTGTGTGTCTTTTTTGACAATGAATTGTCACCAAACCTTTTAATCTTCACGCACAGGTGTATTATGTGTATGGCTTCATGTTGCTGGTGTTCCTGATCCTGATAATTGTCACAGTTTGTGTGACAATTGTTGGGACATATTTTCTGTTGAATGCCGAGAACTATCACTGGCAGTGGACATCGTTCTTTTCAGCTGCCTCAACGGCGTTTTATGTGTACTTCTATTCCATCTACTACTACCATGTCAAGACCAAAATGTCTGGATTCTTCCAGACCAGTTTCTACTTTGGGTATACCCTCATGTTCTGTCTGGGCCTTGGCATCCTTTGTGGTGAGTGCCCCCCCTCCTCCTCTCTCCTCTCTCTACCGTTACATACCAGAAACTGCACCTGTGTCATCTCAGTTGCAGATTTTCTTTTGTTCTTGTTGTCTTCCACTGTAGCCATATTTTTGTTGTTATAGTATGGAAGATTAGTATTTGCTTTAGCACATGACAATAAGCAAAGAATAATGCAGAAGCCTAGAAGAGCCTCCCAAAAGGAGTACAGAAATCAAAATGATTGTCACTATCATCGTTAAAACAATAGAAATATTTTTAGACATGCTATTGATGAAGGCATGAAAGAAAGCAGAAAAAAATTAGGAAGAGAAATCAAACTGTTCTTTTTGATACCTGTACCGGTCTACAACAGATGATGTATGGCTATTTCAGTTGTTCAGTACCACAGCTTATCTTGTCCTGTTTCTCATAAAACAGTAAAAGGGGGAAACAGATGCTCCATGTAGTTTTAGATAAAAATATAACATTCGAACTCAATTAGCTAGTGTTTTTTTTAAGGTGATATTGGCAGATGCTTGTTCCCTAACTATATAATCAATGCATTTTTTTTTTCTCATGGGAAAACATTACTTATACTTTGTTCATAACATCAGGTGCTGTCGGCTATCTTGGATCTGCTCTATTTGTTCGCAGAATCTACCGAAATATCAAGTGCGACTAAGTTTATGCCATATCAGAAGAGAATCAACATGCAAGGAATGAATGCCCGATAAGGATTCTGATTAAGGTTCTGGAAAGGACACGTTAGTCTTGTGTTTGTCTAATTTACTTAATTCTGTGTTTCTTTACTTCTGGGCATTTGGTAATTTAGAGGATTTGGTGTATTGTCTAGTGCGTAAATATCATGCTAGTTCAGGAAACAGTAAGGAAGGCTTGGCTGCCCAGCGAGTTGGAGATTGATATTTTTCTCTTTTTGAATTTTAAACGCAATTTCTCTAGGTTTATAGCTTCCCCTGATGGTTGAGTTAGAATTTATAATACTGTGGTGAGCCATTTTTGTAGAACATGAATTGGTTGTTGGTAGTTACTTTTTGTATGCCATTACTCTATATGATTACTTGCTAATTGCACAAATTTTCCGTACTTGGATTTTAATTCACCCAGAGTTTGGATAAACAGCATGTCGTGACTTTGGGATTTGTTATAACTTGTTGGAGTGCAAACAATATGTTAGAAATGAGCATTCTCTAAATGTGACAATTTATGTTTGCATTTATATATATTTTGGGATAATAACTATATATATGTGATTTGGATTGTTGATTCTTTAATTTAGAGGGTTGTGTTCAATTTTGTGATTTTTTAGTTCATTTCAAACACGCAAGATAGTGAGCTTTGGTTTGTTTATTTTTCAGCCTCTCGATAAGCATAAAGTACCATGAATAAGTTTACAATTTAGGATTTCAAATGCGAGAGGATCTCCGATATTGTTCAAATTAGTAACAGAACAGAATATTCATAATGATTTTCGTTTTGAGTTTTGATTTTCTGGCTTATTAATTGGAAGAAAGTCAGAAACCGTTATGGATTATGGGTATATATAATTAAAAGTTAAAACCCACGCTAGTTATTGATCCATCGTTCATTTGTCCCATGAATGCCCGGCACTAGCACGTGCGTTGCATATATTAATATGTTTGTACTTCTTAGAAAAAATATTCATGAATAAAGATTTTCCGTTTCTAACTCTGCTTCTGGAATGTCCCTAAAAGAAACGTCTTGCTAAAGTCAAAGCGTAAAATTTCGCGCGAGACTCGCGCATCAGTATAAGCAGAAGAAATGGAGGGGTAGGGACGGGCACTCTATCAGCACTCAATATTCATACCTATGTCCATATATATATATATGTATGCTCACTATCCAAAAGCCGTTCGATCCTCGTCAAGATTCGTGTACTCCCTTCAGAAAATTTAAATCCCGCCGTCACGCACTCTGCAATATACCACTTGGATCCAAATTCAATTCAACTATTTAAAAATCACATGATGGAAAAAATAGATCCGATTTTTAAATCAGAAAAAAAACTCTCCTCTTCACTCATAAATTTGGGTGCGATCTTGACTTCGGAGTTCAGATGCCTTGTGCTGTTCTTCTTCTTCACTCTCCTCTTTACATTTACAATGGAACAGTAACCAAGTTGAATCGGAAGAGCAAGAGAAGAAGAGAGGAGAGAAAGGAGAGAAGAGAGCACAAATGTCAGAGGGGGGAGCAAGATCTCTGGCCGAGACGCCGACCTGGTCGGTGGCCACTGTCATGACCCTCTTGGTTGCTGTCTGCTTCATTGTACAGCGCTCCATCTACCGGTTCGGCAGAGTATGTATTTAATTATCATGGAGGTTGGTTAAGTTCATTGAAGTGCTTGCTTCGATTGTATGATATAATGTTTTACTGGATTGCATTTGTAGTGGCTGGGGAAGACTAAGAGGAAAGCAATGGCTGCTGCTTTGGTGAAAGTTCAAGAAGGTGACTGCTGCTGCTTTTCTTTTTCTTTTCTTCTTTTTTTTTTTTGTTATTGTTGTCACTTTGTTACAGTGATTTTTTTTTTAGTTTTCTAGATTGAGGATTTGTTAAATAAATACTCGATGAGAAGAATAACATTACTGGTTAATGTATTATCCATATTTCCAGATCATGTATGAATGTGTACCAATTCGCCGGTACCAGACCCATACAAGTTCACAACTTATCAAGTCGGAAGAAAAAAATGAGAAAATTCTGTTTATAAGGCTTTAGATTATTCTCGATTTTGATTGCATATAGAAATTGAGCTGTGATGAAAGGACTTTTAACAATATGGGTTTAGTCGAGGAATTTCAGTCATAGATCTAAATCTGATCTGAAATTGAACTATTACATCATTGCAATAACTGACTTCAAGGTGTTCAATGAAATGCCTCAATGGGATGAAAACAGAACTCATGCTACTGGGGTTGATATCCCTTATTCTGAGCCAGACGTCTAGATGGATCTCCGAAATGTGTGTGCCATCGTCTGTCTTCACGAGCCGGTTCTACATCTGTTCAGAGAATGACTATGATGAACTTGAGGGAGGTGCCGGGACTTTAAATCAGACCGAACTCGTAAAATCCATCTTTGGCAGTTCAACATATAGTTGTAGCGAGGTCAGTTATGGTTGCTTTACTAGCTAAATATTTAAACATGCTGGTATAGCACCCGCCCCATTGAATTGTACTGCAATCTTTAATTATCCCAGTATATCTGTAAAAGATACTGTTATCTTTTGACTGTTTATTATTTTGTGTTTCTTATAGGGTCATGAGCCGTTTGTATCTCTCGAGGGGCTTGAGCAGTTACACCGCTTTCTATTTGTTCTTGGAATAACACATGTTATATATAGCTTTGTTACAGTTGTCCTATCTATGATTAAGGTAATAACTAATTACTGTGATCTCTTAGTGAATTAAATTGTTTTATGTGTTTTCCTTTGTTAATTTGGTGTGTGCGCATTTTATGTATGCATAGATATACAGCTGGAGGAAATGGGAGAACCAGGCATCCCCCATCTCTAATGAAGATTTGCAAGGTATTTCAAATCAGTTCTTTGTTAATTTACTAGAAAGGCAGGAGATTTCGAGAAGCAACTATGAAGTTGCAAAATATTCTTTTGTTCTACAATTGTTTTTTTAACTTGTAGTAAAGAGACGCAAGCTGCTAAGAAGGCAATCAACTTTTGTTTTTCACCATGCTTCTCATCCTTGGAGCAAAAACAAAATTCTAATCTGGATGGTAAGTAAACCAAAATAAGACTTAAAAAGAAATCTTCAATTCGGTCCTTATCACCATCTTGAAAAATTAAATATAATGATGCAGCTCTGCTTCGTACGTCAATTTAAGGGCTCCATTGCAAGATCAGACTACATGGCTTTGCGGCTAGGCTTTATTACTGTAAGCGTTTTCATTTTTTTTCATACACCAAGAAATTTATTAGTCTATTCTGGTAAAATGGTTCTTACTAGGATATTTTTTTTATGTTGAATTCTAGTATCATAAGTTGCCGCATACATATAACTTCCACAAGTACATTGTTCGTAGCATGGAAGATGATTACAGTGGAAGTATTGGCATAAGGTAAAAGCCAACAGCTCTTTAAACCTATATTAAATGAAAACCTTTTTTATTTTACTGAATTTTTTTTGGCTAAGAGTGAGAATTCGTATTTTTCAGCTGGCCTCTGTGGGCGTATGCCATTGTGTGCATCTTTGTAAACATTCATGGTAGCACCATATACCATAAAAACAGATTCTGTTTCATTAACTCTTTTGCAGATAGTTTGCTAATGCATTTTTTAATCTATCTCCAGGTCTTAATATCTACTTTTGGTTGTCATTTGTCCCAGTTATAGTAAGCATCTACTGATTCAGTTTTGAGCAATTTTGATTAATTAACATTTCCAAGGTAATTACATTTCTGACTCACTTTTTTCTTCCCAAAACTGTGTTAAGTTGGTCATGTTAGTTGGAACAGAGCTTCAACATGTAGTTGCACAACTAGCCCTCGAAGTTGTTGAGACGGCAGGTCCTGTTGGGACCCACTTAAAGCCACGGGATGATCTTTTTTTGTTTAAAAATCCCAATTTACTATTGCGGCTTATACAATTCATATCGTTTCAGGTGATTCTGGATCTACTTTTTTGTTAAACTGTTAGTCGTATAAAAAACTTGTGCTTACCAACGTTTTCTTTTTTCTTTTGTATCTTATATTTTCCCTATTGCAATTTTTTTTTCAGAATGCATTTGAGATGGCAACATTTCTATGGGCTCTGGTAAGCTGTGATTTATCATGCCATATAATGATTTTGGTAACATCCTGGTCAGCAACATTACCTTGATACTCAAAATAGAAACAGCACCCGCCCTCCAGAAGCTTTCTATTACTGTATAGCTTTGCTATGTTACTATTTGTTTGGTGAGACATGCCTAGTAGCAGCCAGATCTAGAACTCACTATATAATGTAGGTACTGGTACAAACAGGTCGCCGAAATCTCATTCATGTGAAGCTTTTGGTCTGAGTATTCTATTTGTATCTCAACCTTTTAGATATCAGTTCCTAGTTTTTCTTAGCATCAGTGCAATTTGCAGTGGCAGCTGGGTGCACACTCTTGTCTGATGAAGCATCAATTCATGGTTATTGTCCGCTTACTTTGTGGGTTGGTGGTTCTTTTTTCTCTATATACTTTTGTTTCATTCTTTTGAGAAGCTAATTACATCATGGCATTATTTTTAAAATAATTAGAAAGGTACTCTAACATTCTGAGACTTTATTGCAGGCTATTGGTTCAATTTTGGTGCAGCTACAGTACACTACCCCTCAACGTCATTATTACTCAGGTATAGTCGTATTTTGTTTTCAATTCGGTACCACTTCAATATTACTTTAACAGTTAGATATTCCTTTAATTTGAAAAGCAATACAATTTAATTATTTGCTGCATGTTGTCTCATAATCTTCTTCCAGCCTGAACTTCTTGAAAATTTCAAAAAAATTGATGTGAATTGTACGGTGGCACTTCATTCATTTAACAACGAAAATCTATATGTAGAATAGGATCTGCTGATTCCATAATACTTGTTTTTGCTACATAGATGGGATCAAGATTCAAGAAATCTGTGGTGTCAGAAAATATGAGGGACTCACTTCACAAATGGTGCAAAAGAGCACGGCACAAGACACAACTTACACGCTCCCTGTCAGTTACTTCCCTGGATTTCACAGTTAATTCTTTGGATTTTGAAGAGACAATCACAGTCGGTACCTTATCGCGAACTGTTTCTAGAACATCTTTGGATGACCTAGGTGAAACTGAAGCAGATATGGCAGTCACAGATGAGCTGCTATCTGACAAGACTAACTCATAAGTATCCTCCTTTTTTTAAAATTCCATCCGGGTATATACATCGACTTACTATTGAGGTGCATCTAGTTTGGTTGTGAGCTTGGATAAACTTTAGCAAGCAATGTTTATTTCCTTTCTTCTAGTGGTAAAATAATTGGATATTTTAAAACAGTGATAGATAGTTTGCTGGAAATTTTCCTTAGTGAGCTGATAAGTAACAAATAGTGCTTTAGCTACAAGTATAGAATTTATTAAAATAAAAATTTTGGTATATTTCTGCATCTTTTTGTCTTTTTTATTCTACTTGGTTTGCTGAATTTGATTTAATTTTAACTAATGTTATTGCCGCTGGTAATTAAAAAAAAAATAGCAACCAGCATGATGTGCCTTTGACAAGCAATCATAAGTTTATTGTCTAACAACAACTATTAAGTGTTCCGCATAATTTGAAAATAACTTCTTTGCTTGAGTGCTAGCTTAGCTCCTAAGATTATAGAAAAATCTGTCATGCCAATCACTAATTTACTTGTGTTAAAAATACGCTGCCTTTTCAAATCTTAACTTTTGATGAAGAAGAAATAATAATACTAAAGAGATGAAGGTAAAGTAAAACATAACTTATAGTATTTTTTTTTCCCTTGACATTTATATTTTAACTAAAAAAATCAAATAAGATCAACAATATAATCGCTTACTGCTAATTAATTACTCAAGTAATTTAAAGAATTTTTATTTCAATTCTCTGCACGATTAAACAAAACCCGTCTTAAAATATTACGTTACATCCTGTACGTTCGTTCCTGCGACACTGGATGGTGACCGCAGGATCACGCAAACCATTAAACCATAATCGTTCAATCGAACCAGACCGGTTCGGAGGTAACAACAATTAATTAACAACACTGGTTGATGGAATGATGGTTCCGGTTCAAACTTGTCTGCTGACTTCTCAACCTAACGTTAACGTGTCTTCCCTTTTTCTGGTGGAGAAAACCAGAAGCCCGGAGCAGCACTCGACAAACAAAACATCCAAAGCCTATACAAACTAAGCGAGATCGAATTTTCGCGACCAAAAATCGAGGATTTGAGCTTGAACTGTGACCTAGAGCGAAAGAGAGAGATGCAGACAGTGGTGTGGAATCCTTCTCTTCCCTCTCGCACAGCCGCTCCAGAGCCTTCCTCTTCCTATTCCTTCTCTTTCAAGGTTCTCGCTCTTCTTCCTATCGCCTGTTTCTGTTCTAGTCTTCTTGATTCGTGACCTAATCCTTTTGTTTTATTGATTTCAGGTTTCAAGTTTTAGAGGCAATAGAAGGATCGGAGCTTCTCCGTACATGGTTTCGTCGGTGAAGGGACCATCTCGTCCCCCGTTTTGGCCTCTTTTGAGATCCAAAAGGCGCCAGCGTAAGCAAATATCGTTTGTTATTTACTTAATTTACCATTATTATGAATGATTCTGAGCTAAAATTTGAACCCAAATGGTTAATTTCTTATTCTGGTATAGAGAAAATAATATGTGTATGAGCTTTTGTATCTTTTTCTCTTTTTAGCATTTCTGGTGGCACATACTAGAAATATTTTATTTTGTTAGGTGTTAACCACCAATTGAGCTCTCAATCTTTATGTAGCCTAAATAAATCATTCAGAAAAATCAATGTAACTTGACAAGATTACCAGAATCAAACATTCTGATCTAATTCTCCTTATTGTCCTACCTTTCTCCAGGAATAAAAGCAGTTACATCTCCTGGTCCTGTAGTAGAACTGCCTCTTACAGCTGAGAACGTCGAATCAGTATTAGATGAAGTCCGACCTTACCTCATAGCTGATGGAGGCAATGTGGCGTTGCACGAAATAGACGGCAACATTGTACTGTTGAAGTTGCAAGGGGCGTGCGGATCGTGTCCAAGCTCAGTCACGACAATGAAGTTGGGCATCGAACGACGGCTGATGGAGAAGATTCCAGAGATTGTAGCTGTTGAGCCAATTACAGATGAGGAAACTGGTTTGGAGTTGAATGCTGAGAATATTGAAAAGGTGCGTCGATTCTTTTCATGTTTTCTGGTTTCATTTTGTTACTGCTTGCTGAGTAGGTTTCTAATCCATTCCCCCATGGAGCAAAATAATATAGACATCAGAAGATTCTATTTTTCTTTAGTTGGTTCATTTACCGCAATTGGATATTAATTGTATGCTTGGTTTTTTTATCAATGGCAGTTTTTTTTGACCTAGAAGTGGGTTAATCCCACCAATTTCATTGAAATTTTAGGGTTAATATCATATTTGCCCATTAACTCTACTCTTATATCATATTTGCCCACTAGCTCTTTCTAATTTCATCTCTCTTCTCTAACTCTTGATAATCTTTCATATTTATCCCGGAAGTTGGAAGGACAACCGATTCTACATTTCTACGCAGAATACTATTAACTCATGGTTCATCAAAGTTTAAAAATCGAATTGACCAAAATAACCTTCTTTTTGTCTCGGTATTCAAATAGTAACTAATAACCTTTCATTTAATAAAATCAAATGACATCTTTCATGAATGCTCTCATGTTCTTAACTCATGAATCGACTCGTTGGGTTCGAATACTAAAAAAATCAAAGGTGTTGTTACTAAAGCTGGTACTGTTACACAGCTGATGCAAAAAAAGGTGATCTAACCAAGTTCTTCCAAGAAAGATTGTCAAAAAAAAGTTCATCCAAGAAATATGCCAAGTCCGGTACAGCACATTGTTTCTTCTTGAATGGAGACTATTGGAAAATATATATTAACTTCATTTTGATGGCTTGAATCTAGGTGCTTGATGAGATGAGGCCATACCTGAATGGTACGGGTGGCGGTGATCTTGAACTAGTAGAAATAGAGGTGCCCATCATTAAGGTTCGACTTACAGGACCTGCTGCCAGTGTGATGACAGTGCGAGTGGCACTAACTCAAAAGCTGCGTGAAAAGATTCCTGCAATTGCTGCTGTTCAGCTGTTGTCCTGAAAGATTCATAACATCAAAAGATAGGCTTTGTGTGCTGATGGAAGTAAATGAATTTTGCTTTGCCTAGTAACTTCGTTACGTCAAGCAGAAACATGTGTGTATATATGCCGTACCCGTGTCAAAGAATTGATGAGGTCTCTAGCTGATGATGATGACCACTGAGTGTAGTGTGTATAATATGTTGACTATTGGAATAGTTGTTTCTGGGAAATAAGAATGCAGTTTGCATATTCTGTTGACTACTTGACTATAGGAACAATTGTTTCTGGGAAGTAAGGTTTGGGCATAGTTGTGATGGCAGCTAGCTGCCATAATAAATTGGAAGAGGTTGGATTATACAACGTTTAGCTGCCATAATAAATTGGAAAAAGTTGGATTATACAACGTTTGAGTACTGTTCGATTATACCTTTATCGCCTTTTAGTTTTGTTTGGTTTCTTTTTTTTGGGGAGAAATCATGCATGTGTAGAGAAGATGCAAGAATGCATGACCTATGTGAAACAGTCTTTTCGCTTCGATTGTTTTTGTTTTGTTTGTGCGTTTTATTAATTAATTGTAGCTCATTTAAGTGTTGCTATGATTTCTGTGGGTTACCGTGCTCAAATGAGCAGCAAAATGATCGATTGCAATTGCCAAGCACAATCCATCCGGTTTACCAATTGCAATTGTTTACTGATGGTGATGAACAAATCATTGAGACTCGAACTGAACCTTTGGCAGTGATGACTGAAGAACTAGGTAAATTGTTTAAATCAAGAGAGCGTTAGGAGAACGTAAAAAATAAAAAGAAAGACCATTTTATGATTTTATCCATCATGCATTACAACGACATAATCAGATCACCCCCAAAGTTGAAAAACAGGAACGCCAGAATAAAGCAGCAACAAATGGAAACTTCAATTTGCAATTGCAGGATAATTACCAGATAAATTAATTTCTTAAGAGTACATTCAGACAAAACAAAATTGGATCGTCTTAAACTTAAAAGCTAATAATTTAACAAAGGAAATCAATGCGATAGGGATCTGGCGAATAATTTAATTTAAAGGCCGGCTAAAGGAACTATGGCGGGGGCAGCAGAAGGCCAGATCTGGAATAGAAGGAAATAACAGAGAAAGCAGAAGAATATCGTCAGGAATAGGTAATCCAGCGTCACGAAGAATCCGGTCGATCCATGCCTCCTATTCCGCTTGTTCTCCGTCTTATTCCCTTCCATTAGCGCCTCTAATTCTTCTTCTCCGTTGAGATCCGCTGGGATTGGGGGCAATGAGATGCGGAGCGGAGCAGAGCAGAGCACCCCACCGATTGGAACAACTCTGGTTGGCGGTGTGCCGGTGTGGTATCTATAAAAGTATGGATCCCGTTGTTTTATGTATGTTTTACTATGCCAAATTGCAAATTGGCTGCCATTTTGGTTCAATTCTCTTTGTTAAATATAAGACATTCAATATGCTTAATATTAAAGCATACAGTCGAGAGCAGTTCACTCAATTTATTTTGTATTTAATAGATAAGTTTTTTTTGAGGAAAAAGATGGAGCTCTGGCCTCCAAATTTTATTAGTGATCACAAGTGTGACCGGTGTAATACAAAGTATATGTACATGGTTTGAAACAAATAAGAAATGCGAGAAAAGAAAATTAAAAGAAAACGAAAAGAAGAATAGAAAAACAAGAAGAGATAAGAAAATGACTATATACGTATCAAAAGTCACTAGATATATATATCAAGATGTATATATTTTCATACTATATACGTATAAAATATTTCACATATATAAATACATCATATACTATAAATAATATTATGCGTATATTTTCATACTATCTACATATAAAATATTTCATATTGTATGTATTTTCTTATATCACATTAAATTTAGAGGAGGGATGTAATGCCTCCATCTTTGTGTGCCTTCATGGTACCTCTAAATCTGCATCATTCATTAAAATTAATAAATGATCTAGATTTAGTTGCATAAAAAGCGTGCATGATGAATGATGTGGATTTTGGAGGCACAATGAAGACACACAAAAATGGAGGCATTATATCCTCCTCTTAAATTTAATATTGTAAATCCCAGCCTTCCCATACCTCAACTGTCTTCCAGTTGAGGTCTTCCAGTTGAGGTCAGCGCTTACAATAAAGCATATGAGCCTATCTGTTTTGAGGTCTGGGAGGGCTGGGATTTGCTCCGTCGATCCGTCGATCACCTAGGAGACTTGCTCCGTCTGTCTTCCAGTTGAGGTCGATCACTAAGGAGATTTGCTCCGTCTGTCTTCCAGTTGAGGTTGATTGGGATCTGTCGGAAAAAATCCCAAACCAAAAAGAGATAAATGGTATAGGGGCAATATGGGTATTTTTAAGTTTCAGAATTATTAAATTGAGTTAAAATTGAGATAATGGTATAATTAAAATAGCCAATGAATTTTAATGGCATTTTGACAAATAGAGATTTTGTGGTGACATTTTGACAATTGCAAGTTTTTGCAATGACATTTTGAAAATTTTCCCTAAAAATAATTTATAAATTTTATACATATATTATGAGTTTTAATTAGTTTGAGGGAAGCTTAAATTTCAATTTTATTTATTTAGAAGCTTCAAGAGTTTAGGGTGAGTTTTGGATCAGGTCATGGTTAGTGCAAAAATAGTGCTATTTAGATTAGTGGTTGAAATAGTGGTTATTTTTTGCTATCTAGGTTAGTGCAAAAATAGTGTTAATTTTTTGCTATCTAGGTTAGTGGAAATGTTGTTTCGATTGCACATTTGGAATAGTGATAGTGAGAATTAGTAAAATAATAAATTATTTTAGTTTTTTAATGATAATAATAATAATAAAATAATGATAATTAAAAAAATAATAAAAAAATAATGATAATTACAATAATAATAAATGAAAATTATAATAATAATAAAATAATGATAATTACAATAATAATAATAAAATAATGAAATAATGATAATTACAATAATAATAATAAAATATTAAAATAATAAAATAATGATAATTACAATAATAATAATAAAATAATGATAATTACAATAATAATAAATGACAATTATAATAATAATAAAATAATGATAATTACAATAATAATAAATGACAATTATAATAATAATAAAATAATGATAATTAAAATAATAATAATAAAAATAATAATAATGACAATTATAATAATACTAATAAAATAATGACAATTAAAATAATAATAATAATAATAATGACAATTATAATAATAATAAAATAATGATAATTAAAATAATAATAATAAAAATAATAATAATGACAATTATAATAATACTAATAAAATAATAATGACAATAATAATAATAATAAAATAATGACAATTAAAATAATAATAATAATAATAATATAATAATAATGATAATTATAATATAATAAAATAAAATAATGATAATTACAATAGTAATAATAAAAATAATAATAATTACAATTAAAATAATACTAATAAAATAATACTGACAATAATAATAATAATAAAATAATGACAATTAAAATAATAATAATAATTTTAAATAATAATAATATCAAGATGATGATTACAATGTAATAAAATAATAATTTTGCTAACCATGACATGTGCTAATTTGCTAATCCTACCATTTTGTTGGATTAGCAAAATAGCACTAACCAACACTACTCATAACTTACTAAATCATGTTTGGATCACATTTTTGTGTGGATAGCAACACTTATCCATGATTAGTGTTATTTTTTGTAATCCAAACACACCCTCATCCATGAGAGACTAATATGCTCTAAAATCCTTTTTTATTTTATGTGGGTGTTTATACTCGTTACATGCATGATTACGAAGTCTAATCTTTCTGCTTTTCAATTCAAGCCACACGTACTTTGTAGTTTGTTCATGACATCTTGATGATAATATAAAACACACCATATTACATTTACATCCCATCTATCTATCTAATCTAACTATATCATTGTTGCATAGGTTCACTGTTCATTGACACTGTAGATTCTACAGTGCCGATTCTCCTTTTCTTTCGATTAAATCAAAGGAAGAAGGGAGCTGGGCTAGGCGTTGTGCTCCGCTCCAGACTGCACACGAGCCCCCACCCAACAGGGCTCACAAACACCGATACCATACAGGAGTATAGAACGGGCACTAAAAAAATCACAGGCGTTCTCTCCCCTACTTACAGGATCCGTATCTGCTGCTCTTATTGAGCAAGAGCAGGACCCTGCTCTTATGATCTGGACCGTCAAATTTTGATCGGACCGCCCGCGGATGGAAATCAGGGGGGCTGTATATTTTATAAGTTTTAGATCTGAAATTTGAACGGTCCAGATCATAAGAGCAGGGTCCTGCTCTTGCTAAATAAGAGCAGCAGATACGATTCCCTACTTACAGTGGGTCCCATCGAGACGGATAGTTTTGAGAACCCGTGACTCCTGATCTTTATCATTGTTTTATGCGATTAGTGGCATTGCCGTTTGATTGAAGCACAATGTACAATGGATGGTTGATATGGTGCCCGTATAAAACAAGTTAGTGGTTTAGGTCGCAGCCTTGCATTTGGCACTGACTAGGTTTTGACTCATCTAACTTTATTAGATAATCTTTCCAGTAGAATTCAAAAAAGAAGATTTTTTTTATATAAAGCATGCTGCGTTATACATATGAAGCATGTACTGTAGCAAGTCACTTTATGGCAAGAAAGAAGGTATATTGAAGTATTGAATTGCATGGAGGCTTAATGACCCTTCCGTAATCTAGGGTATCCTACAGGATACAAATTAATGGATTTATCTAATCTAACTATATCATTATGGCACATCAGGTATTGTTCATTCGCACTGTAGCATTTAGTTCATTCGCACTATAGCTTCTACAGTGACATTTTTTTCTCGCCCATTTGCCTTATTTGACGCGTGGAGACGCAAGTGAAGTGCGTTATTTGATTTATGGGATATTTGAAGGGTGTCGTGCTGGTCTCGAGGCAGTCTGTGGTCAAAATAAAAAAGAATTGAATACTTTCCTTCAAAATTTTACGCGTGGCTCTTCTACAGCTTTCTTTGCTTTATTTGACTTTTGATATTCAATACTTCCCTTCAATTGCTTATTTAAATTGAATCAACTAATTGACGAAATTATATATATTAAAAATATATATTATTACGTATATATATTATTTATACTTAATATATTATATTATTTTAATAGTGTGTATTTATACGTAATTATATATATAAGTTTTAAAAATTATTACGTATAAAACTATAAATATATATTTTTAAAAATCCCGCAGCAAGAAACAACAACAAAATGAAAACATTAATAACTATAAAAAAAACCTCTGTACTCCAAATAAAATAATTACATTATTACATGCAAAACTCGAGCTGCCATTCTAACATGAAAAAAACCCCCAAATATCATCAAACCAACTATCAAAAAACGCCCAACTTAACATTCTTCCAAACAAACAACAATTTAAAGACAATATACAAATTAACTACTTGCAATAATATCTAATTTACAAACCCGTTATGCGTCATCAGTCAAACATCATGCGTCATGTGTCCTCTGACGGATGCATCCTCCTATGTCATGCAGCTTTCCGCTTTATGCGTCATTTGTATTCTTGCATCATACCACGTGCGTTTCATGGTATGCATCAAACGTCAAGCGTCAAACGTCTCATGGATCACACATCATAAGTGATGCAATCATCATGCATCACACGTCGTGCAACCTCCTACATCAAGCGTCTTCCCACGCGCCAACCACCATGTGTCTTCTTGCGTCCTCCTGCATCATACACCATGCACCCTCCTACATCATGCATCATGCATCACGCATCGTGCGTCATACATCATGCATGCATCATACGTCACACGTTCAATTTGGCAGTACAAAAATCCGCAAAATATTCTACATGATAGACGCATGACACATCACACAAAAGGACGCATGACGTACAACACATGATTTATAAAACGGGAAAACACATGATACATGAAGCACAATGATTGATGCATGATCCACGATGCATGAAGCATGAGCAAGAGGACATATGATGCATGACGTTTGACCAATGACGCATGCTGCATGACGTTTCCCGCAAGACGCATGATGCATGATCTATAACTTCTAACATATGACGCATGTTGTTTGATGCATAATACTTCATGCAGGATGCGTGGCGCATGCTGTTTTACACAAGATGTTTGCCGCAGCATGCATGACGCATACCACATGATGCATGATTCATGACGTTTGATGCTATGCGGCTTGAATTTTCACCGTACCTTAAGCATCACGCGACGTTCGGTGCCAAACGTCATGCAGTGACACTGTGCATCGCGAGGCGACGTTACATGTCGTATGTCATGTGGCAGCATTAGCAGCGTCATGCGTCAGCATCATGCATCAACATCAGGCGGCAGCGTCAGCGTCAGCGTCAGCGTCATGCAGCAACGACTTGCAGCAGCGACTTGCGTCAGCGTCATGCGGCAACGTCATGCGGCACCGTCAGGCGGCAGCATCAGGTGGCAGCGACATGCGGCAGCGTCATGCAGCAGAGTCATGCGGCAACGACATGCGACAGCATCAAGCGGCAGAGTCATGCGACAACGTCATGCGGCAGCGACTTGCATCAGCGTCATGCGGCAGCGTCATGTGTCAGCGTCATGCGGCAGCAACATGCGGCAACCTACATCATGCACCATGCGCCCTCATGCATCATGCGTCATGCATCACGCATCCTGCATCATACGTCACACGTTCGACTTAGCAGTACGAGAATCTGCAAAATATTCTATATGACAGCCGCATGACACATCACGCAAAAAGACGCATGATGTATGACACATCATGTATAAAGCAAGAAGACACATGATACATAACGCACAATCCATGATGCATGGAACATACGCAACAACACATATGATGCATGACATTTGACTCATGACGCATGTTGCATGACATTTGCCACACAACGCATGATGCATGATCTATAACCTCTAACGCATGACACATGTTGTTTGATGCATTGATAATTAATGCAGGATGCGTGGCGCATGCTGTTTTACGTCTTGATTGCTTTATTAACAAACTAATTGCATTATTACATGAACATCTCAAATACCAGTTCCAACAAGAACAAAAAAAATCAAATGACACCAAACCAACTACAAAAAATCAACCCAAAAACAACAACTCTCCAAAAATTAACAACTGAAATAAAATATGCAAATTAACTTCAAAATCTTCATCAGGGCAGATTCGCGCGAAGCGCGTCCGCATACCTAGTAAGTTTCGTTTTATGAACACGTAATCGATACGTGCGTCGTTATACATGTTAAATTTGTTGTTATGTATGTTATTCGAGTTTGATTGTATGTTATTTTATACTGAAAAATAATTATGCATGATAAGTGCTTTATTATGCATGTTATCATTTAACATGCATAATGACACACTTTGTTGCACGTATCGATTATATATCAATGAAGCGTATTGTCAGAATATTTTTCAATTGGCAAGTTTCAACTTAACAAGAAAGCAGATTAATTAATATCTATCATGATCCTGATACAAATCAGAGAAATAATCAGACTCAGATATGATTTGATAAAAATATTATCAAATTATGCAGGTAAAATATTGTTTGTGGATTCCTCAAATTTGTTCGTAGATCAACTTGAACTTGTTATTATCATCTCACATCAGCTTCAGCTTGAACCCAAAGCAATCTAAGGCACCTCCGAATCGAATCTGAACCCTTTATTCTCGTCGCCGATCGAATCGCTCCCATTCAATTACTGTATAATTCGCAAACCCTAGACACGGGTGGCCTCACAGTTGAGCATCTCATCTAAAACACAAACGATAGTCGATAGAGATTAGAGAGAAAGAGATCCTGCTCCTGTCGCGCCTCCAAACGGTCCTTGCTGGCTTGCTCATCCCTTGACACGACCTCGCTCTACTCTCTTTCGATCAACCTCCGCTTGGTTTCTAACTTGCGCCTCTATTTCTCCGCTAGGCCGATCGGCCTTCGCCATTACTTACTTGGTTCTTGCCTCGTCGCTAGGGTGCGCTTCAAGCACTCCGTTCTATCGCGTCGATTTGTCGCCTGGTTACTTGTAAGTTGAACATTTTGATAACCCCGTAGCATTGATACTTTGCTGGTAATCAAATCCAATTCTTAGTAACCATCGATAGTTATTAGGCTAAAGTTATCATAATTAATGGATTTGATTTCTAATGATATTTTTAATTATATGTTGAAGTTCCAAGTACTTCGTGGTGCGCATTTTGTTGCTATTTGGTTCATACCCCTGTCCTGACTAGTGCATTGCTATCCCTAAAATGTAGTAATTTGGAATTGAAGATTTTGATTTACCTATTGTCACTAGGATTTAATGCATTTTCGTTCCAATTACTCTCTGCCTTGCAATTCATGATTAGATTTGCTATTATTCTCTAATCCAGGAGTAAGCAAGCAGCACTGTTCTAACAAAATGTCGCGCAAAGGTTTGATGGAACAAGACCTAAGTAAGCTTGACGTGACAAAGCTTAATCCTTTGTCACCTGAGGTTATTTCTCGTCAAGCCACCATTAATATAGGTCAGTTTCCAAACTATAAATGCCAATTTGCTACACATTATTTGTTTGTCTGCATCCAGTTTTGCCTCAAGAGTATTGTTCGTATAATGTGTTCTATTGGATTAGCCCATGTGTCCTTCATGTGTTTGTTAGCTTACGGAACTTGTGTTTGCCATTAACCTTTCTAAATTGCTAACTATACAAACATTTGTTCTCCTTTTAGATTGTATTTAGCAGTTGTATTTTTTATTTATTTACTGGGTAGATAACAGTTGATGTACTATGATTCCAAATGTTAATGTACTTCTATAACAGGCACTATTGGTCACGTGGCTCATGGAAAGTCCACAGTTGTAAAGGCTATTTCGGGTGTTCAGGTGCTAACCACTTGCACTGTCCCTTCTTAAAAAGAAAATAGAGATCTCTATCTATACCATTTAGTAAAGCATCTAGTAAGCTAACATTTATTGGCATGGTGGTAAATCAAGTAAACCTGGTATTAGAAGTCAAGGTCATTGCTTTCCCATCTTCTTTACTGTACTATATTCTTCATATACCCATCCCTTTCCATTTTAATTAAGCTAAAAAAGAGTACTGGAACTGTACTGCTACCCTCTCTCCACCTGTGTTTTCTGCTTTCCATGCTTGTAACTGGAAGGAAATATGCAACTTTTTATTGGATTTTTCGTATGATTTTTTTTTTGTATCTGTCTAACAGAGATTTTATACTGATTTGACCTTATGTGCATGTATAGACTGTTCGATTCAAAAGTGAGCTCCAGCGTAACATCACCATAAAGCTGGGTTATGCAAATGCAAAGATATATAAGTGTGAAGATGAGAAGTGTCCTCGACCTCAGTGCTACAAGTAGGCAATTTCTGTTGCTACATTGAATGTTGTATTATTCCCATTTTAATATTTCCAGGTTCTTGCATGTAAAAATATCCCTTTTGGTGTCGGGATCAATTGTAATCACCATTCTTTTTTTTTGAGGTTTTTAATGTTGGTTCCTTTTTATTTACTATTATGGTTAGCAGACTGAATGAGACGGAAGCAATCTTAGACATTGATCTCTTGGGTTTAAAACCATTTGATCCCTTTTATATGTTATTGTTTACTTTCTTCTGCAGGGCATATGGAAGTGGTAAAGAAGATACTCCTCCATGTGACGTTCCTGGATTTGAAAACACCAGGATGAAGCTCCTCAGACACGTCTCCTTTGTTGACTGCCCAGTAATTATATATTTCTCTTATATCAGTTCTACATTATTCAGTCTAGACAAAACCCAGTGTCTTGATTAGTCTCTATTAAATGTATATGTTATATTTTCACCTGTTGTGCATCACATACCCCAGAACTTTATATATTGTTCTTTGTGTGTATCTACAAGGTAGCTTGTAATTATTATCTCATTACACAGGGACATGACATTCTCATGGCTACAATGCTTAATGGAGCAGCAATTATGGATGGAGCATTGCTTCTGATAGCAGCGAATGAGAGCTGTCCCCAGCCGCAGACCTCTGAGCATCTTGCTGCTGTTGAAATTATGAAGCTCAAGCATCTTATCATCCTACAGAACAAGATCGATCTTATTCAAGAAAATGCTGCCATCAACCAGCATGAGTCCATTCAGAAGTTTATTCAGGTACACACATGGCTATTCATATAGGTTTTTTGCCTGGTAGGATTCCCAATGAAGACATTCTCAATCTTCACCAAATATCTGACAAAGCTAAGAACTTTCCTTCCATAAAAGAGAAACAGATAATGAATACACTAACAAATAACCAAACAAGTAAATTCACCCTAGTTGTTGAATCTTAAAATGTATCGTGTATGGTAGTATTTTGTATCGTGTATCGTATCGAATTGTTTAAGATATGCTAAGTTATTCTAGAAATTAAGTAAGATAATTAGTTATGAACAAATTTCATTAAAAAAAACGTTTCAGTAACAAATTATATCATACTTCTATGGCATAACCATAAGTCGCATGCCATTTGACCTATTCCAATTTCAGTTTTGTATTAAACCTTAATCAATTTATCTTTTCTGGTTTTGATACTATTGTAACTATTTTATTGATCTATTCTATGATAATAATGGAGGTAATGACTAATGAGTATTAACATAGCAAGGTTCAATTGATGATTTTATAAACAGAAGCTGGTAATAATTATAAACAAATTTGAGGTATAATTTGTCAGATGTTGGATTAAAGATTTTATTTTTTCCTAGCGGGAATAAATTTGCACAAAACAAAATACTGTATATAATATAATATTTTTTATTTATTAAAATTAATAAATTTGCTATTCCATAATCAATAGCAATTTCTTAATTCAATTGAATGTTTTTTTCTAGAGCGGGTACTTCATGAGTCCAGTTCAAAATCTTCAGCAGATAAAAGTACATGAATATTTTATTTCTTCCTGTGTTTTGGTCACTGGGTAATGGTCATACTAGTGGGACACATGGGATTGGTGAGACCAAGTCACCAAGAGCATGACTTTTCCCCCAACAGTGAGAATTCTCGAATAAGCAAAGAAAATTGGTTTATTTCAAAGAGGTGAAGAGAATTGAAAATAAAAAAGTTAAATCTCTGTCTCCCTGTCTGACGCAAGCAACAGTAGAAATGGAGTCTGAAGCGAAGGGAAGACAAAAAAACAGACGGAGAATATTTAGTCATCGCATTTCTATTGGTTTTTAGCGTATCACTGTATCACATGATACAATACGATACGTGTATCACACAGACGAATCGCGACGATTCAGACGATTTGGTTGGAGATTGATACACAGCCACGATTTGCATCGCTAGGGTTAAGAATCGAACTGTATCGCACGATTCGAATTGCGAATCGTACGTTATTAACTTCTATGAATTCACCAAACACAAATAAAGTTTGTTAGCAAATTTTTAAATAAAATCTTTCCAGTTACCAATCCTATGTAAGTCATGATGCTACATTGGTTGTAATCTTATTCACTGTTTTGTAAAAGAGTAGCCTCTAACACCTCTTAATTTTTTTTAACAGCGCACTGTTGCAGATGGAGCACCTGTAGTACCTATATCGGCACAGCTTAAGTACAACATAGATGTTGTTTGTGAATATATTGTTAAGAAGATTCCTGTCCCTGAGAGGGACTTTGTTTCACCTCCAAACATGATTATTATTCGCTCCTTTGATGTGAACAAACCTGGTTCAGAGGTTGATGAGATAAAAGGTGGTGTTGCTGGTGGAAGTATTCTGAGGGTATGTTGCTTGTCTGAAGTCAGATTTTATTATGCTTATGCAAGTCCTGTTGAAAAACAAGAATTTAGGTCCTAACTATATCACTTGTAACACCTCCAAGCCATTGAATATTCTCTTCTTGTCTGTTATTCCTTTTTTCCCCAACCATTTCTTCTATAAGGCCTAACTCTTCCCTTATGTCGCCTCCCTACATTAATTAGTGAGGTGGGGAAGTTTTGCCATTTCCTCTTGAATTGACTTGATATTAGATATGTAGTTCTTCTTTCCCATGGTATCATTGCAGTTGTACATGATATTTTGTTGTTTTAGGGGGGCAAAGGAGAATTTTCAACAGACTTCAGTTTTCATTTCTGAAAATCCTGTTGATCATGGCAAATGGAATAATGTAACATTTTTTTCACAGGGAGTACTGAAGGTGAACCAATTTATTGAAGTGCGGCCTGGAGTTGTAACCAAGGACGCAAGTGGAAATAGTAAATGCAACCCGATTTATTCTAGGGTTGTCTCCTTATTTGCTGAGCTGAACGAACTCCAGTTTGCTGTCCCTGGTGGGCTTATTGGTGTAGGGACTACCATGGACCCATCATTGACTCGTGGTGACAAGCTTGTAGGCCAGGTCCTTGGCTCACTTGGCTCTCTTCCTGACATTTTCATTGAGCTTGAGGTACTTATTTCTCTTTTTAGATTGTGTGGGTTGAGATCTGATTGCAAGATGTACTTAACTTCCCAGCAAAACAGTATTTTTTTTCATTAAAATTATTTCTGATAGAATGCTAAGAGTAAACCTGTTTGTAGTCTCAAATAAGGCTGTTCGTTGGTTTCCTATTTAATTTCAAAAATAAATATGGTCACCAGCGGAGCACAATGAAGCAACAGGTCATTCAAAGAGAAAAAAAAATCGCAAAGAAAAGGGAAAGGACTCTTTGGTTAATTACTTGTAGTTGGTCCTACATACATCTCTCCAGTCAATACTAAAGTTGAACTCTAGTGTCTTTCATGCTACCATAACCGCAGGTTTCTAGTTAAGCTGACCTTGTATATTTGCCTGTTAGTATAATAATACATCTTTGATTCCATTAGATCAACTTCTACCTCCTGAGAAGGCTGCTTGGTGTGAGGACAAAAGGCTCAGAGAAGCAAGAGAAGGTATCAAAGCTGACCAAGGGAGAAAGTCTTATGCTCAATATTGGTTCCATGTCTACCGGCGGAAGGGTTGTTGCTGTCAAAAACGACCTGGCAAAGCTTTCATTGATGACCCCAGTTTGTACCAGCAAGGGTGAGAAGGTTGCACTCAGCCGACGTGTCGAGAAGCACTGGCGTCTCATTGGCTGGGGCCAGATCCAGGCTGGCAACACCCTTGATGTCCCTCCCTGCCCGACCGAATTAGCTAATATTATATAAGAAAGAAGGAAAAGAAAACAAGAGTACTAGAATTTTCAACAGAGTTAGGGGTGATGTGGGAAGGTAGGGAACTTCTGGGAACTATTTTTGTCAGATGGCGTAGAAAACCTTGAATTTTTCTATGAATTGCTTTTGTTTTTATTTTTGTTAACTTTTGTTGTGGCCTATTTATTTGTATTACTTGTTCGTCCGAAATCATTTTTCTTGTGGTGTTTCTGAACTTGTAACAGTTTTCAGTTCGGAAATATGGTTTGTTTTTTCTTGGGGGGGAGTCGTTGATTCTCTTTCTTTGAAAGAATGGACGGGTGGAGTGAAAATTGTAGGGCTACCATTTTAAGCTTGGACCGTACCTAAATTTCTGGTATCCTTCAATAGTTTGGCCACCCTCCTACAAATTTTGCCTTTCGGTCATGCGGCACGTCATTATCGAGACATCACGGGTTTAGTAGCTACACAAGATCCAAGTCGGATCCCTCTATTATACATGTATAGAGGAGAAGGTGATTTTGCAAGTCCTGTTGACATTGTCATTCTTAGTTGAAGGCGTTGGCATCCCAGGCACTTCCCAACACCGGGCATTCCACCGGCTCAGGGAGCCTGTCAACTTCAGCCTCACCAGCAAGACCACCAGATACCACCAGCGCATCACTCATCCTCATCTTCTTCAAACTATTCCCCAAGCGAGCCGACTATCGACTGTTTGGTCTAGTCTCCGAAAAGCTACCAACTTGCCAACTCGTTGCTGTTGATTTTTAGTGACCAAAATCAGATCCAACCGTTGCATGAGCCACGCATTTCGGTCACAAAAGATCAAATTGGTCTAAAACGTCTTTACTCTTGATTTTATATCCGTTGTTATTCCGAGGGAATAACAAAGCCATGTTATTTCATATCTGATTATTCATTTTCGATCTAACAAATAACTTATATAATATGTATAGATCGGACTGTCGGCAGCGGAATAACAGGACTCTATTATTCCCTCATAATAACAGCAGATACAGACTCCTTTGCTCTCTCACGTCTATCCCTTGTCACATCCCCATCAATCCCCTCTCTCACCTCCTTTGAAAACTCTCTGATACAAGCAAGCCTATCTCAAACGTCATTACTCTCTGATACAAGCAAGCCTATCTGGGCTCTGGGACCTATATTAAAGAATCCGGCACAGCTCTTAGAAGAGGCTTGCTTAAGTTTTTTCCCAAACCCATATGCCGAAGCCCATCAAATAAGGTCCAATACCCAGAGGCAGAGGTTGTTCAAATTGGGAAGACACTCAAACACTCAAACACTCAAACACTCAAACACTCGGCCCTCTAGAGTCAGATGCTAAAGCAGTTCAGGCCCAATACGTGTCCAGCCCATCATGCTAATGCCAAGTGGACTATTATCCTTTCGGCCCACCAGGATATGAAAATTTCGGCCTATCACCTCCCTGCGTCAACTGTGAAGAGACCCAGCTCACGCTGCGTAGCCCGACCCAGCAAGCTGAGCTTCTTCAGCATTATGAGGCCCACATGACAAATAATACTCTCCAGGTGGCCCGCTCCCCTTTAATACAAATTGAAGAGAGTAATTCCGCTACTTCTACCAGGAACAACAAGCTGAGTAGCTGACGAGGAATGAGGATGCTCACAAGAAAGAGCAAGAGACTTCAGGAAAAAGGAAGAGAGACTTACAAGTACAGCATGCCGGCAAAGACCGCTACCAACCCTTTTGATTTGGGTTCTCATGAGATCCCACTTGACAACGTAAATTAAGACACTCGTGGTTCTGCATGCTTCGAGCTTGGAGGTTAATACTCAAGTAGAAAACCTGATTGAAGAAGCAGCACTCAAAAACGATGAAATTACTGCAGACGGTTCTCGTACCCCGGTACACCACTTTGTTCCACCTCTAAAGGGTACTGGGCTTTGATCCTGAGTTGTAGCTCTGTACTTTCCAATGATCTAGTAGTAGGAACTGACCCGTAATAATGAAGACAAAGGGCTAAGAGGCAATGGCTAAAAGAGGGGACAAAAACACTCGTTACTTTCACGCGGTGACATCCCAACAAAAAAGGAAGAACTCGATTACAACTGTGGTTTGGGAAGGCAACGAGGTTACAGAGCGCGCACAAAAGGCAAAAGTTTTCTTCACCTATTTTTGCAAACTCATAGGCACACAAGGTGATGTGCTACTCAATTTCAATCTTGAGACACTATATCATCAATTCATCATGATATACTCAATGACCAAGATGGTTCCTCTCTGAGGCAACCTTGGACCCACGATGATATCAGGCAACCTTCAGCTGAATTGACCGTTGAGAAGTTAG
The DNA here is from genome assembly GCA_964058865.1 of Eleocharis quinqueflora. Lineage (NCBI taxonomy): Eukaryota > Viridiplantae > Streptophyta > Magnoliopsida > Poales > Cyperaceae > Eleocharis > Eleocharis quinqueflora. The sequence goes on along the minus strand of CAXKVX010000284.1, from coordinate 246,980 downwards.
TTGAGGAAGAAGAGATAAGGGCGGGCAGTCGGTCAGGGTTCGGTCAGGATTTTAATTAAAGATAGGGCTCTGCAGGCGGGACCCATCTGACCGAAGGAATAATAAAGGCTCTGTCAAGATTCGTGCAAAAGGAGATGATGTGATTAGGATTTGCGTAACAGAATGCACAGTATAGCAGCAATTCAAGCTGAGGTGGCAAGGCGTAGAAATTCGAGTAGATTAGTTAGTTAATTCTGTTATTTCTTGATGTAACAAACTCAATTGTATAAGGCGATGGAATTGTAATATTGAATTATGAAAAGTGGAATACAAAATTTGCAAATTTCCAATTAGTTCTTCGGTTACCCTTTCAATTACTTCCAAACTGTTCAGAGAAATTCAGTGAATCGCTTCTCAATTAAGCTCAGAATTCAATTTTGAAATTGAGATCCTGACATCCTCCCAGCCAAGCGCCATAATTTCACCATAATTTGTAGTGGAGTTTCTCATGCGCAGCGGGTTTATGTTCTAACCGCAGCGTATACAACCCGCTACACGAAAGGAAGCACCGAAATTTAGCAAAGAACTGAAACAAGTTTCGGTTCACCCGACTGGTCTTGTAGCCCAACACGACAAGCCACAGCGCCACTGGCAAGTGCAGCTTTCCCAAACCCCTTGTCTCACGTGCGTGTCACGTGCCCCGATCTCCTCCCCATCTCCATCTCCGACATCTCTGATGCCGCGCCGTAGTATCCCTCCGGCTTCCCCTTCCTCAGGTACTTTCGATGCTTTCCTCTCTTGTTAAATTTCCTGTACTGTAGAATTCTCTCTCCTATCCCTCAGCTAGGGTTAGGCTTTTTGTAGATCCCCGTCCCAAGTGGCGCAAGAAGAAGCGCAAGCGCGACGCCGGAAAGCAACAGGATTCGGACTCGGATTCTGACTCCGGCGGTGCCGCTTCCCCCTCCACCGCTGCGGCCGCTGGGGGCGGAGCTGCTGGGGGAGGTGGCGACCCTTTACTCGACCTCCGTGAATCCGAGGTCGTCTCTGGTGGAGCTCAGAAAATTTGCGACTTCCCTTTAGCATTCAAGCGCGCTGTAAGTAGGCCCCACCACTCGGTGCTTTCTGTTGTGGCTGCCGAAAGGAGGTGTCTTACTTCAGGTTTAGGGGCTGGTTCGGGTGGAAATGTGGTGTTTATGGAAAATGTGTCGCATGGCCAGCTTCAGACAGTGTCAGCTGTGGCGTCTGAGAATTTGGTTGATGGTGATAAGCCGCCAGTGTATGTGTGCACGCCACCTCAGCTGATGGAAGGGAAAGGTGTAGTACTGAAATTTGAGGGCGGACGTGTTTTGATTGTACCAGCACATTCTGGTAAATTGTCTTTCTCTTGCTTTCATATTTGGTTGTGTCACAATTCTGTCTTTTACTTTTCCAAGGTTTAAGCTATGCTCATTAAGGTGTTGAAAGAAATTGGTTTTTGTGCAACTTTTGAAAAATTAATTGTTTAACAGGGAATCATATTGTTACTGTTTCTTTTCCTCGATGTGAACTAATTTACTCAGTACAAAATTTACAGAGTGGTTTTCACCAACAACAGTGCACAGACTAGAGTGTCAAGTGGTGCCGCATTTCTTCTCTGGCAAGTCCCCATCCCACACGCCAGAGAAGTATCTCTCTCTTCGAAATAAAATAATATCAAAATATTTAGACAACCCTACCAGACGACTTGCATTTGGTGAGTGTCAGCCTCTTGTTTCAAGCAATACGGAGCTGTATGATCTAAGCCGTATTGTGCGCTTCCTTGATAATTGGGGGATAATTAACTACCTGGCCATGGGCTCAGTGCACCGTGGTTTACGCATGGCTGCCTCTCTCTTAAAGGAGGACCCTGCTACTGGAGAACTACAGCTGGTCACAGCTCCGCTGAAGTCGATAGATAGCTTAATCTTGTTTGATAGGCCTAAGTGTGGCCTGAAGCCTGAGGAGTTGGCTTTGCTGTCGACTTCGTCAAGTTCTAGTTCAGGTTTGTTGGATTTGGATAACGGATTGGCAGATCTGGATGGAAAGATAAGAGAAAAGCTATCAGATAATTCATGCAGCTATTGTTCAGTTCCTCTGCCTGGGTTGCACTATCGGTCCCAAAAGGAGGTATTTTCCTATTATTATTTTTTGTCTTTTTACTGTAAAGTTAACTTGATATAGGGAACTTGCTACTGGGTTGCGATGGTTTGCGAGTTGGCTATAAGTAAGATGCTGCAAGGCCAGGTCTTGTTGAAATGGGGTTACATTTGTTACAATGTTAAGACCACATCAAAGTCCCATTTAAGTTGATTCTGTTCAGATCAGTAACGGCTTACGTTATATAAAAATGCAAGTGTTTGAGATAGATTGCTTTCTGATTTTTTGCTAAATACATGGTTGGCCAACTGGGAATTACTGATCATGTGGTTGTATCATGTAATTGAGTGTGAAATATCCTCTTTTCAATTTGTTTAAATTTTCTATTTATTTTACTTGGATATTGCTATTTTAAGTTCGTTTACATCCCTTCTATTATTATTTTTCTTATCAACGCAAGTATGATTAAAGAAATCGAGCGTGTTGTCTTTTGGATTTCCTCTTTACCTTCTCTTTCTTTATTGTGTCCTTTGCTTCTTAAAGACCCTGATCCTATCTCCTGACCTGGATTTGCCTCACATGAGTAAAAATTGTCTTTTTTTTAGCTCACCTTTTACTTCCTTTTTTTTTTATCAAGATTGACCTTTTTTTCTTTTTCTTTTTCTTATTAAAATTTTGTCTTTACTTTTTTATCAGGCTGATGTTGCTCTATGCTTGAATTGCTTCCACGATGCCAAATATGTCACTGGACACTCAAGTCTTGATTTTGCAAGAGCTGACTCAAAAAGAGAACCCCTGGAAAGTGAAAACGATAACTGGACTGACCAGGAGACACTCCTATTACTTGAGGGCATAGAGAAATACAACAACCGCTGGAACGCGATAGCTGAGCATGTTTGTACAAAATCGAAGGCTCAGTGCATTCAGCATTTTATTAGATTACCGGTCGAAGATGTTTTTCTTGAGAATATTGATGTCCCTGAGATGCCCCAATCCAATGGGATGGAAAGGGAGCCTTCAAGCTTAAGTTATGTTGCCAATGGCGAGACTTCAGGTATTTCTGTTTGATTTGAAGAGATTAATATGGTTTCGTCTGAATTTATGCAATTTCGGCCTGACCATACCTGTGTGGTATATAGTACTAATTTGGTATTGTTGATGTTGTAACCGTACATATTCTGTGCACCTCTATTTTCTTTATATTTTGTGATGTGATGTTTTCATACTTCTGTTTTAAAGGATCAATCATAATCTGACCGAAAATGGTACTGGCAAATCCATAATCCATTATCATAATTCTTAGTCTGTTGCTACAGCCTAGAAGTATAGCTCTGATAGATGTGGCTGCCTATCCTTTGGAACAGACTGCTTTTCGCCTCCCAGGGAAAAAAAGGGAGGAAAAGACTTGGAGCAGCAGGCAAAATTTTAAATGAGCATAAGAAAGCCAATCAGATGACCAATACTTGTAAATTAATAGCCGTCTCATTTAGAATTGGGAAATTAAGAGGTTTGATACTTCTTATGTAGGTGTTTCACAAAATGATGTTGAGGCTGCGAACAAATTTCCTTTTGCTGATGCACCTAATCCTGTTATGTCCCTTGTGAGTTACTTTGGCTGCTGAGTTTTTTCTTTCGTTTCATATTAGAAAAGAAAGGGTTGTACTGTTTATGAGAATATCAGTACAAGCAATATTGACTGTACTTTTGTATGTATTCTTTTTATGCAAGGTTGCATTTCTGGCCTCCGCAATTGGGCCTAGAGTTGCTGCTGCTGGTGCAAATGCCGCTCTATTTGTCTTGACTAAGGAAGATTCAAGGTCCATGCTGCACTCCATGCCTTAAACTAATTATTTATATTTATTTGTAGAGTCTTGAGCTACATAACATGATTTGATTTTTTAGCATCCTCATTGCCAGGATGCAGCCAGAATATATATAATGAGAAGGGATCAATAGCCTCCCTTTTCTAGCCTTCGGTAGCCTTCGTCATCGAAACCAATGAAAATGATCGATTTGGACCATTGAAAGCATTCTTCATACTAATGTAGACTTGAAGATTGTTGCCCGGATTCTCCGTGAACACGTTGCACCCCGTATCGGATATGTATCCGATACGGATATGTATCCGATACGGATACGCGTGCGATTCGTGTGCGTTACGCACTTGGCGTATCAGATTATTTTAATATTGTTGACTTCCTGGATACAATCATGGACAGCCATGGAAGATCCGTGCATAACTTTTGATGGTTGAGACTTGAGAGGAGCAAAATGGCGCTGATCACAGAGATGGGGTTCGAACCTGGGTAAGTCATCCAACCTCCAAAGCACTTGACCACTGCGTTGCTCATTAGTTTGTGCAATAATCTCTTATATTTATATATATTCTCTTATAATATATATTGAGCATGGCTAAAATAATATGCATAGTACACCACAACGTATTATGCGTCTATTTGTATTTAATTTGGTCATTAAATTGATATTTAAGTTGCTCAATAAATTTTTCATATCAAAATCTTGTAGGAAATAAAATTTCGTGATTTTTAGAACTTTCTTGCTATTTTTTAAATATTTTTTAAAAACAATCCAGAAATGACACTTTTGTAGTATTAAATCTGGACTGTTTTTAAAAAATATTTAAAAAATAGCTAGAAAGCTTTAAAAATCACGAAATTTGATTTCCTACAATATTTTCATATGAAGAATTTATTGAGCAACTTAAATCTCAATTTAATGACCTATATCTATATGCATAGTACGAAATGGGGTGTACTATGCATATTATTTTAGCCATGCTCATATATATTAGTTATTATAAAATTGTGATTTATTGATTATTTTTGTATCAGAATATTTTATTCAACATATTAATACATAATATGATTTATTATTATATATATACTCTGTCGTATCTTAGTTTTTTGAAAAATGACGTATAGCAACACCCGCCTCGTATGATTTATCGGATTGATTGAAAATTTATTTATCTAACGATTTACAAACATCCAATTTCAACCCTTCCGATAAAATACTAAAAAAAAATATCAAAAAATATAAAATTTGATCTCCAAGTCTACATTAGTATGAAGAATGTTTTCAACGGTCCGGATCGATGAATTACACTTGGTATGATGGAGCGGTTTGCAGCGGCTATGGAATCGTTGGCGGCTACGGATCCTTCCTCGTATATATATATAGAGAGAAGGGATTCGTAGCCTCCAATAGCCTCCGCCATCAAAACCGATGAAAATAGTTGATCCGAACCGTTGAAAACATTCTCCATACTGATGTAGACTTGAAGACCAAATTTTACATTTTTTTGAATTTTTTTATTATTTTATCGGAGGGGTTGAAAATTTATTTATCTAACGATCTACATAAATTCAATTTTCAACCCATCCAATAAAATAGTAAAAAAATTCCAAAAAATGTAAAATTTAATCTCAAAGTCTATGTTAGTATGAAGAATGTTTTCAACGGTCCGGATCGGTCATTTTCATTGGTTTTGATGGCGGAGGCTACAAAAAAAAGGAGGCTATTGATCCATTCTCATATATATACTAGTAATCGTACTCGTGCATAGCAACGAGAGAAAATAATATAGACCAAAAATTGCCCCATATTAATGCTTATAATAGATCACAGTTTTATATAAAAAGTATATATTATAAGGATATATATAATATATAAGCTATTGTATCAAAAATGGAGTGGAGGGGCAGAGCCAACCTCGCGTTAACGCTGCTTCACGTGCCACCACTATGCTTCTCAGTTCTCACCATCATTGTCGCACTGGAAGAGTGCCACTTTGATTCTCACCGTCCCTCTATGTGGCGTCCCGTGGCAAAGGTGGAGCCGTGGAGGGATCTTGATTGGGGAGGCGGTGAAGCATAGTTGGAGTCGGAGGGATGACAACATGGCGAAGAGGGGCAACAACATGAGTCACTTTGGTTGGGAGGCGCAAATGGCCAGATTTTCCAAGAGAAGAGATAAAGCAACTGAGGTCTATGGTTTTTGCTTTCTTTTTTAGTTGAGTCGAGTAAGAGAAGAGGGGGCGACTCGCGATCTGGCTTTAATTTTGATTATCTCAGCACAACAGTGACATTTGGTACATGAAAGTACACAGGAATCGAATGTGTAAAATTAATCGGTTGTGATCGAAAGAAATAAGAATCCAACGCTCTGTATTGATCTGAATGGTGAATAGAGATTTGAAGTAAAAAACTCCAATCTCCTTTTAGTAAGGATAAAGAATCTGGCTACGGTGATATGCATAGTTAGTGAGAATTTGTGCTATGCATTTTTTCTTCATTGAATTGCTTTAATTACAGCAACTTAAGTTTGCCCAATCAATTATTCATATTGAAATCTAATAGAAAATCAAATTTCGTGATTTTTAGAGCTTTTTAGTTATTTTTTAAATATTTTTTAAAACAGCTCTGTTTGATATTAAAAAATGACCTCTGCATGGTTGTTTTTAAAAAATATTTAAAAAATAGCTAGAAAACTAAAAAAAATCATGAAATTTGATTTCTTACTGAATTTCAATATGAAGAATTTATTAGGCGACTTAACATTAGTGTTAATTAAAGCAATCCAATGAAGAAAAATGCATAGTACAAATGTTCACTAACTATGCATATCATTGTTGCCGGTATCTATATATAAATATATATGTGTGTGTGTGAGGGACGTAATGCTTTCATTTTTGTGTGCTTCCATAATGTCTCCAAATCTACACCATCTATTAAAATCAATGAATGATTTAGATTTAGATGCATAAAAATGTGTGCATGATGAATGACGTGTATTTTGAAGGCATCATGAAGGCACACAAAAGTGGAGGCATTATCCCCTCTTTATATATCTATACTTTAGATTTATCATACTTGATAATTTATTTATATCAAAGTCTCCTGTACATGTTTCGGATTTTTGAAATTGTCATACTTTTATGCACAAGCATGGATTATTTTATTACTATTTTGAGCACATTTTAAAAAATCCGAAACACATACTTAAAAAATTTCAAAAATAGAAAAATTTTGTATCTGAGGAGATTTTGATATAAAGAAATTATTGAGCATGATAAATCGAAATTTTAGCCGTCTATTTGTATGATTTGACGCCGAAGCACGGAAAGTGCTGTGCTTGGCCAAGCACCGTAGCCCTACTATATATATATATATATTAGATTGAAGCTATATTTATTCTAATTTGTAGGGTGGGGCATAATTGTACATATTTTGGATCACAGCAGAATTTTGCATTTTTGTCCCCAAAACACCACAAGAGAAATAAGAAATTGAGCTTCCTTTTTTTGGAGATAGGATAGGGCACTTGCTCCCTGCCGTTTGTCTATAGGCTGCACGCCTGCCTTTTGCAGTTAATTCATGTTAATGATGTTGATATATATATATATTACATTTGTATTATTGAAGTGTGTAATAACTAAAAAATGATTTGATTTTTAAATTTGGATAAAGGTCAAATTCAGATGGCTCTAATAATGAAGGTGGTAGCCTCGGATCCCACTCCCACATGCATAACTCTACTGGTAGTTTTATCTCTCTTCTTTTGTGTCACTAGTTTGTTATTCATATGAAAAATATCTTATCTTGTCATTGAGAATTTCTCGCATCCGACATTCAAAATAACCTTACCTGTGTTAAGTTGTTCAACTAGCGATTTGATGGTTACATGTGAGTATATATGTTATTCCATTAGATGTACATAAATTGTTCTTGTAGTAGATATGTTGTTATTAGAAATTGTATGTGCAAATTTCAGATAGGAGTACAGATGAGTCTTGTTCTCCTCTTTCCCCTGAAGGCGTGAAATATGCAGCAAGTTGTGGCCTATCGGCAGCTGCAGTGAAAGCCAAATTATTTGCCGACCAAGAGGAGCGTGAAATCCAAAGACTCTCTGCTACCATTATCAACCACCAGGTCAATTTATACTTTTATCTCAACTTATTGCGAATTTTGAATTCTGACTTCACTTTGCTTGCTGTTTGTCAGTTCTAGGTTTACCTTTTTTGAACTTATTGACAATTCTTAGAATGCTTACTTATTTAGTTTTGAAATATAGCATTGATGTTTATTCTGACAGCATAATGCTGTTTTAATTTTTAAACTTAATACCAATCCACAAAGTGCTCACTTATAGTTTTGAAATGTGGCAATGATATTTTCTTCCTACAGAATACAAGAAAATCAGCAAAGTCACCCTTTCCTTTTTCAATACATTGTTGTTACTGTTTCATTGCTGTTTTGTTCTTGAGACTGCATGCAACAGTGATTCGTCTGACCTATTGAGCTAGTGAGCACTATACAAGAAAAAAAATCAGTTTATCTTCTTATTTATCAAAAGCCAAGGATTTTTTGTTGTAGACCAGTAGTTCTGCTGAGTAATTCAGGGTACTGCTATATTTGCAGTTGAAAAGACTAGAGCTGAAGCTGAAACAATTTGCCGAGATCGAGACCCTTCTATTGAAGGAATGCGAACAAGTGGATAAGTTAAGACAGCGCATCTATGCAGAGCGGGTGCGAATGATGACAACAGGCCGGGTCGGGCCCCCATTAACTCGGCCTATACCTGCATCTATGCCAGCCCCTATTGGAACCAACCCAATGAGCCCAAACCCTAGACCGCCACCGGCAATGGGTGCCTCTCATAACATGCAGCAAAACATGCCAGCCTTGCAGTTGGAACAGTTAATGCAGAGGCAACAGCAGATGCTCTCTTTCGGGCCCCGCTTGCCTTTATCTGCATATCATCCAAATCATAATGCTGGTCCTCCACAAAATGTTGTGTTTAATTCTGGTACAGCCGGTGGTGTGGCACCTAACCATCCCATGAATCCCTTGTTGAGACCATCTGGGAATAATTCAAATGTAGGGTGAGGATTTTAGCTAATTTTCCTTTTTTTATATATTTTATTTGTAGGTTGTAGTGATTAATTAGTTTGGCCCCGTTCTTGTAATGAAATTATAGAGGTTGGTAATTTATTTATAATCTTTTCTTTTTGTGTCATTCTGGACAATATTGTCAGCTGGTAGGGCTCTCATTTATGTGGTAATCTTTGAAAAGAAGGAAATAAGATAGTGTAGGCAATTAGGTTAGGTTTAGGCTGTGTAGCTAATCAGTAATCAAGCTATGTGCAATCTTACCTGTTGGTGCCAATTGTGGTTGCTTTCCATGTTGAAATGTGATATACAGAGCATTGTGGATGCTAATTGCTGAAGGATCATCCTGTGAACTTGAAAATTTTCGCATGAAGTAGAAAGAATGCAGTAACATTTGTCAGTACATTATTCTTGGTGTTTGAGGTGCAAAATTTGTCTAAATTGCGCTGAGTATACTGTATACGTATAAATTCGAACTTGTATATCATGTATGCCTAATAGACAAGATCGAACTAGCAAGTAGCAAAGATTAACTATGTTCAAATTTACTCTAACAGTTACATTTACCGAAATTTTTAATAATAAACAAAATAAAATAGAAAAATATTAAAATAAGAATTTTTTTTTTTTACGAAACTAAGAAAATCGGAAACTTAGAATCCGGTTCCCAATCGGAAACTAAGAATCTGATTCCACAAAAATTAAACGCCGAAAATGCAAGCTTTAGACTATAACGTTTGAGTGGGTTATTTTATTAATAAAAATATTAATATTTTAATTGATGAGTTGGGTTGTATTTAGGTAAGTTTTTGTAACGAATTCGACTGCACTTATCGGGATTATAAATAAGTTTTTTAACGTCGCAAATCATCGAGCTGTAGATATCCGAGTCTACGTCTACCACGTTGAGTTCGATTTGTGATCGGAGAAATGTGCATCTCAAATTTAGCTCCATCTTGAACTTATATCTTAATTAATCTTTTTTATCATGAGTTTGCGTCGGATTCAATTTTGAATTGCTCATTTCTCCGATCGCAAAACAGACTCGACGTGATAAAGTAGACTCGAATATCTACAGCTTGATGTCTTGTGACGATAAAAAAAGACTAATTATGATCCCGACGAGCGCAGCTGAACTTGTTACAAAAAAATATTAAGTATGATTAATATTTTTTCTACAAACTTCTACTACGCTTTTCGGGATCATAATTAATTCTTTTTTATCGTCGCAAGCCATCAAATTGTAGATATTCGAGTCTACTTCCACCACGTTGAGTCCGATTTGCGATCGGAGAACGCGCATCTAAAATTTGGCTCCATTATCAACTTATGCCTTAATTTGTAATTTTTTATCATGTGTTAGTGTCAGAATGAATTTTGAATCGCTCGTTTCTTCGATCGCAAATCAGACTTGACGCGGTGGAAGTAGACTCCGACAATTACAGCTTGATGACTTGCGATGATAAAAAAAAATTAATTACAGTCTCGACGAGCACAGTCAAAGTTGTTACAAAAACTTACCTAAATTTTCAACGTTTCAAAAGTTGATTTTTTTTTCATGATTGACCTTAGGAAAATAAAATAGAATTAATGACTTTTATTTCAAATCTTTTACAGCAATAACCATATTTATAACATTCAGGTTCAGATTTGTTATCTATGTTATGCTATGTTATGCTATGCACTTTTGTAATGTTATGTGGGACTCTTGCTATGTTAGCGTCATACGTCATGCATCAAGCGTCAAGCGTCATACGTCATGTATTAAGCGTCAAGCGTCAAGCGTCATGCATCAAGCGTCAAACGTCATGCATCAAGCGTCAAGCGTAAAGCGTCAAGCGTCATGCATCAAGCGTCATGCTTCAAGCGTCATACTCCAAGCGTCATGCATCAAGCGTCAAACGTCATGCATCAAGCGTCAAACGTCATGCATCAAGCGTCATACGCCAAGCATCATGCATCAAGCCTCAAGCGTCACGCATGAAGCGTCAAACGTCATGCATCAAGCATCAAGCGTCATACGTCATGTATCAAGCGTCATACGCCAAGCGTCAAGCGTCAAGCGTCATGCATCAAGCGTCATTCATCAAGCGTCAAGCGTCATGCGTCAAACGACATGCATCAAGCGTCATACGTCATCTGTCAAACGTCATGCATCAAGCGTCATACACCAAGCATCAAGCGTCAAGCGACATGCATCAAGCGTCATGCATCAAGCGTCATCCGTCAAACGTCCTGCGTCAAGCGTACGACGCTTGACGCTTGATGCATGACGCTTGGCGTATGACGCTTGATGCTTGTCGCTTGACGCTTGATGCATGACGCTTGACGCTTGATTCATGACGCTTGACGCTTGATGCATGACGCTTGGCGTATGACGCTTGATGCATGTCGCTTGACGCTTGACGCTTGATGCTTGACGCTTGACGCTTGATGCATGATGCTTGATGCATGACGCTTGATGCTTGACGCTTGATGCATGATGCTTGATGCATGACGCTTGACGCTTGATGCTTGACGCTTGATGCATGACGCTTGATGCATGACGTATGACGCTTGATGCATGACGCTTGATGCATGACGTTTGACGGTTGATGCATGACGCTTGACGCTTGACGCTTGACGCTTGACGCTTGACGCTTGACGCTTGACGCTTGACGCTTGACGCTTGACGCTTGACGCTTGACGCTTGACGCTTGATGCATGATGCTTGATGCATGACGCTTGACGCTTGATGCATGACGCTTGATGCATGACGTATGACGCTTGATGCATGACGCTTGATGCATGACGTTTGACGGTTGATGCATGACGCTTGACGCTTGACGCTTGATGCATGACGCTTGACGCATGTCGCTTGACGCATGACGCTTGATGCATGACTTATGACGCTTGACGCTTGACGATTGACGCTTGACGCTTGACGCTTGACGCTTGACGCTTGACGCTTGACGCTTGACGCTTGACGCTTGACGCTTGACGCTTGACGCTTGACGCTTGACGCTTGACGCTTGACGCTTGACGCTTGACGCTTGACGCTTGACGCTGGACGCTTGACGCTGGACGCTTGACGCTGGACGCTTGACGCTGGACGCTTGACGCTGGACGCTTGACGCTGGACGCTTGACGCTGGACGCTTGACGCTGGACGCTTGACGCTGGACGCTTGACGCTGGACGCTTGACGCTGGACGCTTGACGCTGGACGCTTGACGCTTGACGCTTGACGCTTGACGCTTGACGCTTGACGCTTGACGCTTGACGCTTGACGCTTGACGCTTGACGCTTGACGCTTGACGCTTGACGCTTGACGCTTGACGCTTGACGCTTGACGCTTGACGCTTGACGCTTGACGCTTGACGCTTGACGCTTGACGCTTGACGCTTGACGCTTGACGCTTGACGCTTGACGCTTGACGCTTGACGCTTGACGCTTGACGCTTGACGCTTGACGCTTGACGCTTGACGCTTGACGCTTGACGCTTGACGCTTGACGCTTGACGCTTGACGCTTGACGCTTGACGCTTGACGCTTGACGCTTGACGCTTGACGCTTGACGCTTGACGCTTGACGCTTGACGCTTGACGCTTGACGCTTGACGCTTGACGCTTGACGCTTGACGCTTGACGCTTGACGCTTGACGCTTGACGCTTGACGCTTGACGCTTGACGCTTGACGCTTGACGCTTGATGCATGACGTTTGACGCTTGATGCATGACGCTTGAAACTTGACGCTTGATGCATGACGCTTGAAACTTGACGCTTGATGCATGACGGATGACGTATGACGCTTGATGCATGACGTATGACGTATGACGCTTGATGCATGACGTTTTATCGTCGCAAGTCATCAAGCTGTAAATGTCGGAGTCTACTTCCACCGCGTCAAGTTTGATTTGCGATCGGAAAAACGAGCAATTCAAAATTGATTCTGACACAAACACATGATAAAAAATTACAAATTAAGGCATAAGTTGATAGTGGAGCCAAATTTTAGATGCGCGTTTCTCCGATCGTAAATCAGACTCAACGTGGTGGAAGTAGACTCGAATATCTACAATTCGATGGCTGGTGACGATAAAAAAGAATTAATTATGATCCCGAAAAGCGTAGTCGAAGTTTGTAGAAAAAAATGTTAATCATACTTAATATTGTTTTGTAACAAGTTCAGCTGCGCTCGTCGGGATCATAATTAGTCTTTTTTTATCGTCGCAAGACATCAAGCTGTACATATTCGAGTCTACTTTCATCACGTCGAGTCTGTTTTGCGATCGGAGAAATGAGCAATTCAAAATTGAATCCAACGCAAACTCATGATAAAAAAGACTAATTAAGATATAAGTTCAAGATGGAGCTAAATTTGAGATGCACGTTTCTCCGATCGGACTCAACGTGGTGGAAGTAGACTCGGATATCTACAGCTCGATGATTTGCGACGTTAAAAAAAATTATTTATAATCCCGATAAGTGCAGTCGAATTCGTTACAAAAACTTACATAAATACAACCCAACTCATCAATTAAAATATTAATATTTTTATTAATAAAATAACCCACTCAAACGTCATAGTCTAAAGCTTGCATTTTCGGCGTTTAATTTTTGTGTGGAACCGGATTCTTAGTTTCCGGTTGGGAACCAGATTCTTAGTTTTCGGTTGGGAACCGGATTCTAAGTTTCCGATTTTCTTAGTTTCATAAAAAAAATTCTTATTTTAATATTTTTCTATTATTTTGTTTATTATTAAAATCTTCGGTACATTTATATTCAAAATTTCGTAACTACTGTTGACTCCATCTATGTGGGTGCTTAAATAAACAAAACAAAAGAAAATTTATATTGGGATCGTGCCTTATCTATCTTTTGTTTAGTACAAATTCGGTCCAAATACAAAATATTTACTGACCATCAATCTATCGTATCTAGGTATTTTATGCATAAAAATTCGCATGGACAAGTTATTAGTGATGAGATGCTGTAAAAAAACTAATATTTTTCATCTTATATGATCGACTAATTTAGTCCTTTGGAGAACTTGCCTTGAACATATCATTGAAGATATTAGAGAACTGAATTAAACATCAGCAATGCTACCAATGATCGCCATACCAAGCCCAAATTTATATCATTTAAAATTCGTGCGGAACATTTCTTCCACAATTTTGGTGCGAAATTTCTTCTCTAGTTTTTGTCGATAGATGCAACAGCAATATAGAATGTAAAGTTTATATAAACTTGGTATCTGCAAATATATACCTATGTATCATATTAAACTTAAATAACAATATCAATAAAAAAATACTTCATTACAATTTTCAATAAACATGAATTGAACTAAATGAAATGCTGCAAATATATTCGATCGTGTAATACATATCATGTTAGATTTTTTATGTCTTAAATTGTAATAGTTTGTGCTCTAGCTTGCATGAGCTGATGAGCACATATGTTCGATTGAAGGACTGCAAACCATCTCTAATCTCAAACTCCGCAATTGCTATCAGGTGTGCTGCCAATTTGACCCGAGTTAATATCATATCTATACATATTTTTATAAGATAAAAAAGAATACTATTACTGTAAGAAAATAGCACCTTGGATGCAGTCTAGCTGCCAGCATAGTTTTATGATTCTACAACATTTTATATTACATAAACGAAATGTTCAGAATGATTAAAGGTGACAATGCAGAAAAATGTGTTCTCTCCAAGATTGTGGTTCTTGGATTCGAAGAACTTCCTCGAGAGCTACGAGAGGATGCTGAATTTGGACCCATAATCGAAGCGTGGAGTAAAAACCCGACACCACTATGGTTACCTTTTCTTCGAGAACTTACTCTACATCCCAAACACATCCCTTCGATTCTCAATTATTTAAGAGATTCACAAGTAAGATCATTTTGGTGCCTAGAAGACACTTTCTCTGATTCGAGAAAGATTCTTTTGGCCGAACATGTCGAAAGACATTAAGCTCTTCGTGAAGCGTTGCTAAGTTTGACAAATCGTCAAAGAAACCGACACCAACCAAGGTCTGTACACTCCTTTGCCCATTCCGACCGCACCATGGCGAGACATCTCGATGGACTTTGTTATAGGCTTACCAACAACCCGGAAGAAGAATGACAACATTTTTGTTGTGGTAGACAAATTCAACAAGATGGCTATTTTCACAGCCTGCAAGACAACCGTCAATGCTTGAAGGATTGTCGAGCTCTTCTTTATCGAGATCATTCGCCATCATGATTTGTCGAGTTCCATTGTCTCTGGCCGAGATGTGAAATTAATGAGTTCATTTTGGAAGGAAGTATGGTCTCGACTTGGAATAGAGCTGAAGTTTAGCACGACTTGTCACCCTCAGACTGATGGGCAAACAGAAGCAGTCAACCGGAGCCTTGCCAATATGTTACGAGCACAAGTGACTTCATTCGAGACATAGGACATTCTCTTGCAGAAGATCGAGTTCGAGTACACCTGTTCGGTCAACCGTTCCACTCGATTTGCTCCTTTCTATGTGGTGTGCGGATACCTTCTCCGAGGCCCTCTCGACTTCTTGCCTCTCGAAGGTCCGAGCAAGAATTCGAAGGATGCAATAACACATGTTCGCAATCTGCAGAATATTCACGAGCAAGTACACAAGAATCTTATAGCAACATACGAGAAGTACAAGGCTCATGCAGACAAAAGGCGCCAGCAAGTGGATTTGAAAGTTGGAGAATTCGTATGGGTTTCTCTGAGCAAGGATCGCTACCCGAAAGATGACTATAACAAACTCACTCGTCGCACTTTTGGACCTTACCTGATTCTGAAGAAGTTTGGTGAGAATGACTATCGATTCAAGCTGCCCGAGAAAATGCGCATCTCGAATGTGTTCAATGTTCGACATCTTCACAAGTACTATGATGAAAATACAAGCTTGAGGTCAAGCTTTCATCAACCCAGGAAGCCTGACGCAAATCAGGAAATGATCACTTTGTGTGCACTCCAAGTTATCTAGAATATTCTCTTCCTATTTTTGCATTTTATTTCATTAGCATTTAATTATCATATCTTTTAGTTATTTCTTTTAATTATTATTTTCTTTGAAACCAAGACATTTGTTGTTTATGAAAGAGATCATAGTCATTGTAACAATCATCAAGTTTTGAATACAATTAGTCTCTTGTAAGAATTCCGAGGATTCTCTCTTTGCTACTTAGCATTTACTTTTCGTGGTTTTTTTTTTACACTAAAACATTTATCTCTTCCCCGTTCGCGGAGTTGAGATTTGAGACACGATGAGCGTCAAACTGGATGCACAATGACATCTTTCAATTGGCAACATGATAATTTTCTGTAATAGATGTTCGAAATATTACATATGCTTTTTACAATTAGGACTAATACGCATGCTCCAGTGGCATGTATTCTTATGTGAAATTCTATATTATTTTCTACCATTTATGGCGGATTTAAAGATAGTCCAGAGGTGCTAACTGCTAAGCCACCCCATGAATTAAAAAATAATACTTCTTTCTCTTTATACCTCATGCTTATTCTAAATTAGTAATACTCCTTAGTCCTTAGTATCCCTCACAAAAATTAAATTAGATAATAGTACTAATTAGTCCCCTTTATGTTTTCTCTAGTTTCATGTTCTAAATTTGTGTCGTTCTGTGACGTGTCGTATCAAACACGGCTTGGCACATGCGAATATTATTCTATTATTTTTACAGTTATGTGTCGTGTTGTGCCAAAAATTGAAGGGGATCGGCACGACACGATTAAGACACATCACGTTTAGGCACGTTGCGCCTAAACGTGTTGTGTCTTAACTGTGTCGTGCCTAAACGTACCATGTTTGTTCGTGTTGTGTTACTTCGGCACAGCGTGACTTATTCTTGTTAATCGTGCCGAAAATAAAAAAATCCAAAAAATAAGCCAAAAAACGTATTGTGTTTGTAGGTGCACATTTTTAGAGACTATTACAGCCACACCCCTCACTCCCCAATTTCCATGAGTGAGCTCATGCCAGCCCCATAAATTAATTTCAAAGTTGAAATTTTGAAAACCCTCGGCCCCCTTCCAAACTCCCACTACGGCTGCCCACTAGTTCAAAAAGTTAAAAAAATTGAATTTCTGTGGCTAAATGTGCATACCCGTGCCTATTCGTGCCTACCTGTTCCTAGCATGCCTACTCGAGTCGTTGTGTTGTGTCTAAACGTGTCGTATTTAGTCGTGTCCCTGTGTCGTGCTGTGTCGTGTTTCGTGATGTGTCGTGTTGTGCATCTCCTCGTAAACGTGTTGTGTCGTGTCGTGCCTTACAGTAGGAAACTCGAGCACGACACGCTTAAGACACGACA
The DNA here is from genome assembly GCA_964058865.1 of Eleocharis quinqueflora. Taxonomy (NCBI): domain Eukaryota; kingdom Viridiplantae; phylum Streptophyta; class Magnoliopsida; order Poales; family Cyperaceae; genus Eleocharis; species Eleocharis quinqueflora. The sequence goes on along the minus strand of CAXKVX010000284.1, from coordinate 229,643 downwards.
TGTGAACAATAGCGTGTTGTGTCCTGTGCGTCTTAACCATATCGTGTCTTTATAGTGTTGTGCCATTCATGTTGTGTTTGACCACGATGGCACAGTTTTGAGAACTCTAGCTCCGCCCAAAGGCGGATCCACCTTAGGGCAAGTCCGGGCTTGATTTTCAAAAAACACAAAATTTAGTGTATTTTTTGTTATTTTTGTAGTGAAAAATAAAATTTTAATGATATTTTTGTGAATTTTAGTGTATTTGTCCTCGTGCTTAATAGTGACATGGTTTAGTTGGACCTCTGGATTCGTAACTGACTCCGCCCCTGCATTCATCAACATTTCATTTCCAACATAGATGGTGGTTCTGCTTCCAACAGTAGATACGAGTATTTGCTGTAATTATTGGAGAAAAACATGATTCTGTTATTTTAATATCGACCGCCCGATTAAAATAGACGGCACTGATGCGATGCACGAGCCCGCATCATTATAAAATTTATCTACGAGATCAAATACGAACCATCGGATCGGAGAAACATAACTCTATTTTTCTCCAAGAATAACTGCAGATATGAAGTTCAGTAGATACACGGACAGTCTTTCCAATTAGCAAAGAAGTAGGCGGCAGTTTGAAAGGAGACTCGAAAAAGTTGAACCAAACGAAAGAGAAAAGAAAAGATGAAGTTGAAGTTTCTAAATTGTCGTTACGCGGTTTCACCGGAGAAATCGGCAGTTATATCCGAGAGGCGAGAGGCGAGAGGCGAGAGGGTAGGTGCTCTCTCTGCAAGTGGGCTCCACGGTAAAACTAAGAAGTACGAACCAATCCATCCTCTTAAGTGGGTCCCACTTAAAGCCACAGCAGTCAGCAGTGGCTTATATTACTAACGTTAAAATTCCAGTTATCACCAACGGTTCAATTAAAATTCCAACTGACCTGACATGACATATGTTATTCAAATAAATGAATAATGAAAAACAGGGGTTTCGACCGCAAAAGTTCAATTTCCCAAATCCCAATTGGGATCTCCTCATCTCCTCATCTCCATCTCCTGAAATATTGAAATAATGACTAAAAAGGTTAAAGTAAACACAAATGACTCCATCAAAAGGAGAATCATTTCCAGGTAATTTCTCCTCTCTATAAAATGCACCCACCCACCCACCTTACTTCATCAGTCGAGATTCTATAATCCCCATCTCTCTCTCTCTCTCTAATGGCGATGCCTCAGCTCCATCTACTTCTCGCAATGCTTATTCTAATCGCCGGTGGGCCCTCCGTTTCCGACGCGGCTGCGCCGTCGTCGTACAAGAAATCCAAAACCCAATCCACCTCTGAGGCGTTGCCACGTGGCGTCTCCTCCGCCATTTTCCCCCTTACCGGTGACGTTTACCCCAACGGGCAAGTATACCTCAAAACTATTGTTTCTGATTATACATATTCCCTTAACCATTTCAGCTTAATTTAATGATTCTTAACAAATTTATTGTGAGATCACATAATTCACATTCGATTGTCATTTTCTTGAATTCCTTTTGAAAGGTAAGTGCCTCTTCTTATCCCGGGTTGCATAATTGGTACAAAAAACCGTAGCACATTGAGGTTTTCATTCTTGGATTAATCTTTGAGGTTCTAGTACAGTGGAGAAACGTCTTGAAAATTGTTTTTTTTTTCTTTCAAGATAATCCAGTATTCAATTTATGTATCCAGTTCAGCTATCATGATCGCTTATCTATTACTAAAAAGGATAATCGCCTTTCAAATTTCCCTTCCTTTCTTTGTTTTCTGAAATTTCAACTGAAACCTTCTTTTCCAAATGTATTGAATACGTACTTATTATGCATCAAAACTGAATTAAAAAAAAACTGCAAATGGCTTAGTAGTCTAGTGGTAGCTAACTAGGATGACTTGAGGTCATGGGTTCAATCCTCCGTGAGCACAAAGATGGGCCCGTTAAGAGACATTTAGTGATAGATGTTGGGTGCTTTAGAAACACCTACTTACTTATAAAAAAAATTGCATCAAAACTACTAATCCCGCAGCTATCTGTTTATAAAGATCTATCTTTCAAGTGACATGCTTGTTAACTATCCCGAGATTGTGATTAAAAATGAAAATTTTATCCAACTAAGTGAGAACCTGACACGAAGATTGAATTTTGTGCAGGATGTATTATGTGACAATGAATATTGGGAATCCGGCGAAGCCATACTATCTGGATGTGGACACTGGGAGTGACCTTACTTGGCTACAATGTGATGCCCCCTGTGTCAGTTGCTCTAAGGTATCATTTGAAAATTATTACAATCGTGTAGTGCCTGCAATTACTAATGAGTTGGTCGTGTTACCTAAGATTTCCTAAATATAGCATAATTTTTCCTTCTTTTTTCTTTCCTTTTTTTAAATATTAGACCCAGCTATAGCTTTTGATTGAAATTTCCTGTAAAAGTGATCCTAAAATAGCATATCCGAAGGTTTCCTAAAATAGCATAATTTCCCCCTTCTTTTTTCTTTCCTTTTTGAAATATTAGACCCAGGTATAGCTTTTGATTGAAATTTCCTGTAGAAGTGATATTCTTATATGGTTGGGTTATACTAGCACTAGCTGGTTTGTATAAGCACTGGTTTGAGCATGTCAAATGGAAAATTATGTTTGTAGTTCTTGATCTCTTATATCAATGTGGTTATTACTGATTTCCATTTCTTACCATAAATTGGCCCCCGCACTATACTTGTCTAAATGATGCTAAATTGAATTGGATTTCAAAGGGTGATCGAATCGATTGGGATCTAAACATTAAATCTACTAAGAGATGAAATCATGTCTTTATTTGATATATAACAGTAGACTCTAATTTTATATATGATACTCCAATTACTGATGATATTAGCTTGCATATTTATCATATCTTGGACATATACCAGTGACATCTGACAGCAACTGAGTGTTATATGTCAGCGTTAATTGAGAAAAGATTCAACATATGCAGCTCAACAATTATTTTCTTTTCCTCATTTATTGGAGGGAAATAACTTTTGGAACAATTAAAGTATCCCTAGATTTAATCGTTCAGTCAAAATGAATGACCCAGGATCAAGCATTAACAGTAATGTAAATTATGAAGATTCATGTGGTCGACTATCACTTTTTGTGTAAGATAATTTGGGATCCTAAACGGGTCTTGAATATTATTTTTCCGCATCCTATAAGCTAACAGTTACAAACCTAATAACAGGTGCCACATCCATTGTACCAGCCAACGAAGCAAAAGCTGGTTCCATGTAGCGATCCTATATGTTCTGCATTGCACCAGTGTGAAACAGCACAATGTGACTATGAGGTGCAGTACGCTGATCAGGGATCCTCTCTCGGTGTACTTGTGTCTGATTCTTTTTACCTTCATCTCATCAACTCGTCCACCGTTCGGCCTACTCTGGCTTTTGGGTTTGTAATTTGAATTGCATTTATGCCATCATTTTTCCTTGCTGCTACCAAAATACAGTAATTCTCACATTTTCTGCCAGCAAGCAGAATTTCTTGTGCTATATGTATAACCACCAACAGTTGGGCTAACTTGATGAGCATACAAGTTCTGTTCAAATGCACCTACTAATGCCCCTCTTCTTAGTGAGCTCCTTTTAGTTCAATAATGAACTAGATTGTATGCAAAATAGAATTAGTAGACATAGATTTAGGCTTGAGTGTTTGAGAAACATATAAAAGAGAATTGTTTCCTCCTTGAAGGGGTTGTTTTGTCATTTTTCTTTTTCTTTAATGATCTTACTGTGTCTGCAAGCATTTAGTGTAGGATGTGGACATGTTCGTACTTCCAAATACAGTAAACTATACAGACATGAAAGGAAGTATATACTTTTTATCCTACCAAATAAGCTTTCTAAGAGAGCAGTAAACATGAACTTGGTCCTGATTTTCTCTATTCAGTTGTGGGTATGACCAAAATCTTCAACAGCCAAATGCACCAGCATCAACAGATGGGGTTTTGGGACTCGGAGGTGGTACGGTGAGTATCATATCACAATTGAAGGATCAAGGTGTGGTCCGCAATGTGTTTGGCCACTGCCTCGGAAGGAAGGGTGGTGGCTTTCTCTTCTTTGGAGATGATCTAGTGCCTTATTCTAAGGTCACCTGGGCTCCGTTGTCTCGCATGCATAAGTGAGTATGTAATTTTGAAACTTGATAAAGCAGTGGCATGTTATCCATATAAAAAAAGCCCTTACAAGTTTTTGCAAAAAGGTCCTTAATTGTTGAAGTAACTTAATGGCTCCTGTTGTCATGTTTTTAGCACCATCTTAAGTTGATTCAACTACAAAATCATGCATAAAAGATCATATATAATTCCCTTTATTGGTGATGATGTATTGAGTTAGATCGAATATATTTATGGTTCTTTAAGTATTCCACAGGTTGAATCTTTATCTTCCAATAAAAAAACTATAGATTGTCAGTTTGTCACCATAATAGTACATTAATAGAAACTGAGGCTGTTCTGATGGGATTTTTTTAACTGGAGCCGCATGAGTTCTTTTTTTTTTGTACAATGAAAACTACTGGTGCTGTACAGTGAGAATTTCTTCATGGGACAGACTTGAATTTTTCTTGGCTCTATTTTTTTGCAAGTGTATCAGGAAAATTAGTTCACTAGTAGGTTGTTAAATAAAAGTTTTTAACTAATTACTTCTCTTTTATACGGATGATACTGTATATTTTGTATCGAATTAGATAATTTAGACTATTGGATAATTGGTATAGGTTCGAGAGTTCAGTACACTAGGCTACTTATGGTGTTTTTTTTTAACAAAAGTTTTATTGTTGATACTTTTTTTTAACTTTATTGGTGCTGTGTATGTACTGGAAAACATCTGTAAGGTTTAAAAGTTGACAATTTCAGCCTGCTTGGAAAATTCACTTTCTGTTCCATTTAGCAAATGAACCATGAGTAAATGGTGTACTGACACCAATGTATCACATAGCTTCTCTTTTATTTGTCATTAATTTTTCCTGATGTTGAATTTTATGTTACAGGTATTACTCACCAGGACCTGCAAGTCTGTACTTCGGAGGAAAATCTCTTGGTGTGAAGAACATGGATGTGGTTTATGACAGTGGTAGCTCCTACTCCTACTTCGCCTCACAACCTTACCAAGCTCTAGTTTCAGCGGTGTGAATAGAATCCTCAATTTAACTACTCATTTTAAAATTGAAATAAAAGTCGTAGTTCAAGACCATTATATTTGCTGTTTGAAAAGAATCCATAACGTGACCGTTAACACCATTAATTAGGCAATTGAAGTCTTTATCGAAGTTGAATCATAGTTTCTCTTCTTATATTTGTGGTAAGGTGTCCTTTCTCTTGTGGTGTTATAACAAATAGCTTGTAATAAATGAGACAATTAAACGGCAAAAATTGTGATGTCCGTGTTTGATAATATACAGGTGAAGAGTGACATAGCTGGCAAGCCACTAAAAGAGGCATCTGACGACCCCTCATTGCCTCTGTGCTGGAAAGGTCAGAAGCCATTCAAATCAATTTTGGATGCCAGGAAGTACTTCAAATCAGTGGCCCTTAGCTTTGCAAATGGGAAGAAGCCTGTGCTGGAGATACCTCCTGAGAATTATCTAGTTGTGACTGTAAGATTTGAGTAAACTTTGGATTAGCTGACAGTTTCTTACTCTGATAAAGACAAGTGCAACGAAACGATGTTACATTGTTACCGATGAAAAGTTTGGGATACAGATGGATATAAGAAGTTTTTGAGTTTTACCTTTGACTCTCTTTTCCCTTCCATTTCTTTTCAGAAATATGGAAATGCATGCTTGGGGATTCTCAATGGATCAGAGCTTGGGGTGAAGGATTTTAATATCATTGGAGGTATATTTTTTCTTCCATTTGTATATCATTTTAAAATTTTATAAAATGAGAAAACAATTGCAATCATGTTGAACTCCTATATGTTTGTCCATCAAGCTTCATATCTTTTCTGCTTTTGTAATATGCTGATCACATTTTGTATCTCCTTCTAGATATAATCCTACAAGATTTGATGGTTATCTATGACAATGAGAATGGCCAGATTGGATGGATAAAAACTGCATGTGACAGGCTCCCCAAGTCTGGTCCTTCTCCTCTATGATCCCATTTCTCATTTATGTACATAGGTGAATATAAAATCTTCTCACTTTGGAAATGTTTTACCTTTGTTCTTTTCTTATTTATTTGAAACAGTGCAGATAGGGAAGGTGTGAGCCCCGGATTTGATGGTCTTTGCAGAAATATATTAGGCGAAGACTGCAGCATTTACACTACTTTATTTGGATAGTAAAAAGGGTATATATTCTTTTAGTAAAGAAAGAAATAGCAAAGAAAATATTAGAGAAACATAGAGCGTGTCACGGACAGAGGCTGACTAGATATATGTAAACCTGTTCTCTCTCGTAAATTGCATATTATTTGTAACTGAGAAATGCGGTAATAAAAATCCTAGGTTTAGGTATGGGCCGCGTTGGGCTTTTGGCCCATCAGGCACTTGTATGCTGCGGCTAGCTTCTTAGCTTGAACGAAGGTTTTAATATATAAATAGCTGGTGTAGCTTGGTATCAGTATTTGTCTTTCCATTCTGTAACATTATAACAAAAATAAATATGACTGACATATGAAACTCTTCCACCAATACCAATTTAACAGACTTGAGACTACGTAAAAAAAAATATTTATAACAATCAATCAATCAATCCTTACAATGATCGAACAGCATTGCTGTTGATTGCTGGACCAATAGAGTAAAATCCACATTACTTAACAAACACCAACAGAAAATAAAATAAAAATATATTTTGCTTTAATTAAGAGAAGGAAGTGATATGACACCTCTACAACAAACATGGTTTCTGTCGAGAGCTCGGTGACAGATGCGATTTGACAATACTTTTGTGGAACAAATCCAGGTAATAATAAACAAGTGACTGAGATGGGGTTCGACCATTAATGGTGCAAATTTTAACGGAACAGTACTGGCAAGGAGACTGAGAGCACACGGGACACGTGAACAATGATAAGAATGTGAATGGAAGAGGGTGCATGGCATGCAAGATGTGTGATGTGTCTGTAAATTAATGGTGTTATGGCTTTTGAATTTTCGCCTTCTGTTTTGAAGATCGATTTGCAGCTTTTGCATAGCCAACGCTTGAAATTCTCATGATAGCACTATCTGCCTATATATCTCAGTAAAAATCGATGTACGAAAACTCCATATGATAAATATGATCGAATTTGTGTGTGTGAATTCAGCATTTTTTGGAACAAGTCCAATTTTAACCAGAGAAACTAGATAGATGCTCTAGTCATCCATCGGATATCCAGTTCATGAATATGGAACCTAAAGAGTTCATGTTCATGGGCTGGAGAGAAAATAAGCTCTTATATATGGGCTCAATTGGAAAACTAGATCTTGTTCTATTCTATCCCAAAATTGTAGCATTTTTGTAAATAGTCGACAGTATTTTAGTACAGGTTCTTGGAAACATTGACAAAAACTTGATCATGTTTTCGAACTGATTTAAACAGTTAGTTAAGGATTGATGAGTAAACCATGTCACATAATTTGGATTAGAGAGTGTCTGCTGGCCATCCGGCCAGTTTAACCTACTTTTTGTAGACAATATACTCTTCCAAATGTAACATAATTAATATCAAGCTTCATCCAAATTATTTACTATGAATCTCAAAGCTTTGTGTAAACGAGTCTTCGATTTAGTGATAAAAACAATGCTCTGTCTATCTGTGAAAAGTCAAATAAAAGTTACTGTCAATATTAATTTCAATGAATTGATTTTAACTTCTATCTAAAAATAAATGTATGTCTTGGTTTTGTTTCATGTTTCCTTCATGTTTCTCAGAATGTAAACCTCTGAAATAAATATTAACTGTGAATATTTCTTTTTTCTCTCTTAACATTAGTAATAAGTCAAATATGAAGCTTATAAGAAAGGTCTAAATGTAATAAAATTACTGACCCATTTGTCAAATTGAATTAAGTAATTTATTTATTAACTGTGCACACGCTTACATGACTCTAGAGTCTAGATGCCTACATAAATAGTCTTATAGTATTTACCAGACCATTGACATGTAAATACCAATGATTTAAGTATCAATGTTGCAAACCTAAACGTCGATTAGATGAGCTGAAATTACGACGCAAGTGTCTTACAGACTTACAGTGAAAAGAAAATAGTATAATGATGTTGTTCATCTATCTTTTGATATCTTTTTCACAATTTGCACCTAACCTTCATGTACACCAACAGAAGTTGATGATTTTTTTTATCAATGAGTCTACAAACTATTATCTGCCCCCAGCCCCCCACTTAGGATTACACCATCACCGACGGTGACATTTCTAGTTTTCTAGGGTTTATCGATTTGTTAATCAACGCAAGTACAATGCACAATGTCATTTCTGCTGCTCACAGAAAGCGAAAGATAAATATTTTATAAATAAAGATCTGGCATGTATCCATTAAATTTAATGGCGAAAAGAGAAGTACAACAAAATTGACACATCGTTTGCTCTTAATCACAATCAAATTTCTCGCCTCTATAGTCTATACGGGTTATGTTAAATGTTCCCCTCCTCTCCAATTCCCAAAAACTGGAGATGTCCTGCACTTAAGCCTCTTCCTTTTCTTAGTGCCCCAGCTCCGGCATCAAACTAGAATTTCCCTGAATGCATGTGCCATGGCACATGTGCCAAGTGATTATTAACACAGGCAATTATTCTCGAGTTCCCTCCTAATGCTTCTTCTTTTGTTGCAACGGTATTGATTGATGTAATAAGTTCGTTCGAAGATTTCTCCAATTCAACTAATCCCTCTTTTCACCTGTTTAATAGCACATGGGCCCGCCGGTCAGTGACGAAACATGCTACTATTTCAACATACATTGATAGATTATATATTATATATATATATATATATATGACAGTATGACACCTCATAATATTAATCCCTCACTTGTCAGTTCATCCTGAGGTCCTCAATCGTCCTAACCAGATCGAACGGCTACGAACGGTCGCAGACTTCTTTGTTAGCCCCACCAATTTCCTGAATTACTCCTTATGTTAGCACAAATTACTAAAAAAAAACCTGATTACGAAATCAGAAGGGTTTCTGGAGGTATGTGAACATGTCGGGCTGGAAAACAGGGTCCCGGCAGTACCCTGTAGCTGTAGGAGATATAGGTCCGAAGCCGTTAATGGTAGTTTCGTTATTATATCCCATTCCAAGGGCATTCTCCCAGTCTCCCCAGTAATTGCTCGACTGACTCTCTACATCCTTCTCCTTCTCCTTCTCCTTCTCGCACGTGAACTCAGGGGAGAGCACGTGCTCCGAGCAACTGGAGTCTCCATTGTTGTACGGGTTCAGCGGGACCGACTCGGATGTGTCGAAATAGAGCATGTTGTCGGTCACGCGCCAGATCTCACCGAGTTTGGATTCCACCTCCTCTTTCTTGAGTATGGTTTGGATCGGGTGCGGAATCACATGCGGATTCGGGCTCGGATTCACTCTCGGGCGCTTCGATCCGACGACCGGTTTGCGCTCCTCCTCCTCCGCAGGTTGCTTCTCGACCACGCCTTTCTTGTTATAGATACGACAGAGAACCCAGTCGTCCAGCTGTAAAAGTTAGAAATGTATCACAGTATCAGCCTTCAGATATTTGATTGAACGGATCCAGAAAAGCATACAGCGACAATTCGAGTATCTGTTTGTTTGCATTAAGCTAAAAGATGCCAGGCGATAAGTCCGAAGTGTAGGGCCCAGAAAGAATATAAATAAAAGACAAAATTGACCTAGTTGCCGCCATGTGGGCCCCAACTAAAACCAGAAATTGTAATAACTGCATACACCTGGATCACACTTCTGAAGTGACACCCACCGCCTTTGTGCCACAAGTGGCGGTCGCCGGTCGGTCTTGAGTCTTGACATTCTTGTAAACCAGGTGTAAGAGTAATTACATCTCGCACCGGCGAGAATCGCGGTTCGATTTCATTTTATATTTTATTTAAAAAAAAACCGGATTTTCTTTTCAATTGGATTGTGATTGTGAGAGAATACGAACCCTAAGGCTGTTGTTCTTCTTGCGAGCCGATCGATCCACATCAGCAAGGCGGTACTCGTGCATAATCCAGTTGGTTTTCACTCCCTTGGGCGGTTTTCCGGCGTAAAATACAAGCGCCTTCTTGATGGCAACCGGTTTAGGTGAACCGACCGGTTTATCAGCTCCAGTGGCCTTCCAGTAACCCGAACCAGCAGCCCTGTTCGGCCTACACCCATTCGGGTACTTCCTGTCACGCGGCGAGAAGAAATACCACTCTTTCTCCCCGTACATCGCCATGCCTGAACAAAAACGTTAAAATTCAAAGATGAGTAAGTGAATCCTTGGCCATCAGATCTTGATCTAACGATCCAAAGAGAAGAGAAGAGAAGAGAAGAGAAGAGAAGAGAGATAGATCGGCTAGCTGAAACTATGCTTCAAGCACTAACCAGGGAGTTCCCAGGGGTCGTATTTGTAAAGATCGATTTCGGCTATGATGGGGGCATTGATAGGCTGGCCGGCACAGCGGCGGCACAGGTAGTGCATCACGAGCTCTTCGTCCGTCGGATGGAAGCGGAAGCCAGGTGGCAGGTTCAAATCTCCGCCGTTCATTTTCTCAGCTAGATTAGAAGTAATGAAAGAAGTTAATTGGGGTAAGAACTACAAAATTGATCGCTTCCAAGTTTTCTCGGAAGCAGAAGAAGATCGGAATGAGAGAAGGAAGGCGGGCACTAATTTTATAGGCCGTGCACGGGACACGTGTCCGCTTTGTAACAAGGTTAATGGAGCTGCACGTGGGCCTGACCATAGTCTCTTCCGTAATAAGTTGTCATCTGACCTCGGTGCATCAGATCCTAATAATTTTGTGCTCATTAATCCGGGGTCCCACAAATATAATCTTCGGCGGTGTTAAAAACCTGTGCTGACCCGGGGCCATATCCCGTAATCGTTCGGTTCCAGGGTTTGTCTACGTGGCGAGAATCCAAGGGATAAAGAGACACTTGGCGCATGATCTATACAAGAGATTATGTCAGGTACTGCGTCAGCTACTTTGGAAATTGGAACGCTTCTACTGTGAGGTGGGACCGGATCGACTGAGGGCGATCCAACGGGGGATCCGAATGGTTCACTGAAATAAGAAATTTTACATGTGCCCTTCTTGAATTGTTTAGTGGTTTCTTTGCAATAATAGTCTGACTGGGCCCCACTTGGTGGGCCCATGGCGTGGTGGGCTCTTCGCCTCTTCGGACGCGGCGAACGACGAAGGATATTTTATTATTTTTCAACCCTATTTTAAAATTAAAAAGCTTGGATTGTCTTAAAAATATGTATTTAATTGTTGTGAGGAGCTCGTTGACACTGATATTTGCGTCATGTTATTGTTAACTAATATCATTATTTGCGAGCATCTTTCTTTCTAGTCTTGATTATTAGACATTCAAAATCGTTTAATATGCAAAATTACACATCTAACATGCATAAAAAGGTGACTGCTACCGGGCGTGAACACACGTACAATGCAAATTGAATAACAAAATGACGTGTCGTAATGTCAGAAAAATTAAACATGCACGCCGACACTGAACAAGTTTTATATATAATATTAAAAAGAATCCTTGATCATTTCGTATAATAAATTGCATTTCAATAATTGAATTAACGATACCCGGAAGTGCATCTCACAACGCTGCTGTTTTGTCAGATCTTTTGAGAAACTCACAATAATAATATTATCGTTGTTATTAGTTCGTTCAAAAAGTCAACCAATTATTTTATGTTTTCTAAATTAAGTACATTTTGAAATTACAAAAGTCAGCCAATTATTTTAATTGTTATAAAGTCAACCGATGATCTATGTTCTCCAACAACAGATTTTGAAACTACCATGTAGAACAAACAACTGGCCAGGTAAATGGCTTAAGCACAATGACTCACATTCCATTTTAAATAACAAATTTACGATTTCGATACATTAAAATTTTTCCTTATTTTGTACTTGTTGACGGATACTTGGTCGGCGATAATTAGCTATATATTAAGCAAATGGGAGATTTTTCTATGATACTTTGATAATATACTTTACATGTAAGAATAACGTTATACTTGATTTGATTATTTGATTCTTCTAACTTGTCAATTATGATGTATGTATTTTCAAGCCTAAGGGCAATTTGGCAGAAAAAAAATTGCAATGTATTTTCACTAGCTAGCACCATTGCTTGCATCTACAGAAACTTTAGATGCCCAAGACCAGAATTTTAGCGTTTTAATGGGGAATTTAAGAATATGGCAGATTTCTTTGTGTGTATATATATATTTTCACAACTATCTCAGAATAAATTATCCAAATCGGGTATCATAAATCAACAAAACTAAGTTATGCTGTTGAAAATATTTTAGTTACAAAATCTCGTCACTCAAGAGGATGTGTTTTATTTTGATCAAAGGAATCATATATTCTTACTAAGAAATGTTGCCACGTATTTTATAATAATTGTGGTGTGAGACGCGACGCCCACTTCATGCTGCCATTTTAATATTATTCTGCAAATATGGAAAAATATTTTATGTTTTGTTACATAGTTTTGAATAAAATTAATAATGCACGATTTTCTCGCTAAGCTGATAACGGTGCACGCATTTGATTGTAATTGTGGCGAGAAATGGTTCTTTGTTGGCCACGCGGCTCCGATTTTGATCGTATTAGCTACTCATATAGTATTTTATTTTATAGGATAAAATCGCCATCAAATTTTAGCTGGAATTTTCAGATAAAAATTTATGTTGAGCTGAGGATCTGACTTCATAACTGTACTAAAGGAGCTGTAATGTAAGAATTTTTTTCATTTTTTTTTCAAGAAAATAATTAACCATTCATAGCAAGGATAGCTTAGTTCAAACTATCACAATGTTACTTTATTTCATTTTATTTTATTTTATTTTATTTTATTTTATTTTTTGGGAATTGAGGAACAATCACCAAGTAATTAACAATGGCATTTGCAAAAAGCAAAAAATATTCGCTGTATGAAATTTATAATCAAATTTCATGTATGAAGTTTATAATCAAATGTAATCAGAATGTCAATGGATCTTTCCTGCGGCTATTTTGTCTATCATGCGGCCTATATTGCCCAAATACTTTCAAATCTCACTGCATCCCTTATCGAATACGTATCCGATACAGGTTCGTGTGCAATATGCGTGCGATACGCACCCGATACTACATGTGGTGTATCGTATTATTTTAATATTGTTGACTGGACATATTCGATATGATACGACTTCATATGACTGTGATACGATAGTATGCGGTTTGGATACTAATTGAAGGCTGAGGACGAATGTTCGCCAAAGTCTTTCCACATTCATCCGATACAAATTAAAGGCCGACGACGAGACCAAGGCCGAGACTAGACATGAAATTGAAGGCTCGGACTACCAATTGGAATTCTAGCCCGGTCCATGGACTACCCGCCAATTTTTTCCAATGTCTTTCCACATTCATAAACTTATTTTATTTGTTCAATATGTTAATTACACGATATAAAATTTATTATGCAATATAATTATTGTTGGCTTAAGCTCTTCTTGTTTGACAATTTGCAAAAGAATCCAAGAACTAATATTTATACAAGTTTTAGTTTGTGTCGTGCATTTTTTACATGTATATTTAGGCATGATTAAGATCAAGTAATTGATCCTCAAGTCAAGAGGAGCACAACAATACAAGAAACTCAAAGAATGGAGCAGAAACATGGAATACGTAGTAGACCGCTATTACAAGTGATCAACCACAAATGTATATCCAAAACCTTAGCGTTAATTATATAAAATAAGCCAAAGCTAGGTAATTTTAGGTTTGATTAGTCAATTTTTAGTCTAAAGTTCAAGTTACTGCCCTAAAAATAATTTGCAATACAGAAAACAGGTAATGAAAGCATATGAGATCCTATCTGGACGATTCAGAGCGATACGGAGCAAAACCAAAAGAAATGCACAGTCAACATACTTGACTACAGTCGTAGTCACATCCATTACGTCTGTAGTCAAGTCCCCATCCCTCAGACAAAGATCTGCAAAGCCTGACTACGGTCGTAGCCTCCTTAGTTACGGCCGCAGTCACCACCTTCCAGAAAGGCAGACTTCCATGATTTAGCTGATATTATGCAATACTTCGACCATTACAGTTGTAGCCCCATTGGTTACGGTCATAATCAACATCTTTTAGAGAGCAGAAAGTTTAGTACTTAGCCAAAATCTGGGATTTCAATGGCCACTACGGTCCTAGTCACCACTAACGACCATTGTCTTCATAGACTAATAACTCATAAGGCAGTTTTTTCTCTGACTACGATCGTAGTCACTTTGGTTAAGGCTGTAATCAGAGTCGGCAGAATAATTATTCTGCCATTTTTAGAGATTTATGTGTAGTTATTTCGGGGATTTTGACTCTTGTATATATAAGAGACTCCAGAATAGGGTTGAGTACATTTTTTATTGCATAGTTTTAGAAAGAGAGAAACTAGAGACTTGAGAGAGAAGAAGAATGACAAGATCTTGTGCACATCATCATCTTCAATTTGGTTCAATCCTTGTTTCTTTTTTTCCTTTCTTTTTCGAGAACTATTTCCTTTGATTGTATGATTCTAGCCATGTTAGGCTAAGTTCTCTTTAGAGTTTTCTAGGATTACTTGAAACCTTGTGGAATCTTACTTGGTATAACTTATCTCATGTGTTGTTCTTGTTATATGACTTGTTATTTGTTTTAATTGCTTGCTATCTTGGCCAAATTGTATAATTTAGGATTTGATAGTTTACAATTGAGAAATTGAATTGTTAGATCTCGACCACAAGTAACAAGATAGATAATAATTTAAGTACCGAAACGTAATGATTGTTATCTATAGGCTTAACCTAGTTAATTTGAGGAATTGTACCAAGTAGAAAGGTGAATTTCAATTATTTAAGTTAATTAGGACAATTAGATCTTAATGAATTTAGACTATGATGGTCAAGAACCGAAAGGTGAACATTATTCTAGTTTAGATATGGTGTTAATATAGAAATATTACTTAATACCAAAACTTGTGAATTCCGCATTCATAACACAAAACAACCATTTATCAACCCAAATAGATGTCAACAAAGTGGATAGTAAATTATAGGAACCCTAATTCTCACATCATTTTATTTTCAAAACTTGTGCAATTTACTTTAGTTTAGTTTAGATTAAAACTCCAAAAAATCATACCAACATTAATCTTTACAACATTTACTTTTAATTACTTAGATTAAAATTGCTTGATTGACGAAAAAAAATTCGAATTATCCCTGTGGAGACGATATCTAAATATTGCACAACAAAATTGTATAATTGCAACCAAGTTGGATATAATTAGGATTTATTACTTGAATACAAACCCACGCATTAAGTTTTTAGTGTCGTTGCAAGAGACAACAGTGATTTTTGTTTCATATTTGAGTAGTTTCAATTTTAACATTTCTTTACTTTCTTTCTTTTCAGACTAAATTAGTTATTAGCGTCTCTTTTTTTGTCTAAGATCTAGGTTTCAATTTCAACTTAAATCTCAAAGTAAACATTCAATCAAAAGAGACAATAACAAGCAATTGAGCAAAAATATTCATGAATTAGCAAGCAAGTTTCATGTTTCTGCTCCTATCCCTAGAGAGGGAATTAGCCTCTCATGGCAAAGTCAAGCACAAGATACATCAATAAATCAAACATAACAAAGAGAATTAGAAAAGATAAAACTCATTGAATGGTCATCGAACCGTTCTCTACTTCTTCTCTTGCTTTCCCCTTCCCAAGAATTCCCCTTCCCCCTCTAAACTTACTCGGAAAATGGATAAAATTCGAACAAAATTCCTATTTATATCCTGTAGTTTTTGGCTGTCAAAATCGTTGTTTGCGGCCCGTAATGGGTCTCATGCAGCCCACAAAGGACCTATTAAGACCCGCAAACAAGTGCAAAAATGCATTGTTCTGCTTAGCTCGAGGCAT
The DNA here is from genome assembly GCA_964058865.1 of Eleocharis quinqueflora. Lineage (NCBI taxonomy): Eukaryota > Viridiplantae > Streptophyta > Magnoliopsida > Poales > Cyperaceae > Eleocharis > Eleocharis quinqueflora. The sequence goes on along the minus strand of CAXKVX010000284.1, from coordinate 213,523 downwards.
AGGACTCCGTCTTAGGGTTTTCTTGGCTTGGATCTTTCCGTACCTGCATGAAAAATATAAAAATTGAACATAAAACAACACGAGATTTTACCAAGTTTGAACACTAAACCCTAGCAAGCGGTAAATACGAATCAGACTTTTCAAATTCCCTCATGCTTAAACATTGCTTGTCCCCAAGCAAGTCTATGTCATTACCACGGTTTAGTTAACAATTCAACCAATACTCGTCTAACAAAACAAACAACTAAAAGCAAAATGAGCGAATTTTCTAAATTTGACAAGTTGGAAAGTCAACCAATTGCAATTTGGGCTTACGAGGAATCAATTTAACTGAGGATGATTGGAATATCTTTTGGTAGTCTTCTTCACCACACGGACACAAGTTCTTTGAATAAAAAAATGAAAATTTCTAACCTAAATGACATGAAAAATCTCAAGGAACGTTGATGATATTTTATGCATATCCCTACCGAGTCATTTTATGAAAATTATTCGAAAATATCACGCTACCTCTATTTCACACCACAATCAACCTACTCAAAGAACATATCCCACACTCTGCTTTCGCTTTCCACTTTACCATATATTGTTTTAAAAATTCTAAAAAATACCCAAGAAAATGTGAAATCTTGAACCTCGCACAGGGAGAAAGTTCTCACTTGACATCGCGCTCTTGATTTTGCCTTGTGCTATATTTGGTACTTCCGTCTGTTGAACAATTATCCAAGCACTTGTGCGGCTTAAGGTCACTTATTTATTTACAGGGTGTCGAGTGCGTAATCAATTAGCGAGAACCTAAATGCATAAAAGTAAACAATTTTTTGTTGTTTTGTTATTTTCTCATTTTTTTTCTTATTTTATTTTCTTTATTTCAAAATTGGTCAAGGTAGAATCCGCTAATTAACACACAACCCTTTCTAAAAAAAATTTAGTTTTTTTTCTAAAGTAGGGGTATGCCTAACTTATCATCAAAACTCTATGAGATTTTTGTGAATAAAAGATAAAAGAAGAAAATAAAAAAAGTTGCTTAAGTAAATATGAAGCTAACTCCTAAATGCAAAGAATTTAAAACATATTTTTATTTATTTGTGCCATGGATTATACTACCAAAATCACCAAAAAATGTGAAAATTCGAAAAAGGGGCAAAAACAAAATTCATCAATTTCCTTCCAATGAAAATTAAGTTAGTCTAAATTTTACTCCTAAATACAAGTCAACATTCACAAATAATCCACTCACGCTTATTAAACTGAAACTCCCTTATTGCGAATCGAACAAGCAATGAAAATATAAGATGAGAAAAATGGAAAGAAAGCTTACAAAGATTGACTGGAAGATCAGATTGTGGTGGTGTGCTCCTCACCGGGATACGTCGCCCGAATCATCCTCCGCATCAAGAGGGAACGGGTGTCGCATTGGTTCCCGCCTCTCTCGTGTTGGTACCTCCTCAGGCTACATGTCGTCATGCTTGATATGTCAGTTCACCATCTGCCTCATCAGGTGGTAAGTATCATGGACCAGCTGCTGGTTGTCGTTCGCAAAGTAGTAAAGATCATCGAATAGCGAAGTCTGCTCGGACGACAACCCGAGTCACTGTAGTGTTGAGGCGACTATAGTCTATGTGTAGAGAACCATAGTGCCTTTATAGGTCGCGCAGATCTTGATGTGTGCACAGATGTGACTCGTGCAGGATGGTGAAGTTTTGGTTCAACTCGGTGTACCGAGCCAACCACCTATTGTCAACGCATATGTACCTCTGCTTCCAGGTATTATCAAGAGTGTCGTACCTGCATTGCCAAGAGGTGTATAGGTCAGTGAAGCGCTGCTCAAACCAGGTCCTCATGCCAACCATGTAATCCATGAGGGCTTGGTTGGTTGGCATGCTCGGATCATACGCCGACTGAGCTGCCGAATGGAAAGGCTGTGGAGGCTATGGCTCATCATTTAGGGGTGCCTCATGTACCAGATAGGCCATGTGCGTTGGGTGTGCAATCCAAGTATTCCTCTGGTCAACATTCAAAGGCGGTGGAACGGGGTCTCGGTGGAAGGTCACATGGTAGAATATGTCGTCATTCTCAGAGATCAGGCCCGTGGACTTGAGATACTTCATGTTGAGAAGGGGATATCTTTGTCCGACTTGACTCGATAGATTGTTCCCTCGCCTAAGACATTAAGATGATAGGATAGGCGAGTGACCAACCCACCGAAAAATATACCTTCTCCGGTGTGCGAATTCTTGAGAATCGCGCCAATGTGACAAATCATTTGGGCCCAAACATCCGACTGTAGGATTTCATGATGCGAATCGGGTAAAAATTAAAAAATTTATCCGATAATATCTAGGATCATTTCATTATTGCTAATTTTAGTTCATTTGTTTGCATTACTAATCACAATCATATATGTTCCTACAAGAGGAATTGTGATACCATACATATGGTCTTTAACGTAGCTCTATTCCTCTTCGGTTCACCTTGAATCCGAAACAAGAACGGCGTCGAGTTCGTGCTAGCGTCCTCTTTGTCCGTTCCTAGTTTTATCGCCCGTTACGTAATCGATTGCTTAATCGATAAATATTTAACAAATCTTTAGAGGAAGAGAAAAACTTAGTTGAAGTTGTAACCTAATAATCTCTGGCTAAATATGATATTTATAGGCTCTAAACATCATATCAAAACTCTTCAAATTTCTTTAGAAATTAAGGCACTAATGAAATTTAAACCGACACATTAACTGCTGACCTTTTAGCACTAAAACTGCCATAACTTTCTCTAGACAACTCCAAACGACCTAAAATCTTCACCATTGGATTCTACACTTCAAGGGCTTCAATTTGCATAGGTCATTTGTCCAGATTGGTTAATGTTTGACCTTTCAAATTCCTGTTTAAAGGAGCCTTAAAATCTGACCCGAATTTGAGGCCATAATTATGAATATCTTCTCTATCTCTTTATTTGTTAAATAAATTATTTTGGGTTTTGGGCTTTAAATAAATTTATATCTCATAATAATATTCTCATATTATTATAATAATGAAACTTATATTATACTCATAATATACACTTTTTAATAAATTTATTTTCCCGCTAGGAAATCACATCACGTGACATAATATTTTAATAATTCCAATATGTACCTTTATTTCATTCAACATGAAATCTCGTACATAAAAAATAGATTAAAATATTTATTCTTGTTTCTCGTTTAGTTGGTGTGACCTATGTTGAGGATCTATGTTATGTTGGCAATGAGATAAAACATTTTATTCCATAAACTGTAAGCGATATTCTAGCTATACATTACAGTTACCCAAATAACACAGATGTTTAGTAAATCTTTACAAAACACGATCCTTCTAGTAATGTTATCATTAACATTACTTGTGTCTATTCCTTGCCTTATGATATTATAATTATTATACAAAGTAGGACTGTGTCATCTTTGTATTATAATTGTTTTTTTGGTGTCCATTAAGTAAATTCTAAAATTATAACTGCACATCAGTTATATTGGATCCATTTATAATTCTACTTTACCAAGGGGCCCACAAAATATCATTTCTCATTATTAATGAGTGGCAATGATGCTCTTGACAAATACCCTTTTCCCGCACAAGTTATATACAAAGGAATATTACTTTTATCACTACTTGTTGTAAGTAGCTTTTAATAATAATCACGTTATACATCCCTCATGTGAAAAAGATAATGTCTCAATCTTAGAATCAAAGACACGATAAAAACATCAATGACACAAACACAATCCATATAATGCTTTTATCTATTAGGTCTATTTAATATATGAAACATTTCATATATTCGTGTTATTAAATGATAATATTTTATCAACGTTTGCAGAACTACAACGTACTTTTAATCAACACGACAGTCTTATATGGCATATTAGTGTTCTTGCTAATATCCAAGACCTGTAAACATTTTAGAGTTTTATATTCATTATATTTAGAGTTCTGCGGTTCAAGACCAAGTGCATCTTCTTGAACACATCTAAATATGAATATAGAACTCATGGAACAAGATGTGAATAACATCCAATTCATAAATATAACATAAAAGTAATCAGCAAAAGATAACTTTTAGAACACAAATCTAACACCGACGTCGTCTCTTCCTCCTTGTGAATGCACAACATCTTGAAGAGGTGGTAGTTGTCGCGCTTATTGAACATGAATGTAGTCTCGCCCTGCCCAAAGATTGTGTATGCCAAAGCTCTTTGGAGGTACCGGGTAGTTGGATGGTTGATGATTCTACTTCGGTAACTCTTTGGGCGGTTGGGCCAATGATATGATTTTCGAAGTTGATTTGGGCCGCGTCACTGTGATGGCACTAAGGTTCCTTCCAACTAAAGACCTCGTCCTTTTGCGGGATGGGGAACCCGCAAACAAAGTTGAGCTCGACGTCAGAGATTGTGAAGTGTTACCCATTCATCTGAAAAGAAATAGAACTATATTCATCAAAGTCAAAAGTCGCCAAAAACTCATAGGTCAATGTGCGGTAGGTCAGGTATGGGGTAGATATGAAATCCCAAATACCTATCCTATCAGCCAACATATTGACCTCGTCATAAGTACCTAGAATCTTGAGAGTTTGGATACACACATACCGAGAGGAATTGACCTTCGTGGTCTAAAGCACATCGAATCGTTTCTTAACCTTTATCGAGTTTTAGGCCGAAATCACGCATGGTATTTTCGGGCCATTCATCCTCGTCCAAGTTAGCGAGATGGCTTAAGTTTGTTAAGACATCGAACAATGACACTAAAATTGACTATGACAAGATGTATATATATCAAGATCATCATGACAAAATTAAACTTAGATTTGTAAAGGAACAACCTTATACAATAGAAAAATAACCTAAGTCAAATGACAAACCTATTCAATCTAAAAATCATGTCTATATGTATAAATGTGGTAAACAAATGTGGTAAACCAAGTTCACTAAATCTAATTTTAGAAATGTGGTAAACAAACCTATAGTTAGAAATGATTATAGGATTACCAACTATCATTAAATTCAACCAGCAAAGCTTTATGTTAGAGACATATATGGTAGATTACATGTTCTAAATGATAATTAGAAACTTGGTAACAATTTTCAAAGGAAAATGTATAATAGTGATTTTCAACCAAGATATAATCCTAGAAATGTACAAACTGATTACAAGAAATTTAGTAGCAATTATCAAAGAAAGAGATACAATGAGTCTACCAATCAAATTATCATCCTAGAAATGAAGTAAACAATTATAATGATAAATTAGATCAAAGATGAGTTATTGGAGACCTAAGAACAAAATTGACTATGATTATAGCAATATTAACTCCAAAACTATTTTTGGTTCATCTTGTTTGAAATTTGAACATCAAGAACGTTTCTGTCGTCTTAGAAATGAGAAGAATATAGTTCCATTTGATGTGTCTAGCACAAGTGAAACTAAACCAATTGTATAGAGAGTCATGTAGCAAAATTTATGATTTAATATTCATTTGTTTGAATCATATGTTTTGTGAAACTTGTTTGATCTTGTTATACAAATTACAATTCAGTCTGAGCATGTGCATTATTACAAAACATATATTGACAGCTGAATTAAACCCTAAAAATATCAAAGATCAATTTGGGAGCATAGCAGCAAATTAGTTCACAAATTACATTTAAAAATAATGCTTGCATTGTAAAACCCGTAAAATTATCATAATGCAAGGGAACCCATCACAACAGATTCTCAATCCGTCATAACGGGTTACCAACTCGTCACAACGGGTTGAAGAGGATAAGAGCCAGAAAACAGGGCAGAAGAGGACTTTGGCAGAGTCTTGCATTGTTGTAACGCTTGTCCAACTCGTCACAACGGTTGCCAACCCGTCACAATGGGTTCCTCACCCGTCACAACGGGTACCTGTCCAGGAGGGCCCAGATTTCACCCATAGATCCAATGAAGGGCAAAAAGGGAAGGTTGCCAACCCGTTACAATGGGTTTTGTAACAGGTTGAGGATTTATGTAACTCAAGCCTCCCTGTTCAAGATTTCAAGACTCTAAGATGTGCACAACCTATATATACTTGGGGGATACGACCCAGAGTTATCAAGAAAACCCTCTCCAAGTTTAAAATTACTCAATTGAGCACACACAAAAACAAGTAGCCTTCTCCTTTAGCATCCATACCCAAAGAGTGTGTTAAGATAGCTAATTCTCTAATTGTCAATCCGAGAGAATACTTTGGTGATTATTTTAGTTTGGTGAACTATGTTGTGTAGTCAAGTAGTTAATCATTGTCTTTGATTGTGTTGTCAATCAGTCAATTAGGCCTTTGTAGAGCGGTGTAGCCTCATGCAAAAGATTTGGAGCCTAAGATAAGTTATTTTGTTGTTTTAAACCTAAGATAGGTTCTGCAATTGTAAAAATACATGTGATCTGGTGGAATCAGTTCTGGAAGATATTTTGGATCTGAAGGTCATGTGGATGTAGGACTAGTTTGTTTGTAGACCGAATTACATAGCGTGTTCTTTTGCTCTCTTGTTTTTTACTCTCTCTCTTACTATATTTGCACATTATTTCTTGAATTGCTCTATTGGTTTTAGTACTTGCTTGATTAAGAATTTAGATAGGTAATTATGGTCGAATAATTTGAATTGAAGTTGATAAAACGCTTCAGCAATCGTGTTTGACCTTAGGATTATAAAATAACATTATTCATATCAGTTAAAAATTTCGGGTAACGAAACAAATATGATTTATATGACTAACAAATAAATAATATCAAATAAACATATACTACTAAAATGCAACAATAAATAACATTCCATATATAATAAAAATCATACATTTTCATATCACTTGTCATTAATAAAAACATATACTTAATACTAATTAAACGTTAACAAATGAAATATAACGTAAATACATTTCTTCATCAATACATGCATATTTAAGTGGTGTACATATTTTTTTTAATTTTAATTTAATTAATTGTTACTAAGATATGAAAGAAGTTATCATATTCGTATATATTTATCTATATATATCTTTATATAATTTATTCAATGATAACGGTACGAAATATCTCTTAACCGTAATCTTATCTGAGTAAATGGAATTTTTTCTATCCATATTCATATCCAGTAAGTTAACGAAAAAAACCTTATCGATATTTGTTTTATTAGATACGATCGGAAAAAAATCTTTATATTCGTTTTCATTAACAGCCCTAATGAATGATAACATTCTTTGGGTTATTTAATGGAGTAATATTGTACGCATGCATCACTGAATTGGTCATATTTAACGAGATTATTTTGTAGTAAAAGAGAATAAAATGTGGTAAAAATGACACATTTCATATATATAGAATAAGATTGGAGTAGCTACGAATCCTCCGTAAGCTACAAATTGAAATCACCTACTTTTCTGTTTTCACAAAAAAAATATAACTTTCCTATTCTAATCTGACCGCTTAATTACAAAAAAAAAAAAAAAATAAGACGAGGCCCCAACATTTCAGAATATTTTTGGTAATTATGAAAATGGTACTGATAAAAGTAGTCCAAGAGTCGAATTTTTTTTAAAAAAAATGCAAGTACGGTTGATTTCCTACCGTGTGGGACAAAAACCTAAAATATACTACAAGTCTGACCACGTATAAAAACATATTTACAATAGTGATCATAAGTAAGAAAAGTTTCTGAATATTTACTATGATTTTGATCAAAAGTTCTTTAAATTAGACGTGATAGGGCCTCGCCTTATCGGCCCGTTTCGGCCCATGATTAGAAACCACGCAGAAGAAGGATGGAGGGCAGTTTCAAGAATGATTAAGGTTTTAACACGACTCGTTCCCGCCCTGGTCATCACAGCCTATAAATACTCCCTCAAGATTGGAAAAAGGGGTTCTGTCATTTTCTTTAGGATTAACTACTTGTAATATTTTCTCTCTTCTTTCTCTCTCTAAAACTGTAATAAACCTCTCGGGAATACACTGCAGTCGGGATCAAGACGAATTCGGATTGATAATACGAAAATAGTAATGAATATACAACTGGTGCAGACAGAAAATAAAAAGATAAAATTATAATTAAATGGTCAGACTTTTTTGCAATATATGGTCGAAATTATAATTAATTTTCTATGCATTGTCAACTTCGTAAATAAATGTTCAAAACAAAAAAATGCCGCAAAGGTAGAAAATCTGTTGTTCTGATCATTCGATCGAAAAACTCATACTGCTTCACTACTTTTATCACTGTCATTTTACTAATTACAAAAAAAAATGCCTACATTTTACATCCGTATGAATCCAAACAGTCCGTTTTTAATATAATGTTCCGAATTAGAATAACATGGTCTTACTTTTATTTTTTTGTTTTTTGGTAAGAAGAATAGCAAATAGGGATCCGTAGAGGTACACGGAAAAAAGGAGGCTCCGCTGGCGTTGCATTTGGTGAATTGGTGCCATGCTGAATTGCTGAGGCTGTGTGCTACAAACATTGTGGCGTCAATTTGTTGAATTGGGGCAATAAATGGAGCACAATTTCGTAATGCTTAATACTAATGTCGACGTTTGCAATACAATTTGGGGCTTATGAAAAGCATGTCTTTTTCTCAAAAACTTATGTAATGATCGAGATACAATTAATGACCTACTTCTACTTGTCTGTAATTATCTTCTTTATTAGAAAAAACCAACTTGACGCCGATTGGAAGTTTCAAAACAAGGATCGATACATGTATATATATCCACAGTATTCCATTAATAAAGCGTTTTAGGTGACAACTCGCCCATTATTTTTCCAAATTTGGATTAATGGAATAATGTGGATATACATGTATCCACAGTATTCCACAGTTTTATCTTCTCCGTCTTCTCTTTTTTTTTCAGAAGTCGTCTTTCTCAACCTGTCTTCTCATTTTCTTTTATACCTCTTCTTCTTTCTATTGCCGCCTTCACATCTCTAGCATATCTGTCTCTGTTAGAGGTGTGAAGGAGATTTGATATGATCAATTTTTTTCCTCTTTTTCTCGTATGGTCGCTAGTTTCAACTCTCGTGTTGTTCTCCTCTCGTTACCTTAAGATAATTACTTTTGGTTTTTGGCTTTCTTTTTTGTGTGAGATGTCACTGTCACAGTCTTGTGTTAAACTAAATAAGTTAGAACTTGTTTGTATAGTTGTGCCACTGTCACGGCTTTTGCTTTCTTTTCTTGTTGCATGGTTTAGTGTTTAAAGTAGCATTACATGCAGCCTCTTCTAGCAATTTATAGTTTGCATGCATCTCATTTTATTTTGATTTTATTATTCAATAGTTGGTCTGTCATGCTTTGTAGGTGACAAAGAGGTTATGTGCATGTGATCAATCGACTTTGCCATATCATGCACGTCTCTCACCGATCTCGTATTTTTTCCTTTCTACAATGAATGTTGTTGTGTTTTTCTCCTCCCATTGCATCGTCTGACCTCTCTTCTTTTAGGAGGTAATTTTTTATTTACTCTGTTCGTTCCTACGATAGTTTAATAGTTAATTGTGCATGTAAATAACAACAATTTTTGTGTATAGAAAAGTAGTAGAACTTGAGTGCAATGCTGTTAGGATTTCAAAAATTTAAGACCATTTATCTTTCGGTAGGAAAATATGCAGATGCAATATGCAAGAGGAGTGAAAATAAATAAGTAACAAAAGAATTACATACAATTGCTTACAAGTGTTTGTAAAGTTTTCCAGATAAATTGTGCGTTCCTCTTTAGAGTTGATTTTATTTGCACTCATTTTCTAATCAGTTGGAGATAAAATACCAGTGGCATGTATGTTTTCTATGTACTTTAAAGGGTCCTTAAATACAAAACACATAGAAAAACAAATAAGTTGATACAATATTTAATGTAGTGAAATATGGTGAAAAACCAATAATAGAAATTAAAAAGTCTGGTTTCACCCTAAAGAGATATGTGTTTAATCCTAACGACTAACTAATTAACTTATTTTTCACTTGGATAATAGATTTCTCTTCATAAGTGAAGGCTTTTGTTCCTTTAAGGCCTTTAATCAATACATATTTACTTCGATACAAGATTGTTCTCTCCTGTTAGGTTCTTTTCCTTGATATACCCGCTCTATTTGGTGGCACTATATGTCCTGCCAGAAGAGCGGAATAATTTCTTGGAAAACACCCTAATAGGAGATCACGCTTTTTTTATCATTGTAAATATTTTGTTACTAAGGACCTTACATGAACAAAAGCCTCTATGTACGAAGAAAAATCTGCTATCTAAAGAAAAAAATAGATTACATAACCTCTCTTTATGGTGAAATATAGGAACTCTTTAGGATGAAATCAGACTTTTTAATTTCTATTGTTGAATTCTCACCATGCTTCACCTACGTCAAATATTGTAATAACTTGATTATATTTCTATGAATTTTGTAGTTTAAGAATCCTTTAAAGTACATTAAAACATACATGCCATTGTTGTTTTCTCTTTAGCTGATTAGAAAATGAGTACAAATGAAATGAACTCTGGATAGGAATGCACCATGTGTGTAGAAAACTTGACAAACACCTTGCGAGCAATTCAATGTTATTATCTTGTTACTTATTTATGTGTTTTTTTAGGTACTTCTTTGCTCTTTTCATGTTCACTCTTCTTTTATGATGTATTTTTTTATTTATTTTGTTAGTTCCTACAATAGTCTAATAGTTAGAAAAATACTTGTGTTGTTTGGTAATCAGAGGGTTCCTACAATAGTTCAATTGTGATACGTACATACATTTCAAGTATTTTATTATTCTAGTATAACATGACATGGTGAGCTAATCAAAATTATTTTACAACACTTTTATAGGTGAAGCACGACTGATAGGTTGATTACACCTACCAGGGCACTAGATGAAAATCAAGTGTTTCAACTTAAAGAGAGAGAGAGAGAGATGTTTCTCGTCTAAAAGAAGAGTATGTTATTTAATCTATTTCTTTTTGGCATTTTACTGTACATTATATATTACTAATTATTTGTTATTTGTATTTTTTATTTTTGCAGGGGGCTTCGTACAAGAGGAGAAAATCAGCAACAATTCTTAGGATTTTCAAGGGACCACAGGCTGAAAAGATGCAATTGATCGAGTCAGACTTAGTACTGCGAATGCGTCCTTTTGGGCTATGTTCATCTTTGAAATACTGAGAACCTTAGTTTTAGAACTAGCTAGAGAAAAGTGTTAGAATTAAGACGTCAATTCTAATAAATAAAGTTTGGACTACCTGTTATATGATTACTAAATGTCACATATTGTCACCTAATATTACGAAAAGTAATATATGGATATGCCGTGTAATGTGATTAATTGATATTCAATGGCATTATATATATTTCGCTAAGATTTTAGGCACAAAAGCATATAGAATTAATGTAAATTAATTATAATTATTGATGGACCGATTATGATTAATTAACTATATATTGGCGATAATGTAAGGTCAGAAATATTCTTTGGACTAAACCCAACTCAAATTGGATCAAAGCCCAAGCAAAACAATCCAAACACAAGTCTATTGCGACCGCAAGAAGATCCCTTGCAGTCGCAATTGACATGGGAGATTTGGCAGTTAATCTTCTGATTTTCAGAAGATTGATTGCGGCCACAATAGCCTCCATTGCGGCCGTAAGAGATTTGGCAATTTCATGCCAAGTCAAATCTGCCAAGTCTGGAAGCCAAGTCTATTGCGGCCGCAAGAGACCTATTCCAAGGTAGATTTTGACTGTCTAGATTTGTCAGTATCTTTCTGATTGGGTATTTAGGTTTTATACCAAATTTGTGAAATTATTTACAGAAATAAATAAGAAAGTTTGGAAAAGAATTGGAGATAATATAATTTCATATATTCTATGAATATTTAATAATTAATTATGTATCTCTCCAAGATACGTTATCACCACTATAAATAGCTCTTGGTCTTCAAGCATTAAGGGTAACGAAAACATAATTGTTTAGAGCACATGTGTTGTGCTTAGCTTTCAATACACTCCTCCATTAAGTGTTTGTACTCCTCGAGTCTTTCATGCTCTTAGAAAAAGATAGCAACCTATAACTGCTTGGAAGGATCTGCCAGCGAACCTCTCAAGTCAGCGACATCTCCTCCGACTTCTCAAGCGATCTTCAGAAGACAAGACGAGAGATGGACCGTAAGACCTATAAGTGTTTTGAAGGATTTTGAATTGTTTCGAATTCTTTGCAATTTAGTCGTAATTTAGAGATTTAGTTGTGTTGGCTCTTATCCTAAATTGAATTGCACCAAATTAAAATCCTACAAAAAGTTCTGAGGTTACAGAGGATACGCGTATAAGTAAATAAGCAACCAACTCCACAAGTGTGTCTTCTCGAGCAATCTTAGTTTTTTGAACTAGCTAGCGATAAGTTCTTAGGATTTAGAAAGACAAGTTTTTAGAGTTTAGGGTCCATTTTTTTTGTGATATGATTGTAATTTGTGATATTTATAATATATTAATATTTTATTGTTCTATCTATGTTTTTATTGTGCTATTTACGTTATCTATGAAAATTTTATAATTAGTATATTGGCTGGCAAAAAATGGGGCCATTTGTATATAATACATTTAAAAAAAAGTAACCTAAGGCAACAATTAATAGTGAATATCTGATGTCTTATACACATTAAGCAACAATTAATAATAGATAACTGTTGCCTCAATCGAATATTAAATTCTTATTTTACTTGCGGCAAAATACATTTGACAATGGTTCTTCACACGATTCAGCAATATGTTATACAACAACAGTTGCATAATGTTGAGAATTAGATTGGAAAATATATTGATAGCCTCAGAAAATCATCATTGGCTATTTAGGAAAGAAAATATTTGGCATCCAGAAAATAGCCGTTAGGCCAAAATTGGTACCCAAATTATTTTCCTGTATAGTATTTGTTCTATTTAGGCAACTTCAATGACTCATTGTAAATTGGGTTATATATACCCTGTAACAATCAAAAATCAGAACAGCTTTTGAATAATTCAAGCATTCTTTCTTTCATCTTTCTTTACTAAAAAATATCATGGTATCAGAGCAGGTCTAAGGACCTAGAACCACAAAATCCTTCTGCTGGTACTGACAGAATACCAATAGAACCAGAACTACACCAGAAAAGAACACCATGTCTCCAAACGAAGACACCTCAAAACTCATCACGAATGTCACACTAAATGGCATCAACTACCTCTCATGGGCTAGAGCAACTTCCCTAGCCCTCAGTGGCAAAGGGAGGCTCGGGTTCATAACTGGAACCAAAAAGCAACTAGAAGTGTCAACTCCAGCAAAAGACGAAGAGTTGATCAAACTAGAAGAATGGCAAACTCAAGACCATCAAGTGATGGTTTGGCTGCTGGCATCCATGGAACACAAAATAGCAGAGGTGTTTATGTTCAAAAATTCAGCCAAAGAAATCTGGGAGAAAACAAAAGAGATGTACGATAAAAAACAAAACTTCTCTCATATCTACAACCTCAAGCAAGAAATTTCCCAAATCAGAAAAACAACCGATCCAACACAGAATACCTTTCTGATCTCACAAAAAAATTTGAAGAACTCAAGATTTACCTTCCACCAACAGCCAATCCAGAGGAGCTACAAAAGCGAGTCGAGCTCGATGAGGTTCTCATCTACCTCAGTGGGCTTGACCCAAGTTATGAAGCAGTGCGAGCACAGATCTTGATGTCTTCCACTCCCCCTGACCTTGCAACAGTGGTGGCAACTATAAACCAAGAAGAATCAAGGAGGAGAGGAATGAACACCGAACCCCCACCATCGCAACCCTCAATAGAAAATCAAGCCTTCACTGCTCGCCACCACCACCATCGCAACCCAAAACCTAACTCGTGGGAGGAGAAGCAGGGAGCACACAACACGGCTATGTGTGACAATTGCAAGAAAGAAGGTCACACCCGAGACCATTGCTGGTTTCTCTACCCGCACCTCCGCCCTAAGCGAAAGGGAGACAAAAATGGTGGGGCAGCGCGCAAGGTGGGCGATCGAATCGAGGGAGACAGAATCGCTGGGGAGAAGAAGGGTTTCTGTGCTGAGGAGAAGAAAGGCGGCCACACGTTTTTTACAGATCCTGAAATTGGCCAGGAAGTGGGCTCGGTGGCTGGGCCTAGCACCTCAAACAATTTCAACGGCCCAACGCTCTCACAGGAACAATTAAACAGCATTGTGGCCCAGATTACGAATAAACTCGATATAACAGGTATTTATATAGGTATTGCAACCCAAAATAAAACTGATTTGCGCCAAAATTAATATTGGATTATTGATTCAGGTGCAACTGACCATATGATAGGTAATATTGAAATCTTAGAGAATGTACAAAAAACCAAATATCCGCAAAATGTAACTGTTGCAAATGATGATCAAGTACCTATTAAAAATATAGGAACAGTTAACCTATGTGGCACAAAAATACCCAATGTATTATACCTGCCAACATTTAACTCTAACCTTATGTATGTTAGTAAAATAACAAAGGACTTAAATTGTGATGTAATTTTCTCATTACAAGCTGTGGTATTTCAGGACAAAGCAACAAAGATGATGATTGATGAAGGAAGACTAGAAAATGGCCTTTACTTGTTAAACTTTTCAAATAAAGCCCCTAGTGCTAGAAATAATGTAGAGCAAAGTGAATTATGACATTGGAGGATTGGTCATCCCTCCGACAAAATATTAAATAAGTTATTTTCTTTTTCTTGTTTGGATTCTAGTCAATGTGAGGTTTGTCGTTTTTCAAAACAAACTAGACTATCATTTTCATTATCTACTAATAAAACCTCAAAAGTTTTTGAACTATACACTCTGATGTTTGGGGTCCGGCACCTATAGATTCATATAATGGTTTCAAATATGTTGTCACGTTTATCGATGACTACTCACGTACAACTTGGATATATCTACTTAAATAAAAAAAGTGAAGTTTTTTCTAAATTTCAAGAGTTTGCAACTCTAGTCGAAAACCAATACGAAACTAGGATTAAAACACTTAGGTCCGACAATGGTACTGAATATGTTAATAAAGTTTTTTCGGAATTTTTAAAGCAAAAAGAAATTCTACACCAAACAACATGCATAAACACATCCGAACAAAACAGAGTATCAGAAAGGAAAAATCGCCACATACTAGAAGTCACTAGGTCTTTACTTATCCATTCAAATGTCCCAAAAAGTTATTGGTCAGATGCTATTTTAGCTTCTATACTATCTTATTAATAGATTACCTAGTTCAAAGTTAAACAATAAGAGTCCACTCGAAATATTGAAAGATAAAAAAATTAACTTAGATCATCTTTGACTTTTTGGATGTACATGTTTTGTACATATTAAACGATAGTATAAACTAGATATTAAAGCAGTAAAAACAATTTTCTCGGGTACTCGCATCAGAAAAAAGGTTACAAATGTTACGATCCTACGAATACAAAATTGTATATTTTTAGAAATGTATCTTTTTCGAAAAAAGTACCATTTTATAAAAGAAAGAAAGATCAACAATAAGTTACAACACAACCTAAAAATGACTTTATACTCCCAAAATTAACAACTATCGCAGGTACATCAAATAATAGAAGT
Organism: Eleocharis quinqueflora; assembly: GCA_964058865.1. Lineage (NCBI taxonomy): Eukaryota > Viridiplantae > Streptophyta > Magnoliopsida > Poales > Cyperaceae > Eleocharis > Eleocharis quinqueflora. The sequence goes on along the minus strand of CAXKVX010000284.1, from coordinate 197,876 downwards.
TCATATGAAGAGGAATTACACTTAGAGGGAGAAAATCAAATAAATAACGAAGAAGAATTACCCTCAGAGGGAGAAAGCCAAGAAAATGCAAACCTTAGAAGATCGACTCGATCAACACAACCGTCATCCAGGTTACGTGATTATGTCACGTACAATGTAAGATATCCGATTCAAGATTATATTTCTTATAATAAAATTTCTTCAAAACACAAGGCCTTCTTGACCAATATTTCTAAAGAAACTGAACCTCACACATTCCAAGAAGCACAAAATAATCTCATTTGGAACCAAGCAATGAAAGAAGAGCTTAAGGCTCTTGAAAAAAATAACACATGGTATATTGTTCACATACCAAAAGGTAAAAAACCCGTAGGATGCAAGTGGGTGTACAAGATTAAATACAACAGTGACGAATCAGTAGAAAGATATAAAGCTAGACTTGTGGCAAAATGTTTCACCCAAACCTATGGTATTGACTACCAAGAAACTTTTGCCCCAGTTGCCAAAATGACCACTGTTAGAATTCTTTTATCTATAGCTGTTAACAAAGGATGGAGTCTATTTCAGATGGACGCTAAGAATGCCTTTCTTCAAGGTACTTTAGAGGAAGAAATCTACATGACTTTACCTCCGGGTCACAAAAATGAGCATGACAAAACATTAGTATGTAGATTACATAAATCAATTTATGGGTTAAAACAATCTCCACGCGCATGGTATGTTAAACTTAGCCACTCTCTTTTACTTTATAATTTTACGAAGTGTTCTGTTGATTCATCTATGTTTATTAGACACATAAATGGTTCAACAACTATTGTTCTAGTTTACGTAGATGATATAATTATTACTAGAAATGACAATATAGAAATCAATGACATCAAAAGAAAACTTAAAGAAAATTTCGACATCAAGGACTTAGGGAAACTAAAATATTTCCTAGGCATTGAAATTGCTTACTCAGATAAAGATTTGTTTTTATCTCAAAGAAAATATACCCTTGACCTCTTGAAGGAAACATGTAAACTTGGTATAAAACCTGCTAGTACCCCTATGGATACCAATGATAAACTCGAACCAAATAATGGTGAACCCCTGAAAGACATAGGCCAGTATCAAAGATTAGTTGGCAAGTTAATTTACTTAACTGTCACTAGACCTGATATAGCCTACGCAGTTGGCACTGTAAGCCAGTTCATGCACGCACCAAAAACCACTCATCTAAATGCAGTAAATAGAATCATTAGGTATCTAAAGGGGTCTCCTGGTCAAGGGATATGGATGAAGAAAAATAACACTAATACTATTCTCGCCTACTCTGATGCAGATTGGGCCGGAAGCTTCGATCGAAAATCAACTACAGGTTACTGCACATTTGTAGGTGGAAATCTCGTAACTTGGAAAAGCAAAAAGCAAAATGTGTGCAAGATCAAGTGCCGAAGCAGAATACAGGGCAATGACTTCAACTGCAAGTGAACTAGTATGGATCAAACAATTGTTAAGAGACATGAAGATCTCATGCGAAGGACCAATGCAAATGTATTGCGACAACCAAGCAGCACAACACATTGCCTCTAACCTCGTATTTCACGAAAGAACCAAACATATCGAAGTAGACTGTCATTTCATACGAGAAAAAGTGCAAGCCGGAGAAATCGAAACTCCTTTCGTAAGAAGTCAAGAACAATTAGCAGACATCTTCACTAAAGCATTAGGCAAAGGATGTTTTCAAAAGATTTTGTGCAAGTTGAATTCTTTTAATTTATTCGAATCCAACTTGAGGGGGGAGTGTTGAGAAATAGATTGGAAAATATATTGATAGCCCTATCATCATTGGCTATTTAGGAAAGAAAATATTTGGCATCCAGAAAATAGCCGTTAGACCAAAATTGGTATCCAAATTATTTTCCTGTATAGTATATGTTCTATTTAGGCAACTTCAACGGCTCATTGTAAATTGGATTATATATACACTGTAACAATAAAAAATAATCAGAACAACTTTTGAATAATTCAAGCATTCTTTCTTTCATCTTTCTTTACTAAAAAAATATCACATAATCATTGGTAAATGTGTTTTTAACCGCTAATATATATATTTTTTTTTGTTGTAATGCAAGATTTTGCCTTATTTATTTTGCAAATTTCTTTGAATTGTTTGTACGGGGATTGATGACTTTCTTGACGCCAACGTGAAACAACCAATCGCAAATGACAAGGACCATGCCAAGGAATTGTAGTGATGCCTGATGCGGATGTCATTTTCCAATAATAGACCTTGCTATTAAAAAATGGAGATTATGTAATGTGTAGGTGCGTGTGAACGCATCTTTAGAGGGCATATGCATATGCTCTTATATAATATAAACATGTTATATATTGAATTCACAAGTGGAAGAATTTTCGAGACAATTCTTCGGCGTTTGGAATCATATATGGTGATCCTATGTGGATATATACTAGTTGGTTCTCTCTTGTGGGCACATGCATGATGCATTGATGCATGCATAGAATCATGGATCTACCTTCAATAGATGTTGGTTCACAGGAAAGGATCTACCTTCATAATTATGCTGTGCATAGCTATTGGGTGTAACTCAACGCAAACTCAAACTCACGATAAAAATGACTAATTAAGACATAAGTTGAACATGGAGCTCAAATTTGAAATGCACATTATTAATTCCGATCTCAAATCAGACTCGACGGCTGATGGCTTGCGACGATAAAAAATCTTTATTCATATCCCCGTTATCGAATATATATAATACTGATCTAATAAACGAGCAAAAAGCTTCGCCTATTTTATTGCGGCGTGTCGAGGGCTGCCAAATGATTTGGGAACAGCTGATGATTTTTTTATTAAAATGGTTGAAATTAGGAGTAACTTCTCTCGTACGAATTGCGAGCTGACTGGGACCAGGAAAAGGAAAGGCCAGTTTATTTTCCTCCAATTATGTAGCTATCTTTCCAATAGACAATAGTTATAGTGTTATACTTCTTTTTTTTTATTGAAATAAATTATATATTGTTGTTATTAATTTCAGAGTTTCAAACCTGAAAATTGAAATAGTCGTAATTTATGTTGTTGGTCAATGGTCAAAGCAACATTTTATGATCCAATCACAAATATTGAATAAATTTATTGGTGGAAAGAGGGTATTATAAACCATACTTGGAGTATTTTTTATTATAACTTTGACTCCAAGTTAAGAAAATTTAGCAGATGACATATATAATATATTTGAGGGAAATTACAAGTTGTTTCTACCAAATAAGTTGAAGAATAGGCCTGTCAACGATAGGTCTTTAATCGTTTTTCGTTTCTTTTCGTGATAACTGAAACAATTATGTTCAAAGATTTTTTTTTTGTTTAAATAACGAAACGGTTAACGAAAAACGCTATGCTGAGAGAAGGTGATGAGAGAGTAGATGAAAGATTGCTCGAATGAGAAGATGAATGGTTTGATTCTTGTGTATGGTTAGAATCGTTCACCATCAATTTCTGATTTGCTTTAGTGTGATGAGAGAGGATATGGATGAAGAGCGAAGATAATGAGTTTTATAGTTCTGTTTCGTTCTGTTCGTTTTGATCGTTTTCTTTAACAAAATAATTAACGAAACAAAATTTCTTAATCGTTAATTAAACAAAACGATTAACGAAATTACTATCTTTCGTGATCGTTACACACGTTAGACATGTCTATTGAAAAACGATTTTTATTTTTGTTTTTGATAAGCAAGATATTATTACCTAATATATTAATTTCTGTATTTTGTTTTAAAAACGTCTTTAGTCCCAACAAGTTTAGCAAGCTACAGATAAAACTCAAATTAGAGTTGTGAAATTTAATTGTTTCATTTTCATGTTGACTTGTCAAGTTTATCACAATTTTTTTTCAGACATTGAGACCGACTATGTATAAAAAAAACTACATAGGTGCAATTAAGAAAATTATTTTTTCATTGAATTTAGAAAATTTTAATTAGAACTAAACGAGGTATATATTTGTCGACTATCACCCATTTGCAAATATAAGAATAGAGGGGAAAAAGTGAAGAATATAAAATAACAATCCCATTTGCATGTGTGTATTAGAGTTGATGTTGATGTCTCTTTAGTCTTTACTTCCTCAATCAAGCTAGCTATCCCTTGTAATTTATTAGAAAGTTGCAAAGATTTAAAAGTTAATTTTGTTTGTCCAATTGTGCGATAATAATTTGTCTAATGGAACTCCATTCAATAGACTTGTGTATACTTTTGTATACGTACCCTCTTCCAAAAATTTTAAAAAAAGAAGCCAAGAAGGGGTCTCTTCTTCAATAGCGTGCCACGCTACATGCTCTAGATAAACTTTTGTTGCACTTTTGCTATAGAAAATTATAAAGCTTTTGTACATAACACGAGGGACGAGGCTAATATATACCAACAATTGCAACCTAATATCTCATAAAATTAATTATACTTTGAAGTGGTTTAATTTGCTCATACATCTCCCCTAGTTCGTTTCTGTTAATTTCTTGAGTTGAATTGACTGTGACTGGGTATTTTCTATCTATTTTGTGCTCTTTTTTATATTTAATATTTACCCGTGTAGCTAGTCTGGGGTATCAAACAGAATATCTTTATATATATTGGTAACCTGATACCACTAATTCATGGACAGCTAGTGGTTCTAGAAAAGGATAATAATGATATATATATATATATCAATTTTAAAAGTATTCTAGAATGATATATGTTGGTAATTATCTTGTTGAATGGCGAAGGTAATATGCATGGTAGGATGGAGTACTTTATAAAATGAAGCAATAATCGAATGGTTCACGTCACTTCAAAATGCACGCGCAAAAATTTCGAAGTTGTATGAATTATCCGATCGTTACTTTACTTTATACAGTTTTGCAGATGATATTAATTCCACTACAAGCCTACTTTCTAGCAAATCAGGAAAATTTTCACAGAGAGCCATGCAACAAACAATTTCAACAGATAGGGCCATAGACACCCTAAAAATTGCACAGAGGGCCAAGGGCGCGATTAATAGTCGCGCCCCTAAGGAGATTCCGTTTTTTTCCCTGAAATCAAGGCATTCTGATTGTGCTTTTGCAGTTGTGGACCCGGGCACTTAGGGGCGCGACTATTAATCACGCCCCTAAGTGATTCTGAAATTTTTTTTTGTTAAGTTGTTTTTATTTATACCTTTTAATATAATAATTATTAGTTAGTACTAATATATAATTTTTGATTATTTGTTAATATATCAATGAAAGTAGTATATTCATATAATATTTATTATTAAGCAAATTAATGATAATTTCAATATACAATAAATTTTTAATATATGTATAGTTGTAATATAATACTATTAATTTGTCTTGTTAATTTTTTTGGGTTAAGTTATAATTATTTATACCCTTTAATATAATAATTAGTTAGTACTAATATATTATTTTTGGGTATTTGTTAATATATGTATATTAATATATATATATATACTACAATTATTATTAAGCAAATTAATAATAATTTAAACATAAAATAAATTTGTAATTTTAATATTTGTAATATAATACTATAAATATTAAAATTATTATATACTTATTATTATTATTATTTAAAAAGATTAGAAAGATTACAAAAGAAGATGCATTTTTCACCATTTTTTTTGAATTAACATAGGGGCGTAATTATTTAGTTGCGCCCCTAAGAAGATGCCTTTTTTGAAGATAAGTCTGAATCTTGCACGATTTTTTTCTGATGAGGGGTCCACCTTTCCCCTAAATGAACAAAATATATACAGCATCACCTTTCTTTTCTTTTCTCTCCAACCATTATTTCAATCTTATCTCTTCTTCCCCCAACAACCTCCTTCCTCTCCACAAACCTTAAATCAAATTTTCACACTTCTCCTCCCAAAATCTTATATATAAAATGTTTATTATTAGTTTCTACACTGGAGGATCCATCCAGAACTGTCCTCATGATGTGCATTACTCGAAAAAAGCTACCGGTAGTTTTACGATGAATGACGACATAACACTCGGTGAACTGGAGACGGAGCTGTACCGATGGATAGGGATTTCAAGTTCAACACATGCTTTAGAGATATCAGGGAGGTTCAATGCCGGATTACAGCTAACTCCTCCGGTAATGTTCAATACTGAGTTACAACTGCCGAGTAATGATACTTGAAGACTGATGGTGAACCATTCGGTTCATCCTAGTACTGTTGCAATGATTGAGTTGTACGTTGAGCCAAAAGTTTTTCGATATACAACAAATCAAGATTTTTCGAGTGGCAGTCGAGGTCATGAGACCCTAAATCATGGTTGTGCAAGCGGTAGTCGAGCTACGGAAACCCTAAACCAGGGTTGTGCAAGTGGTAGTCGTGCTTACGAAACCCCAAATGAGTATGTTGAGCCAATAGCTTGTAGAATGCCAGATGCATATCTTCGTACCAATTGTTATGAACCGAATGCAACCTCAAATCTAAATCAATCGATTTCAGAGGAAGAAGAGGATTATGAGAATTTCGAATTTAATGTTGGGTTGGATGAAATTAACCCGGCAGAACGGGTTGAGATATTAGTGAACCAAGATGCAAGCCCAATTGGAAATACGTGTGGTAATGATGCTTTCATGAATATGGATTTTACACCTTTCGAAGACCCTAATTACAATTTTGAAGAAGAGACTTCTCTGACCATGACAACATGGCCATTACGGGACCGAACCGATTCTCATCCAATAGCTTCGTGGAATAATATTAATGCAATCATCGATATAATTGGTGATGGCAATTACTTTGACAACGAAGGGTATGCCACAGAAGATGGTTTGGCAGTGGGACAATGTTTTCGGTCAAAGGATCATCTAAAATGGGTTGTGCATGATTTTCACATCAAATCGAACCGCACGTTTAATAAGAGAGTCCAATAAAAGCGTGTATACAACCGAGTGCACCGACCAAAATTGCAATTGGAGGTTGTCTGCATCAAGAAGGCTAAGTGATGATGCTTTTATTATTAATACAAGGCAAGGTCCGCTTGAATATGTTATGTCGAGAGATAGGTTGGAGCATCCGCACTTAACGTCTTCATTCATGGCTTCCATAATCAGAGAAAGTGTTAAGAGAAATGTAAGGTTTACTATAAAAGACATCAAGATTGTCATTGAGCAGAGATATAATTTCAAGGCTCCTTACCTCAAGTGTTGGCGTGCAAAAGAGATCGCAATCGCGCAATTGTTCGGAGGTTGGAGGCAAGCTTATGATTTAATCGTGCCCTTACTTAATGCCATACAAAGAACAAACCCGGGTACAGTGATTGAGTGGTTTACCGCCCCCACAAATGATCCAAATGAAGATTATTTCAAGCAGTGTGTTGGGCATATGGTCCAGCAATACAGGCCTTCAAGCACTGCAAACCTGTTATAGGAATTGACGGTACACATTTGTCTGGGCGGTATAAGGGGAAGATGTTAGTTGCATGTGGCTTCGACGCAGAAGATCAGTTGGTGCCCCTTGCATTCGCGTTGGTTGATACCGAGAACAACAAAACTTGGAGGGTTTCATGAAATTTGTTCGTAGGAAAGTGGTTGGATCACGAGTTGTGACAGTACTCTCTAATCGTCACAAGAGTATCTTGCGGGTTTTTAGTGAGCCAGACCTGGGTTGGAGCACCCAAGATGGACATGCCTTTCATCGATATTGTTCAAGGCACATATGTCAAAATTTCACAAAAGAATTTACCAACAAAAAATTAACACAGATCTTGAGGCAAGCAATGAAACAAAATTAAAAGAGGAAGTTTCTAATGAGGCTCAGTCGTATTCGCGAAAAATGCCCCGACGCTGCAACATGGCTTGAGGATATTGGTAGGGATCCGAACGATGTTGAAAGGAACAATGCACCTCATTTTGACTTATGGGCTCTTTCATTCGATGAAGGAGGCCGTAGAATGGGAATGCTAACAACAAACGAACCAGAATCCCTTAATAATGTTTTCAAATAAGCACATGAGTTACCGGTTACTTCTCTTGTTGAAATCACATTTTATATGTCGGTCAAGTACTTTGCTGAAAGACGGGCAAAAGCAGGAAAAGCAATTGAACAATGTTTCCTCTTCTCCACCAAAATCCAAGCGTTACTAGAAGAGCGAAGATTAAGGAGAAATACACATACGGTGCGAGCGTACCGAAACGAGCGAAAATATGAGGTTCAAACAGGTCAAAGATTCGTTGGGAACAAGATTAAAGGAAATAGAATACATACAGTGCGGTTAGAAGTGCCCAGAGGTACATGCACTTGTCAAAAACCGCAACTAACAGGTATCCCTTGTTCTCATATAGTAGCATGTTGTGCTCAAGGGGGCATAAGTAGCAATTTGTGCGTATCTCCTATTTATCGCGTTCAAGAGTTGATGGCAACATGGATGCCAAAATTTGAGCCATTCGGAAATTCTGACACATGGCCTGAAATTCCACGACCAAAGCTAGTGCCTGACCCGACAAGGTATGCTATTAAGAAGGGGAGACGTCAACATATACATATTATAAATGAAATGGATGAAGAGAATACACATCGACAAGCATACACTTGTGGGCGATGCAAACAAACCGGACACAACAGGCGCACTTGCACTGCACCTCCAAACGACGAAGGTAATACTAGTATTATTTATTTCACAAAACAACATTGGTTTCAATTTTGTAATGCTTGAGATTTCGTTATCGCGGGTAATTAGCAAGGAGATGATGAAGCTTGTTCTTTATTTAGTTTAAGATTATGTAATTTTGTTTTATGCCTTATTAATTAGTTTGTACGTGTATCTCAAACATTTGATATGTATGTTTATTTAGGAGACTTGGATATGTATGTTTATCTTGGAGACTATTGCAAAATATTTTGTGTTTGAGGATTTTATGAACTTTAATTTATGTTATTATATCTTAATGTGGTTTGAGAATATACTTTCATTTTGTTATATCTTCAATATATCATAAATTTATTATTTCTTGTAATATATTGTGTATAAATAACATATGTAATATTTAATAGTATTATATTACAACATATGTATAACCTATTTCATATTTATCATTTTGTTATATCTTCAACATATGTATAAATTTATGTTATTTTGTGCTTAATAATAATTATAGTATAATTATAGTATATATATATATATATATATATATATATATATATATATATATATATATTAATATACATATATTAACAAATACCCAAAAATAATATATTAGTACTAACTAATTATTATATTAAAGGGTATAAATAATTATAACTTAACCCAAAAAAATTAACAAGACAAATTAATAGTATTATATTACAACTATACATATATTAAAAATTTATTGTATATTGAAATTATCATTAATTTGCTTAATAATAAATATTATATGAATATACTACTTTTATTGATATATTAACAAATAATCAAAAATTATATATTAGTACTAACTAATAATTATTATATTAAAAGGTATAAAATAAAAACAACTTAACAAAAAAAAATTTCAGAATCACTTAGGAGCGTGATTAATAGTCGCGCCCCTAAGTGCCCGGGCCCACAACTGCAAAAGCACATGCAGAATGCCTTGATTTCAGGAAAAAAAGGAATCTCCTTAGGGGCGTGACTATTAATCGCGTCCTTGACCCTCTGTGCAATTTTTAGGATGCATCTGGCCCTATCTGTTGAAATTGTTTGCTGCATGGCCCTCTGTGAAAATTTTCCAGCAAACCAGCTTCCAGCAAATGGAAGTACAATCCAAGGGTTGTGCTGAAATTTGATGATTTAATTATTATCTCATTTGATAACAAGCGGAACAAGTGGAAATAAAAAATAAAATAAGCAAATGTTGATCTAAGCAATGGCAGTCTATATATACATTTTCTCAGTAAAATTTGAGTAATTGCGCCATCAATTACAAACAGCTAGCGGAGTTTTTCTTCTTTTTCATATTTCATATTCCATATTTCCAATCTTAAATTGATAGAAGTGTTAACAATTAGAGGAAGCGTATTTTGCGTAATTAATTACAACCTCAACTTCAGCTCCACTGCAATAAACTTAAAAGAAATGCAATCTTAACTAAAACCACTTTATTAGTATACACAATTACATCTCAAAATAATCTGTTTATGCTGTGCGCATGTCTGAATGAGGAAGCTTATCCTATTCTGCACGGTAGGAATCGACCGTCAACAATGAGATCCAGGAGAATTGGATTTTATAAATCCTGGTAGATGCAAATCTCAACGCAATCGTTGCGCGTCACTTACCGGTAGCCGGTAGCAGAGCTGGTTCCGTAACTTCCGTTCCATGGGAATGGTGGGTACCGGGCCTTTCTCCTCATTCTTTGGCATAACCACGTGAGAAAAAAAAAATGAGACATTTGAACTTTCCTTATTCATTTTTCCAAAAGTTTAGTCACTGTCCAGTAAATTTCTTTGTTTATTATTGTCTTTTTAAAACCGGATCATATATTCGTATTTAGGTCAACTGATTTTCATTTCCCTAATTCCATCACCTTAGTAATTTAAATTACATTTCGTCTGGTGACCAATTTCTGTTGTTTGAGGCTTTATGGCTGAACAATGCTTAATTAGGCCTGTTATCAAGTTGCGGCCCATAAAGCGAGCCAGAAATTTCAAGACAGGTTAATAAATTTTGTAATTGTACCAGAAGCAAGCAATAAATGGGTTTGAAAAAATGAATAAAAAAAAAATGGGTTTGAAAAAAAAGCATTCCATCCAAAGCTACATCATTGATGAGGATTCCACCAGCTGACACCTTTTGAACAAACTCCTCTTCAGTTTTAATAACCAATCAGAGAGTCCCACAATTTATAGTAATGTTACAATTGATGGATTGAACAAGTGTAAGAGAAGTTTTTCCTCTGTCCTCCTCGCTCCAAGTGAGAGATCATATCACAAGCTCCATAATTGAACACAAAATGTGGATGTCAATTGACTCAAACATAAGAATAAATTGATTTGTGGAGGTTGAAAGCGAAGAACTTTATAATAAAAATGGGCCTCATATAGATATTGAGATTAGCTCGTGGATTAGAACTGATTCTTTGGCACATAGCACCATCATTACAGGCATGGAGTTAAGGCTCAAAAGGCACGAATTAAATAACTGCCAAATTTGATGTAATTTTCATATAATATTAGAAAAAAATATTATTAAGTTTCAATAATATGTGATATAATTTTGAGATGCTATTATGACAAAACAATTTGTAGACAAATTAATCATTAAAAGAGGATGATAGATGTATGAATTGTTGGATTAAACTATCTCTTGTTTAACAATTTGCAAAACAATTAAAGTACTAATCTTGAACATGAATTTTGATGAAGATACATGTTAAAACAAATACATACCAATGTCAAAAATGCTCAAACATGCCATGGACAAGTCAAGACTGTTGGAATTGAGACGTCAATTCCAATAAATAAAATTTGTACTACGTGTTATATGATTACTACGTGTCACATAATGTCACATAATATTACGAGAAGTAATATATGGATATGTCAAATAATGTGATTAACTGATATACAATGACATTATACGTATTTCACTAAGATTTTGGCACGAATGCATATAGAACTTAAATAAATAATTATAATTGTTAATGGACCAATTATGATTAATTATACTATATATTGATGTTAGTTAAAGTCAGAAATATTGTTTGGACTAAACCCAACTCAAATTGGATCAAATCCCAAACAAAACAGCACAAACGCAAGTCTATTGCGGCCGCAAGAGACTTGGCAGATTTCCTGCCAAGTCTGGAACACAAGTCTATTGCAGCCGCAATGAGATCCATTGCGGCCGCAAGAGACCTATTCCAAGGCAGGTTTTGACTGCCTAGATTTACCGTTATCTTTTCTGATTGGATATTGTAGCTATCATACCAAATTCGTGAAATATTTACATAAGTGAATATCAGAATTTGGAAAAGAATTGGAGATAATATAATTTTAAATATTTGGTGAATGCACGAAACGATCATGCAAATATCTTATTGCGTCTTACGGTTCATTTTAAGAGTGCAAATACCTTCTTGCGGGTCGGGCGGTTTTGCATCATCCGGTGTCGCCTCGAATCGGGTTATGGATCTTCTATGGTCGGGTCGGGTCGGGTCGGGTTTCGGGTCATCAGGTGTCGCCTCGAATCGGGTTATGGATCTTCTCGGATCGGGTTCGGATCATCAGGTGTCACCTCGAATCGGGTAATTGACCGTCTCGGGTCGGGTTCGGGTTAGTTTGACTTCAGTAAAAATCGGGTCAGGTCAGGTTTGGATCGGGTCGGGCGGGTTTTCCAGGTTGGGTCGGGTTCTGCCACCTCTAATAATTTTAAAGACTAAGGATAGAATAATGATAAATCAAATTTTAACAGGTAAGAGTAAAATATGAATAAGAGTAATTTCAAACAGATACAAATACAAAAATAACTTCATCCGACTCGTGTCGCAGCCAGTGACACCCCTACGTGCCACACTATTAGCTATAGATAAACCTTTGATGCGCTTTTTGCTATAAAAAAGTGTAAAACTCTTTACATAACACAAGGCTTATACCGACAGCTGCAATCTAATATCTCATAAAATAATCAAACTCTGAAGTGGTTTTGCTCATACATTCCCCCTAGTTCGTTTCTGTTAATTTCGTGAGTTGAGCTGAGTGGGACTTGTTGTTGACTTGTTTTCCCTCTATTTTGTGCTCTTTTATATTTAGTATTTAATTGTGTTGCTATTCTGAGGTATCAAACAAAATATTTCTATTGTTAACCAGATCATACCACTAATTTCTGGACAGCTTATGGTTCTAGAAAAGGAAAATAATGAAATATGTTATTTTTAAAAATATTCTAGAATGATATATATATTGGCACTATATATGAATGGTAGGATCCAACTACAGGCCCCCTTTCTAGGCTTCTAGCAAACCTGCTTCCAGCAAATGTAAGTACAATCCAAGGATTGTATTGAAATTTAATGATTTTATTTATTATCTCATTTGATACCAAGCATAACAAGTGAAAACAAAAAGATTAATACAAAAATGATCTAAGCAAAGGTATGTGTGCAATTGATAGATATATAATTTTGCAGCCCACCACTTACCACTTGTTTTAAAAGCACACCCTCTTACAAAATGCCGACTCTTCTTTTTTTTTATTGTTAATGACATATGCACAAAGACTGTCTATACATTTTCTCAGTAAATTAGGGTAAGGATAATGCTCCGTAGATATCATATTTGATATCAATTATTGATACCGATTTTATTATGCACTTTTATTTGAATTATCGTGCACATTATTTGAGTTATTATACATGTTATACCATAATAACTATTTCAGTACAGAAATAACATGTATAACTATTTCATTACAAAAATAATATGCATGATAACTCAAATAATGTGCACGATAACTCAACTAAAGATGCATAATAAAATCGACAACATGTACAACTATTTTATTACAAAAAATAATATGCATAATAACTCAAATAATGTGCAGGACAATTCAACTAAAGATGCATAAATGAAATCGGTATCAATAGTAGGTATCAAATATGGTATCTACATATCAACTCCCTTAGAGTAATTATGCCATCAATTACAAATAACATAGTTTTTCTTCTTCTTTTTCATATTTGAAAGCTTAAATTGAGAAAAGTGTAAACAATTAGAGGGACATATTAGAGGAAGAGAGTATTTTGTGAACTTAACTACAACTTCAACTTCAATTCCACTACCAGCCGATCGATGTGTCACATCTGTCTCTGTGTCTGCCTCGGCATCCACATCTGCATCGCCCTCTAGTCGACCACCTCGCTCCAGATCCGTTCGACACCTCGCTTCTGATCCGCCCCGCTCCCAACCGCCTCGCTGCAAAACGACCTCGCTCTAGATCCGCCCCGTTTTCGATTTGCCCCGCTCCCAACTGCCTCGCTGCAGATCGGCCTCGCCTCCGATCAGCACCGTTTTCGATCCGCCCCGCTTCCAACCGCCTCGCTTCCGATCCGCATCTGCCTCGCCCTCTAGTCGACCCCTCGATTCAGATCTGCCTTGCCGCCGCCGCCGTCACACCTCCTTGCTTCTAGATTTAGGGTTTAGATCTAGCCGCCGCCGCTACATCGAATCCACTCGACGTGCCATGACCGCAACAACAATTCCCTCCACCACGCGACGTGCGATCAACGACGACCGCAGAAACTTAAACGTCCACTTGTTTCATCTTTATTTTTAATTTTTCCTTTTTGTAAATATTTTTACTTTTTCATTTTTGTAAATATTTTTCTTTCATTTTCCATGAAAATTTGATAAGCACTGCGCTTTCCTTCAAAAAAGAAAAAAAAAATCCAATTCCACTACAATAAACTCTTAAAAACAAAAAGTATGCAAATTAACTTAACTGAGATCACTCTTTATTAGGATTCAATGTTACTGTTAGCAGTCATTCCCATTAGTACATGAGGCCTTTAAAGAAATTGATTCATCCGAACCTAACCGCTGTCTCTGTGAATAATGGAAGTGCACCGGGCCTTTAATTATTCTCATATCTGTAGCATGACTGCACCGATATCTCGGTATCTTTTCTTGTGTCAACAGTTTTGAAATAAAGCAGAGATTTAAAATAGCAGTTCGTTCGATTTCACAGTGAATGAGTGATTTAATATGAGATGTTCGAGTCAATTTAAGCATACAATGATCAAATCATACAGGCCATTTGGAAATAATCAACTCCTAATGCAAATAATGAGTGACCTTTGATTTTTAGGAATACAAATGGCCTGGATGATGTAACTTTCGTGGAAATGTACAAAAAGTGAATTATTTTCAATCAATACATGCACGAAGAACACACAAACAATATCACACACAATCTTCGAATGAATTAAAGACTGATCCAAGGGCTTAATTAAATTTAGTCAATAAAGAAATAGACGATGATTAAGAAGTGTCGAAGTGTCTGAAGTGTCTAGACCTCGATCAGCAAAGCATGCAGAAGCTGAGCAGTGAAATATGACATGCCTTGGCACAACCAAGCAACTAATCTCTGGGGAATCCGAGAAGTGCAAGAAGAAGAGCCCACCAAGTTCCATCTATCACATGCCTCAGGATCCACTGCTTTCGGGACGTATACGGAGGATATCTCGCACTAACATCACCAACATATCCACGCGAAAGAACCCCTTTCTTGTGACTGAAAGCATCAAAAGAAAATTTGCCATGGTAGGCACCGGTTCCACTCTCACCCACTCCCCCAAATGGTAAGTGCGGACTTGAAAACTGCCAACCAAATTAGAGGAATTGAAAATACAAGGGGCATTTCTTTATGTACTTAATTGCTATTGATCGTAATCAGCATTGATATTGGTTTGAATGAGTTCTTCAAGGACTTGCTAGCAACCAAAAGGGATGCAAGAACTAACAAAAAAAAGGAACACAAAAACTGGAGGTTGCTTACATGTAAGGCTGTGTCATTGATGAGAATTCCTCCTGCAGATACATTTTTTATGAACTTGTTTTGAAGCTCTTTGTTATTAGTGAAAAGATATGCTGCGAGGGGTTTTGGCAAGGAGTTAATGAAGTCAAAGCTGTCCTCTATCTTCTCTACCTAACAAATGAAGCAATTTGGGTTATCAGAAAATTTGGTACATGAAAATGTTGTTAACACTAAGCATATTTTTAATTTCACAGAGCAATAACAGACCGTTATGATGGGAAGCAGAGGACCAAAAATCTCCTCTTTCGTTATTAGAGAATCTCGTGGGACATCGAACAAAAGAGTTGGAGCTATTTTCCTGATAAAGAATAATAAGTAATCAAACTGATTAGAGTTATAAATAGGGGCTAATGATCTTCTTCGTCTAAATTAATTTATTTATTTATATTAAGTTTGGTTGAGTAAATAATTCCACGTAGATTTCACAAGTAGAAATATTTACAGTTGCTTCTCATCTCGCATTCCTCCATACAATATCTTGGCAGAAACATTTTCATCATCTAATAGATCTGTTAAGCGATTGAAACGATTGCAATTTACAATCCGAGATAGATCTGCCGATTCTAGAGGGTTCTTCCCATAAAATCTCTCCAAAGTTGTTTTCAAAGCATCCACCTATTGAAAATGATTATGAAACACAATAAGATCTATAATCCGTAATTTTTTAAAATAATATCATTAATATTCAAAATTAAGCATTAAGGAATATATAAACCAAAATTTCAAATCTACTCCGGATGCAGGTGCCGCAGTCCAGAAGTTCAGTTAAGTCCGAACACTAAGTTTGAGATCAAGTCCGAACACAAATACACTAAAACCCACTAAAATTTAATTTTTCACTACAAAAATAACAAAAAATACACTAAAATTTGCGTTTTTTGAAAATCAAGCCCAAGCAAGTAAGGTGGATCAGCCCATGTCCGCCTGTGACCCTAGAGCCAGATTGCTCTTCGATTTTTTTTTGAAAAAATATATAATTTCTAGGGTCGCATGTGCCATCTGCGGCCCTAAAATCAAGACAAATTCACCCATCAATTTAATGCTGGAGGTAGGTGTAACATTTAATGTTGGAAACGGAATTCTAGGGCCGCAAGTGCCACTTCCGGTCCTACGATTTATTTTTTTCTGAGAGGAATCAAGGCTTTAGGAACACAGATGCCACCTGCGTCCGGAGTGTTTCTGGAATTCTACTTTTTATTTTCCTAAATGTTTAATTTTGAATATCAATAATAGTATTTAAAAAAATTCGGTCCATAATTGTTTGTTGAGTTCACATGCTTAAGAAAAAGCTAATATACTAGGTATAAGATGCAGAGTACTTGCCAATTTAGGAGCAAAATTTTTAGTGGTTATGAGATAATCAGGAGCAATGCAAGCCTGTCCGTTGTTGCATCCCCACTTTCCAACAACAATTCTTTTCGCAGCAATCTTACAAAGAGTAGAAATCACAAAATTAAAGTTATATTCTGAATCCAAATGCAAAAGAGATGGTACAGAAAGTGTCAAAATACATCAACTATAAAACCTCACTACCAAACTAAGCCTTTTATTTTCCTTGTGAATATGAGCAAGAAGAGATATTTCTGAATACAGTTATTTAGGTCCAAACCAGATTAATTTATTAACTAATATTTATGAAATAAAGCATTCATTGTTTAATACCTTTAGGTTTACATCAGAATCAACAATGACAGGAGATTTACCACCCAACTCCAACACCACTGGGGTTAGATGTTTTGCTGCTGCTGCCATCACTATTCTGCCAACTCTCGCACTTCCTTAATATATACAAAGGGAAAACAAAAAGAAAGAAAAAAAAGAAGAAATGTTTAGATCGATTTAGTTGTGATTAAAGTGTCATGGAGGTTTTATCACAGCAACAAAGAACCTTGATAATTCCTTTAAACCTCAGAAAAAAAAAAATTATATCCACATATTCACTAGGAGTAAGTATTTCTTATCTTAATTGGTTGAGAGAATTATTAGTTTTTAGATATACAACAAGGTGATTTTGGGGAGCCTACAAAATTTAGGGTTATAAGCAAGAATAATCCATTCCAAAAATGCAAAAGTAAATCAAAAGGTTGATGCATTTGGCTAGGCAAGTAGAAAAGCACCAGATTTATACAGTTTGATATGTATGAGAAAGTATCAAAAGTTACATATATACTATTTAGCAACTTTGATAAGAGAAATAAAGTATGAAAAGTAAAAAAAAGAACCTGTATAAAATATCTTATCCCACTTTTGCTCTAATAATGCAGTAGTTTCAGCTATTGCCCCTTCAACAACCTTTATGCTAGAGCTATCCACATATTCTGGTAAATATCTAGCAAATAATGATGACATGGCAGGGGCTATTTCTGATGGTTTGAGAACAACAGCATTTCCAGCTGCAACAGCTCCAATTACCGGATCAATCGACGATGCTAGTGATGAAAGAGAAAAGACATTTTTTTAAAATGAAAAAGGGGATTAGAAAATCAGTGGTTGCCGTTAGGGTAATCTACTGTGGATAATTTTCATCTTTAGTGCATATTAGTCAAGCATTTTGCTTTTCCCCAAAATTTGCAGTCAAGTGAAAATGTTTGTTACTCCATAAAATCAAATGATTCAAATTGTAACAATAAATATCAACTTTTCGTCGTCATTACTTGGATAATAGGAAGGCGCCTTCTAAAGTCAATTAAAAATGAAAAAAACATACTGAAGGGATAGTTCCAAGTAGAGATAATCAAAACCACACCAAGTGGCTCTGGAACTATTTTTGCACTCGATGGAAAAGTTGCTAAAGTAGTCGGCACCTGTTAACAAACAGAGTCATAACTAAATTCTCATACACTAACAGTACAAAAGAGGAGTAAGAAACAAACACTGAGAAAATAAAAGATTATGATGTTTTCTGCAACTACCTTCTCTGGTTCCATCCAGCCCTTTAATTGCTTCAAGGCAAACATGCATGACGACTTTGACAAAGAAATCTGAAGAGAAAAATATATATCAACTTATTTTTAAAGCTTTTTCAGAAATTTAGTTGACCTATTTGAATCCCTCCGGAAACAATTTTCATTTTCTTAATGGTAGCCATGCAACACCGGGTTACATGAATATATGACTTTCCTAACCAAGTATAAAATATATAAACTCGATTATAATACCCCTTTTATAGTACATTTTGATGATAATAGGAAAATTATTATCTAAGTTTCAAAAAACGAAAAATTAAAATCGCATCTCTTTCACCGTTTCGCTATGGTGCACAAAAACAATATGCATAATAACTCAAACAATGTCCATAATGACATGTGTATCGATAGTTGGTATCGAATGTGGTATCAACGGAACATTTTCCATAGATTGTGATATCTGCGAAACATTTTCCAACGATTGTGGTATCTGCGAAACATTTTCCATGTAAAATCATCTTATAAAAACCATAAAAAAGTACATACTTTAGAATTGCTCATAAAAATACAAAATAAAACACATAAGAAGAGAGAGACCTCATGAAGGTAAGCCTCCAAATTGGGTTTAGCAAGGTCGGACAGGAGCGCCTCCGTTATTTCCATCTCCCTCTCAGTTATCATTCGAACGATTCCCTCCAGTTGAGACACCCTCCAGTTGTACGGCTTGGTCTTTCCGGCCTTAAAACTGGCTCTTAGATCCTTCACCACCGTCTCCGCCTTCTCCCCATCAAATACCTCTCCAGTGACCTCCGGCTCGACTTCTTCCATTTCTCTTACCCACCTTAATTTCTCCGATCGGTGAAAGAGGTAAAGATGGAGAGGAGCGACGCATGCAATTGATTGTAATGTCACAACAGAATTGATTTATTTATTGATATTTTGTAATCGTTGGTAAAATTCAGTGTTCCGATCGACTTGCGAGTGAAAGCGGCAAAAAGCCAATAGAAAACAAAACCCAGACAAATATAAAATATAGAATAGAGGGGAGGTCATTATTATGGAAGGAAGCTGGTGAGTGGTGGTTAGTCCGTTAGTGGTTAATGGTTACCAAAAATATATATAAACATAATGGGAGCCAGTACAAAATTAACTATGATGACGAAATAATTTTTGTTTTGAAAATTTTTATGTTGATATCATATTTATAATAACTATGATGACGATGTAAAGTTCATTTTATATTTAATACGTGTAAAATATATATTTTATTCTTTACTAAAAACATTAAACAATACAGTTTGTTTAATAATAAATATCGGGTCTTATATTTGATCAGCTTTTAAGGACAAAATATTAACTTTATATTCATGACGTATATCCGGTAACATTTAAATATGAGAAAATTTTCAAAATGCCACTACAAAATCTATATATGTCAAAATGTTATTAAAATTCTTCATACATTTTAATTATGCCATTCTCACATTTATATTTCAATTAATATATTCAACTTTCTAATTGACAAAATTATTCTTGTCATGATATTTTTTGTTATATTGCAAATATGATTTTTATTGGATCGATTCAGTCGACTCAAAACAACAGAATCAAGGGATGAACCCTAGATCGTCCCTCCGACACCGCTATCCTCCGCCACCGCTCTGCTAGGAAGGCCATGTATGTGCTTCGCCTCCGCTCAGCCAGGAACATCTCTGTCTCCAGGGTAGCTTCTCCCGTCAGGTCAGTGTCACGATCTGCCAGGTGAGCATCTCGCATGCGCCAAGTTAGCTTCTCGTGTGAGGTGATCTTCTCGTTGTTGTTTTATTTAGATGTTAGTTTACTGATGTCGATTGAACTGACATTAGAATTTAGATGCTGATATTGTTATCCAAAAACAATCAGTTTACAATCATTCAAACACCAGAATATTGTTATTGTTGATATTGAACTAACACTGAATTCAGGTATCATTGAGCATGCATCGTCCTTACCCTTACTCCATTTCGAAGAATGACAACGAATGACAGTCGACGTGCTCCACCGGGTCATCGTCAGAAATTAAAAATTTGCCTATCATGGATTGTCCTTACAACGGGATTGAATTGAATAATCTTTTTAGCAAAACGTCTGCAAACCCATACAAAGTGTTCTACAGATGTGACTATTGCAACAATGTAAGTATGATTTTGTTATTTCACTGATGTTGCTTTTATGGGAGATTTAGATGAGATTTGAAATGAGATGAATCAATTGAACAAGTCACGGTGAAATTATAGTGTTCAGTGAGATTAGAAAGGGTTCAAGGAGACTAAATTATAAGGAAGTAAAATGTTGTTATAGTGAAATGATGTTGCAAAAGGGACTCAACAAGAGGGGTTGATTATGATGAGACATTTGCATCCGTAGCATGATTAGAGTCCATTAGAATGATTATTGCTTATATTTCTTATATGAAGTTTGTGTTTATATCAAATGAATATTAAAAGTGCAATTTTGGATGAATTTATAAATGAGGAAGTATATATTTCCCAACCTAAAGGTTTTAAACACCCTTCTTTCATCAACCATGTCTATAGGTTACACAAGACTTTTTATGGTCTAAAGCAAGCTCCTAGAACTTGGTACTCAAGATTAAGCACATTTCTAATTTATAAAAGGTTTAAAAGAGGCTAAAAGATACAATTCTTTTCATAAAGAATGATATCAATGATATTTCTTTAGTACAAATATATATAGATGATATTATTTTTGGATCTACTAACTCTTTTCTTGCGGATAATTTTTCAAAACTTATGAGTAAAGAGTTTGAAATGTGCATTATAGGTGAGCTCAACTTTCTTCTTGGATTGCAAATTAAATAAAACGGTGAAGGAATTTTCATAAACCAATTCAAGTACTATGACTTGCATTTAACCCAAATTTTGTGGATGGTTTAAACTCTTAAGGACTATGACTTGCATTTTACCAAGGTACCAATAAAGTGTGACAACACTAGCACCATAGTGATGTCAAAAAATCCAATAGCCAACGCTAGAATCAAGCACATAGACATCAGATACCAATTCAAAGACCATGTAGAAAAAAGAAATATCGAATTTGTGTATATTGACACTAAGAATCAAATTACAGATATCTTTACAAAGCCTCTTGATACAAATCAACATATTGAGTTAGAGATTCGAGTTAGTAATTGTTTAAATCAATTGATCTCATAATGTTCACTAGCTTGTGCTGCTGAGCATGACTAATTAATTATGGGATTGAGATGCCCTGCTTTTCTTTCTTTTTGATCTGGACCATTGAATTATAATGAGCGGATCAGATTAATATCAAAAGATCTTCTTGCAGTTTACCACTGATGATCAGGCCCTCCATTATTAATTTGAGGGTCATCAAGAGAATAATAGTATCCTCCTTTTACTCCAAAATAATAGCAGATTCGGACCCTTAATTATGACATAAATGTGTTGCAAAATTGAACCACTGAAAAGTTGGCATTTGTTATGTTCACACAAATGGCTTATATATATCTAACACCACACAAATGACAAATGATCATTTTCCCTGCTTTGAAACGGAAGTGCGACTGCCTCAATGCTTTGCAAACTTGCTATTGACAACGGTGGCAAGAAATTGCAAGCAAAATAATAAGAAATAAACAAACCCACCTCACCTTATATAAAGGAAAAACATAAAAGAACAAATTCATCCCTGTTTCTTTGCTCAGCTTGATCCGACAACTAGGCCCAAAAGGCCCATTGACAAGCTAATTATTGGGCTGAGATATTACAAGTTTCCGAGTTATTTACTGTGATAGCTTGCTTGAATTATAAGGCCCAAGTGATAGTCTCCTATAATTGTGGAAACTTTGAAATAAATTCAAGGGAAATTGTAAGTTTCAATTTTCTTTCTATGAGGATAGAGTAATATTTTACGATTTTAGCTCAAATTGAATATTGCATGTATTCATTGCGCAAGTATTGAATTATCAAAGCGGATCAATTGCTTGTCAAACCTGAGCATGGAAAATCTTTAAACCGTACGTCATGACATGACTGCATAGAAAAATGGCACGCTTTCATACATAGAACTAGAAGCATTGTTTTGCTTGACATATGGAGCTATTGAAAGGTATAAACGCTTGCATAACAGAATTACACAACATGCAAACTTGTATAAACGCACAACTAATTTGACGTTGGAGTCTTCGAGAAGTACTAAATGTAAGAACCACAATTTTTTTTTTCCATATCTACTATAATATAAAGTAATGAATAAACCAAATAGTTTGTCTTTGCGTCAACAATCCAACAAAGAAAAGAACCAATCTTTAGTTTAGTGATTAAGAACAACGATCTCTATGTAAGAAGTTTTGGAAATCGAAATTCGAATGAGAAAATTTAAAATCATTTAAATTTAAATAACTTGACTTTCATCTTTATCTCATAAAAGAAAAAAAAATCCAACAAAAAATGCCTTTGTTTATGCCCTAGAGATGTTGAAAGTTAAAAGCAACAATAGCTTAAATTGATGGTCCTGTCGAAAGCAACAATGCAATAAATATCTTTAATAATATATATGTCATTGCAGCACTACACGAATTTTTGGTGCTGGTCAATTATTGGGTAATTAATTATATCTTCCTCTTCTTCCATTGCTTTATACGTTCTAGCTACACGACAATTTTTTTTTTTGTGCGGTTCTTCTTTCTCTCTCGCATTCCTTTCTTCCACCCTCTTATGACGTCAACTTTGACTGCTCTGTCACGGGGTTCTCCCTTCAGGCCATCTGGCCATGGATTTCAATCATGTCGCTCTCGTCGTCCTCCTCCTCCGTCATGGATTCCAACCATGTCTCCCTTCATGTTCGAGTCAATCAGCCATGTCTTCCTTCATATTCTAATATATAGACCTCCAGGACATGAATTTCAGCCACGTCTCCCTTCATGTTCGAGTCAATCAAGTCTCCATATTAGTACATACAAATTTTTATATTATAACAATCAAGTATCTATATTATTTGAAATTTGTAAGTCTTTATATCAAAACAAGCAAGTATATCTATTAGAATCTGCAAGTTTTATAATAAATTAAGAAGATCTCTATATTATAACAAGTAAGTTTTTATATCGAAACATGCAAGTTTGTATATTAGAAACAGTAAATTTCATTATTGAAATCTGCAAGTTTCTATATTAAAATCTTGCAAGTCTATATATTAGAATTGTCAAGTCTCTATATTAGAACCGGCAAGCATGTTAGTGTTAATGTTGAAACATGCAAGTCTCTATATGAGAACAAGTAATTCTCTATATTACAATTTGCAAGTCTCTATATTATAATATGCAAGTATCTTTACTAATAGCAAAATTGAAAAAATTACATCAAAAATCTAATATAAAAATTGCAGAATTAAATTAAAAGCTTGCAGAAAAAGCAAAAAGCCAGCAAAACGAATTAGCGAGTGAAGCGTAACTGAAGTTGCTAAAAAAAATTAATATAAGGAGAACTATTTGTAAATCCCTCAATTATTAATTATAACGTTGAACTACAACAACTTATCTAAAACGCACATGTCATGTGTTTTGTCCTCTCCCCAGAATTAACGATGATTGATTGCCTATTGTCTTCGCTACCGAATATTTTATATATAAACTTGAAAGAACGATGATTATATATACTTAATCCAATTAATATTTTATGTTAACGAATAATGATTTAGATGTCTATATTTTGTATACAAGTATTTATTTTTATATGGAGTGTATATTTTAATGACAAGTGTGTTTATAATTTATACACAAGTACTTATTTTTATACTCACTCATGCGTTTATGTTTTGATAGCAAGTGTCTATATTTTGATATCATTTGTATATATTTTGTATACATATATTTATTGTTTATATTGATATGGTTATTTTTATATATAGCAAGTGTTTATATTTTTTTTATATCATGTGTTTAAGATAGCAGTCTTTAATAGACTGAAATAAAGACTGGATGGAGATACATTAACTGGAAAATAAATCGAGGAAATAAAAAAAAATTTGTCAACTGAAATATAGTTCAAAACATCCGAATTCATCATACAAATTAATTCTGAATCAATCATTCATTTGAATTGCGCCACAATCTTAACTGACGATGCTTGAACATTTTATAGAAGTATTAAATGCAACTTAATATATATTGTAATAAGATTCCTTAGAAACACAATGTAACATCATACTATAAAAGATTATTTGTAAACACAACATGATTATTCTGAAGAAATATAACTACCAATTCTTTTTCAAAAAAATGACTACCAAGTACCAATGCAAGTTTTCCAGCTTATTATTAAATTGGTAACATTTGAGATTATTGTATTACAAAAAAAAATAGAGAGAAAGAACTCTGTCTAGATCTTTTATTTAATTGTCAGAAAAAAATGATACCTCGAATTTTTTTTTAAGTAACTGTTGATTTTTAATCTCTCTTTATTTGATAATTTGCATATCAAATTATGTATTAATATTTAGTACAAGTTTTTTATGATTGTAGGTTGTCAATTCAGTGCAATTTAGACACATAATTAAGTATCAAAGACACTGGTGAAAATTTAATTTGATTAAAACTTGAAAATAACTTCAAAATATTGTTATTACCCCACACGTCATGACGCTGGAGGGATCCACATGAGGGTCGCTAGAAGATCATCCAAAATTGTGAGGAAGAAAAAGTTCAAGACACTCGTGGTGACTACAGGTATGGCCAGCGTCATGTCGTTGGGCCCACCCGTCAGGACGTTGAGAGTCAGCAACATGATTGCTCGCTAACATTTCTGTTGACCTTGTTAGTGATACAAGAATGATGAACTGATTCCGTGAGTTTTCCTCTAACCCGTCATGACAGTCATGCTCAGCGACATGACGGATCGGAGCACTAGAACAGATCTGGAGTTGTTCTTCTATATATCAAGTTGTGTGATTTCAGGAATCAAGAAAGCCATGTACAAGCATTCAAGAAATCTGAAAAAGCTGAAATCTTGACCCCTAAACCTCCAAAATCTCAACTAGTGTTTTGAGATAGTTTTGAGTGATGCTAGGATAGTTATTATTCTCATTTTTGGGTTGTTGAGATTTGTGAGTGATCTCGTTTATTATTGATTTGATATGTGGAGTTTATTATTGATTTGATATGTGGAGGATCTTGATCCATGGAGAATCATATTGTGAGATTTGTATGTTATCTCATTTGTTTTGTTTTGAATCATGGAGGATTCATTCTTGTAAACACTTATTGTTTAGTAAAATTGGTTCTGGATTTGATACCGGGTGTTCTTGTGGATGTAGGCAAGCTCAACGACCGAACCATATTATGTATTGTGTCAATTTCTCTAACCTTTACTATATTTACTTTCCTTGATTGATTAGAGCTTGTTGATTAATTCTTGAATTATGAATTCTTAAGGAAAGATCTTAAAAATAAATTGACTTGTTAGCTTCTACACTTGAACTCAAATTGTATTGATAATTTTATCCTTTCTTTTAGAGGCTCTTATATTCTACATTGTGATATTAGAGCAGGTCTTAATCTTAACAATCTTGAAATGTTGAATTATTGTATTGTCAAGAATGGCACCTCTCAAGTTTGTGAAAGAACCCATGTTTTGGAGTTGATAGCAAAAACTTTAGCTATTATAAAAAGTGTATGGTTAATTATCTTACCTTAATTGATGTATGGAATGTCATAGAGACCAGTTGGGCTTCCAAAATTAATGTGTATAACACTATTATTACTGATGAGTCTAAACCTCTCAAGCAAAAGAATGATAATGCTATCAACACTACTCTTAGCTTCATACATGAAAATATAACTTTGTCCCTTGCTAATACAAGTAATGCAAATTATATGTGGAATGCTCTTATTTTGCGCTATGAAGAAAATGAACATATGAAGAAAGCTAGAAAAGTTGGTTTAGGTACCAAACTAGAAAAAAAATTAGATTTGGGGATGATGAAAACTTTGAAAATCTTTACTTTAGACTTGTCTCTCTTAAGAATGAATTTATTTTAAGCGGGTTCTAATATAAATGATGAGGACTTTGTAGGTAAAATATTGAGGGTTGTTGCAAAGAAATCAGAATGAGACTCGTTGGTAACCTTCATCGAAACCATACAAGCCAAGGGATTACCTTTCTCTTCCAAAGAGGTGTTTGCGCAAACGACTTCCTTGAAAATCACATAATAGAGAGAAGTATTCCTCGGCAAAGACTCTAGCACTATTGACTCAACCCCCATACTACAACGATTCTTATAAGTTCGAGTCAATCGATGAACTATACCAAAAACTACAATTCGAGCTTAATAAAGATGAAGACATTTTTGCAAAATTGACACAAGAGAGTTTAAGCTTTGAGAAAAAGGTGAACAAAGAAAGAGTGTCACAAGGCAAGAGAGGTCTTGCTTGTAATAAAGAAGGACATTCACTATAAATTTGGTACACAGTCTTTCCCTCCAAAAGGAAAGGTGAAAATGATAGACATGATGTGTGTTTCAAGTTTAACAAGTTCAATGAGAGAAAGAAGGCTTTACAAGCAACTTGGGGTCGTGACTTCGTTGAAAGTGAGGAGGAGGAAATCGACTTAGAAGGAGAACAAGAATGCAATATCTCCTTACTTGTCGACAAAACAAAGTCTTGTGTAGAGCTTGTACTAGAAGCCTTAAGTAAGAACAACAACACCGATCAAGTGGTAATCAATCTTATGATAGGCATGGCAAGGACTAAAGATTAGAAGAGAGCTAAGGAGCAAGCCAAAAGAAAGAAGATGATTATAGCTAATAATGAAGCTATGGAGGCCACAAGCTGAGCTAATACAGTAGAATTAATTGAGTGCTCTAAAAAGCTAATTTTTCATAAGAAAATTCCTAATGAATCAAATATTCTTTGGATAATGATCATGAGTCTCATAGTGTGATCAAGTTAAGATAATTACTAGAGGAGTCCAACAAGATTATGAATGTTAAAGATGTCATGATTGTTGGATTAACTCATCTCTTTTTTGACAATTTGCAAAACAATTAAAGTACTAACCTTGCACATGAGTTTTGGTGAAGATGCAGGTTAAATCAGGTACACACCAATGTCAAACATGCTCAAACATGCCCTGGACAAGTCAAGACATGCTCAAGTCATCAAAGGAAAGCTTCAATGTGCAAAACAGAGCACAGCGTTACAATAACGCTTCAAGACCCATTATAACGAGTCACTAAGGCGTTATAACGGATGCCCAAGGCATCATAATATCTCAGGAGGAGAGAGAAGTTGCAGAAGCTGGATTTTCCCGAGACAAGCGTTGCTGTAACGCTTCAGGAAGGCGTCACAATGGGTTAGATTGAGGTCATTTTCGAAGCGTTGTAAAGGTCGCGATGAGATCTACTCTTGTTCTCAACACATCACTTGAAATTTCTTAAGTTTTCCTTCTCAAATTTTGCATTCAAGTCTTAATACGATCTTAATGCTAGTTCTTGAAATATGCTTGCTCCTAATGCGCCATTCGCCATGCATCATTCGTCATGCGTCATTCCTCTAACGTCTTGCGACTTGCAGCGTCATGCGTCATGCGTAATGTACCATCATGCGTCATTCCTCTAACGTTATGCGACTTGCGTCATGCGTCATGGGACATGCGACATGCGTCATGCATCATGCGTTATGCGTCATACGCCATGCGTCATGCGGCTTGCATCATGCGTCTAATGCCATGTGTCATGCGTTATTCATCTAACGTCATGTGACTTGCAACGGCGCCATGTTGCGCCAGATTTTTTTTTTGCCGTTGCTTTTTTGTTTTTTATTTTTAAACGTCATGTGACTTGCAGCGGCGCCATGTTGCGCCATTAGTGTATTAGTTTAGATTAGATTAGATATTACAATAATAAAATTATAATAAACCGTTTAAATAATATAAAAAACAATGGCAAAAAAATCTGAAAAAAAGTTACAGTGATTTTACTGTAGCGGTGAACAGTGTTTTACAATAATAAAATTATAATAAACCGTTTAAATAATAAAAAACTAAAAAGCAACCGGGAAAATTTTGGAAAAAGCCACAATGATTTTACTGTAGGGTGAACAGTGAAAACACTTTTCATTTCCATATATAGTGAACTGTGAAAACACTGTTCATTCCACTGTGAAAATGAACAGTGGCGCAATATTGCGCAATGAGTATATTAAATAATTAAAATACCAAATATTTAAACATTTGATAAAAAAAATTATCAGTACATCCAACAATGCAACTGAAAACTCGTCTCTCGGGTCTGTTTGTGAAATGAATACAATATATATTGAGTTCTTAAAGAAAAAAACTTTGTAAAATGGATTCAATATTTAGTTTGTGAAGAAAAAAAATTGTTTGTAAAATGGACTATATTTAGTTTGTAAAGAAAAAACTGTATTTAAAATGAATTCAGTACAAATGATAATGAAAGAGAGGCAATTATGGTACACATGATGTGCACATCAACAAAGTACAATTAAATGATCCCGCAAATTATAATTATCCAGACTTTTGTGTTGTTTTTTTTTTTACTTTATCATATGAATTTTCTTCTTGCTACTATTTCTGTACAGGCACTTCATTTGCAAATGGATCCTCATCCACTTCTTAAAGAGTTATGATCCGTTAATAAGCATTTCTCTTGATAATTTTGTTAATTATAAAATTTAGATGTACATATATAAATTTAACATTGTTTTGTAAAATTACATATATTATGCATACAAAAAATAATGAAATACGTTTCCGGTTTTGTACATTCACAGAGATTTGAACTTTCAAATTTTATAATAAGGATCATTGACTCTTTATTGAAAACAAAAAAAGTTTTGTAAAATCTGATCAAGACTATAATAATGGAGTTTATTCTTTGAATTCATTTAAAAATATTGTCACAATTATCAGAAAATAGAGATCATATGGCTATTAATTTTATTCTTGCAAATAATTATGTAATGGGTTATTCAGAATTTAATTTTTGCCCTAGTATTTCTCTCACCTCTATTTGAAGTAAAACTACAGTGCTTCTAGGAGCATCAAGGTCGTTTGTCTAATTGTCTTCTTAACTAAAATTCTTAATCACCTTTAATACAAAAATTATGATGGTCAATAATTTTTTAATATCAAAATCTTGTTGGAGTTCTTTTTGTACTTTTAGAATTTTTAATTACAAGTTTGGATTTTTATAGTGACTTCAAAATAATAATAATAATAAAATAATCAATGATTATACATAAAAGTATGATAGACCAAACTCGTGATAGAAATATTAATTAAGACATAAGTTGAAAATGAAGTCAACTTTGAGATGTAATTTTTCTGTCCGCAAATCAAATTGGACTCGATAACAATAGGCTCGAATATCTAGAGCTCGCTGGCTTGCGACGATAAAAATAAAACTAATTACAGTCCCGTCGAGCGTAGCCGAAGTTGTTGTAAATAAAATTAAGTATGATTAGTATTTTTATAAACTCTGGCTACGTTCGTCGGGACTGTAATTAGTTTTTTATTGTCGCAAGCCAACGAGCTGTAGATATTCAAGTCTACTTTCATTGTGTTGGGAATGTACATCTCAAATTGGCTCCATCTTCAATTTATGTCTTAATTAGTAATTTTTTATCACGAGTTTGCGTCAGAATCAATTTTGAATCGCTCGTTCCTCCGACCACAAATCAGACTTGAAGCGGTGAAAGTAGATTCAGATATTTACAGCTCAATGACTTGCAATGATAAAAAATATAGTTACAATCCTGATGAACGCAACTGAAGTTATTATAAAAAATATCTAAATATAACCCAACTAGAATTAAATTATTAATAATTTTTAATAATAAAATATTCAACATACAAAAGTTGTAATTCATGTTTGGCCTAAAAAAGTAAGAATAACACCTACAATCTTGGATTCAATTTTTTGGACAATGATAATTCTATTTTTTAACGTTCACGTTCACATGTGTTATCTAGACGCGTGCGTTTAAAAATCCAAATTTTCAATCAAAAAATTGTAAGTTGCAACTATGAATCTAGAGTCTAAATGTTGTGCTGAATGCAGAGTTCAAAAAACACTTTTGAATGCAAAGTCTGAACACAATGTTCACAGATACTTAGTATCTTTTTTTGGTTTGTTTGAATTTCTGAACACATGTGATTAGATAACACATGTTAACGTGAACTTTAAAACATAGAATAATCATTATCAAAGATTGGAAACCAGAATCATAATTATAATTTTACTTTGCAGGATTATGCAGAGAAAAAGTTTCAAAAGTTACAAATGAAATCAATTGACTGGTGTTCGCAACAACGATCATTTAATTTTTTTTAATTGATCGGAGTTCGCAACTCCAGCCTTTTCTATTTTCCGAACTTCCAAAACAATCTTTCTTTATATTTATAATTTATTTATTAAATTTCTAATACTAAAAAAATCGGTGCATGGGTAGTACATTTACAAAAAAAAGAATTATAAGTTATTGAATTCACTTAATATGAACTCAGGTAGAAAAATTAAAGATTTATGAAGTATTATAATGCATTCAGTTTTTGTTACGTATTTTATCTCGCTTACTTTTGCTAAAGAAAATTGAGATTAAACAATTATATAACCGCGCATCACTAATTAGATAGATCACTTTTAGTGGTTTGAATCGTCTTTTAAAAGCGATTCAATATATTCAGAATTAAACTCACCAAATAACTTAATAAGCTTAGGAATTAGATACTACTCATACTAATTTTAGTAGTACCATTAAAGAACAAAATAACGCTTGCAATATTTAACAATTACCACCAAATAGGTTTAGGTAGGGCCGAATTTTTTATAAATGAAAATTATATAAATAAAAGATAATTAAACAGAAAGAGTGGTTTAAAAGCTGCAAATTTAGAAAAGGACGGGTTGGCAATGCAGGGCTATAGGGAATGACGTTATTGCCAACCCCGTCTTTTATTTGCATCTGTCCGTTGCAATTCAAATGCCATAAATTCAATAGGTCGGGGTTTCGGTGCGCAGTCTCGGCAGTCCTATAGAAAAAAAAATCATAGGACGGAGTTCGGTGCGCAGTCCTTTAGAAAAAAAAGATATAAACCGGGGTTGCCAACCCCGGCCTCTTTTATTTCTCCCCAAAACTTGTGATGTTATGTATTTTAATGGAGAAGAGATTTGTGATGACTTGTATTTTAATGAACTTGTGATGACTTGTATTTTATTATTGATGAATTGTATTTTAATGAACTTGTGATGTTATGTATTTTAATGAACTTTTATTTTATGTATTTTTAATGTTAAGTAAATAATGGTAAGTAAATAACACAAAGTAAATAATATAAAGTCCATCCTACATGACACAAAGTCTATCATACATAAAATCAAGTAAATAACACAAACTAACAACAATTGTTTATAAATAGAAATTGTTTTGGGGGAAAATACATAAAGTCTTCTCCATTAAAATACATAACACAAGTTTTGAGGAAAAATAAAAGAGGTCGGTGTTAGCAACCCCGGTTTATACATTTTTTTTCTAAAGGACTGCGCATCGAACTCCAGCCTATTGAATTTATGACATTTGAATTGCAACGGACGAATGCAAATAAAGGACGGGTTGGCAATAACGTCATTCACTATAGTTCTAAATTGCCAACTCAGTTCTTTTCTAAATTTGCAGTTTTTAAATCACTCTTTCTTTCTGTTTAATTATCATTTATTTATATAATTTCTATTTATAAAAAAATCGGTAGGTAGGATTCTCTGACATACCATCATGTTAGGTAGGACTAACTAATCGTTATTATAATTGCAAATTTGTTGAAGATCACGGGATAAAATCTTGCGTGCATTATAATTTTCTAAATGCGATGGAAATTTTATTAAAATAGTACAAAGTATAACGAGTTAAGTTCATTTTTAATCATTTATTCTCATTTATTACTTGCAAGTGCATCGCCTCACATGACGGATAATTAATTAATTAATTAATTAATTTTAATTAATTTAAATTAATTTAAATAAAAAAATGGTACATTGCTTCACGGGGTTGTACAAAAACAATGAGCAGAGATGTACAACCGAATATGTTATCTTTTTGGGTTGCACAAAAAAGTAAAAACATTTGCGAATACGTCCTTTACTCCTCGTCTCATTTTTCTCCGCTAACTGTACCTCTACGTCACTAATTTCTTACAAGTTAAGAAGAGGGAGGCTATCTTTAATCTCTTATTTTCGTCTCCTCTTCTATTCTTGATTTATCATCATCTAGTCTAGCTATAAAAGCAGAACAAGAACAGAGAGAGAGAGAGAGAGAGAGAGAGAGAGGCGCCATGGAGGGAAAGATGATTACCGAGGTTTTCGATAAGGAGAGGGCAGAGGCGCCTGTGAATGTGAAGGGTCTCCGAGAGAGCTTTCGCACAGGAAAAACGAAGACCTACGAATGGAGAGTAACGCAATTGAAAGGCATCATTAAGTTGATCAAGGAGAAGGAGGATGACATCACTGAGGCGCTCAAATCCGATCTCTCCAAACCCGGAATGGAGAGTTACCTCCACGAGGTACTTCTTCATTTTTTATTTTTTATTTTTTCTATACTTTTTGCGAGGATGTCCTTGCAAAATTGCAATTCATGAGACGATTCTTTTGCTTTGCTTTGCTGTCGCGTCTACACGTTTTCGGGATAGAATCATAGGCCGATGCCTCCGGTTCGTTTAGAACTGTAGGTGTCCTTTTTCTTGCCTCCAGATTGTCAGGAACTTTATTACTTGTAAATTGTAATCTCTTTTATTGGATAATAATCTGTCAAAGATCTTGAAATATGAACAGTTGTAAATTTTATTTAATTTTAATAGTCTGTAATGGTGTATAATATGACATTTAAATTGTAGGTGAATTATGTTATGGACATGACCTAATATAGACCCTTCAAATCATAGAATCTTATGGTTAATATGTCTTTTCAATTCGCATCTCAATTAATTGTTATTTGAGATTAATTCAAACACACGATTAGAGATAACTTAACTCTAACTATTCGTTCTTTTTGTCAATTACAGAAGCACTCTAAATTGTATGAAATTTGAAACCAAGTCAATCTTTACAAAATTTTCTATCAACTTTTTTTTATTTTTAAAAAGTTGTTCAAATTTATTTGAAAATTCATATCAACATTGTTATAATAAAACTTATTGTCATGCGATCCTAAATAATTCACGTTGATCCCTCCAAAGTAAATTGCACGTCTTTCAAACCTCTGCTTTGTCTTACTATTTTTTTTTCTTCTTTGTACTGCTTTGTTGTTTGTTTTTTGTCGGATCCCAATCTGCCATCCGTTATTTGGATGGCGAACCGTATTTTGTGGGGCTGTAATTTGATCATTCAGAGGTCTCATTATTTTGTGGGGCTCATTGTCAGTCACTCAATGACACAGCCGTGTCATCAAAATAATGATACGGGTCCATATTTTATCTGCACAGTGCACACCTAGGAAAAAATTTCAATTTTTAGCATATAAATTTTGTTAGGCTTCCTATTAGCTAGTAAGCAAGCGCAAACAAAGGCCCTTAGATGTGCAAATACATGTTGAAATCCATTTACTGCAACTGGAATCTCTGAATTGTGAATCAATAATTTGCATTGATATAAAACATCTTGATGATGCAGTTGATACCCTTGCTTTATTTTAATCAACGAATTGCTTATCCAATTAATTATTAGTTTTCCTAGTGTTCCAATCATATGTTACCATTACCCTACTGGTGTGAATTGAATTGGTATCAGTATGGTTCTTGTTCAGCATCATCTTTTCTGCCTCTCTTCTGTGGTGCACATATCTTTTTTTGTTTTGATTCTTGAGTGTTGTTCGTTTGAAATGTAATTATGTTGAGGCTAGAAATGCAATGAAATGCTTTCAGCAAATTTTAGTAAGCATGCTAAAAATCACATTCTTTGGTGTTGCTCATCTGAAAATCCTTATTCATGTCCAATCTATTCATGTCGAAACTTTTTTGCAAAAGTCAAATGATTAATAATTTAATACCTATATTGACTATAGCTGATTCTTTTTCTAAACAGAGGGAGCAACTTCGCTCGTTAAAATGCATGGTTTTGCAAATAATTTTCTCTTTTAGGGGGTAGGTTTGCATTCAAATTTGTTTTTAGGCTTTGAAACAACTATTGCTACTATGCTATTTATGCAATTGTCATAAGGAGAAGATTTTTGCATTTATATTAATTCTTATGACTTTGCACAACTTTCTGAATAATGAAACTTTTTAATATGACATCAACTTTTATTTTTCTGGCATAGATTTCTTGTGAGGTTATATGTTTGTACGTCTTTTTGGTGCTGCTGTTGATGAATATTTATCTGTCTATTAATTATTATTGTTGCAGATATCTTTGGCAAAGTCGGCATGCGAATTTGCTTTGAAGAACCTAAAGAACTGGATGAAACCAGAAAAGGTTATGATTCATCCATATACTCTAGATACATCAATTTCAGTTTTTGTCAAGTATCAGTAAAATTGGCTTATCCACCTTGACTTTTTACCCTTGTGTTTTTAATTCCTGGTGCTGAATTGCATTTTGAAGATAGCAAATTCTGGGAATTGTTGGTTTTCCTACATGTACATACATACAAAGTTTGGACTTCTAATTTAAGTGATATTAATTCTTTGAACAGGTGCCAGCTGCCCTAACAACATTCCCATCATCAGCCAAAATTGTAGCAGAACCACTCGGTGTAGTTTTGGTCATTTCAGCATGGAATTACCCATTTCGTAAGTCTTTAAGTGTCATTAACATCTGTTAGTCAATTGATTCAGTTTAGATTTCTGTTTCCCCTCCAAACTTCTTGGTGGAATATCTACCTTTTCCAAAAAAAGGGCAGCCCGGTGCACATAGCTCCCGCTTGCACGGGTCCGGGGAAGGGAAGAAAAAAATCCCACAGAAAACCTTTTACAAGAAGAACTCTGTGACAGACAATTTGAAGTTACTGAGACATTCTCTATGATAAATTGCGTCAATGTGTTAAGGAAAATATTAGGTTTAACAATCTTTTGCTTTTGATAATGACATGTAGTGCTGTCTATTGAGCCAGTCATAGGAGCTATCGTTGCTGGTAATGCAGTTGTGCTGAAACCATCAGAACTTGCACCTGCTACATCAGGACTATTCGCAGAACTTTTACCTCAGTATGTTGATAACTCTTGTATAAAAGTGGTAGAAGGGGGTGTGTCTGAAACTACAGCACTCTTGGAACAGAAGTGGGATAAGATATTTTATACAGGTATAAGCACTTTCTTCCCTGATGTAGTTAATATTACATATCTTGCAGCGTTCTATTTCATATCAGCTTCTTTATCTAAGTTTCTTCATTTTCACTGTATTTAACATAATTACTACTAAGAGAAATATTGGCTATACTTCTATAACTGAAGGTGTCCTGATTCTGTGTTAAGCTAAATTGATATCCATTTTATTTTCTTTGCTAGGGAACGGGAAAGTAGCAAGAATAGTAATGGCAGCAGCAGCGAAGCACTTAACTCCAGTCACTTTGGAGCTAGGCGGTAAATGTCCTGTCATTGTCGACTCTGATGTAAATCTAAAGGTGTTCAACAATCCTTTTCTAAGTCATATAAGTGCTTTTAGTTTCCAAATTATTTAATTCTGACTTGATTATTCAAATTTGGTTTAAAGGTTGCGGTCAAAAGATTAGCTGTTGGCAAGTGGGGATGCAATGATGGTCAAGCTTGTATCGCCCCTGATTACGTCATTACTACTAAATCCTTTGCTCCACAACTGGTAAATGGCGATCCCTTTTCCCCAACACTCATGCAAAAGCAACCAAATGCATATTCCCCATATACATTTTGATTTTTGTAACACGTGTGGTATTGAAACATATGTTGACATAGATGTTGTGGGAACAGCTTGGAGAGATTTTGCTTGAAAAGACCAGAAAACAAATGTTCCCTATTAAGTTATTATTGTTGGCTATTTGTGTAGGTCGAGGCTCTTAAAATAACGTTGGACAAGTTTTATGGGAAAAACCCACTGGAATCGACTGATTTATCCAGAATTGTGAATTTGAACCATTTCAAGCGGCTGACAGATTTGTTAGATGACGAAAAGGTTGCTGACAAGATTGTTTATGGAGGCCAGACAGATGAAAAGCATTTGTAATATTCAGTTTTAGTGGCTATTTAACACTAGATTTTTAAATTATGAGTTTATGACTGTTCTCACCAGCATTATTTTTCACAGGAAAATTTCCCCAACACTTATATTAGATGTACCAATTGATTCTCTGATTATGAAGGACGAGGTTTTTGGTCCATTGCTGCCTATCATCACGGTTAGTTGTCTTAATGACACAGAAGTTGGATTAAAGAAGAGCCACCTCTCCATTATTTTAAACAAATATCCTACACTCTTTTCTTCCCTTTTCTTTTCTTCTTTTGTTGTCCTTGTCAGTTTCTTTTGTCATTGTACAAGCTTTTGACCTGTGTAATGTTTTCTGACTTAAAAAATGTCAGGTGGATAAACTGGAAGATGGCTTTGACATCATCAACACATTTCCAAAGCCTCTGGCAGCATACATTTTCACCAAGAGCAAGAAACTTGAGGAGGAATTTATAAAAAATGTATCAGCTGGAGGAATTCTTGTGAATGACACTGCCTTACATGTAAGCCGTTATGTTGTTTCAGACCTGATATTACTATCATATATGCCAAATTTTACCACATGGTACACGTATTATTCATCGATCCCTTGAATTTCATGCTATTTGAAATTAGAATCCCATAACCTGACTTGATGAATTGAGTACCTTGGCACCCAACCATAAAAAGAATGTTTGTTCAAATTATGTTTTGCTTTCAAACTAATGTTAGTAATCTGCAGAAATTTTTGTACTTCACCTGACATGGCTCGACTCTAGCGACTGTATTTTGTCTGTCAATATTATAAAAAAAAGAAAAGAAAGTACTTGTATTATTTCCATATTGGTGGAAACTAGCTCAAGTGATCCTTATTATTTGAATCGCAGCTTTGCAACCCATACCTGCCATTTGGAGGAGTTGGAGAGAGTGGAACCGGTGCTTACCATGGCAAGTTCTCTTTTGATACATTCAGTCATAAAAAGGCGGTCCTTTCCCGTGGTTTTTTGGGGGAGGCAAATGCTAGGTATCCTCCATACACGATCTCAAAACAGAAGATTCTCAGAGGGCTCATAAATGGCAGTATCGTAGCACTTATTCTTGCCCTTTTTGGATGTCCTAGAAACTAATTCCATGTTTGATTTGGAAGTAAAGTTGAAGAGGTGTAACTTGTTATGTAATATTATGACACATATATTATGCTTGTTTGAGAAATAGAAGAGAGTAACATTTTTTAGATTTGAATATAATAAATTATTATTATTATTATTATTATTATTATTATTATTATTTCTATTTGTAATATTATTACAATTATTAATTATATTCTATTCTATTACGTTATAATATTATTGATTTCTTACAAATTAATAGTGAATTTAATAATTATATAAAAATAAAATAATTTATAATAACTATATTAAATAGTAAGAATAAATAATGATAATAATAATCATATCATAGATTAACAATTATTACTATAATAATATTATTGTTATCACTATTGTTATCATTATTATAATAAGTGTAATTATTATTTTTAATATTTCCTTATTATAATAATTATGATAATAATAATAATAATAATAATAATAATAAGTTTAACAATACTATTATCATAATAATTATAATTTCTATTATTATTATTAGTAATATTACTATTGTTATATTATTATAGTAATTATCATTATTATTAGTAATTAGTAATTACTGATAACCTAAGTGCCTAGGTTATATACCAATTTTTTGATTTACCAACAAATAGGGACCTAATTGCAATTTATCAAATTATGACCAAACAAGCAGTTCAATTAACCTTATCAATTCAAGCAATGCAATTATTGCTAACAATTCTTAAGCAATAAAAAAAAGCAATTAACTTAAGTAAATTGAGAAAAGATAAAGAGAGATAGGAAAGAGAACGCTCAATAAGTTGACGGAGTTCGGCGTGCCACTTGACCTTGCCTATGTCTCCGGGTCCCTGA
The DNA here is from genome assembly GCA_964058865.1 of Eleocharis quinqueflora. NCBI lineage: Eukaryota > Viridiplantae > Streptophyta > Magnoliopsida > Poales > Cyperaceae > Eleocharis > Eleocharis quinqueflora. The sequence continues at coordinate 159,226 of CAXKVX010000284.1, read as the reverse complement.
TGCCCTCGCTTCTTGCGATAACAAGTTTGGTCCGCTTCACTAATACAAATGTTTAATTACAACTTCGGAATTGGGTTCTCCTACACACATCAATGGAGCACCAACCTTATTATCACAACGTCGAGCTTGGTATGTCTTACACACACCGATAGAGCACCAAGCCAACTATCACAGTGTCGAGCTTGGTCTCACTTACACACACTAGTGGAGTACCAATCCAACAAAATAATCCACACACAAGAGAATAGAGAATAGAATGATAGACTAATCACACAAGCAATCTCTCATAAGACTATTAAATTGATTTAGACTATTTAAACATGAAATTTGAGTAAGAATTTGGCTAATTGAAAAGAGCTCAAAGGTTTAACAATGGTGGCTATGAAATGATTTTGAATATGCAGGTTTCTAACATGAAGAAATGTTGGAGAATATGTATTTATATAAGTGTTCAAATCTCGCAATTAATTAGGTCAGCGCGATCTAGCGTCGTAACGCCAGCCATGTACAATTTCTACCCTTATAAGGCAATAATGAGTAAAGACAAAGTATTTGACTATTGGACTCGAATTTGTTGAAACTTTAACCTAGCGTTATAACGCTAGAACCTATTCAATTTCTACTATTATAACGCTATAGCAGGTCAGGACAAAACTGGTCTAGTTTTTAATTTATGCTTTACCGGTATAATGTCAACTTGGCATTACTAACGAATTTCTCGAGTTGTTCTGACTTAGCCATTTTTTCTTGGAAAAAACCTATCATTATAACATCGACTATGGCGTTATAAAGTTAAACAATACATATTGGTACTTAGTCATATTTGGCTTGATTTTCATGGTTTAGCGTTATTACGCCACTTTGGCGTTATGCAACGGTTTTCACCGGTTTGTTTGTATATGGCTAGATTTGAGGGTTTTAGGTCCTGGTATTGTGGGTTTCTTGCTTTTTTCAATCTCAAATTTAAACTATCTAAATTCCAATTAACCGAAGCAATTCTTCATCTTGATTTTGATATATTGAACTTGCTCTTAAGTCTTTCTTGATCATTTCTTGTGCTCCTTTTGCTTTTTGTTTAAATATCCCTAAGCAATTCTTCATCTTCATCTTCATCTTCATCTTTTGAATTTGCTCTTAAGTCTTTCTTGATCATTTCTTGTACTCCTTTTGCTTTTAACTTAAATATCCCTATAATTATTCTTAAACACAAAAATGGTAAAATTCAAATAGTTTTGCAAAAGAAACAAAAGCTGCGAAGATTAGCACAGAGCAGAGAATTCGAGGTCAAAGAGAGAGAATAGACGATCACGTGTCACGATGCAAGGGAGCTCGGGAGGGACCAAGGTCTCCTCTCCATTGGGAGGACATCACGGAGAGCTCCAGTTCAAGCAGATCATCGATCAGACGGTGAAAAATCTGCAAGATCTATCTCAACTATTGACAGGTGGATCGTATAAAAATGCTCTGCTTAAGGGACCTACTGCTCAGTCTGAAGGAAGTATAAAAGCAACAAATGGTGTGGAGAAAGGGGGGGGGGAAAGAGTATCAAGTTCAGACAAAATCAAGTACATCTTCCTCAGTAATAGGCTGTTATAGGTGTGGGGAAAGGGGACACAGTGCAAGTAGTTGCAGAAATCCAGTTATTTGTTTTCGGTGCAATAAAACGGGTCACAGATCTTGGCAATGCAAAGATCAAAGAGATTAGAGGAAGCAACAGACTAGTTCTCTTCTCCAGCCACAAAACGATCTCAACAAATCGACACAAATCTTTACACCAGGAACTCAGAAACCAAATCTATCTTCTAGATCTTTAGACAATATGCAAGGGAGCAAGGTGATCTTCTTCGATAACTCGCCATCGTCTGAATCCATCGAAGAAACCTTCAAACGATGTGTGATAATACAAACCAGGCAGTCGTATACAAAAGAAAGAGTAGAGAACTGCTTACGTCGGCTGGCCCCAAATTTTCCATGGAAATTGGCAAACTATGATGAATACAAAATACTAGTGGAGGGGCCGGGATGGTGGAGAGACAGGGTGTTAAGGCACGAGGTGACAAGGGTAGATGATGCCCTTCTGAGAACCTACCCCTGGAATCCATCATACGAAAATGAGCTTAGGCTGAAGAGTAGATGGGTGAGGGTGATAGGATTCCCTCACAAGCTCTGGAGCAAAGAAGGATTTGAAAAATTGGTGGAGGAGTTCGGGGTGGTGCTGGAAATAGACAGAGATACCCTCAATTTCACAAGTTTAAAAGGGGCTAAGCTCAGAATAGGAGTGTGTGATTTTGAAGATATTCTATTAACGAAAAAGGTAATATACAGGAATGATAGGAACGAAAAATGCTAGACAAAAGTGCGATTTGAATTTGAGGTTCCAATAGACCAGCATTTTGACAGTAACAAAAGGAAAAGAGTGTGGGTTAGAAAGGACCAACAAAAACCAGCCTCGTCAGACCCCTCTCATTACCAATCTAAGCATCCAGATCCAGAAGAAGAACAAGGGGATATGGATAATGAGGATGATGATTTTGAACTGGAGGAGATAAATCAAAGTAGGGAAGAAGAGATGCTACAAGAAGGGGTTGAGGCACAAACGATCATGACAGAGAAAGAAACTGACAAGGGCAAGCAACTATGAGCTCTCCCAAATTGAAATACCAGTTATCTGGGAGATTGGAGAGTCATCTGAGAAGGGAGAAATTTGTCAAATTCAAATGGATACCACAAGGGGTGATGGAAAAGAAGAATATCAGGAGAATCTAGAGACACCTCTGGAGGTTTCACCAAATTTGATGCAAACAGATGGAGCTGAAGAGCAGAAAGATGGCACAGAAACAGAAGAGACAATACTGGTAGAAGAGAGGTATGCAGAGGGCAAACACAGCAAGCTCATTGTAGAGGATGCTAGGCCGATAGCAAGCCTACCCCCCATCACCAGACAAAGTCTTAGACTTAAGCTCCAACATGCAGAAAACACAGTGTTAGACAAGGCAGTGAACAGAAAGAGCAGATCAATAGGGCAGCCCTACACCCAAGGTAAAAAAAGATATATTAGATGTTTTCCCTTTTACGGAGTTCACAGATGAACATGTACTAGACCTGTTTCACTGCTTTGGTATTAAGTCAGCAGAAAATATTGAGGATAGTATTAGAGTAATTAGGGTGTTGAGAAAAATGTCAAAACCCCAATTCTCACAAGCCATGCAAGAAATACAAAATAAAACAACAAAGATAAGAGACAAAAAGTTACAAATAGATATAATAGAAGAAATATTAGAACAGTGGGAGGAAGAAATAGGGTTAATAATAGTGAATAAATGAAAATGCTTAATTGGAATGTGAGAGGGTTGAACAAACCAGAAAAAAGAAGGTATATTAAAGAGCTAATTCTGGAAAATAAAATAGAGATAATAGAAATTCAGGAAACAAAAAAAGAACAAAATGAATAACAGATTTGCAACATCCTTTTTAACAAAAAACTTTAGTTGGATACACTTAGATGCAGTAGGTTCAGCAGGAGGGGTACTTCTGGGATACAAAAATAACTGCTACAAGGAACTATTTTCTTACATAGGAATATATACTGTATCTGCTATTTTAAAAGAAGAAAAAACAGATAAATTGTTGGGTGTAACAGTAGCATATGGCCCCAACAACCACATGAAGAAAAAAACCATCATTAAAGAATTAGAAACTCTAAACAGCTGGTGGAAAGGGGCTTGGTTGATAATGGGAGATTTCAACATGATAAGATTCAAAGATGAAAAAAACAATTCAAATTTTAGCTTTACAGGAGCTCAAAAATTCAATGCTTTTATAAATAATGCTGACCTCAAAGAATATATATTGACTACACACAAGTTTACATGGTCTAGCATGAGGATTAAGCCTTGTCTGGCCAAACTTGATAGATGTCTATACAATGATAAATGGGAGGAACAATTTCAAAATTTAGAATTGATAGGACATACAAGAATAAACTCAGATCATATTCCTCTGATGCTAATGGATAAAGAAAAGCCCAAAAATATTCAAATCTTCCGATATGAAAAAGAATGGGCAAATGTATCAGAATTTAATGAATTGATGACAAAATGGTGGATTTCTGCTGAAGTGTGCCCAGATACAGCCACTTCTTTCTGTAAAAAAATGAAAATGCTGAGAAGAAAAATTAGAGGTTGGAAAAAGAATTATTATGGAGATAAAAATAGAAAAAGAAAAGAGATAATTCAAAAGATTGATAAGCTGCAAAAAACACAAGAGGACAGGGATCTTAAAGATGCTGAACATATAGACTATATAGAATATAACGAAGAATTGAAAAAAATCTTGGAAGAGGAATACTGGCAGATAAGATCTAAAATGGAATGGTTATTGAAAGGAGATAAAAACACAAAATATTTTCATCAGATGGCTACAGTGAGAGCAGAGAGAAAAATGATGAAAGGCCTTAAGATAAATGGCCAGTGGGTACAAGATAAAAAATCAATAGAAACCCACATCATCAATTTCTATAAAAATTTATTTGGATATCATGGACTAACACTTGTGGATATGAATCAAGGGTTTTGGACGGAGTCTGATAAGCTGAATCAGGAAATGCAACAAAAGCTAACAGCTCCTTTTTCTGAAGAGGAAATTATGAAAGCTCTTAAGGCATCAAAAAGTGATTCTGCCCCTGGACCAGATGGTATGCCTTTTTCTTTTTATCAACATTTTTGGCACATATTGAAAGGAGATATATGTGAGATATTTGACAGGTTTTATAACTTGGAACTAGATATAATAAAGTTTAACAAAGCAATGATATGCTTAATACCAAAGGTAACAAATGCTGAAGAAATCAAACAATATAGGCCAATATCATTGATCAATTGTATTTACAAATTAATTACCAAAGTTCTCACTACTAGACTAGAACCAATAGTGAACTCTATTATAGACCAATCACAAGCAGCATTTTTAAAAAATAGATATATTCTAGACAATGTGGTTTGTGTGTCAGAGATTATACATTCAACAAAAAAAGCAAATCAAAAAGGGGTGATTTTGAAAATAGATATTGAAAAAGCCTATGATAGGGTAAATTGGGAATTTTTGTTTCAAATGATGTTAGACAGAGGCTTCCCCTTGAAATGGGTAACATGGGTACAAATGTTATTAAAAAAAGGGGAAATATGTGTGAATATCAATGGAGATAGAACTGTGTTCTTTGAAATCCAAAGAGGACTCAAACAGGGAGACCCATTATCTCCCCTTTTATTCAATCTAATTGCCGATACCCTTAATTGTATGATCAAGAAAATAAAAATGAACAAACTAATAAAGGGACTAGGTCCTGAACTTGGAGACAAAGGGTAGATAGTTAATATTCACTATGCAGATGACACAATAATCATGTGTCAAGCCAATGAAGATATGATTCAAGTACTAAAATGGGTATTTATTGGCTTTGAAGCATTAACAGGAATGAAAATTAATTTTGACAAAAGTCAACTGTTTCCTATTAACACCAGTGAATCTGAAACTGTACAGTTAGCTAACATTTTTGGGTGCCAGATTGGAGAATGGCCAATATTATACCTTGGTATTCCCATTCATTGGAAGAAAAACAGATGCAGAGATTGGGAGGACACAATTGAGAGATTTGAAAAAAAAGCTTCAAAACTGGAAGGGGGTGTTATTATCATGGGGGGGAAGGTAGTGCTACTTAACAGTGTGCTATCCACCCTACCCCTTTATAGGATGAGCTTTCACTCTATGCCATTGAAGGTCAGAAAAACTTTAGATAGGATTAGAAAAAGATTCATGTGGCATTCAGGAGGGAAGAAAAAATATCACCTATGTCATTGGGAGGACATGCGTAGACCTAAAAGCAAGGGGGGCTGGGGAATAATTAATCTCAGAGATATGAACATCTCTTTGTTGTGCAAATGGCTTTGGAGGCTATTTGACCCCCAATGCCAGGGATGGTGGAAGGAAATCATTAAGGCAAAATACAATAAGTCACACAATAAACAACATTATTCTGATTTTTGGAAAAGTTTGCAAAAATACATACAAATTGTGAAAACTAACAGACGTATAGAGATAGGCAATGGAATACACACACAACTGTGGGAAGATGGGTGGTTAGGTGAGGTACCATTCAGTGTACAATATAATGAAATATATGAGTTGTGTGATCAGAAAAGTATCACAGTGAAGGAAGCTATGGATAATGGCCTTCAATTGACATTTAGGAGAAATTTATCTCAAGTACAAAGAGATTGTCTAAAAGAAATGCTGGAAAATGTTCTCAGCTTTGGGTCATTGACAGATGAACCAGATAGAGTGCACTGGAACAGCAGAAGAAACAAATATTCATTAAATAAGGAAATATACCAATGGATAACAAAAAGAGGAGTAACTGAAACTAACAATTTGCTTGTATGGCAATTGCAGGTGCCAATGAAGATCAAGTTATTTGTGTGGCTACTGATAAAAAAACAAAACATTAGTTAGGACAAATCTGATGAAGAGGGGGTGGAAAGGGGATCCCAAATGTCACTACTGTGATCAAACTGAATCCGTTCTGCATCTATTCTTTCGATGTGATCTCAGTAGAAAAACATGGCAAATGATTATTAAGCCAGGGGAGAACCAACCCAAAAACCTAGCAGACATTTATCTCATAATAGTGAAAACACAAATATCAGAAAGAGACATTTTGTGTATTATATTTTCTGCAACCCTATGGGTGATCTGGACATATAGGAATGATAATATCTTTAACAAAACTAAGGCCCCTCCGATTAAAAATGTACTAATCAAAATAAAAAACATTGCAATTTATTGGGCAGGTTGTAAGAAGGCTTCAATGCAGGAAGAAATGAAGCAATGGTGGGAACACTGGGAGCAAGGAGCTCCATGGAGCATACAAGCGGGAGGAAACACAGGCTGAAGGGAGGGATTGCAATAGAAGAATTGAATAACCGTTTTATTAAAAGTCAAATTTGCTTTCTAAAAACTCGTTGTAATAATCGATCGTTATGGCAGCAAAGTAGGAACTTTGATTTAAAGTGGTGGATATACTACATATAAGAAAGATGCGTCGGTACCTAAGATAGGAGTACCGACGCATAAAAAGAGAGAAGAGATAGGGTAAATGATATAGAAGCTGAAACCTCGGTATCATACCGAACTATATGGTGTAAACTTTTCTTCATTTCTTACTTAATGAAATGAAGAGGTAGGGATTCCCCCTACTTGTTTCAAAAAAAAAAATAGTTTTGTAAATCAACAAATATAAATAAATTGATAGGCTCAGCAGGGATTGGTGAGTTCAGTACATATTCTTTCTTCTTGCATCTTAATACGATAGTGACGACACAGAACCAATCAGTGAAATTGGATCTGTCCACTTTTAGCGTTTGTTTATCGAGCAGGGAACGAAGAGAGAGACGATTCTTTAGCCATAATTCTACAACGTTAAAGTAAAGATTTTAGTTTTTTCATGTTATGTTTTATTCAAATAATAAAACTCCCACAGTAAATTTGTTCTATTCCCTTTTGCAGTAGGACCAGGATCCCTATTTTCACTAATATATAAGCTAGTTGTTACGCATAACTCGGCTATTAGTTATTTTAGGTAAGCCATCTTGCTAATCACACCATACTTTGTGATTCTTGGTTTCGTTAAAACATCGTATGTTTTTAACGAAGACTTTGCCCCAAGCCCAAAACGTTTTTGGAAATCATTGGTAAGTAACCTCACTCTACTTGGTTTGTTATGTCTTACAAAACCCTTGACAACCAAAGGTAAAAGGCAACGCCTACTGAGTAGAGAACCGTCAACCAATGAACAATAGTGTGAGAAGGATAGATTAGAAAGGACATATTACTTAATTCGTGTGGGTTTGTTTTTATTAAACAATGCAAGCATTCTAAAAAGGTATGTCAGATAAATGACCGAGGGTATCCACCTCCAGTTTATCTTTGACATCATAACCTCTTTCACATGCTTACGTTTTTTTATGCTTAACGGTGCAAGCTTCATTAAAAGGTATGTCAGATAAACGACCGAGGGTATCCACCTCCAGTTTATCTTTGGCATCAAAACCTCTTTCATAAGCTTACATTTGTTAATATGCTTAATGGTGCAATCTTCACTAAAAAGGTATGTCAGATAAACGACCGAGGGTGTCCACCTCCAATTTATCTTTGCCATTAAAACCTCTTTCATAAGCTTACGTTTTTTAAGTTATCAGTTCTTTAAACTAACTGTAAGACATTCTTACGGATACGTGAAAGAGCCAGAAAGATGGCCGCGAGTTCCTTCACAAATCTATCTTTGACATCACGCTCTTTCACGTTTCCTTGAAAGTGATAAATCTTATTTATACAATTCACATCAATTCAGTAACTCTCAATTTACGTATATACTGGATCTTTATCCGGTATATTATTTATCAGTTTCTAATTCTTTATTTCGCATCAATGCTCAGTTCTCATTTATACCGTTTAAAAGCACATAAAAAATTTATTTCTTTCCGGTCCATAAAGCAATTAGTAATGTGACAAAGTTCTCATTTGGGCCTGATGTCGTATTATGGAAAGGGGATCCCAAGAAAGATCAGGGTCACCGATGCCACTTTAAATCTAATCTTTCCTAGACAAAACCTTTTTTCTCATCGTACGCGCAACAGCTCTTATTTTAGGTACTTCATTGCTTCACCACACTCCTCAATTTACTTTACTTGTCCGAAGGTTTTTGAAATGCGAAAGAGTTATATTTTGCCATTTCAAAAACATTTGAGTAATTTGGTAAAGTGACAAAGTTCTCGTTTGGGTCTGCTGATCAGGACACGTAAAATTAAGAGGTCAGTCGAAAGAGTCCTATGACACCTCTCATGACATAACATTTATCTCTTACTGGTGAAGATTAACAGCTCTTACTTTTGGTACTATAGTGCTTCATCACATTCTTATATATTCTCAAACGCGTTTGAATGTGTTTTAAAACGAAAACTTAAAGAAAGCATAAAGAAAACTTAAATCTCATTTAACTTTCTTAGTCGGTAAAACCGTACCAAGGAAATCTCATTTCTTATCGATTTTGGACTTAAGCTGCAAATCTAAGAATTAAACAGATACGCGGTATATGCACCTAATTTGCATAAGTTATAACTTTTAGAAAATCAATTAGCGGGAGAGCCTGGTGCTCTTTTACCACTGTTGGGTTACGAACAATTCAAAACCCGTCAATTGGCCTAAGTTGCGGAAAGACCGTAAAACAAAAATTTTACTTCTAACTTAAGCCAAGGATTAAACGAGGTATGTCAGATAAACTACCGAGGGTGTCCTCCTTCCGTATATCTCTAACATCAAAATCCTATTTAATCCTTATACATATCTATTCCATAAGTGAATTCTAAAACTTTGATCTACTTACAAATTAAATAGATTAATATAACATTTATACCTTGATAAAAATTCGAATTGGATTGTAGTAGACTTGGAAGACCGAATCTGAGAAGCTCCTCTCCTCGGAGTATCAGACGTTTGATACCTCTATCAGTGATCCACAAGGACAATTAGAGAGCGGCTTATTTTTTTGGCAGAAATATCGTAAACCGCGATATCCCGCAAAACACTTTTCACCGAGATAAGGACAAAATAAAATATCTTTGCGACTCGCAGTTATTCAAATAGAAATACTGCTTCTTTTTGCAAAAATACTATTTTCCGAATCCCGTAAATAACCGTATACGAGAAAGAGAGAGTATATTTATCGATTCGATCCTGAGTTAACAAATACGATACGATTTTTGATGTAACTTTCTCTCTCCCCATGCCCCACTATTTATAGGAAAATGAGGAGGTTGACCAATTACCAAAATACCCTTGAATAATGTGAAAAGACAAAAATACCCCTTACAAGGTCGATTTTGAAAAAATATCAAATTTTTTTGCCTTGTCATTAAGTTTTCCGACCTCTTTTATTTTATTTTTATTTATTTATTTATTTATTTATTTATTTTTAATTAAGATTTTAATTAATTTTAATTAAGGTTTTAATTTGATAAATACTTTCATCCCAAATTCAAAACCATAATTAATATTTAAAATCTAAATTAAATATATATAAATATATATAAACATATAATTGTTCTCAACAATTATATTTCTCAGGGTTTGGTATCGGTTCGGTCTTGGTATGATTTTATACAACGTATCGTATACGTTTATAAATTCAACCGTTGTTTTTGCTTGTCATCTTATATGGCAAATATAATTTAATCATATCACATATAATTAATTATAACCATTTTAATATTAATTATAACCAATTTATAATTAATCACTAAGATTCTCTGATTAGCTCCTATAATGTGTGACCCAATAGGATTTGTGTTATGTTGGTAAATAGAATTAAAATCATTTTAACTTCTATAATCATAGGAGGCATCTGACATCTGCACTATGATCATCCAATTACATAGATGATGTTTGTACTACACAATATCACGATCCACTAAACATTTTAGTCGTGTTAATTCTTTCGTCTCACAGTATCAGATTAGTTTCAAGGTAGGTGTGTGTCATCCTTGCGAACTTGATTTTTTCTCGATCTTGAGTAGACTTATCAAATATAATTACTCTTGTAATTATACTGCATGCAGATAATTCTACTCTATCAAACGGCCCAGTGATATTGTAACTCGTATAGAGATACGAGGGACAATAGTACTTTCGGTAGACCATCATTACCTCAACTAAGCTATGTATACCGAAAAGCTACCATTATGACTGCATTTTACCGACAGTGTTAGATAACAATCACACATACACATTGTTAGTTTGTAATAATCTAGAAGTCAATAATACGATAAATTATCATAAAACTTTGTTCATGAATTGAGTGATTAATTAAACTGTCATTTTGTTACCTTGAGTATTATTGAATTTATGAAACATTCCTTTATCTGACTTGAGTCAATAACTGGAATTGTGAAACTTCATAATACAGATGATATATACTCTCAAAAGTCTCTAACCAAGGTAATTAGCAGGAACACTAATTTACCGTTACAAGGTTAGAATGTGGATTAAAAGATGGTTAAGTTTTACAAACCATAGACATGAGATGTCGTTTTAATCACATGAATACATGTTAGAGGAACATGGTATTTGACAGACCTCGAATGAAACATTAAATGGAATTGTGTACATGTCATTAATGTTTTCATTCAGTGTTAAGTTCTAAAGTATGAGGTATTCATCTCTCCTACTAAGAGATGTGTATGTGTGATTGTTATCTAACGCTGTCGGTAAAACGTTGTCGGTAAAACGCAGTCATAACGATAGCTTTTCGGTATACATAGCTTAGTTGAGGTAGTGATGGTTTACTGAAAGTACTATTGTCCCTCGTATCTTGATACGAGTTACAGTATCGCTGGGCCCCTTGATATAATAAGATTATCTGCATGCGGTATAATTACAAGAGTAATTATATTTGATAAGTCTGCTGAAGATCGAGAAAAGATTAAGTTTGCAAGAATGACACACACCTACCTTGAAACTAATCTGATACTGTGAGACGAAAGAATTAACACGACTAAAATGTTTTGTGGATCGTGATATTGCATAAGTACAACATCGTCTGTGTAATTGGATTGTCGTAGCGCAGATGTCAGATGCCTCCTATGATTATAGAAATTAAAATGGTTTTAATTCTATTTACCAACATAACGCAGATCCTATTAGGTCACACCGTATAGGAGCTAAATCAGAGAATCTTAATGATTAATTATAAATAGTTATAATTAATATTAAGATGGTTATAATTAATTATATATGATATGATTAAATTATATATTCATATAAGATGATAAGCAAAAACAACGGTTGGATTTATAGACGTATACGATACGTTGTATAAAATCATACCGCAACCAAACAAATACCAAACCCTGAGAAATATAATTGTTGAGAACAATTATATGTTTATGTATATTTATATATATTTAATTTGGATTTTAATTATAGATTATGGTTTTGAATTTGGAATGAAAGTCATTATCAAATTAAAACCTTAATTAAAAATTAATTAAATTCGTAATTAAAAATAAATAAATAAAAAACAAAAACAAAAGGCATGTCGGCATGGTGATATGGTCAAATGAAATGGGTTTTCATTTGCCATGCCAACATGGCATGTACCAAAAGATGTCGGCCAAAATTTTTTCCACATGCCAACATGTAAAATGAAATGTAGCACTTTGACTATTTTGGCTCATGCCAAAATGGTAAGTCGGCAAGAATTTTGTGTATGCCGACATGCACAAATTCAAAGGACATTTTGGTCTTTTCACTATTTCAAGGGTATTTTGGTAATTTGGCACCTCCTCATTTTGCTATAAATAGAGGGGTGGAGAAAGAGAGAAAGATACACCAAAAATCGATTCGTACTCGTTAACTCGGATTCGTATTGATAAATATACTTTCTCTCTTTCTCGTATACGGTTATTTACGAGATTCGAAAAAATAGTATTTTTGCGAAAGGAGCGGTATTTCATATTTGAATAACTGCGAGTCGTAAAGATATTCATTTAGTCCTTATCTCGGTGAATAGTATTTTTGCGGGAAATCGCGGCTTTCGGTATTTCTGGCAGAAGAAGTAAGCCGCTCTCTGGTCGTCCTGGTGGACATCTGGTAGAGGTATCATACGTCTGATACTCCGAGGAGAAGAGCGTCTGTGATTCGACCGTCCGAGTCTTCTGCGGTCAAATTCGAATTTGGATCAAGGTATTAATGTTATATTAATCTATTTAATTTGTAAGTAGATTAAAGTTTTAGAATTCAGTAAATGAGTAGATCCGTTTAAGGATTAAGTAGGGTTTTGATGTTAGGGATAAACGGGAGGTGGACACCCTCTGTGGTTTATCCGACATGCCCCGCTTAATCCTCGGCTTAAGTCAGACGTAAAATTTTGTTTTACGGTCTTTCCGCTGCTTAGGCCAATTGACGGGTTTTGAACTGTTCGTAACCCAACACACATCTCTTAGTAGGAAAGATGAATACCTCATACTTTAGAACTTAACACTAAATAAAAACAATAATAACATGTACACAATTCCATTTAATGTTTCATTTGAGGTTTGTCAAATATCATGTTCCTGTAACATGTATTCATTTGATTAAAACAACATCTCATGTCTATGGTTTGTAAAACTTAACCATCTTTTAATTCACATTCTAAAATTGTAACGGTAAGTTAGTGTTCCTGTTAATTATCTTGGTTAGATACTTTTAAGAATATATATCATCTATATTATGAAGTTTCACAATTCCAGTTATTGACTCTAGTCAGATAAATGAATGATTCATAAATTCAATAATACTCAAGGTAACAAAATGACAATTTATTAATCACTTAATTCATGAACAAAGCTTTATGATAATTTATCGTACTATTGACTTCTAGATTATTACAAACTAACATATCTCTGGATCTTACGCTTCTCCAAAATTAATTACGACATTTAAAATTAGATTATTACATAATTCCTAGATGATGGCATGGAGGTACACAAACCTCAAGCAAGCAAAACTGTTAATGTTGCTAATTAAATTAGACTTCAAGGACTATTTGAAAAATATTTGACCCTCAAATGTTATTCATAAGGCCATTAACAAGATCTATACTGAAAGTATACATGAGGTATATATATTTATCACATAAATATTTTTCAAACAAATTTTCAAAACACACCCTGAAATCTATTTTCTTGATGTCCCTAATTTTTATACAAAATTAAATATAACTAGGGTTGTCCAAAAATTATAAATTTGATCTGGAGATTCATCCTACAACCTATAATTATCTTTAAATTTGCATGGCAGCAAAACATTTTATAAAGTTATATAATGTTTATGGAGATATGAAAATTGTACTGTTTATTTTGTACAACATTATATAATGTTTTTGGGGATTTTATCTAACTAGCATGCTTTGCTTCACATATCACAATGTTATTTAACTTTATACAACGTTAAGTAACGTTGTAGCTCTCAAATGCCATTTTTATTGTTTTAACTCAATTTCATTGATTTAAAATATTTTACATGCTAAATACGATCACATCATTGAGTTCTTGACTTCATGCCTTCATGTCTTGATGCTTTTATGGTCCATCCTTGCATTTTCAAATCATTTTTCTCTAATTTTAAAATTTAATAAAAATAACAAGTAAATTGTTAAATTTATTATTTGGTTTTGCAAATCGATAAATGTGAGATATTGTATAGTACAACATTAATCATATAACACATAGTCCAAACTTTATTTATTGGATTTGACGTCTCAATTTCAACTATATCTCACATGGACAAGTGTGATACTTTTGACTACATATATTTGTGAATTTGCATATTACTTTAACTTTTCTATTTTTTTTTTGTACTTCTTAACCAATTCGGTCCACTAGTTGTACCGACAAGGGACTTAAGCGATATCGCCATAATTTCTGCAGGGTTATCTCGACTTAAATAACAACGCTAAATAAAATCTGGATGACATGAATTAAATTATGGACATATAGTTCGTAAATTACACGAGAGTGTGATTATACATGTATATTTTCAAATGGTTCACCATTTACTTTAGTGAGGTCAAAACTTTAAAGAGAGATGACAATGAGATTTCAAAATGTAACTTACATATATCACAACTTGTTGCAAATTACATATAACAAATATTTCCCAAAATCCGACTCCCATATCCACAAATTGTGGATGAAATATGTATTTTTATATGTTCTATCTTTAACTCATATTTTCGTACTCTCTCTTTTAAGCTACTGGGAAACTTATATAACAATATTTCGCCTTATTAAGTTTCTAGTATTATTATGCATGACTAATTTATTGTCACATTATAACTTAAATGATCTCTATACTAAGTTCATTATATGCAGTAAGGTGACATCTTTATGATATCATGCATTTGATCCTTAAATAAGATTTGGTAGGACCTCCAAAAAACTTTTCCAACATCTGGTACGTGAATATTATTCTTTTGTTCGCTATAAATCCTTTAAGATCGCTTATCTGCATTATAAATACTTAGAGTTTATTGCTTTTAAATCGATTAATGGCATTTATCTTAATATTTATTTTTTATTCACTAAAACATATCTTATTTTTTTTACTCTCACATAATCTGAATAATCTGATTTATTCACCAAATGAGATCACAATTTCATAATATTTTATTGCGACCCTTAACTATATATATATTATTTTCTTTGTGCAACCTATAAACTTTCTAAAAATTTTGAAATTGCATCTTATAGATTTTTTTCGTCTATATTACTATTTCAAAAACAATCATCATTAATATCTATTTAAAATTTTAAACACGATGCCATTATTTTTTTTTAAATCTTTAAGGAAAAATTCTTTATAACTCAAAACTTATGTATGAGAAACTTTTACCGACAAAATTTAATTTTTATTTCTCAATATTACTATTCTAATTTCGTATTGTTCCAAATTTCATTTATATCAATATGGGTATCATACTTTAAGGTAATGAGTAAACATTGTCAGTAAGTAGTTTCACATTTCAGCACATAAGATAACCAGTTTACTTTTGAGAGTACAAAACTATTTTTTTAGTCATGTTGTATAGAAAAAACTTGAAAATACAACTTTATAGTTCCAATCTTCTCTCTCTAGTAAATTTTGGCACTTGTATAACATATTTTTTTAGTATTCCCACAACTAGGATTACAATTATCATTAAATAAGACAAAATACATTATTCTAAAATACCCACCGGATGATAGCCAATATCACTGCAAAAAGAAGCAATGTGTCTCTTTGGGTTTAATTTGGGTCTTTTTTGGGTCTATATGTGTTATTAATGTACTATTGAGTATTTAACTGATCATCATCCAATAGCATAAAATATCTTTTTCCAAAACACCCATCGGCTTACAGCCAATATCATTGCAAGAAATAATGCATCTATTTGGACTTGTTTTGCATCTATATTTCTCATTATTGAATCTCTTATTTGAGGTGGAGTTTGTCTATTGATGAAAGATTTATTTTTCGATATATAACCTTGATCAGATTTTGAACAAGATCAAAACTTGGATCCTAAATCATATCGTCAGTAGTCTTGACATGAAATTAGGATTTTTTACATATTGTTGTTTAATCTTAAAAAATACTGGTAAATGACTGATTTCACATTAAAATACGAAATTAAATTCATTTTTCTGCAAATAATAAATTTTAGTAAATTTCTATAAATTTTAGAAATCAGTTTATTAAATCTTTTAATGCATTAATCCATGGTTTAATTGATAATTAAGCTAGAATTGTCGTCATTAAAATAAGAAATGCAAAGGATATTTAAGTTGCATTAAAGTATGGTTTTAATTATAGAATTTCAATAGGTTTTGTGGAATTTTAAAAGTCAATTAATGGAGTTGCATTAATGTATGATTTTAATTATAGAATTTCAATAAATTTTGTGGAATTCTAAAGGTCAATTGAATGAATTGCATTAAAATATGATTTTAATTATAGATTTCAATAGATTTTGTGGAATTCTAAAGGTTAATTGATTGAATTGCATTAAAGTTTGATTTTTACTATAGAATTTCAATAGGTTTTGTGGAATTCCAAAGGTCAATTATTGAATTGCATTAAAGTATGATTTTAATTATAGAATTTCAAGGTTTTCTAAATTTTGAAAAAGTCCGAGCGTAACGTTATGTAACGCTTCAGTACCTTTATAACGCTAAGCCTTTTGACCTAACCAATTTTTCTGATTGAATGATTAATTTAGAAATTATGTTTAAGGAATAATTTCAAATCATAATAGTACGATAAAGTATATATCTTAGAAAATAAATAATTATGATATCATCTCGCCAAGTGAACACTCGTATCAAATGATTATTTATTTTCTAATTTATAAAAAGATGTATATATGTTATATGTAAATATTCAATCGGTCCAAGATGATATTTTAAAATAAAATGTTAAATATCCTTTCTAATTAAAGTTTTTTGAAGTGGTCCTAGGATGAAAATTATTACTATCAAATATTATTTGACATTTTAAAATAAAATGATAAATATTGACTATTGAAATTTTCTTGTCATTTTAACTTGTATGCTTGTACACACGTACGTAATATAGTTTAGGATTTAAGGTTAAGGAAAATGTCCCGTCGATCTCAAGTTCGATCTCATCATCGATTTTTATTGGACACGTCCAGTTGAGTTTCGACGAAAATTTATTTACTTATGATGCATGTTATTTTTGTTATGATGCATGTTGTTTTTTTATTGTGCATCTAGTAACATACATAACAGTCCAAATACTTATAATTTATATGTTATGTTTATTATGTTTTTTGTTCTACTTATAATTTATTATGTTTTCGTTATTATGCATGTTGTTTTGTTATTATGCATGTTATTTATATTATTTTGCATGTTAATTACTTACATAATAACAAAAATAACATATGCATAATAACAAAAACAACATGCATCATAACTAGAACTATTTTCAAAATAAATGTAACTGAATTCGTCATGTACAAAAATATATGCATAATAACAAAAACAACATGCATAATATAAAAAGTAACATGCAAACTGAACTCAACTGAACCTATCATGTTAATCGATGAAGAAATCAATTAAGAGATCGATATATCAGCTCCCTTAAAATTAAAGCGAAAAAGAATCAGAAACATAAAAATATCTTCAGCTCCAAATTGCCTCTATACGCCAGCATGGACCAAATTTATAAAGTTTCGGTCGGTCTTTGGGAAACGGAATTCATTCAAATGTGATTTTTCGACTTATTAGAATTGTTTATTTTTTATTTATTTTCTAATTTGAATTTATTTTTTATAACATAAAACCCTGGCCTGATTGATATAATTTTGGTACTGTTGATTCCACCCGCTATTTTAGTTAGAAAAGAAAATTTTAGTCACACCAGGTTCATTGATTAAATTAGGACCAATCTTTTAAGTTTTGACAAGACTGGTTATTTAAAAGGACCGGATAGAAAGAAAAAGAAAAAAAAAAGAATTCTAAGCTCACATGGATGATGGATAGACCCATATAATTACCAGCTTATGTTGCAAGCCTTTAAAATTGCTACACGTGTAGGTATCCATATTAATTGCAAGGAAACCAATAGCATCTGCCATCTGAGACGCTGTCACGCTGATATTTTACAGTTAGGCTTCAATCATGACTTGTACTTTCTCACTAGTTCTCTGATGTCTATATGCAAAAAGGTTGCATTAATTTATTTGGGGCCCGTTTACACTTTTACACCAGTAAATGTTAGATTAGCTTCTATGGTATTGGTAGCCGCACAAGTTACATTCTTTTGTTCCCATCAATAAATGAGGTGAAACTATCATCAACGCCCCATGCATGCGGCCACGTTCCAAACATGTGCATTTTGCATTTATCTTCCTTCCCTCATCTGCTGAGTCCTGTCAAGAGGCACACGCCTCTAAGTTTGTTGTGTATCCAACCCCGACTTCATGGAAAGAATGAAAGG
This sequence comes from Eleocharis quinqueflora, assembly GCA_964058865.1. Taxonomy (NCBI): domain Eukaryota; kingdom Viridiplantae; phylum Streptophyta; class Magnoliopsida; order Poales; family Cyperaceae; genus Eleocharis; species Eleocharis quinqueflora. The sequence goes on along the minus strand of CAXKVX010000284.1, from coordinate 140,629 downwards.
AGGTCCTCTTTAGAATTATTGGGTCATTATTATTCAATTATATAGAAATTACTCAAAAAAATTAACTGTATAATCAAGACATAAATGAGTTGATGAAATTTGAGTGGGGTCTCGTGACCCCACCAGATTCAAAAAGAGTATGCCACTGACCGGACCGGAGACTATGGATCGAGACCGTGGATCATTGGTGGCAACAGTAAGTAGAGGTGGCAAGTCGGCCGGGTCGGACGAATTTGGGTCGGGTTAGTTTGATTTCTCAAAATTCGGGTTGTGGATCGGATCGGATGAGATCAGGTCAGGCAACATTGACGTTTTTCGAATGCTGGGTCGGGTCGGGTGATGTTGGTCGGGTCTCGGGTCGGGCAACATTGATGTTTTTCGAGTGTTGGTTAGGGTCGGGCGAGATCAGGTCGAGTCTCGGGTCGGATCTCGGGTCGGGCAACGTCAATGTTTTTTGGGTGTTGGTTCGAATCGGGCGAGATCGAGTCGGACAACGTCAATATTTTTCAAGTGTCGAGTCAGGTCGAGCAAAATCAAGTCGAATCTCGAGTCGATCAACGTCGATGTTTTTCGAGTGTAGATCGGGTCGAGCAACGTCAATGTTTTTCGAGTGTCGAGTCGGGTCGGGCAACATCGATGTTTTTCGGGTGTCAGATCAATAAAACCAGTTAGGACAATAAATAAGATAAATAAAAGATTATTTGCAAGTCATCAAGCAACTTCAAAATCCAGTAACTAAGGAGAATTTGCAAATTTGAGATATTATATGTTCAACATTTGAATCTGACAAAGATGTAAACTAATAATGATAAAAACACCTCTGAATAGCAAAAAAAAGTTAGTACTGATCTGCTTATCAGCTACGAAAAAAATGAGTTTATAACTTTTTTGTCTAGCAAAGTTAATTGAGCCACAAAAATTTTGGATTTTAACATATTTGTTGGAGGAATGCGTTTGGATTGTCTACTAATTTCACAAGCACTTTAAAAGCTTAAGAAATTTTTTCCTAAGCGCAACGCTGTCGAATGCACGAAACGATCACGCAAATACCTTCTTGCGTCTTACGTTGCATTTGTTAACTATGCAACTTTTTTTCTTTTTTTGAGATAAAAATGAAAGTCAAGTTATTCAAATTTAAATGACCTTAAATCTCCTCATCAAGATTTCAAACCCAAAACCTCCCACACAGAGATCGTTACACTTAACCTAGTGGCTAAGTGCTAGTTCTCGTTAACTATGCAATTAACTATGAATTAAAAAAACTATGCATCTAATTAAAGGATTTTGAGAACCTGAGTATCACTTTTCTTATCTTGACCAAGTTATGGCAAGTTTTGACTGCATTCAAGGGGAACTAAGAGTCCCTCTATTCTCAAGAAATATAGATTAACAATTAACATTCTTTGGATGATAGATATTGCGTTAGTGATAATAACAACCTAACAAACATTACAAGATAGTTGGGCCCAAACTTCTAATTCATACCAGTTGAGGACCATTCCTGTTTTAGCAAGCATGACATCTGCAGTAGTGGAAGAAAAAGCAGTTGGAGCTCCCAAAAAGAGAAAAAAAGAAGCCCACATATTCAATATGTGGATCTACAGCTCACTTGAACTGTGTTGTGTGTGGATTTAAGGTTATTCACAAGTACAGGTTCTATTTGGAATTTTGGATGAAGATTGGATAAATTTGAGTTTAAATAGTACCGGCTTTATTCACAAGTCCAATAACAACACTTGCATCACAATGTAAACGTTATAGAACAAATCATCCTGTAGTTTCCGAACAAACAATATCAGCAACATTAACGAGCTCATCATTATCCGTAGATGCCAAATAAGACCTATCAGGTTTTAGTCCAGTGCGATACCCTGCAATATTATAGAATTTTTTTACTTCAATTGAGGTATAACAAAAAAAGGCTAAGAAATGTCAGTAGTTCACAAATCAGCTGTTTCACGACACCTCTGCATTAGATATGGTATAGAGGCAGTATCAAGAACCACCACCAATGAAGCAGGGTGTACGTCTGGAAACGTTCTGTGTCTTGATTAAGTTCTCAGAAGAATTAGATGATGTTATGGTGATGTTTTGAATGTGATCTGTTATGATACTATGATATTTTGGTATTTGATATTGTTGGTATTGATACTTTGGTACTTGAAGTTGCTGGTAAATGATTTGTGTAATAGGTTAGTTTATATACTTTTGTGAAGGTTATGCGAGCTCTCGAGCTCAGATACAATAGTAGTTTTTAGTTTGTAATAGGATTTTTTGATTTCAATGGAACCGGTAGGTGTACCCCGCTTGTTCTCAAAAAAAAAAAGAACCACCACCAATGCCCAGAAATATTGATAACAGGTGGTACAAGTAAGAAACGTTTCTAAGGTTTTTACATGGTAGATTCAATTAAATTTTTGTTCTAATTAAGCAGAAACCTTTACCATTCTCACAACCCCCAGGAATAAACAAATAACCACTAGCCAGCACCAGAGTAGGACAGTTCCAAGTTGCAAAATTGTAATCCTTGGCAACTTATAACAAAATTGTTAGTTCTGACTCGTACTCACCTCAGATGGTTCAAACTTGGCACCAAGATTGCTGAGCTTAGCATGAGCCTCAGCATAGTCCTTGAAAAATGCATCCTGATCCGCAGCATACTTTTCAGCGTAGACCTTGAATATGATAACATTCTGATAAGCCTCTTGAAGCATCATCTACATTATAGAGAAATCAACCAAACTTTACCAAGTAGCTAAAATATACCTTGAATGATGGATCCTCAAATAGCACGGCATCAGTGGGTAGCACTAAGAGATCCTCATCTCTTCTTTCCTTGATATCCTGATTGCAACATCAATGATAATATAGAAACAGACAAATTATATCAAAATAGTTTTCTCATAGATTTCTTATTGCAATCAGCACCTCATTTTTCCATTCACAAGCAACTCCGGAGTCGTGACATGTTGGGCAAAATAGCAAAACACCCTAAATGTTGACTGTACTAAAACCCTTCATGAACAGTACCAATTTCTAAGTCCTCCACGCTTGCTTTTAATGCATTTTGAGCTGAAAAAAAAAGAACTATAGCACCATATCTAATTTATTTGCATTACAAATATCTAAACAAAATTTGATTTCATCAAAACAAAAACAAAAATCTGGGTTTTCTGCAACTACAACAAACTTGGGTTCTATTGAAAAAACCCACAATGAAGTGATGGACGACTTTTAAAAAGAATTATTATTAAAAAAAGTGATAGTACTTTGAAATAGCTATTGTCGAACTTCAACCATTGAGCAGTCCAAGACTGGCCACCTGGTGCACCAGGCCCATCTTTCTGTTAAGAGACAAAATTTCATTATAATAGATTTATATCATTTGTAAGTACAGAATCTTGACTCATGCTGAGTGAGGACTGACCAGGTCCATTTTCACAACTCATGAGTACTAAGCAGAACTTAATTATGACAATGTTTCTTATGGCCTCTTTGGTTTTATTTGTGTTTTTAGGTGTTTATTGCCTGAATAGGAAGTTGACAGAAACCTTAGAAGCCATACTGTCCGCAACAGTGCTAGCCAGGTACTGATCTGTAGTCAATCCTTTCTTTTCTAGTTATAATTGGTAAAGGCTATGTTTTCTTTGTTGGCTTACACAAGAATCTCAATAAAGACACAGGTAAGGAGGATTATTGCAAGCAAAAATAAAACATAATACAGGCAAAAATATATAAATTAGTTAATAAACTAACATACTGTATATTTAGTTTCGGGCTTGCCCCAGCCACTTCGCTCTGGCCTGGACCTCCCAAGCGTATGTGCTCCGGATAGTGCCACTATATCCTGCAATGAGAGAACCAATCAAGTACAAAAAAGTGCATTGTAGCTCAACACAACAACAATAACAAAGCCTCTATTCCCAAAAAAATTGAGATAGATTAGAAATGAAATCCAATCTGAAATGAAAATTAATATAATAAATAGTAAATAATAGTAAAAATAGAAGTATAAAAATGATGATAATAATTCTAATAATAATAATAATACACTATTCTACCAATCATAAGTTTAGAGTAGTATTCTACGCCGTTAATCCTGGACTAAAGTCGTACAATTATAACACTATTTCTAAATTTAGTTTATCACGATTCTGGTACGTGAATCGCTAACTTTCATGCACTTCTTTCTAACACCAACTCTTTGGAGACATTTCAGGCCTTTAAATCCCTTTTACAGCTTCAACACATGTCAATTTCGGTCGACCCTACCTCTCTCGTGTTTCCGATGTGGTCTAAAGCTCCACTACGTACCGGTGCATCAAAAGATCTTCACTGGATATGCCCATATCATATCAAACGATGTTGCACAAGTTTCTCTTCAATCGGTGCAACCCCGACCTTGTTACGTATATCGTCATTTCTAATGTGATCCCTTCTTGTATGCTCACATATCCTTCGTAACATACACATCTCTGCCACGCTCATCTTTTGGGTGTGTTGCCCTTTAGCATTCTACTTCATACAACATTGCGGGTCTAATCGCTGTCCTATAGAACCTTTCAACTTTCGTGGGACCTTCTTGTCGCATAGGATGCTTGTCGTCATTTTATCCAACCCGCTTTTATTCTATGACTAACATCTTCATCAATCTCACCATCACTCTGTAGCACCAATCCCAAATACCGAAAGGTGTTTCTTCTAGACACTACTTGTCCATCTAAACTAACATCTCCATCTTATGATTGAACGTCACTGAACTCATACTTCATATACTCGATCTTAGTCCTACTATGTCTAAAACATTTTGATTCTAAAGTCTTCCTCCACAAATCTAATTTTCTACCTACCCCTACCTTACTTTCGTCAATTAGGATAACATCATATGCAAAAAGCATGCACCAAGGAATATCGCCTTGTATATCTTTCCTGATCTCATCGATCACTAATGCAAAAATGTAAGGGCTCAAGACCATAGTGCTTTCGTCTCTTGAATTCTTCAAACGAAACTCTTGTTGGTGTCGTCAAAAGAGTCATCTAGCTCAACCATAGTGCTTTCGTTCTCTCCATGAACTTGTTGAAGTATTATTTCCATATGTTCTTGATCTCGTCGTCTTTCACCAAAAGTCTATTTGTCTCATCTTTGATGCATTTGACTTGACTGAAATCTCTCGTCTTTCTCTCGCGGAGTTTGGCAATCTTATAGATGTCATTTTCGCCTTCCTTCGTACCTAGCTTATGATATAGATCCTCAAAAGCTCGAACCCTTGCTTCACTCACAGCTTTCTTTGCATTCCTTCTGGCCGTTTTATACGTCTGTACATTGTCTTCACTCTTGTCATGATGCAAACACTTGTAATAGTTCTTCTCCTTGATAGCTTTTTGCACGTTCTCGTTCCACCCAAATGTCTTTAGGTTCACGTCTATTTTCCTTGGTCACTCCGAATACCTCTGTAGCTACCTTTCGAATGAGAGTTGTCATCTTCTTCCACATGTTATTAGCGTCATAATTGTCTTCGTTAAAAGTTCCTTCTTCAATCATCTTGTCCTCGATATTTTGATGCCTTTGTCCTGTCGAGCGCGTATTCGAAAGCGAAAATCTGAGATCACAAGCTTGTGTTGTTGGACGACTATTGAAGGTATAACCTTACAATCTACGCAAGCTCGTTTGTCATCTCTCCTAGTAAGAACAAAATCAATCTGGCTCGAGTGTTGACCACTACTAAAGGTAACTAAATGAGATTGTCTTTTTCTAAAGAAAGTGTTAGCTATCATGAGATCATATGCTACAGTGAAGTTTAAGATGTTTTCTCCTTCTTGATTTCTATCACCAAGTATCCAAATCTCCCGTGCACTCCTTCAGAACCCCCACTAGTTGTACCAACATGACCGTTGAAGTCTCCTCTTATAAAAAACTTCTCGTAGCTAGGCACATCTCTAAGCATCTCTTCTAGATTTTTCCAGAATTACTTCTTGACGTTCTCGCACAAACCTATTTGTGGAGCATACGCACTAATAACGTTTAAAACTAATTCGCCAACGACCAACTTGACTAGGATAAGTCGATCTCCTCGTCTCCTAGCGTCGACAACTTCGTTCTTGAGGCTTTGGTCAACTAAGACGCCTACTCCTTTCCTGCTTTGTTCTGTTCCTGTGTACCAGAGCTTAAAATCAGTATTTTTCACCTCCTTCGCCTTCTAACTCGTCCATTTAGTCTCTTGAACGCATAGGATATTTACACGTCTCATAATCGCAGTATCCACTAACTCTCATAGCTTACCCGTTAAGGATCCTACATTCCAACTACCTAGACGGATCTTATTATCCTCGGCTAGCTTCATTACCCCTCGCATTCGTCGCGTAAAGTGTGAAGACCCTTACTCATTTGTTACTACACCCGTGCGCCGATGTAGTGCGTTACTAAGAGAGTGACGACCCGGCCCTTGCACATTTAACACCATACCCAAGTTCCGATATGGCGCGTCGCTAGGAGGGTTGCGCTCCAACGAAAGTCTATTAGGTTTCATTTTCATGGGAGTAGCTTTTTTACGTTGGCTCGCCACGCCTATCACAACCCTCCTTTTCTCCTCCTTTTCCGAGCTTGGGACCGGCTGCTATGTTGAAACAACACGTGCGGAGTTATTGTAGCTCAACTATGATCAATAAAAATATTTGAGGACAGTTGTATTGTATGAAATATATACCTTGTCATTAAGCCCCATTCTGTAGAAAACCTCCCTTAAATGATCAGCAGGTGAAGGCGGGCCCGCAGCTTAATGAAGTCATGAAATGACATAGTTACTGAAACTACTAGATAATAAAAACTTCAAACTTTCAAAGTATATGAAATTTTCTAAGCTCAATTGCTGCTTACCAGGAAGCCTTCCCTCAGGGGGGCATTGCTCAGGTGTAGTTACATCCACCCTACCATATTTCATAGGGATTTTTGGGCCACCTGCTTCCTGAAATAATATGAAATAAATAAATAATTTTTGCAGCATACTTTAAGGTTCCATAGGTATAATATGAAGCAGCAGATACAATCGAAATTACCTCTATTGCTGTAGCACTAGCTAGCTGAAACAAATCAGCGTATGTTATGCCTGAGTACTTGTCCTTGATTGATTGGATAAGTTTTAAAGCATTTACAAGACCTACATTGGGTTCCACAAAAGCATCTTTGAATGTTAGGAAATAAATGATAGGTTCATGAAAATTACACCAAACATATTATGGCACTCACAAAGGACATGAAAAATATTTAAATAAACTGATAACCAACATTTTCGGTGCCATTTTACAAATCGCACCTAGCTGTAACGGCTAAACTGTGCTAGGCTTCTCATACTAACTTAAAGGTGCTTCAGAACCATCACATCCCTCGTATTAATCAATGGACTGGTTTTATAAATATTATAAGAAGTCGGTGGCTTCATTTGCAAATGTTGTAGGATCCTAGCTCCAAAATAACAACAAAGGAATACAAATTTGGGGAAATAAACGTACCAGCATTGGCCCCATGCTTCAACTCAATTTCAAATCTAAGGCTTCCATTAGCACCACCTCTTTGTGGCCATTCTTGAATGGTTTTGTCATATGTGCCAGCATCATGCCATCCCAATCGAACCTAAAATCACAGCCACAAATCACAAATATTACAAATCTAAGGTTAGCATAGAATACTTGAAAATATTCTTCCCATTGCAGATTCTTTAAAATGCCCTCACAGAGAGCTGTAAATATCATTTTTATTAGTTACAAACTCCTACTTTACAACATAACTGAAAAATATGTCAACACCAATAATTAGCACAGACTTCTGTAATTGTTATCTGATAACCATAACTCTAATAGATTGGTGCCTCTCATCCTGAAGTGATGATATTCATGATTTATTCCTGCAAATATGTTTTTGTAATTTTCTGATAGTTGACCACATCTTGACGAACTAGAGGTACAGATCTTAAAAACCATGTAGCAGATATAAGTATAACATCATTTGAAAATAAGGAAAAGGTTGTTTCTCTAAAATTTCTCAAAACTAGGAGCTTCCAAGCAAACTTCCATCATATATTTTTACATTAGTTTTTCTCCAATATACAAATAAGTATACAATTTTTTTATTCTTCTTAGTTCTTACCAATATTGGGTGGCAGAATTTAGTTTTGAGGAGCTCCTTGATATCCTCCTTAGCGCTTTTCAACTGAGCTGGATCTGATGCTGCTGACACAGAGGAGCTCATTGCACGTGCCACCATCATACTATGCGGGCCACCTTGCTACATAAGAACAGAGTTTGAGAAAACAAATAAAAACCATTGTATGTGAGAAAATTGGTAATGATTATCAGTGCATTATAAATTTGATCATGACAGCTCATTTGTTACTCTCAGCATGGTTGGAGCATTGTAATTCTGGCCGGAGCTTACAAGTAACTGTACCAAAAAAAGGTTACAAAGTACTGTATGGAACATACTGTAGTTTTCTTTTTAAATATCAATAAGTGATCATTGAGCAATTCAGAACAACAAAATGAAACAGAGAAACAAGTGAAATCAAACTAAAGTGGGTGAATCAATAAAATTGATTGATATCGAAATGGTAGTATATTTGAAGGTATTCTGGCATGTTGTAACTAATGTAAGCAAGCAAAAAATTTCTCGAGTTTCTATGGCTATCCACGAGTAGTTAACACGAACTATACTAGAGAAAAGTTATGATTGCTAAATTATCTGAGTGCCGAAAAACTCAAATCCTAATGTTCCTGAATCCCGATTATCTACTTCTTTTCATTTTGACATTTCTCAACTACTGAAGCTAATGCGTTAGGTACGAATTGTTGATTACTCAATGTAGGAGTAGGGGAAAAAAACAATTGCACGTAACACAAACCTGAGAGCAACGGAGGTGGAGAGAAGAGACAGCAGGAGACAAGCGAAGCAAAGAGGACGCACGGAGGCGAGATCCGGCGGAGGAGAGCGGGCTCAGGCGATGGTGGATCACCGATCGTGCCATCGCCGCGGCGGCTTTGGAGGAGAGAAAAGTGGCCATGAGGTGAGGGAGGAGCTCCTTGGTGGCGTTGTTACTTGTTAGAAGGGAAAGGGTTTTAGCGGGTTTTGAGTTATGTATGATATGTTGACACTTGGGCCTTGGCCCGTGTCTTCTTGGCAAGGCTATGGGCCACGGTGTTCGGCCTCTAGAACTGCATGCGTCGTAGTATGACGGTAAACGATACGAACACGAATGAGTTTAATAATGTTTGAGATCGTCTCTTTATGATAGCGAGTCGAGCTAGCTCTTATCGCTAACTGGTTGCGAGCTGAGAGGAACAGTTCGAATTTGTCTCGTTAACAAAACGAGATGGCTCAGTTCGTATCGTTTAGTTCGTAAAGATCCCAACAAACGAAAATACGAGCTGTGACTCGTTTTCAGATTGTTAAGCTCGCAATTTCAACTCGAGCTCGTATCGTTTAGCTCGTTACCAACCCTTCTGAACAGATAAAATACATAGTAAAGCAATTGCACAATTTCTTATTATGACTTCACTAATTGCTTCTCAATTAACCTTTATAGCCGAAGTGTTGAACTGTCCAAGTTCTTGTTATTCAAAATCAATTGACCTAAGTTCCAAAATTCAAGTTCCTGTTATTCAAAATCAATTGACCTATATAGCTCAAGTGCCCAACTATCCAAGTATCCAAAATTTACAATAATCATCATTACCGAGCATTCAAGCTTATCCAAAATTCACAATTAAACTTCTCAATTGAACAAATACTCTGTTGACCTAGCAATTCATCCAAAAGATGTCCAATTACACAAAATATAAAGTTCATACAACAAATTCTTGATAAAATACAACAATGCATAATCTAAAATTATGATTTGTGCCATTCCATTCCAACCAAACAAGCTCAAAAACACCAACAACTTTCAGATTTCTGCCAAAAAAATATCAACAGTGAGAATCAATTACAAACAATTTTAACCAGTTTCTATGTACCATTCCATTCCAACCAAACATTTACAATGAAACAAAATACAATGAGGGTTTGTAGCAGTAACAAGTTCAGTTTACAAGTTCAGTTCTTACCTTTAATGATGCTGAAATCTATGCTAAAATTTATGTACCAGTTTAACCAGTTTCTATGTATCATCTTGTACCAGTTTACAAATTCAGTTCTTGCCTTTAATCATGCTGAAAGCTATGTACCAGTTTCTATGTACCACAGTTTCTACCAGTTACAAGTTTAGTAAGCTATATACCAGTTTCTATGTACCACAGTTTGTACCAGTTACAACTTACATGTTCAGTTTGAAGTTCTATAAAGACTTGCCTTTAATCGATCGCTAAATGTGCCATTGGTATGCGAACTTCTAGATCTTCCTCTATCTTGGCAGCTTGTTGTAAAAAAATAAAAATTGAATCTAAAACTTAAAAATGAATTTGTACCAGTTTCTATGTACCACAGTTTAACCAGTTTCTATGTGACATCTATAATAGAATCTGAAACTTAAAAATTGAAACTTAAGACTTACTTCTAATGTTTGAAACTCAGCTCTCGTGTTTGCCCTAATCCAATCCCGCTGCAGATCAAATTTTCAGCTACACTCTCTTTAAGAGAACTTCTGTAAACATCTAATATACGCCCACCTACACTAAATGCAGACTCAGAAGCAACAGTTGAGATTGGAATGTAAAGAATATCTCGAGCTAGTTTGCTTAAAATAGGATATCTAACCGCATTTGTTTTCCACCATTTTAGAACATCAAAAGGGCTCGAGCCTCTATATTGAAATACCGGCTCCGTCAAATAGTTGTCCAGATCGAACTCGGTTGTTCATCACTCCAAGCGGACTTCAAATAGGCCTAGAAGTCGTTTTGAGAATGCTCAGCAACAACTGATGAGCTCGAAGGACCCGTATCAGTACCTAAATGATAAAAAATGCATTACCACAAACTTATTTAAAATAAAATTAACATAAATAAATAAAAATATAGTATATTACCTGCTGACCCCGAAGAAGCTATGTAAATCTTTGCATAAGCATCATAAGGGACCGCAAATTTTTCATCACTTCCTTAATACGGCTTTCAGCCTCAAAATCATCAAACAATCTCTCAAAAACAAATCTTATTGAAACCATTTTCATCCTCGGATCGAGAATGGAAGCCACTGCCATTAACACATGCACTTCCCCCCAATACTTTTCAAACTTCAAGTACATAGCCGTACTCATCTCTCGAGTGAAACCATCATTGACCGCATATGCATCACATATCGCCCTTTTTACATTAAAAATCTCAACTAAAAACATATTTGAAGTGGGATAACTAGTTCCTGAAAAGATTTTTGTGGTCTCACTAAAACTGTAAGCAACTTGCACACTTTTTCAGCCTTTTCCCAATCAGCCTCATCGGGTAGCCATTCAAAATTTAAATCTCTTAAAGCATACCCCGTAATTACTTTCTTGTATTGAATAGCCATATCAAGCATACGATTGTCGAGTTCCATCTCGTTTTCACATCCAAGCACAATAATCTTTTAGTGCATATGCCTAATTGATTGGCTATTTCTCCAAATTTCAAAAGACGAGCTTTTGATTTCTTAAGATACTTCACTCCTTCTCTAATCTTATGAAGAAGGCCTCAATTTTCTTAAGACCATCTTGTACAACTAAATTCAAAATGTGGGCACAACATCGAATATGAAAGAAATATCCTAAAAAATGCAGCTGGTGACGTTCTTCAAAACTCAATTTTAGAAGACCAGCTGCCTTGTCATTGTTAGATGCATTATCTAGTGTGATAGTTCCAATTTTGTTCTCAATTCTCCATTTTCTAATTGCTACCAAAATTACATCGGAAATAACCTCACTACTATGCGGTGGTGACAGATCAGCAAAACTGATTATTCTTTTTTGCAAGTTTCAATTGTTGGGTTATGAACAATTCAAAACCCGTCAATTGGCCTAAGCAGCGGAAAGACCGTAAAACAAAAATTTTATGTCTGACTTAAGCCAAGAATTAAACAGGGTATGTCAGATAAACCATGAAGGGTGTCCACCTCCCGTTTATCTCTAACATCAAAATCCTACTTAATCCCTAAACAGATCTACTCCTTAACTGAATTCTAAAACTTTAATCTACTTACAAATTAAATAGATTAATATAACATTAGTACCTTGATCCAAATTCGAATTGGACCGCAGAAGACTCGGAAGGCCGAATCACATACGCTCTTGTCCTCGGAGTATCAAACATCTGATACCTCTATCGGATGTCCACCAGGACGACAAGAGAGCGGCTTATTTCTTCTACCAGAAATACCGAAAGCAGCGATATCCCGCAAAAACACTATTCAATGAGATAAGGACTAAATAAAATATCTTCGTGACTCGTAGTTATCCAAATATGGAATATCGCTCTTTCACAAAAATATTATTTTCCGAATCCCGTAAACAATCGTATACGAGAAAGAGAGAAAGTATATTTATCGATACGATCCTGATTTAACCGATACGAGTCGATTTTTGGTGCTTCTTTCTCTCTCCTCTACCCCTCTATTTATAGCAAAATGAGGAGGTGCCTCTTTTATAAATAACCCTTGGAAAAAGTGAATTTCAAAAATACCCTTAAGGATAAGAATGATGACATTACATTTTTTTCATAAACAAATTCCTTTATCCAACATGCCGACCTCAATTTTATATTTATTTTATTTTATTTTATTTATTTTTAATTAAGATTTTAATTAATTTTTAATTAAGGTTTTAATTTGATAATGACTTTCATCCCAAATTTAAAACCATAATCTATAATTAAAATCTAAATTAAATATATATAAATATACATAAACATATAATTGTTCTCAACAATTATATTTCTCAGTGTTCAGTATTTGTTTGGTTGTGGTATGATTTTATACAACGTATCGTATACGTCTATAAATTCAACCGTTTGTTTTTGCTTGTCATTTTATATGACGTATATAATTTAATCATATCATATATAATTAATTATAACCATCTTAATATTAATTATAACTTATTTATAATTAATGATTAAGATTCTCTGATTAGCTCCTATGCGGTGTGACCCAATAGGATATGTGTTATGTTGGTAAATATAATTAAAACCATTTTAATTTCTATAATCATAGGAGGCATCTGACATATGCGCTATGACCATCCAATTACACAGACGATGTTGTACTTATGCAATATCACGATCCACTAAACATTTTAGTCGTGTTAATTCTTTCGTCTCACAATATCAGATTAGTTTCAAGGCAGGTATGTGTCATCCTTGCAAACTTAATCTTTTCTCGATCTTGAGCAGACTTATCAAATATAATTACTCTTGTAATTATACCGCATGCAGATAATCTTATTCTATCAAGGGGCCCAGTGATACTGTAACTCGTATCAAGATACGAGGGACAATAGTACTTTCAGTAAACCATCACTACCTCAACTAAGCTATGTATACCGAAAAGCTACTATTATGACTGCGTTTTACCGATAGCATTAGATAACAATCACACATACACATCTCTTAGTAGGAAAGATGAATACCTCATACTTTAGAACTCAACACTGAATAAAAACATTAATGACACATACACAATTACATTTAACGTTTCATTTGAGGTATGTCAAATAACATGTTCCTCTAATATGTATTCATGTGATTAAAACGACATCTCATGTCTATGGTTTGTAAAACTTAACCATCTTTTAATCCACATTCTAACCTTATAACGGTAAGTTAGTGTTCCTGCTAATTACCTTGGTTATAGACTTTTAAGAATATATATCATCTATATTATGAAATTTTACAATTCCAGTTATTGACTATAGTCAGATAAATGAATGATTCATAAATTCAATAATACTCAAGGTAACAAAATGACAATTTATTAATCACTTAATTCATGAACAAAGCTTTATGATAATTTATCGTATTGTTGACTTCTAGATTATTACAAACTAACAATCTTCCACTTAAGCAGAAACCAATCATCGTAGGCTCTAGTTACACAAATCTCTAAATTTCAAAAAATCTCATAGATCTAAAGAAAAACTCACAGCCAATCTCCTATGTGTCTCAGACGCATAGAAGTTGTGAGCAACTGTTGCTTGGCTTGAGGAAGAGATTACGTGAGTGGATTAGCTGTGTTGCTGACTGTGTCAACTCTACATATCTTTACATCACCTCTATTTACAATTTCTCGTATCAGGTGATAACGTCGCAGAACACGTATTCGGACTGTGATCTCGAATCATCTCGATCAGTTTAGAAACTTGTATCAGTGTAATCATTTATTACGAGCTCGATGTCACCACCATAGATGAGAAACATATCCTTAGTTCTTCTTAAGTACTTAAAAATATTCTTTCCAGTATTTCAGTGCTTCATGCTGGATTAGTCTAATATCTACTCGTCACACTTAAAGAGTACGAGACATCCGAGCGAGTGCATAACATGGCGTACATGATAGAGCCTATAGCCGAAGCATATGGCACTCTACTCTTTATGCTCCGCTTATCAGTTGTCGAAGGACACTGAGTTTTGCTAAGCTGTGCACCATGATTCATTGGCATGAATCCTTTCTTAGAATCCTTCATGCTAAACTTGTTTATCACTTTGTCAATGTACGTTCTTTGACTTAATTCTATAAGTCTTTTCGATCTATCACGATAGATCTTTATGCCTAGTATATAGATAGCCTCGCCTAAGTCCTTCATTGATAACACTTTCTTCAAAACTTAGCCTTTTGCAACATAGGAAATCATTTCCTATTAGGAGTATGTCATCAACATATAAGATTAAAAAGGCGATGGCACTTCCACTAGTTTTTCTGTACACACACGGTTCTTCTTCGCATCTGACGAAGTCAAACTTTTTGACTTCTTCGTCAAACCAAAGATTCCAACTCCGTGATGCTTGCTTCAACCCATAAATTGATTTATGAAGCTTACATATCTTTCCAGCGTTCTTTGGATCCTCAAAACCCTCAGGTTGTGTCATGTACACATCCTTTTCTAAATTTCCATTTAAGAAGGCGGTTTTGATATCCATTTGCCATATTTCATAATCATGAAATGTCCGAATTGACTTAAACATACCACGGGCGAAAAAGTTTCATCATAATCAACTCCTTGAATTTGTTTGAAACCTTTCGCTACCAGTCGTGCTTTGTATATAGTCAACTTACCATCCATGTCTGTTTTTCTTTTAAAAGTCCATTTGTTTGCTATGGATTTCACCCCATCAAATGGCATAACTAGGTTCCACACCGTGCTGTCATATATTGACTGTATTTCGAATTCCATGGCCTCCAACCATTTATCAGAGTCGGGCCTATCTATTGCTTCCGCATAGGTCATAGGATCTTCAGTATCATATACTGAGACCTCATGCAGTCCCAAGTACCTCTCGGGTGCTCGGACCATCCTTTTAGACCTACGTAGCACTTGACATTCGGGTTGTTGAACTTGATCTGCAACTATTTGCGGATCTAGTTCTACTTCAACTTGCGTTGAAGTACTTGAGCTCGGGACTAGAACCTCATCCACAACTACTTGTGGATGTGATTCTTCCAGATGCTCTTCAACCGAAGTATCAAGTGGTGGGTTAATCTGATCTGGTTCGGATACTGTATTGTGTGATGTATCTCGAATTTCTTCAAGTATTACATTAGTCCCACTACTTCCTTTTGCGAGAAAGTGTTTCTCCAAAAATATACCAACACGAGCAACAACTATTTTGTTCTCGGCTTGATGATAGAAGTAATATCCTTTCGTTTCCTTAGTATATCCTACAAAAATATATTTGTGAGACTTGGGATCAAGTTTGTCAGACGTTGGACGTTTGACAAATACTTCGCAACCCCATATTTTAAGATAAGACATATTTGGAGGTTTCCCAAACCATAACTCGTATGGAGTATTTTCAACTGACTTAGACAGAACCATATTTATTGTTCGTGCGGCAGTTTCTAGTGCGTGCTCCCAAAAAGATTTTAAGTACGTAATAAACTTAAAACTCAAATACTCGCCTCCACGATCAGATCGTAAGGCCTTAATACTTTTGTTTAATTGATTTTCTACTTCAACCTTGAATTCCTTGAACTTTTCAAAGGATTCAGACTTATGTCTCATCAAGTAGACATAACCGTATCTACTATAATCATCAGTAAACGTGATCAAGTAAGAATAATAATTTCTTGTACAAGTACTCATAGGTCCACATACATCAGTATGTACGAGTCCTAGTAAGTCACTTGCCCTTTCGCCCTTTTTGGAGAAAGGCGCTTTGGTCATTTTTCCTCGTAAACAAGATTCGCACGTGTTAACTGATTCAAGATCAAAATTTTGAAGAAGTCAATCTTTATGCAACTTCTTGATGCGTTTCTCGTTTATATGACCAAAGCGACAATGCCACATGTAAGTCGTACTTTCATGGGACTCTTTGAGTCGTTTGTTAGTTACGTTGAGCACAGGTTTTTCCATTTCCAATATATACAAACCATTCATCATACAAGAGGATTCATAATATAATTCTCCTTTATATATTGAACAACTATTGTTCTTTATAATAAAAGAGAACCCATTGTCTCTAAACATGAGTTTGAAATGATGTTCTTGGAAATGCTAGGAACAAAAATGTCTTGGCGTCCATGAATCGGCGTTGCAATTCAGGACCCATAGTACCTACAGGGAGACTTTGTATATCAAGCTCATCCTCCATGTGCTTGGTGTACAGAGCGACCTTATTTGCTTTGCCATCCTTAGGCTTAGCAGGGACTGGTGAGTTTAAGACATATTCTTTCTTCTCTTGCTTTAATACCATAGATGATTCTTTAGTCATTTTTCTACAATGTTAAAAGTAAAGATTTTAGCTTTGTTCATGTTATGTTATATTCAAATAATAAAACTTCCACTGCAAAATTGTTCTTTTCCCTTTTGCAGTAGGACCAAGATCCCTATTTTTACTAATATATAAGTCAGCTGTTATGCATAACTCGGCTATTAGTTATTTTATGTAAGCCACCTTTCTAATCACACCTTGCTTTGAGATTCTTGGTTTCGTTAAAACATCGTATGTTTTTAATGAAGACTTTGCCCCAAGCCCAAACGTTTTTGGAAATCATTGGTAAGTAACCTCACTCTTGGTTCGTTATGTTTTACATAACCCTTGATCATCAAAGGTAAAAGGCGACGCCTACTGAGTAGAGAACCTTCAACCGATGAACAATAGTGTGAGAAGGATAGAGTAGGAAGGACATACTACTTAATTCGTGTGGGTTTGTTTTTATATAACAAAAAATGTAAGCATTCTAAAAAGGTATGTCAGATAAACGACCGAGGGGATCCACCTTCAGTTTATCTTTGGCATCAGAACCTCTTTCACATGCTTAACGGTGCAAGCTTCACTAAAAGGTATGTCAGATAAACAACCGAGGGTATCCACCTCCAGTTTATCTTTAGCATCAAAACCTCTTTCATAAGCTTACGTTTTTTATGCTTAACGGTGCAAGCTTCACTAAAAAGGTATGTTAGATAAACGATCGAGTGTATCCACCTCCAGTTTATCTTTGGCATCAAAACCTCTTTCATAAGCTGACGTTTGTTTTTATGCTTAACAGTGCAAGCTTCACTAAAAAGGTATGTCAGATAAACGACCGAGGGTATCCACCTCCAGTTTATCTATGGCATCAAAATCTCTTTCATAAGCTTATGTTTGTTAAGCAATCAGTTCTTTGAACTAACTGTAAGACACTCTTACGGATACGTGAAAAACCGTCTGCCAGAAAGATTACCGTGAGTTCCTTCACAAATCTATCTTTGACATCACGCTCTTTCACGTTTTCTAGAAAGTGATAAATCTCATTTATACATTTCGTAATATTTCAGTAAATCTCAATTTACTTATATACTTGGTTCGGTATATCATTTATCAGTTTCTAATTCTTTATTTCGCAGCAACGCTCAGTTCTCATTTATACCGTTTAAAAACACATAAACAATTTATATGATTTTACAAACAGATATTCTTTCCGGTTCATAGAGCAATTAGTAATGTGACAAAGTTCCCATTTGGGCTTGATGTCGTATTATGGAAAGGAGATCCCAGGAAAGATTAGGGTCACCGGGGACCTTATTAGTTCTAATCTTTCCTAGACAAAATCTTCTTTCTCATCATACGCGCAACAGCTCTTACTTTGAGTACTCTATTGCTTCATCACACTCCTCAATTTACTTCACTTATCCGAAGTTTTTCGAAATGCGAAAGAGTTACATTTTGCCAATTCAAAAACATCTGAGTAATTTGGTAATGTGATAAAATCCCCGTTTGGGCCAGCTAACCAGGACACGTAAAAGAGATCAGTCGAAAGAGTCCTAAGACACCTCTCATGACATAACCTTTATCTCTTACGGGTGGAGATTAACGGTTCTTACTTTGGGTGCTATATTGCTTCATCACATTCTTAGTATACTCAAACACGGTTGAAAGTGTTATAAAACGAAAACTTAAATCTCATTTAACTTTCTTAGTCGGTAAAACCGAACCAAAGAAATCTCATTTCATATCGGTTTTGGACTTAGGTTGCAATTCAAATAATTAAACCAATGTGCGGTATATGCACTTAATTTGCATAAGTTATAACTTTTAGAAAATCAATTAGCGGGAGAGCCTGATGCTCTGATACCACTGTTGGGTTATGAACAGTTCAAAACCCGTCATTGGCCTAAGCAGCGAAAAGACCGTAAAACAAAAATTTTACGTCTGACTTAAGCCAAGGATTAAACAGGGTATGTCAGATAAACCATGGAGGGTGTCCACCTCCCGTTTATCTCTAACATCAAAACCCTACTTAATCCCTAAACAGATGTACTCATTAACTGAATTCTAAAACTTTAATCTACTTACATTAAATAGATTAATATAACATTAATCCCTTGGACCGCAGAAGACTCGGAAGGCCGAATCACAAACGCTCTTCTCCTCGAAGTATCAGACGTCTGATACCTCTATCGGATGTCCACAAGGACGACTAGACAACGGCTTACTTCTTCTGCCAGAAATACCGAAAGTCGCGATATCCTGCAAAAAAACTATTCACTGAGATACGGACTAAATAATATATCTTCATGACTCACAGTTATCCAAATATGGAATACCGCTCTTTCACAAAAATACTATTTTTCGAATTTCGTAAACAATCGTATAGA
This sequence comes from Eleocharis quinqueflora, assembly GCA_964058865.1. Taxonomy (NCBI): domain Eukaryota; kingdom Viridiplantae; phylum Streptophyta; class Magnoliopsida; order Poales; family Cyperaceae; genus Eleocharis; species Eleocharis quinqueflora. The sequence goes on along the minus strand of CAXKVX010000284.1, from coordinate 121,388 downwards.
TAAATAGAGAAAGTATATTTATCGATACGATCCTGATTTAACAGATAAAAGTCGATTTTTGGTGCTTCTTTCTCTCTCCCCCTACCCCTCTATTTATAGCAAAATGAGGAGGTGCCTCTTTTACAACATGCCGACCTCAATTTTATAAATTTTTTATTTTATTTTATTTTTATTTATTTATTTTTAATTAAGATTTTAATTAATTTTTAATCAAGGTTTTAATTTGATAATGAATTTCATCCCAAATTCAAAACCATAATCTATAATTAAAATCTAAATTAAATATATATAAATATACATAAACTTATAATTGTTCTCAATAATTATATTTTTCAGGGTTCGGTATTTGTTTGGTTGTGGTATTATTTTATACAACGTATCGTATACGTCTATAAATTCAATCGTTTGTTTTTGCTTGTCATTTTATATGACGTATATAATTTAATCACATCATATATAATTAATTATAACCATCTAATATTAATTATAACTTATTTATAATTAATCATTAATATTCTCTGATTTAGCTCCTATGCGGTGTGACCTAATATGATCTGTGTTATGTTGGTAAATAGAATTAAAACCATTTTAATTTCTATAATCATAGGAGGCATCTGACATATGCGCTATGACCATCCAATTACACAGACGATGTTGTACTTATGCAATATCACGATCCACTAAACATTTTAGTCGTGTTAATTCTTTCGTCTCACAGTATCAGATTAGTTTCAAGACATGTGTGTGTCATCCTTGCAAACTTAATCTTTTCTCGATCTTGAGCAGACTTATCAAATATGATTACTCTTGTAATTATACCGCATGTAGATAATCTTACTCTATCAAGGGGCCCAATGATACTGTAACTCGTATCAAGATACGAGGGACAATAGTACTTTTAGTAAACCATCACTACATCAACTAAGCTATGTATACCGAAAAGCTACCGTTATGACTGCGTTTTACCGACAACTTTAGATAACAATCACACATACACATCTCTTAGTAGGAAAGATGAATACCTCATACTTTAGAACTCAACACTGAATGAAAACATTAATGACACGTATACAATTCCATTTAATGTTTCTTTCGAGGTATGTCAAATACCATGTTTCTCTAACATGTATTCATGTGATTAAAATGACATCTCATGTCTATGGTTTGTAAAACTTAACCATCTTTTGATCCACATTCTAACCTTATAACAACAAGTTAGTGTTCCTACTAATTACCTTGGTTAGAGAACTTTATGAATATATATCATCTATATTATGAAGTTTTACAATCCAGTTATTGACTCTGGTTAGATAAATGAATGATTCATAAATTCAATAATACTCAAGGTAATAAAATGACAATTTATTAATCACTCAATTCATGAACAAAGCTTTATGATAATTTATCGTATTATTGACTTTTAGATTATTACAAACTAACACTAATCAGCATCAATATAATGCACTGTGATGCATATATACCCAACAGTTCGGTTTGATGTCCAACAATCAGAAGTAAGAGATATGCTATCTACATTTCTGAAAACCTTTTTCAACTTATCCCTTTCAGTTTCAACTACTTTCATGCACTCCTTTTTAATGGTTGTCCTACTAACTTTTTGTCAAAGAGGATTATTATACTTCATATATTGCTGAAAAAGTGTGTATTCAGTGAACATGAATGCAAGCTCGTGACCTAAAATCATTCTAGATTGCAACTCTCTATCTTTTATAGGATCCCACTTTGCATTCATCCAAAGAACACCCAATCCGTCATTACTTTCTTCAATAATATGTAATAAACCAGAAGTATTACCTTGAAAGCGCTTGTATGGACCATAGGTGTCTTTGAGGTGGCGCCATAGATGTGAAGTGGTACCGCTGCCGACATGCTTGTACTTCATTCGACAATAATTGCACTTAATTTGTCCATCTAGACACGGTTTGAAGTGCTTCCAAACTTCATAGGTTTTTCTTTGTTTCTTCGGGCGTTATGAACTTTCTCCCGAACTAGGAGTGGGGGTATTCAGATCAGGAGTACAACTACGAGTTTGAGCTTCTACACTATCCACCTCATCAGTTTGTTGCTATGGAGCTTTATCACTTTTTGTTTCATTTGAATGTACTTCTTTTTCATTTGTCTCAGGACTTGCACCAGCAACTACTGATGATTGCGACATAGCTAGTAAAAAAAATGTAACAATTATTAATCACAGGTACAATAGGTATAAAACCTAGACAATCAGTTTAGAGTATGGCAGAACTATAACATTTATTAACCAGTTTATTAATCAATTTATTAATCAGTTTAGAATATGGCAGAATAAAACAGTTTATTAACATATTATCAATCAGTTTAGAGTATGACAGAACTTGTCAGACCTGAGCTGCATGTTCTAACAGTTACAATAATTTGAATCAAGTTTACCAAAACTTATATTAATTATAAAACCAGAAGTACAAAACCAGTATAACTTGAATCAAGTTTACCTGACCTGAGCTGCATGTCTCAGCAGAAGTACAAAACCAGTATTTGAGAGGAGAGGAAAGAAAAAAAAAAGCAGAATCTGCAGAACCGCTAATTAAACCCTGCAATTTCAGCAAAAAACAGAACTACTTCAACAGAGGAGAGGAAAGCAAAGGTGAAATACCAACTGTCATCTAGGCAAGAAAATAAGCAAATAAAACTAAGAAAATAAGCATATACTATGCATACCAGAAATAATAATACCTAGGCAAGAGGCGACGAGCAGATCAAGAAGTAACCGAGCAGATCAAGAAATAATCGTCGAGGGGGCTAGGCCTAGGTGTGACGTTGGACACTTGGACTCCAAAAGGACTAAAGGAGGTGCACAATACACCAGATTCGTCGGCTTGTCGTTGTGAGGATGAAGATTGAAGAGGAGTGAGGACTAGACTCTAGAGGACCTGATGAGGAGAAGTGAATTTGTAATTTGGATTTAGCAGAACTGAGAAGTGAGAAGGGAGATGAGATGAGTCGGGGTTGGGGAGAGGGAGGTCAAGAGGGGAAGTGTTGTGTTGTGCAGTGCAGTTGAAGAGAGAAGAAATTAGGTTTAGTTTTAGTATAAGAAAGGAACGATAGATTATCCCACATTATTCATCCTACGGTCCATATAACTCGTTAAGGCAGTGAAATACTAATGATAATTCATGGACGTTTTGAAACTTTTCAGAAAAGAGGAAAAATGTCTAAATAATCATCATTATGTCTGAGAAAAATCTTTCAAGGTCGATATTAACGCTTTCGCTTAACGATTTCCGCTCTTCAATAATGTAAGTATATTTCACTTCTTATTTGTTAGCTTATCAATATTACATATCGTTTTCTTGAGCTATAGTTTAACAATAAAATAAATAATGATTAAGATTATTTTACTTTTATTATTATATATATTTGATATATTTGATATATTTTCATACGAGCATATTTAACAATTAACAAATGAAATGACCAAATTTTACCATAATATATTTCATAATATTGTTAAACAAACTGGAGGTCTGGCTGGCCTATAAAGTATTTACACAACAACACTGGGGAGGAGGGGAGGCTAAACGGCGCCTCCCTCGCGAAAGCCATTAATTTTAGTATTTCACATCACATCACATCACATGCACCAACTTCTTGACTAAGAAAAGCTTAAATAAGGACTCCTGTCTTTATCATCCTCAGCTACCAGAAACACCGCAAACACGTAGACAAAATCGTTTGGTCAGTATGTGATACTGACATATGGTCCCGACAATGCTTTTATTTGAAGTCTTTTGTGAACGGATATACTCCAGGTTCGTCTAAGGAGTTCTATACACATCTGGATTTTGCTTAATTAAGGCTCGGCGTCGGCGGTGCGGTCTCCTGGTGATCCAATTCCAACCCCTATACTATGCTGGTGCTGTGGTGCACCGACAGAGATGCACCAACCAACTGTCCGACAAATGGGACCTACCTGCTATTGAATGACAATGTTCATTCCAGTGAGTGTGAGTGTTAAATTCTAGCAGTTTGTCATAGACCGGGTTCAACATTTATTTCGGATCTCACTGCGCGCGAAGCCGAAGTGTATTAAAGCAAACAAAAATCCTTAAATTCTATTTTACTAAACAAAGCGAGACCGGTTGGATTCGATTCGATCTCCATTTCCTTATCCGAGAAAAGGTGAACATGATCTTAATTTGTCTATTCTTTTGCATTTGTTTTTTGCATTTTAATGAGAGCAGAAAGAGATAGTGTTTAGCCAGATCTGTTGCTCTCTCGCTCCGGATAGTTCAAATCTAGGTTCGTTTATTTGTGAATTTTGATATATATAACACATTGGCATTGTTTCCAAATGAATGAGGTTAATGTAGATCTGGGTTTTCTGATTTTGCGAGAGCTTTTATCTTTGCGTGCTCTGATTTGGACTTTTATGCTAACCTTTGGTGAGCTTTTTGGAGCTATTATATAAGATGTTATTAAGTTTGTTCGAAACTTTAATTCCGCTACATTGGTTGCAACATATTCTTGGCCAAATACAACAAGTGAAACGAGGAAAATTGATTTTAGTTAGTTTTTTTAGTTTTATCCGTAAATTTGTTTGAAATTTGAATAGCATTGCCTTTTTTTTTTTTACGTCCCTTTTTATTTGTTTTCCAACTGGTGCCAATATCTTGGAATACATAGCCTCAATTAAGCAACAGCTTACATTTTCTATGATGAATAGAATATTACTGTAAAATTGAACCATTCGAAGCCTTCCTTTATAATAAAAACAAAAGAAGAGGAAAAAAATAGAAGTGAGAGAAAGGGTGAAGAAAAAAAATAAATGAAAAGAGAAGAACATAGTATATTAAGACATTGTCCCAATATACACGTATCAAACTAAAAAACTTACCGTCCACTTATAATCCGAAAAGAACCACGGACCTCATGATCATCTTATAGTTAGTATGATATTTAGGCAAATCTAAATTCTCCCTCGTTTAACAATTATATTTCGCTGTATTTTACTATAGATGGCTTTATTTGAGAGAAATCCTAGGCGGTCATCAAATAGCTACTCGACAGCAACATTTGTTGTATTTATCGTCCTTGTCTTAGTAGGGGTGTGGATGCTAACATCATCGACCTTCACACCTGTTAGTCTACTGTCAGAGAACAAATCTGAGACAATTGAACCAGTCCCCGAAACTGAGTCTATTTCCGTAACTGAAGAGCAACCAGTGGTTGTTCCGACTGATACCCAGCAAGAGGATACAAATACTGACACAAATACTGAGAGCTCCTCCAATGGAACTGAAAACAATAAGGGAGATGGAAATGAAAATGAAAACAAAAAGGGAAATGAATATGAAAGTGAGAACAAAACGGAAAATGGAAATGAAATTGAAAGCAGCAATGGAAATGATTCTGTTTCTTCTGATGAGCAAAATATGCCTCAAATGGTGACAGAGAAAACTGATGAGAAAATTGAAGAAGAAAATTCCTCCAAGCCGAGTGAGGATACTAAGAGCGGAAGTAAAAGCAAGGATGATACCGAGAATAAACCTAGTGAAGATGCTAAGGGGCAAAGTGAAAATGGTACACCAAAGTTTGATGATGAAAATGGTAAAACTGAGGGTGGGGAGTTGGTTACACCAGGGGAAGGCACTCAGGAATTAATTAGCCAAAATAAAACTTCAGAAACTGACAATGCTTCTGAAAGTTCCACTGAGAAGACTGACGAAAAGGGTTCTGACCAAAATACTGGCAAGGATGAAAGCAATAACTCAGAGAATAATAAAGGCTTCAGCACTGAGACTACAACCAGTGAGAACCAACTCGACTCCAGCAGTGTGAGTGGCCAAGAAACAGTTGAGCTTACCTCGGAACAAAATAACACTGACACCCAAGTGGAGTCTTTCCCCAACGGGGCCCAATCAGAGCTACTAAATGAGACAAGCACACAAAATGGAACCTTCTCTACTCAAGCAGCAGAATCAAGGAACCAAAAGGAGATTCAATCAACATCAGTGAATAAGAAAGGAAACAAGGACAATGCAGCTGCAATAACATGGAAATTATGTAATACAAGTGCTGGGTCAGATTACATCCCTTGCCTAGACAATGAGGCGGCTCTAAAGAAGCTCCGTACAACTAGACATTATGAGCACAGAGAGAGGCATTGTCCTGATGAGGCGCCAACATGCCTTGTGCCGCTTCCCGAGGGATATAAGAGGTCTATTGAATGGCCACACAGCAGGGATAAGGTATTTGAACGTTTACAGGTCAGGTACTGGTCATGCTTGGTGCTGTTACAGCACCAAATGGAGCATATTGCACAGTAACACAAATATTTACCATCTGAGGGGTTTCAGAAATTATTAATTATAATAATAATAATAATAATAATAATAACAATAATTATTATTATTATTATTATTATTATTATGACCAAAGGCTATTGTACTTTGCAAAGCACGCGCTTTATGATTTTGAATCATTAGATTTTGGACCCTTTGCAATAGAAGTAATTTTGACAAGAAATTCAATGGCCCAACATTACAAAGCTTGTGCTTTGCAAAGTACAATAGCCTTCCTCTATGATCATCATCATCATCATCATCATCATCATTATATCATTATTGTTGTTGTTGTTGTAATTTTTTCAGTTATTGGTTCTTAATTAGATCTGTTCTGCTTAGGTTATACTCCTTTAGGGTTAAATCAGGGTGTATATGTTGGTTTAAGATTATTTTACCAGAGGCATCACGCAAGGCCGACGCTGACACTGGCTTTATTGTGCTGCACAAATTAGGAATTGATAGAAGGCAGCTATCTATTAACAATGATTTTCTTTTCCTGACTTGCATAACAGATTTGGTATCACAATGTGCCTCATACCCTGCTAGCAGATGTGAAGGGACACCAGAACTGGGTCAAGGTTTCTGGCGAGTACCTTTCTTTTCCTGGTGGTGGGACTCAATTTAAAAATGGTGCACTCCACTACATTGATAACATTCAAGAGGTTTGATTTCTGTTCTTTTTGTTATTGTAAATACCAAACATTCAAGAGGTTTGATAACATTCAAGAGGTTTGATTCTGTTCCTTTTGTTATTGTAGAAATGGTGCACTCCACTACATTGATAACATTCAAGAGGTTTTGATATTGCATGTGCAACTTGATATCCAATGTGATTATGTGAATAGTTGTAATTACCAAATCTGAGTGTAGCTGATTTTTGTATATTGCACAATTCATGCATAACTTATTTTAGTCATATTCATTGTTGTCCTTTCCATTGTTATTACAATTCACTTGGCCAAACTAGGAAATTTGTTGGGTTTTCCATTGGATGTATTTGTATCCCTGCTTCATTGGTTTCTTGATCTGCTCTCCATCTTTTCACACTCAAGTATTTGACAAAATGTCCAATTCAAGTAATGTAGGTCTAACCCCAGCTGAATTTCTGACCGGATTAGAGCTATTCTTCTGTTTTTTATTATTAGTTTTATTATTTTCTGCTTTTGTTGCATTAATTTCTCTTTTGTCACTGTTTGCAGTCATTTCCAGACATTGCATGGGGAAAGAAAACTAGGGTTGTATTAGATGTTGGGTGTGGGGTAGCCAGCTTTGGTGGTTTTCTGTTTGAGAGAGATGTTTTGACAATGTCTTTTGCTCCTAAAGATGAACATGAGGCTCAAGTGCAGTTTGCACTAGAAAGGGGCGTTCCTGCCATTTCAGCTGTTATGGGAACTAAGAGGCTTCCCTATCCTAGCTTATCCTTTGATGTCATTCACTGTGCGCGCTGCCGGGTTCCGTGGCATGTTGATGGTAAGATATTTTTCTCGTACCTTTACTTTTTCCTTAAAAAGCAAGTCTTCCTACTAGTTTCATTAATATTATGAAACAAAGCTTGCATCTTTACTTTGTGTTTTCCACATATATCCCCGCAAAGGATGAAGCATCTTGAACACATCTTGAACTTAGGAAATGTCAATGCACTCCTCTGCTGCTTCTGACCCAACTCTCCCTTTTTCTTTTTCCCAAAAAGGAGCTGGGAGCCAGAAATTTACTGAACATTTAGAAGTGGTGTGCAGAAGTGAATAGGCTGTATTTTGATATTCATAGGGATATATAATATGTAAAGTGCCCTTACCAGTTCCTCATCCATAAAATTCCTCTGGTGTTTTAGACCAGCAAAGTTTTGTTTATTTGGAGGGAAGTTGCTTTTGGTTAGGAAAATGTCTTACATTTCTTGAGTATTAGAAGTGCAAACTCTTGTGTTGGTTCAAGTACTTTATGATTGTGCAAATTGAAACTTCCTCCACTGACTCATAAGTCATTATACAATACTATTTACCAGAAAGCATGAGTTTGGGTTATGTGGATTATGCTGTTATGGATGGGCACAGAAAAAAACTAAGACCTGAATTGGTCATAATGATCTTCTATAGGTGGCATGCTCTTGTTGGAGTTGAACCGATTGTTACGGCCTGGTGGTTACTTTGTTTGGTCAGCTACTCCTGTTTACCAAAAGCTACCCGAAGATGTTGAAATCTGGAATGGTTAGTCCTTTCTTAGGTTTCCTTGCTGTACAAATGTGAACTCATTGCCATGGAATGCGTTATAATTGGACCTTTTATTTTTTGAACAATTCAGCGATGTCCGAATTGATGAAAGCCATGTGTTGGAAAATGGTGAAGAAAACAAAGGACACTCTAAACATGGTCGGTCTGGCCATATATCAAAAACCATCCGATAATAAATGCTATGAGAGAAGAAAGGAGAACAGTCCTTCAATGTGCCAAGAATCTGATGACCCCAATGCAGCTTGGTAATATTTTCTTACAAATAAATTATATCGGTTGGTCTTATGTATACCATTTCTCAAAATTTTAACAAACAAGGAATCAAACCACTGACAGTTGGCTACAAAATTATATTGCAAATTTTTATTTTTATTTTTAGACACAATCCTGTTTAATGGTCCAAAAATGTTGTCATGGTTTTCTTTTTTCTGAAATGAACACGACCTGTTATTGAAGATAACAATATTCAACCTTTTTAGCACAAGAATTGCCTAGCATAACCATCAATAACAAAACTATAGGAAGAAGATTTCATATATACTGATCGCAAGCAAGAAATTTTAATACTGACCCTATTTAATGATATATTTCTTCTAGGAACATATCTTTGCAAGCATGCATGCACAAGCTACCGGTTGATCCGAATGTGCGTGGGTCCAAATGGCCTGAACAATGGCCTAAGAGAGTGGAGAAGGCACCCTATTGGTTGAATGAGTCGCAAACTGGTGTGTATGGTAAACCTGCCCCGAAAGATTTTGAGGCTGATTATGCGCACTGGAAGCATGTTGTCAGCAATTCATACATCAATGGCATGGGAATTGATTGGTCCCATATCAGGAATGTCATGGACATGAGAGCTGTTTATGGGGGGTAAGATTAAAGACCAACTTCTGTTGAAGTCCTTTATCATTTGTGCTTCCTTTTTCTTTTGTATGTCACAGCTCGGTATCCAACATTGCTAAGTTGAAGCATATTTCCTTTATGGACGTTGATACAGTGCCCTCAGTTCTGGCCCCTCATTTCCCCCACTACCACTGTACACAGGACCCCACATACTTTTACTTTTTAAGGGGCCCATTTTTCAGTAGAAGTTGATGAGGGCAGTGTATATTTTTCCTTAATTATATAGTTGTAACTATTACGTAGTAGTGCAGCTCTTTAATTTGTTATTTATTTAGTTAAATAATGTTGTTAGGTGTATCCAGGTGGTATCATTCAATTGTTCGAAGTAACCTTGAAAGTATTTGTTACCTCAATATAGAAAATTTATAAGGACAAAAGTAACTATTTTTTTTTTAAATTACAATGGTGATTAATTTACATACCGTTAATTACCTTTTGCCAATACAAACATTGTTTGGCAGTAACTGTATGCAAACTTTGTTGGGTGTGTGAGGTGGTTAAAGCTTGGTAGCAAGACAAACCTTAGAGGTTGTAATCTAGTTCTTCAAATTCAACATTTTAACTTGTTTTACTCCTCCCTTTGTTAAATTTCTGCAGATTTGCAGCAGCGTTGAGGGACATGAAGGTGTGGGTGATGAATGTGGTGCCAATTGACTCACCAGATACACTTCCAGTAATTTATGAGCGTGGCTTGTTTGGTATGTACCACAACTGGTGTGAGTCATTCAGCACCTATCCTAGATCTTATGACCTGCTTCATGCTGACCACCTCTTCTCTCGCATCAAGAAGAAGTCAGTAATATGCCCCCTTTTGCTTCTATTTTGTTCCTGTTCTCGTTTCCTCTCAAGATATATAGCCATGGTTCTTATTATAATGACAAATACACATGTACCACTAGAAAATCTCCAAGCATCAAATACCCTCCTGATTAGCTAGAAAGGGTATTCTTAGGCTTTTTATAACATTAGGAATGCCATCCATTCCACTCGTATGCAAGATAGTTTGAAGGAGAATAATGATTGAGGGTAATTTGGGTATTTTCTAAATACAATAAGAAAGAAATTGATGCTGAAATTTCTTTCCGTTATTTGGAGAGGCATGCATGTTTTTCCATGTGTTTTGGGTGGTATGCCCAACATTCTTGTTGGAAGTGCAATGTCTCTATTTAATGGTCTTGCAGGGATACTATTCCTTTATGAAATTGTTTGAAAAGTGAGAAGCACAGTACCAGAAGAGTGGATCACTAGTCATGTTTCTAACACAAAACCTGAGAGAAGCATTAATTTGCCCTGAAAAAAGCAAAAGAAGAAATCTGGCATGACCATCTACAGTACTGTCATGAGTTTCCTATATTTAACATTTTAACTCATATTTTTCTTTCTTCTTTTTTTTTTTTTGCTTGTCCTAGATGCAAGATTTTGCCTCTGATGGCCGAGGTGGATCGGATGCTTAGACCTGAAGGGAAACTGATTGTGCGAGACACTAGTGAAACCATAAACGAGATTGAGAGCATAGCAAAATCGCTAAAATATGAGGTCAGAATGACATATACAAAAGAGAAAGAAGGTTTGCTGTGTGTTCAAAAAACAGTGTGGCGCCCCAACGAGATTGAGAATAGCACAGCGTCCTTGTCATAGAACCATAGTTATAGCATAATAGGTATTCTCTTAAAAAAAACACAAATGAAGTGTCTCTAGTCTTTACATATATTGACCTTTTGGTATAGTTGTCTTAAATTTTTGTGAATGGCAGCATCGATCTGTCGTTCTGCATTATTTGGTTCATAGCATAGGGATTGCACTACTTGATTGTTGTTGGTGAAGGTGGTCTTGGACTATTGGTGGTGTACATTTTGTATTACTCGTACTGAATTATTTTTGGTGCATAATGGATGAAATTTTTGATTCCGTGAGTTTTACTTGTTTATGTTGTATTGGGCGATAGAAAAATAAGAATAGATGTTGGAGGTTTGGGAACCATGTAAAAAAAATACGTAAATTGTGTTATGGATCAAGATCAATTTGAATTTCAGCACTGTTTATTTTATAGTTTAGTTTTGATATTTGCTGTCAAAGCTAGCATAGTATCATATTTTTCTCACCATAAGTTGGGGTTTTAAGGTTCGTCCATGAAATTATTGTTAAATAAACTAAAAATTAAGCGAGTAAAAGAACCTAAATGGAACAAGAAAGAAGGTATGCTTAATTAACGCCATGGAATCTAATTAATAGACAAGTCTGTTGTGGGTTGTTTTGGCAAAACATAAAAGAGAACTCTGTTGTGGTTGTGGACATGCCATCTCTGTTTTCAAAAGAAAAAAAAATGTTATCCGGATACTCTCTTTTTCTGCAAATTCGGCTTCTTGAAAAACCTACAATTAACAAAATAGAATCCTAGTTTAATTGAGCAAATATGTTAATGTCATTACTGAATTTGCAACTAACCGGTGTCATAAAAGATATTTTTTTGCGAATGATTTGTCGACCACAAAAATTGATTAGTCAGTCATCAAATTTTATTAATATGCAATTAATTCTTTTAGATTGCATTGTGCCATTTGTTTGAGCCATACTTCTTCACTCAAAATTCGATTTTGACGAGTTAAAATTTTATAGAAACTACTTCATGAACTTGATATATTTTACTTGTTTGGGACTTGGGAGATTCATTAAAACAAAATCAACAATTTTTTTTAATTTTAGTTATCCAGTTACACTATTTTTGCTTTACAGAAAACAAGTGATGAAGATAGTTTATTCTATTATATTTACTAATTGAAAGATAAATATCACAAGGTCAAATTATGAATATCTAGCCTAAATTAATGATTTTCTGAAGGTGGAATTTTTTTAATCACAAATCGCCAATATAAGTTGTATCAGGTCAAGTCGGGTCAGGTCGGGTCGGGCTCGAGTCCTCATGTGTCACTCTATCTCAGGTTACTTATCATCTCGGGACAGATTTGGTCGAGCTCAGGTCGCTCACATGTCGCTTCGGCTCTGTTACGAGTCATCTCGGATCGGATCAGATCGGGTCAGATCGGTTCAGTTATTTTGACTTTATCAAAATATCGGATCAGGTCGGGCAGGTTCTCAGGTCGAGTCGGGTTGTGCTACCTCTAATCAAATTGAATATCAATTATATATTATCTCTCTCGGGAGGTGCTAATAGCCCCCACTTACATATTCCCATTACATGTCCCTTACTACAAGACAAAAATCTTCTTAACAACTCCTCTAACTAACTATCATTAGCAGAGCTAATTTTCATTCTTGAGAATGGAAATTAACAGCCCTCTAACTAACTTTCATTAGCTGAGCTAATTTTCATTCTTGAGAATGGAAATTAACGTTGGACGTCCAAGTCTTTATATATCATACAAAGTCTTTATAGTTGCGCGTCCAATTCTTTATATTACATAAAACTATGTATTTTAATTCAATTTTGCTATAATTTTATGGCAATTTGGCTGTAATTTGTTGCAACTTTGCTGCAATTTGTTGTAATTCGTTGTATTTTGCTGCAATTCGTTTTATTTTGCTACAATTTGCTGTATTTTTGCTCCAAATTGACTGTAATTTGTTGCAAATTAACACTTCACGCGTCCACGTATTTATATAAATCATATGAAGTGTTAATAGTCGTGCGTCCAAGTCTTTATATTACATAAAACTATATATTTTAATTTAATTTTGCTGCAATTTGGCTAAAATTTTACAATACATTTGCTGCAATTTTGTATCAATTTTAAATATAAAGACTTGTTTGTTATAATATAAAGACTTAATTGTTACAGTATAGGAATTTGCTTGTTCTAAAATAAAGACTTGGAGATTTCAATTTTGCAGTAGTTTTGCTGCATTTATAAATACAAAGACTTGCCTGTCATGATATAAAGATTTGGTTGTCACAATATAGAGACTTGATTATCTAATATAAAGACTCGCAAGTTCCAATTTTGCAGCAATTTTGCTGCATTTTTAAATATGAAGATTTGTTTGTTGTAATATAAAGACTTGATTGTCACAATATAGAGACTTGCTTGTTCTAAGACTTGCAAGTTTCAATTTTGCAGCAGTTTTGCTGCTTTTCTAAATGTAAATATTTCTTTGTTGTAATATAAAGGCTTGATTGTCATAATAAAGAGACTTGCTTGTTCTAGTATAAAGACTTGCAGAACCACACCAATACTCAATTATAAGAAGAAATAAATCTAAAGTAAATATATTATAAGGATATTTGTTGCATTTCAGGATAGAGAAGGCCAATTACAATCGATTCAAATATCACACCGAAATTAATACATAGATAATGAAAATAATAAAAAAGATTTTCTAGCATACTAACCTGACCTACAATCTTTGATGCATGTTATTTACAATTGTTTTCCTCTTTATTAATATAACACATATATTCATCCACATTAAGTTCTGTAAGCTTAGCAAGCTGTTATAGTTTGAAATTAAGACGTAAATGTTTCATACCAGATACACATAACATTCAGTTTGATCTACACACCACAAAAAGGAGACATAATCTTAGCGCCTCAATATATGGTTGCATTTCTGGACGACAATGACGATGAGTCATATGTTCAGATCTTGCAACAAAATATTCAGACAAATATATAATTCTCTTGTAGAAGCTGGTTTTTATTATGCCCTTACGCGGGTGTGGGGAGGTTTGGAGAAGAGGAAGAGAGAGTAGCGACAATGGAGTGGAGAAGAGGAAGAAAGAATCTAGATTGGGAAGGAGGAGAATCGGAAAAAAGGAGAACCATAAATGGAAATGATCGAGAGAATAACGATAAATGGAAACTGATATCGGAAAATTATTTTATCCGCTAGCGGAAGCGCATAAGGGGAACAGAAAGGTGGAGGACAATATAATCACTCGTCTTTCTCTGACCAATAGCATTACACTCAAAGCCAACGCATTTCTGTTGGTCCCACCCCGGGATTATTGGAATATTAATTGTAGGCGCGACACAAAGCTTCAGGGATTGAAACATTAAAACAAAACAACTAAATTATTACACCCTTTTATTTTGCTCCATAAGTTTTCATTAATATGACAATGAACCTTCCAACAAAGAGTTCATGTATGGGTTAACGTGGACTTATTATTTACATCTATATATATACATACAGGTTCCAAAGAAAATAAGAAGAGAAAACAAAATGCAAAATCGAAAGGCTATAGGGCCTTCTGGTCGAGCCTTTCATTCCAGTTCAAACACCTGATGAGGCTGCGAAACCAATCACCTGTTTGATCATATTTATTGACGGTTGGGAGCGGGTGCTCGCTCATGCAAATTCGTACAGAGTCGCCTCTTGAGAGTTGTTGCCTTCTCTTTCCATCAAAAGAAACCCATGCATTACTTCTTGTATCCTCCGGTATCTGATAAAGACAGTGTGTATATATAGCCGAAATGTTCCATAGTAAAGCTGAACTTAAATTCTAAAGGCCAAATCGGAAAGAGATAGAATCAATGTTCAGGGACAATTTGTGGAATTTGTACTTTATTTTGCATTCGTCTCAAAAACATTTCTCATTTGTACCCTTGTCTGCAGATAGCACCACCATTTAGATCTGTATGCTGCAAAATAAAGCCTATTCTATCTTTGTGTTTTGTCTCTTTTTGTATGTCACCAATATTTATCTGAAATCCAAGGTGTTGCTTTTGCAAATTAAAAAAAAAAAAAAAATCAAACCAGGCATATTTTAATGCTGTCTAACATATGAATAAGAAGTTGAGGTAAGTTACAATAAATGGAAAATTGTTGAGCACAATTTGGTCAAATTTTTGTTTTAACCTTAGTTTGATCAATCCAGTTCCAACAATCAGGTGCTAGTTGCAAATATGGTAATACTTCTGGTGCAATTTGCAAATATGCGAAATGACATCTCTAACTTGGAAACTCATGGTCAACCTGACATTGCTAAAAAAAGATTGTTGGAATAAAATATCACCTTCAACACGAGCCGGGCTGAGTCAGGAAGTATCACAGGCCTAAACGAGAGAGAGTGTGGGCAAATTGGCGTAAACAACATGCATGGCACATTTGGATGAACCTGATACAAAATTAACCATAAAACACTGAGTTACAATAAATTATGAATTAAATGAATACTACATATATACAGCTCAAGCCCTGAAAAGTACTATTCTCTATGAGGAAATAAATTAAACAATATTCAAACAAAAAGAAATAAAGTATAATTATCAAAAGAACTGTTCTCACCACTCAACCAATAAAGAATTGACGAATAAAATACAAAAAGAAAAAATAATTACCATTGAGCCTCCTGCAGCTGTAGAATAAGCAGTGCTACCTGTAGGGGTAGCAACTATAACTCCATCTCCTTGAACCTATAGTTACATTCAAGATCCATCAAACAAACAAAAAATTTGAACGAATTTAAGTAAAGCACAAGAATAAAACCTACTGTCTGCAAAATCTAAAAAATCCTTTGTACTATTAGCAAACACTTGTGCGCCTAAACCTAAGCTTCCCATTTGCAAAATCCAACATCCTTTGAAGTTGCATTCACACCTAGTTATCATATCAGGCCGTACGAAAAGATTTGTCTGGAGCACTTTTTTCAGGAACAGACTGAAATGATATTAGATCCACATGGCTCTTCTTTTCTGTGTTTGCATGAAGCAATCAGAAAGTACTTCTGTTGATACAGTAATCAGAATTTGTTGACTCAATACAGAAAGGGAAAATAAAATAGCCATGAGTTGCTTAGACAAGCAGGTTGTTGCAGACTGAATGCTATTAGCAAATACAACTGTTGAGTGCTATTGTAGATATCCTGAGAATATGAAAATTTGCAAAGCCCGAAGGAACCAAGCAGAATGAACAAATAAAATACTTACTTTGGTAATAAGGTGATTATGCTCGTAACACTCAATTTTGGAAAGATACGGGTTGGAACCCCTATCAACCACAACTTCATTCAAGACATCAAATACTTTTCCTGGCACTGCTTTTCCATTACGGAAGATCTCACATCGGAGACGCATTCTAAGAGTTATGTACACCCCATCCATTGTGTTGTTCCCATGAATTACTGCTCTCAAATCTTGCCTAAAATCGTCAAACTGTGACACACATAGGAACTTCATACTTCTAAATTCATAAGTGACGAGTTACATTACTTATTTACATGAAACTTCAGCATAAAAGAAGATGTTTTGTCTATATAGGTTCAGAATTGACCTGTATTTCACCAGTCAATCAGACCCGAGCATTTTAGACAGAACCACTAAGTTCATTGGTTGGGATTCTTTAACTATCAAGTAAAAATTAGGTCAGGTCTAGCATCTATTGAAGGCCCGACCATATACATTTGTAGAACCTTTTTTTTCTTTTGCCTATCCTGTTTTGCAAATGTTCGACACGACAATCCCAGTCTTTGGGACTACAATAAGACTCCCTAGTTTCTGAATCGATGTGTTTAGTATTTTGACTGAACTATGCATTTATAACAATCAAATAAATGCTGAAATATTTTTCCAACCACCAGATGACAAAAAGATCAACATAGAGAAAGAACTTGAATTCAAATCAAGACAGAACATAAACTAACATGCATTAAAAAAGAACACCATATTTGACAACTGTGCATGCTGGACTTATAAGGCCATCATGGCTGATCTGGTCATAGATTACTTGCAGTGTCTTTTTTTGTATTTGACAATTTCTTCGTAATTTAAAATATTCCAAAACACCAAACCAAATCTGTAGATTACTTACAGAGTGTGATGTAAGGAAGCCGAGAGATCCAAGATTGAAGGAGACAACAGGTGGGACTGCACCTCTGAACAGGTTTGATGCATGTAAAATTACACCATCACCCCCCAAGCATGCCACAAAATCAACTCTTTCATGAAGATCACTATGTTTAAGTCATATAAACATGATCAATACAACAACATAAACAAACAAAAAATGCACAAGTCTATCGAATTTTGCTATGTCCTGATCCTGCAATGGCTGAGATCAATCTATCGAAATTTGTTCATCAACACAAAACAATGTCTAGCCACTAACACAGATTATCTCTTTATTTTTACGGAAAGTATGGCTGATATTTCTATAATAATTCACCATAAATTTAGAATTATTGTGATTGTGGATCTAACTGCATGGTAAGAGCATTTATTATTAGAACCCATATATTAACATCATTATTAACATTCCTTTTCTTTTGATTTCATGTTTTGCAACAAGATAAAAATTGTTGTAGGTCAAATCCTGCCTGTGCAGATCTCATAAATCATAGTTTTATGGATCCCATCAATAGTTTATTTTTATGCTAGTACACCTAATATTGAAATAGGGTTTGAATTGTAATTAAAAATTTAATTAAGATAAATAAATTTTGAGAGGTGCAATTACCAAAAAAGAAAGACAAACCATGGCATAGATATAAACGGAATGAGTTCAATATTTTAAGGAAAATAATATAACTATCTTGCTGGTAATCAAATTGTATGGAATAGTTCATTTTTTTCGTAACTATATGAAGGAATCGGAGAAATCTAAACCTGTAATTTTAACTGGGGACCTAAACTGTGCACATCAGGAAATTGACATCTTTAACCCTTCGGTAAACTTTCTGTTTTTCATTTTGCTTATATCATTCCACTTTACTAGAATTGGACATAATATCTTGTTCTTGGTCTCAAGCCCGGAAAGGAGGAGGGTTGTGATAGGCTTGGTGAGCCAACGTAAAAATTCAGCCAATCTTATGGAAATAAAATCCAATATGGGCTCCATTTCTAGCCTACCCCAGCTTGTTTGGGACAAAAGGCTTTGTTGTTGTTGTTAAGTTCACACACGGCCAATTTGCCTTCCACACTTCAAGTAATTAATTTACATTTTAGTTATGCCAATACTTTGTTCAACAACAACAACAACAACAACAACAACAAAGTCTTTAGTCCCAAACAAGTTGGGATAGGCTAGAGATGAAAGCCAATCAGAGTAATATTCAATTGGGTTGACTCACCAAGACTATCACAACCCTCCTACTTTATCCTTGCTTTGGACAGGCTATGTAAAAAACCCAGTACTTTGTTCTTATAGAGTATTTTTACAAGTTCTTTTCTTTTACAAACTATCCCACAATTGACATGAATAGTATTCATTGTTTAGCTATGCCGGTATTTCGTTCTTATAGAATTTTATCACTCGTAGCAACACACATGCACAATACTAGTTCTAATTTATATGCATGCACGGACAAAATGTCAGATAATCACATATAACCCCTGGAGATAGAAAAGAATTTGTGATAGTTTCCATGTCCAGTAGATAATAAGAGATGCAGAGTTTTGTTAAGAGTGCAAAGATATTTTGGTAATTTGGCCATGTACAAAATTATTGCTTTCTTAATACCTGGTATCTTGAGTGTAAAATGTCTGCACAAAGCCATAACCAGGCATCCTTGCAAATATATCATGCACATCAGGTTCCACAAGCACATTCATTTTCTCTCGATAGTACAAGAACTTAGAAACCTACAAAACAAAAAAAGAACAAACTTGCATACTGCTAAAACTGATATTTATAAATACCGACTATAATTCTAGAAGTTACCTCTTTAGCTTCTTCCATGAGCTCATCACCCAACTTCTTAAGTAGCAAAACTGTTTTGGGAGGAGATTTCCACATAAGCATTTGTTGCTGAGTGCTGGGATGTGTGAAGGCCAGGGATGATTCCGTAACTTTCTCTCTGGTGCATGAAAAACCATCTGTACGAACGAGAAACATCTCAGCTTTTCTTCTTGACTGGAGCCTTACCACACCAGTGGCAGATGCACACATGTTTGTTTCTACTGAATCCAAATTTTCGTTGGATGTACTTTTGTTATTTGAATTTCCATTAATGTTGGTAGTCTCAACAGATACTATTTTGTTTTCAGTGTTGTCTCGTTGTACTTGGATGCCATTTATATTCAATTCAAAAGATTTAGGTTGTCCAGCATTAGAATCATCCAATGAGAGATTATCAATCTTAAAATAAGCATCATCAGAACTTCCTGAAACTCTAATTTCCTCCTCTGGGGGACCAGCATCTTGCATTGCCTTCTGAGCTTGGGATTTGTTAAGATAATTCTTCTTGGAAGTAAGATAATTCTTTGGATAAATCTCTCTTTCTTGAAAAAACTTGCGCATTTCATGTCTTGAGAAAACATCACATTTAGGAATCTGTGCCTTGAAGGGATCATTATTCATAGAAAAATGATCCAAACCAGCATCTTGTGCATCACCTGCATTATTCATATCACCAGGCATCTCTGTGTCTAGGTGGGGTTCACTCCCATTTTGCAGAACCATGTCTCCATCTTCACTGGTGCTTTTGCCAGGATCAAATAGCACACCATTTTTGCTTTCCATGATCACATTCTCATTTTGACCAACACCTCCATTCAACCCATTTTTCAGAATTTTATCATTCAAAGTGTCCTGCTTTGAGGCGCGTGCAGCATGCTGCTTCCATCTTGACACCATGGCTGAAGTTCTATTAACCCCCTCCTGACTATGTAAATAAATTGGCCTCTTATTTACATCAGAGACAACCAATGCAAACTCATGAACTTGGTTCATAATAGGTGCAGTTCCAATCTCAACTGGTAAGCTCACAAACTTGATTTTCCCGCCTGAAATTGCCTCTTTTAAGGCTGATTTGTAGTACACATCTCTTGTCCCCTCTTCTTCTTCTCTCAAATCCACTATGGTTGTAAACCCCATATCCAGTAACCAATTCAAACCTTCTTCAGTCACCTTGCCACCTCTCCAAAATGCTGGTTCAGTATCCTCAGGGTTTGCATAAACCGGGTACCAGTTTGCAAACAAGCTTGGACATGGTGACCCATCAATCCGAGAGAAACCGGCATCGTAACAGACATTCCTTAGCCTCTGCAACCGCCTCCATATATCAATATTTACATCCTCGTAAGGCGACAGGTACCTTAAGAGAGCCACTTCAAGGCTCTCACAGCATTTCTTCATCTCCCCTCGAAAGACAGTGAGAGGAGGGAGATTTCCTTCCAGAAAGTTAGCTTCAAAGGAAGAAGAGCTACTGAAAGTGGAGTTGCTAGAAGTAGACCTGCCTGAAACAACTTCCATTCTGGCACCATTTAACAAAGTGAGCATGTAGCCGAGTACATTCACAACCTTCTCTTCTAGCATAGGTAATTCCTCTGATGGAATGTCGTAGGAGATCGTGCATTCACCAGTTTCAGGATTGCATAGTGTCTCCATGATTGATGTATGGAGTTGTTCTGCTGATCGAAATATGCGACAGTATGCCTCGATTTCCGCAATGTCCCCTGGTATCGGGCCCACCCAAAGAAGCTGGGATGATTCGCGGGATTGATACGTCTGCTGAGTTATCAAAAGGTCATGAACTTGTCCAGTTTCTCAATAAAAATGAAATGACAGGTACAAAATCATTTCACTACAATAATGTAAAATGATACTAATTAGCTACTAGCATGGCTAAAATATACGGTATACCCACCTGGATCGCTTGATTATTTTTTATTTGGGTAAAAAGGGAATTAAGTCTAACAAAATCCTATTCAGAAATCCTTGTTTAAATGAAAAATGACTCTAGTTGTGTAACTTTGATCCAAACTTGACCAAATAATTAACAGAAAAAGACACAATGACCTGAGAATCTAAAGCGATCCGAGATGAAAAGAAAGTGGAGAGGCCATCGGCTTTGGCGAGAGCCACTATGACGGACCTTGAACGCCTCCATTTCTCCTTCCACAAGTTGCAGCCGCCATAGATGCCGCTGCCAGTGCAACACGAGTGAAGCAAGGGCAGCCTGCTGAGACCCTGGCAGCCACAAGTCGCCAGCATGGCATCTGATTTCCAATCGGAAACGAGTAAGTATCAACCGTGGATATCGAGGTACTTGCTTGTAAAATCTAAATTGTATTGTCCTTTGTCCTGTGTCAATTTTCAAAGAAAGAGAAACGAAAGAGGGAAATCCTCACTCAAATTGGAGTCTTGTTTCGTCTTTCGTGTAATACTGTAATGTAATGGTGTGTCCTTTTCTTTTCAAAAGAAGGAAGAAGAAATTATGCTCGGCGGGAGGACATGACATTGACATGAGAATATGAGATGAAAGAAAGAAAGCCCGTGGCCACAAAAATGTGTTTTGTTTTTTAAGTTCGGTTGTTGGCACTTGGCACACGATATATCCGAACTTCGATTGCGGGGCATTGTAAGTCGGAAATGATTCTGCAGAATTTCTTTTGTATTTTGAAAAAAAAATTAAGAATTATCTTGGTTTAGAAAATTTAATATTTATATTTTACTTTCTTGCATTCACGTTCACATGTACTATCTAGACGCATGTGTTTAGAAATCGATATCACTCGACTTGACCAAGCAAAAAAAATGATCAAGTAATTTGAAATTTGCGTTCAAATCTGAACACGTCTCAACGTGCGTCTAGGCGTCACATTCACAACATTGTCTGAATGCAACGTTCGGACGTAGTGTTCAAACGTTCACAACACTCTCATGCACCATAGCCGAGTTGTGCTTCTCAAACATGGTCAAGTCATATACTTGTTCAGTGACGTATTGGATGCCTCCTTCAACGTTTGGCAAGGAATAGGGAGGCATTAGATCAAAGGCCGAAGAGGTATAATGAGAATACCCATAAGGATGTTGAAATCGTTGGATATTAAATTGCATTGGAAGATACATGAATGAAGAAGCATTGGCAAAAGACATGCTTGGAGCGGGTTCCTCCTCCATGACTTATGAAGCATTAGGATCAATGTATTGATTTGGTTTAGCTCCATCTCTTCTAATCCACGAAATGTGATGATGTTAGCCAGTAGATAGATTATTGGATTGGGTTCTCTTGGATTGTTGGATATGACAATGTTTTTGCACATAAGGATCCCGATTAAGAGATGAGGGTATGACAACTCATTTGTTTGTTGGTTATGGCGACTCTCATATGGTTAAGGATAATGAAAAGTATGTTGACAACCTTGTCCTTGGCAATGAGATGTCTCAAAAGAGACTCGTTGGTATGCTCAATGTTGGTTTTAAGACTTTCAAGTATTAGAATGTTGTTTATAAGAAGAAACAACAACCTATGAAATGCGGGTAGTTAGGAATCATAATAGTCTTTGTGCGGCAGGTCATGTGCTTCTAACCACCTCTTATACTCGGTAAACGACTCCTCATGTTGTGGCCATTTATGATAAACATCTACCTCTTCACCATGTTCAATAATTCCAAATACTTTGACTAGGGTTTGGGCATTGATTGAAATTTCTTGGCCTTGAAAATAGGTGGTAATCCTGAATGGTTGTTTGGTTGGCTTCATGTTAGCATACAAAAATCTTACCGGACTTAGGGCAAACATTTGGTTCAATTCAATTAAAGTTCTCCAAGCCCAATGATCATGCTTGGACCAATTGCTTGTACTCTCAATCACACATTTGGTTATCCCCGTTAATCACAAATTTAAAGGTTATGAAAGGAGGAAAACTCTAAGGTCGATCGGTACAAAATCTGATTTTGGGAGGAATTCCCAAGGATTAAAGGTTTTCTCTTGCAGATTAGGATTTTGGATCGGTTGAGAAGAAGAGGGTTTTGTCTCGGATTTGATAATGAAGGTGTAGGATTTGTACCCGAGTTAGAACTAGTACCGGTACCGAATTGGTATATGAGAGAGAGTATGGTATCCATTTGACCATAGCCCTCTCATTTCTCCCTTTCCAGTTTTTTCAACCTCATTTCTCTTTTTACTACTCACAAAGGATAGTTTCGGAGGTGCCATGAGAGAAGTGAGTACCAAGAGAACTTACGAGAAAACATGGTGATCTTGTTGAATTCTTGAAGAAAAGTAGCTTGATCTTCAGAGAATTTGCTTGAGCTCTAGAGAATTTGAGAGAATTTTGAGGAAATTGGAGGCTAGGAGTTGAGAGAAAAGAACTCCAAAGGTCTAAAATTGGTTTGTATGAGAATAGAATCACTTGGAGAATAAGGGTTTTAAATATCTTCACAGAAACCTTCCGTTACAGCAACCCGTTATAACAAGTTCCCCACCTGTTACAACGGGTTCCCCACCTGTTACAATAGGTTCACATCCGTTGTAACAGGTCTCTCACTTCCCTCTGTAACACATGCAGCTTTTAAACCTCCAACAACTAGTTTTTCGAACTGCAAATCCATTATAACGGGTTCCAAGTCATTATAATGCCTTTTATACCCGTTGCAACGATTTTCCATAACGCAAGCATTATTTTCAATTTGATTTGTGAATTAATTTGTTGTTATGCTCCCATTTGGTATTTCATATTATTTGGGCTCAATTCAGCTGTCAATATGTGTTTTGTAATCATGCAAATGCTCAGACTGAGTTGTAATTTGGATAAAAAAAATCAAACAAGTTTCACAAAACATATGATTCAATCAAATGAATATTAAATTATATATTTTGCCACATGACTCCACCTCAACATAATACGCAAAAAAAATCAAATTGAAAGAATCGTGTGACTCTCTAAACAATAGGTTTAGTTTCATTTGTGTTAGGCACATAAAAAAGAACTATGTTCTTTCTATTAGAATTATGATTTGGGATTAATGCACAAGACTAAGGTTAATTCAATAGGCGGAAACGATTTCAAATCAAGTTAAAGCTTTTATATATTAATTACCTAACCAAGTAATAGAGCAAGCAATTTCAAGAACTAATTGAGCAAATCACAAATCTAAGAGCAAAGTACTAAAAAAAGAGAGAAAAAGTGAATAGAGAGCAATCGAGAACACTCTATGTAACGTGGTTCGGCCTATCAAATCAACTTAGACCTACGTCCACGCGTCTTCTGAAATAAAATCTTCTTTCTAGGCTGATTTCACTATAAACGAGTGTTCTTGACAAAGTGCGGAGCCGATCTTTGACTTCTTCTACACAAGTCAATCTTCTTCTCCTAAACCAATGTATGGGACAACACCACAATACACGGTAAAAAGGTTCGATTGACAACACAATCAAGAACAGGGATGCACCACTTGACAACACAAATATGATGCATCAAAGGCTAACACTAGCTAAGGGTTTGTTCTCGAATAGACAATAAGAGAATAATAGCTATCCTAATTGCTCTCTATGTTAGGTACCTGGAGGTTGAATTAGGCTCTTTTATGTGCTCAATTTGATGCTGGAAAGCTTGTAGGAATGGTTTGATAGATTGCTGGTTCGTTTCTGCATCTTTTATATAGGCTGAGCACTTCTTGGGATCTTGGATCAATCAAAATTCTTTCTGGCATTACAACTCTTCCATAACGCCTTAGGCAAGGCGTTATAACGCCTTGGACTTCTTCCTGTTTTGCCCCTATGAAGCTATCTTGTGGACCAACTCTTCAGGAACCCGTTATAACGCTTTGCTCACTCGTTATAACGGGTGGTGACTCGTTGTAACGCCTCCCTGACGCGTTACAGTAACGTTGGCTTGGGAAATTCCAGCTTATGCAGCTTCTCTCTCCTCCTGAGGCATTATGATGCGTTGGGCATCCGTTATAATGCCTTAGTGACTCGTTATAATGGGTCTTGAAGCGTTATGGTAACGTTGTGCTTTGTATTGCACATTGAAGCCTTTCCTTGATGACTTGAGCATGTCTTGGCTTGTCCAGGGTATGTTTGAGCATGTTTGACATTGATATGTACCTGTTTTAACCTGCATCTTCACCAAAACTCATGTGCAAAGTTAGTACTTTAATTGTTTTGCAAATTGTCAAACAAAATATGAGTTTAAACCAACAAACTCCCCCTTTTGGCAATTTGCAAAACCTAATTGAGATGTGCATATCAAATGATGCACATCTTCATTTCTCCTCCTTTTTGCAAATAAAGGCAAAAGGCTCAAACAAACAAACTCCCCCAGAATTTAGCACATATATATTCATACAAGTCAAGCAATTTTATATTGCTCCCCCTTAATGAAATAAAATTTGCAAATAATGCACAATTCGTAAGATTTTCAATCGAGAATTGGGGAATTGAGAGCAATAGAGAGAAATAATCATCAAGAGGCATATAAAATCAAAACATTGAATTTAATTGAAGTCATGCAAGAACATCATATTAATCATAAAATTCATACAAACGAGAATAGAAAAAGAAAATGAATCTAACCTAGTCTCTAGTCCTCATCACTACTCTCATGTTGCTCATCCTTCGAGTTGAATTGAGTCGCTCCTTCTTGTCCACCTCCCATGTGCTCTTCGGGTCAGGTAGGATCGGAGCAATCATTCCAAGACTCAAATTTTTGAGTCAAATTGGTCCAGATCATGGAGTTGAACTCACTTTGGTTGTCAAGCTTTTCATGCACATTCGCCGAGTTGTACTTGTTGTAGAGCGACAAGTGATACACTTGTTGAGAAACGTAGTGAGTTCCTTCTTCAACCGTTGAGAAGGCATAATCCATTATAGGATTGAAGGCTTGAGGAGTATAGTAGGATGGGTCTTGAGGAAATTGATAACCATGATATGAAGGAGGAGGCAGGTAAGAGGAGGTACCGACTTGAGGCATGCTTGGAATAGGCTCTTCTTTCATGGGTTGTAGAGCATTCCAATTGGTGTATTGATTAAGTTTTGCTCCCTCTCTTCTTATCCACTCATTCATTAGATAGGTTTCGGTTCCCAAGTCAAGTTGTTCTTGATCCAACATTTCTTTCCAAGAAATGTGATTATGTTGGCGGGAAAGTAGATGATAGGATTAGGCTCCCTTGGGTTCATGGTTATGACGATGTTCTTGTGTAAGAGAATCTGGGTCAAGAGGTGAGGATATGGTAGGCTCATTTTTTTTGTTGGTTAGAGCGGTTCTCATGTGGTTAAGGATGATGAAGGGTATATCAACCACCTTATCCTTGGCAATGAGGTTCCTATGGAGAAACCCGTTTGTATGCTCTATATTTGTCTTGAGATCTTTTTTGAGAATTAGAATGTTGTTTATAAGGAGAAATAATAATCTATGAAGAGCGGGTAATTTGGAATCAGAATGGTCTTTGTGCGGGTCTTTGACTCCTAACCATCTCTTATACTCGATGAAAGACTCCTCATGTTGAGGCCACTTATGGTATACATCTACCTCTTCATCATTCTCTACCATACCAAGTACTTCGGCCAAGGTTTCGGTATTGATTGGTATTTCTTGGCCATAGAAATAGGTAGTTACACCGAAGGGTTCTTTGGTTGGCCTCATGTTGGCTTACAAAACCCTAATTGGACCTAAGGCAAATTGTTGATTTAACTCAATTAATGGTCTTCATGCCCAAAAATCAATTGTTTGCACCAATTGGTTATACTCCCAATTACTCATTTGGTTATCTCCGTTGGTTAGAAGCACAAAGGTATCTGAGATAGGTCTATTCTTGAAGGTGCTATGGAAATTGGAGAATTCAATAGGCGATCGGTATAGAATTCGGTTTTGGGATGAGTTGCCCCAAGGGTTAAAAATCTGTTGCCTTTTTCGGTTGAGAGGTGGTAGGGTTTTGTGTAGGTTGAGAGGTAGTTGGTTTCGGATTTGGTTCCAAATTTGGTGGTGGTGCACTAGGGTTGGTATCCGGATTAGAGCTTGTACCGGTACCGAGTTGGTAACTAAGGGAGGGTATGTTCTCCCTTGGTGCCATGGCACATTGGTTACTTTCTTTCTCCAATTGTTTTTCCACTTCTTTTCTTTTCTTGTTGTAAACAATTGGGAGCTTTGGTGGTGCCATTAGGGAAGTAAGAACAAGGAGAAGACTTACAATAAACATGATGAAGAACCTTGAAAAATCTTGAGATCTTGCTGGAATTGATTGATTTCTTGAGAAAGTCTTGAGAATTTGAAGGGTTTTAGAGCTTGAGTTGCAGCAAAAATAGATTTGAAGAGTCTAATTTTGGTTTTGGCAAGAATAGAGACCTTTGGGAGGAAGGAATGCCTTAAATAGTTGTAGAATGCCCTAATGTTACAGCAACTCGTTATAACGAGTTCCTGATGCATTATAACGGGTTCCCAGCCATTATAACCATTCTCTCTCCTTTTTTGTAATGCTTAGTGAATTACAAACGGGGCGGGTCGGGTACCCGTGGATCCGACCCAGGCGTATCCATGGATCCACGAGTCCAACGGGGCGGGTCTCCATGGGTTCGAACTCAAAACTCCCAATCCGACTCGTGATAAACCCGGGCGGGTCAGGTCCAGGCGGATCGGGTAAGGATCCGTCGTTTTTTTAAATTTAGGGAAAATGTTACAACTTTAAAAAAAATCCGAAAAATGTTTAAAAATTACGAAATAATGTTCAAATAATGTTGAAAAATCTTTTAATTCTCAAAATATTCGAAAAAAGAAAAAAATTCAAATAAATGTAAAAAGTTATAGAATTGAAGAATACTCCAATAATTCAAAAATTTTATGTTTATTTATAATTGACATTAAAATTTAAGAATACTCAAATAATTTCCAAAAAAACCTATAAACTCCAAAAAAATCGAAAAAATTTGCAAACAAATATGAAAAAATGTCATAAAATTATGAAATAATTTTTTGAAAATGTAGAATGTTTGAAAATTTTAAAAGTTACCCTCGTCCTTTATTTCGGGCTTGGGACCGGCTACGTGTAGTCACATAGGCGGAGTTCTAACTTTTTTTTTCTTAGTATTCTTCCAAAAAATGTAATAAAAATAAAATGCTTCAAAATTAATAAAATAAAAACATACTATAAAGCACACATGAAATCATTGCTCAAATACCACAAATCATCGGCTCCTGCATACAGCGGAGTGCCAGAATCATCGCCAGCGTTAGGACTTCTTGGCATAGTACTACTTTCTTGAGTGACAGGAGATGTGAGTCCATGAGGACTAGAACCGTGTTGATTACGCTCTTAGGCATCAATCCAATCTTTCATACACATAAGTTGCTCGAAACGTTTTTCACCCAACTTGGTGCGTTTGTCGGTCAAAATTCTATCTATTGAACTGAAACATGATTCAGCAGGTACGGTTGACACATGCACTGCATAAACATCGCGCGCCATCGCTGCCAACACTGGATATGCACCGGAATGTCGCTTCCACAAGTCCAGGATGTCGATGTCGTCGTCTTCAAGGCTTTCCAAATAGTAATAAAACTGTTGGAGCATTGGTGTTGAGCATTCGAGGTTCATCATCTCATAGCTCGCTAAGCAAGCCCGAAGAACTGTTGCTTCTGTTTGTAATAAAAAATAATTCAAATTAATAAGTATTAAGTAATATGGTATAATGAGAGTTCAAAATTTAGTAAATAATTAAATATATTACATTCATATCTTCATGTGCGAGATGTCGAAGTAGTAATACTTGAGATATGTCAAACATATAGTCGAATGAATCATTTACTTTGGCTTCGCTATATCAACATCCCATGAGATTACGTACCATCAATTTACGGAAAACAACAAAGGAACGTTCTATATGTGGAGTTCCAACGGGTATCAACATCCCATGAA
This sequence comes from Eleocharis quinqueflora, assembly GCA_964058865.1. Classification (NCBI taxonomy): domain Eukaryota; kingdom Viridiplantae; phylum Streptophyta; class Magnoliopsida; order Poales; family Cyperaceae; genus Eleocharis; species Eleocharis quinqueflora. The sequence goes on along the minus strand of CAXKVX010000284.1, from coordinate 92,383 downwards.
ACCATCAACTTACTCAAACCCAAATGTGAACATAATGCATGAAATTCTTGTGTTTGAGGGTTAGTGTTTGCATATTGTGCGACGAACTCCTCGACAAATAAATCAATACTCATCCTGTGTGCGAGCTCCTCAACAAAGTTAGGAGGAGATGCCATATCTAAAATAATAACAAAAAACAACTATGAATATAAACAACTATGAAATAAAAAAGTAAAAATGTAGGCGAAATTTCTTCCGGCCATGTAATAAAAAGAATAAACAGCTCTGGTAATGACCAGTGCTAATATAAAAAAATTAAACAAGTAGGCGGAATTTCTTCCAGCCATGTAATAAAAAAATAGACAGCTCTCGTAATGACCAGTGCCAATATAAAAAAATTAAACAAGTAAGCGGAATTTCTTACAACCATGTAATAAAAAAATAAAAAGCTCTGATAATGACCAGTGCCAATATAAAAAAAATAAACAAGTAAGCGAATTTCTTTCAGCCATGTAATAAAATAATAAAAAGCTCTGGTAATGACCAATGCGAATATAAAAAATAAAAAATGTAGGCGAAATTTCTTTAATATGTTACAAAGAATTGGTAACTCGTTGTGACGGGTAGGCAACACGTTATGACGGGTTCCCCTTGCGTTATGGTAACACAAGACTCTGCCTTTGTCCATTTTGCTTGCTCCCGATGTCTATGTGATCATCTTGACTTCTACATGCATATTTGAGCCTTTGCAACATTAATATGTACATGTATAAACCTACAACTCACCAAAACTCAATTTTGCAAGATTAGTACTGATTTGTTTTGTAAATTATCAAATCAAAGAAGAGTTTAATAATCTAACAATGACTTTCATCCTTCCGTACTTGGACAATTATCTAAATTAGTCAAGCATGTCCCTTAAACAATTAACGTCGTGTGTCTGTACTTACTCTCTTGTCTAATGTATTATTTATGATTAAAATTCAATATTCAATTCTTTCAAACGTAATACTAAACTCGAGCTATGCAATTCAGTTATGAAAACACAAGCGAATATGAATAAAGAAAAATCATAACAAAATCATGAATAAACTAAATCATAACATCAAGCTTCAAATTACACTCATTTTTGTTTTTTCCCTCAAGCGTGATTCCTTTTTGTCCATTTCTGTTTTTTTCCTTCAAGGATGTTATGGATGATTTGATTACAAGTTTACTTACATGTATAGATAATGTTTATGTTTTTAAATGAATCATCCCTAAAAGTTGTTAACTTCAAAAAAAGAAAAGTTGTGTTGTTGTGTCATCGTCACCGCTGTTGTCGCCGTTGTTCTTGTTGTTTTCTTGTTCTTGTTTTTTTTTTGTTCTTGTTCTTATTCTAGTTTTTCTTCTCTCTTATTCATGTTCTTGTTGTTCTTCATTCTCGTTCTTATTCTTCGTTCTTATTCTTGTTCTTTTTTTTTCTTGTTGTTATTGTTGTTGTTCTAGTTGTTCTTTGTTCTTGTTCTTTATTCCTTTTCTTTTTCTTGTTTTTTTTTCTTGTTCTTGTTCTTTTTTTTGTTCTTGTTCTTATTCTTTCTTATTGTTCTTAGTTCTTGTTCTTGTTGTTCTTCGTCCTTGTTCTTGTTCTTGTTCTCGTTCATGTTTTTTTCTTATTCTTGTGCATGTTCTTGTTCAACTTCTAGTTCTCGTCCGTGTTCTTGTTTTTATTATTTTTCTTATTATTGTTGTTGTTATTTTTTTCTTATTATTGTTGTTGTTGTTGCGGTTGTAGTTGTGGTTGTGGTTGTGGTTGTTATTGTTGTTGTTGTGGTGGTGGTGGTTGTGGTTGTGGTTGTGGTTGTGGTTGTGGTTGTGGTTTTCGTTGTTGTTAACGTTTTTTTAATAGTAGTAGTTGTTGTTATTCTTCTTCTTCTTCTTCTTCTTATTGTTCTAATTTTAGTTATTTTTGTTCTTATTCTTCTTCTTCTTCTTATTTTTGTTCTTATTCTTATACTTATTATTATTCTCGTTCATGTTCTTTTTCTTGTTCTTGTGCATGTTCTTGTTCAACTTCTAGTTCTCATTCATGTTTAATCAGAGTACTTCATTTATGGGTGGTAAGCAATCAAGAAAACACCACAAAACATTTATGCTTCTATGAGAAGTGTTTCTATTCAAAGTACTTAATTTATTTGTGATAACCATTCAAAAAAAACAACACAAAGCACTTATACTTCTATGAGAAGTGTTTCTAATCAGAGTACTTCATTTATGAGTGGTACATAATCAAGAAAACACCACAAAGCATTTATGCTTCTATGAGAAGTATTTCTAATCCGAGTACTTCATTTATGGGTGATATCCATTCAAGAAAACACCACAAAGCATTTATACTTCTATGAGAAGCGTTTCTACTCGGAGTACTTCATTTATGAATGATAACAATTCAAGAAAACAACACAAAGCACTTAAACTTCTATGATAAGTGTTTCTATCAAGAGTACTTCATGTACGGGTAGTAACCAATAAAGAAAATACCACAACCATTTATGCTTCTAATAGAAGTTTTCTAATATAAGTGCTTCTTTTGTGGGTGATAATCATTCAAGAAAAATCACAAAGAACTTATACTTCTATGATAAGTGTTTCTAATCAGAGTACTTCATTTATGGGTGGTAACCAATCACGAAAACACTACAATGCATTTATGCTTCTATGAGAAGTGTTTATAATCAAAGTACTTCATTTATGGTTGATAACCAATCATGAAAACACCACAAATCACTTATATTTCTATGAGAAGTATTTCTAATCAGAGTACTTCATTTATGGGTGGTAACCAACCAAGAAAACACCACAAAGCATTTATGCTTCCATGAGAACTGTTTCTAATCAAAGTACTTCATTTATTTGTGACAACCATTCAAGAAAACAACACAAAGCACTTATACTTTTATGAGATGTGTTTCTAATCAGAGTACTCCATTTATGTGTGGTACCCAATCAAGAAAACACCACAAAGCATTTATTCTTCTATGAGAAGTGTTCTAATCAAAGTACTTCATTTATGGGTGATAACCAATCAAGAAAACACCACAACTCACTTATATTTCTATGAGAAGTATTTCTAATCAGAGTACTTCATTTATGGGTGGTAACCAATAAATAAAACAATACAAAACACTTATACTTCTATGAGGAGTGTTTCTAATCAGAGTACTACATTTATGGGTAATAACCAACAAAAAAAACACCACAAAACCTTTATGCTTATATGAGAAGTGTTTCTAATCATAGAAATTCATTTATGGGTGATAACCATTCGAGAAAACAGCACAAAGCACTTATATTTCTATGATAAGTGTTTTTAATCAGTGTACATTATTTATGGGTGGTAACCAACAAAAAAAACACCACATAACATTTATGCTTCTTTGAGAAGTGTTTGTATTCAGAGTACTTCATTTATGGGTGGTAACCAATCAACAAAACAGCACAAAGCATTTATGCTTCTTTGTGAAGTGTTTCTGATCAGAGTACTTCATTTATGGGTGATAACCAATCAAGAAAACACCACAAATCAATTATGCTTCTATGAGTAGTGTTTCTAATCAAAGTACTTCATTTATGGGTGATAACCATTCAAGAAAACACCACAAAACACTTATACTTCTATGAGAAGTGTTTCTAATAAGAGTACTTCATTTAGGGAAGGTAACCAATCAAGAAAATATCACAAAGCATTTATGCTTCTATGAGAAGTATTTCTAATCAAAGTACTTCATTTGTGGGTTATAATCATTCAAGATAAGACCACAAAGCATTTATACTTCTATGAGAAGTGTTTCTAATCAGTGTACTTCATTTATAAGTGGTAACAAATCAAGAAAACAACACAAAGCATTCATACTTCTTTGAGAATTGTTTCTAATCAAAGAACTAACAACACAAAGTATTCATACTTCTTTGAGAAGTGTTTCTAATCAGAGTACTTCATTTACGGGTGGTAACCAATAAAGAAAATACCACATGCTTTTATGCTTCTATGAGAAGTGTTTCTAATATAAGTGGTTCTTTTGTGGGTGATAATCATTCAAGAAAAACCAGAAAGAACTTATACTTCTATGATAAGTGTTTTTAATCAGAGTGCTTCATTTATAAGTTGTAACCAATTAAGAAAACACCACAATGCATTTATGCTTCTATGAGAAGTGTTTCTAATCAAAGTACTTCTTTTATGGGTGATAACCATTCAAGAAAACAACACAAAGCACTTATATTTCTATAATAAGTGTTTCTAATCAGTGTACTTATTTATGGGTGTTAACCAACAAAAAAACACCGCAAAGCATTTATGCTGCTATGAGAAGTGTTTCTAATCAAAGTTCTACATTTATGGGTGGTAACCAATCAAGAAAACACCACAAAGCAGTTATAGTTCTATGAGTAGTGTTTCTAATCATGGTACTTCATTTATGGATGATAACCAATTGAATAAAACACCACAAAGCACTTATACTTCTACGAGAAGTGTTTCGAATCAAAGTACTTCATTTATGTGTCGTAACCAATCAAGAAAACACCACAAAGCATTTATGCTGCTATTAGAAGTATTTCTAATCAGAGTACTTCATTTTTTGGTGGTAACCAATCAAGAAAACACCACAAAGCAATTATGCTTCTATGAGTAGTGTTTCTAATCAAAGTACTTCATTTATGAGTGATAACCAATTGAATAAAACACCACAAAACGCTTATACTTTTACGAGAAGTGTTTCTAATCAGAGTACTACATTTATGGGTGGTAACAAATCAAGAAAACAACACAAAGCATTCATACTTCATTGAGAATTGTTTTAATCAAAGTACTTAATTTATGGGTGGTAACAAATCAAGAAAACAACAAAAAGCATTTATACTTCTATGAGAAGTGTTTCTAATCGAAGTACTTCATTTATGGGAGATAACCATTCAAGAAAACTCCACAAATCACTTATTCTTCTATGAGAAGTGTTTCTAATCAGAGTACTACATTTATGGGTGGTAACCAATCACGAAAACACTACAAAGCATTTATGCTTCTATGAGAAGTGTTTCTAATCGAAGTACTTCATTTATGGGAGATAATCATTCAAGAAAACTCCACAAATCACTTATTCTTCTATGAGAAGTGTTTCTAATCAGAGTACTACATTTATGGGTAATAACCAACAAAAAAAACACCACAAAGCCTTTATGCTTCTATGAGAAGTGTTTCTAATAATAGACTTTATTTATGGGTGATAACCATTCGAGAAAATAGCACAAAGCACTTTTATTTCTATGATAAGTGTTTTTAATCAGTGTACTTCATTTATGGGTGGTAACCAACAAAAAAACACCACAAAGCATTTATGCTTCTATGAGAAGTGCTTCTAATCAAAGTACTTCATTTATGGGTGATAACCATTCAAGAAAACAACACAAAGCACTTATATTTCTATGATAAGTGTTTCTCATCAGTGTACTTATTTAAGGGTGTTAACCAACAAAAAAAACACCGCAAAGCCTTTATGCTGCTATGAGAAGTATTTCTAATCAGAGTACTTCATTTATGGGTGGTAACCAATCAAGAAAACACCATAAAGCATTTATACTTCTACGAGAAGTGTTTCTAATTAAAGTACTTAATTTATGTTGTCGTAACCAATCAAGAAAACACCACAAAGCATTTATGCTGCTATGAGAAGTATTTCTAATCAGAGTACTTCATTTTTTGGTGGTAACCAATCAAGAAAACACCACAAAGCAATTATGCTTCTATGAGTAGTGTTTCTAATCAAAGTACTTCATTTATGGGTGATAACCAATTGAATAAAACACCACAAAGCACTTATACTTTTACGAGAAGTGTTTCTAATCAGAGTACTATATTTATGGGTGGTAACAAATCAAGAAAACAACACAAAGCATTCATACTTCTTTGAGAATTGTTTTAATCAAAGTACTTCATTTATGTGTGATAACCATTCAAGAAAACACCACAAAGCAATTATATTTCTATGATAAGTGTTTCTAATCAGAGTACTTCATTTATGGGTGGTAACCAATAAACAAAACACCACAAAGCATTTATCCTTCTATGAGAAGTGTTTCTAATCACAGTACTTTATTTATGGATGATAACCATTCAAGAAAACACCACAAATCACTTATACTTGTATGAGAAGTGTTTCTAATCAGAGTACTTAATTTATGGTTGGTAACCAATCGAGAAAACAACGCAAAACATTCATACTTCTATGAGAAGTGTTTCTAATCACAGTACTTCATTTATGGGTGCTTACCATTCAAGAAAACAGCACAAAGCACTTATACTACTATGAGAAGTGTTTATAATCAGAGTACTTTATTTATGGGTAGTAACCAACCAAGAAAACAACACAAATCGTTCATACTTCTATGAGAAGTGTTTCTAATCAAAGTACTTCATTTATGGGTGATAACCATTGAAGAAAACAACACAAAGCACTTATATTTCTATGATAAGTGTTTCTAATCAGTGTACTTATTTATGGGTGTTAACCAACAAAAAAAACACCGCAAAGCATTTATGCTGCTATGAGAAGTATTTCTAATCAGAGTACTTCATTTTTTTGTGGTAACCAATCAAGAAAACACCACAAAGCAGTTATACTTCTATGAGTAGTGTTTCTAATCAAGGTACTTCATTTATGGGTGATAACCAATTGAATAAAACACCACAAAGCACTTATACTTCTACGAGAAGTGTTTCTAATCAAAGTACTTCATTTATGTGTGGTAACCAATCAAGAAAACACCACAAAGCATTTATGCTGCTATGAGAAGTATTTTTAATCAGAGTACTTCATTTTTGGGTGGTAACCAATCAAGAAAACACCACAAAGCAGTTATGCTACTATGAGTAGTGTTTCTAATCAAAGTACTTAATTTATGAGTGATAACCAATCAAGCAAACATCACAAATCACTTATACTTCTATGGGACGTGTTTCTAATCAGAGTACTACATTTATGGGTGGTAACAAATCAAGAAAACAACACAAAGCATTCATACTTCTTTGAGAATTGTTTTAATCAAGTACTTCATTTATGGGTGATAACCATTCAAGAAAACACCACAAAGCACTTATATTTCTATGATAAGTGTTTCTAATCAGAGTTTTTATTTATGGATGATAACCATTCAAGAAAACACCACAAAGCACTTATGTTTCTATGATAAGTGTTTCTAATAAGAGTACTTCATTTATGAGTGATAACCAACAAACAAACACACCACAAAGCCTTTATGCTAATGAGAAGTGTTTCTAATCATAGTACTTCATTTATGGGTGTAAACCAATCAAGAAAACAACACAAGGCATTCATACTTCTATGAGTAGTGTTTCTATTCAAAGTACTTCATTTTTGGGGTGATAACTATTCAAGAAAACAACACAAAGCACTAATATATCTATGAGAAATGTTTCTAAACAGAGTACTTCATTTATGGGTAGTAACCAATCAAGAAAACAACACAAATCATTCAAACTTCTATGAGAAGTGTTTCTAATCAAAGTACTTCATTTATGGGTGATAACCTTCCAAGAAAACAACACAAAGCACTTATATTTCTATGATAAGTGTTTATAATCAGAGTACTTCATTTATGGGTAGTAATCAACCAAGAAAACAACACAAATCATTCATACTTCTATGAGAAGTGTTTCTAATCAAAGTACTTCTTTTATGGGTGATAACCATTCAAGAAAACAACACAAAGCACTTATATTTCTATAATAAGTGTTTCTAATCAGTGTACTTATTTAAGGGTGTTAACCAACAAAAAAACACCGCAAAGCATTTATGCTTCTATGAGAAGTGTTTCTAATCAAAGTTCTACATTTATGGGTGGTAACCAATCCAGAAAACACCACAAAGCAGTTATGCTTCTATGAGTAGTGTTTCTAATCAAGGTACTTCATTTATGGATGATAACCAATTGAATAAAACACCACAAAGCACTTATACTTCAACGAGAAGTGTTTCTAATCAAAGTACTTCATTTATGTGTCGTAACCAATCAAGAAAACACCACAAAGCATTTATGCTGCTATGAGAAGTATTTCTAATCAGAGTACTTCATTTATGGGTGGTAAGCAATCAAGAAAACACCACAAAACATTTATGCTTCTATGAGAAGTGTTTCTATTCAAAGTACTTCATTTATTTGTGATAACCGTTCAAAAAAACAACACAAAGCACTTATACTTCTATGAGAAGTGTTTCTAATCAGAGTACTTCATTTATGGTTGGTACCTAATAAAAAAAACACCACAAAGCATTTATGCTTCTATGAGAAGTATTTCTAATTCGAGTACTTCATTTATGGGTGATAACCATTCAAGAAAACAACACAAAGCACTTAAACTTCTATGATAAGTGTTTCTATCAAGAGTACTTCATGTACGGGTAGTAACCAATAAAGAAAATACCACAATCATTTATGCTTCTAATAGAAGTGTTTCTAATATAAGTGCTTCTTTTGTGGTTGATAATCATTCAAGAAAAATTACAAAGAACTTATACTTCTATGATAAGTGTTTCTAATCAGAGTACTTCATTTATGGGTGGTAACCAATCACGAAAACACTACAAAGCATTTATGCTTCTATGAGAAGTGTTTATAATCAAAGTACTTCATTTATGGGTGATAACCAATCGTGAAAACACCACAAAGCACTTATATTTCTATGAGAAGTATTTCTAATCAGAGTACTTCATTTATGGGTGGTAACCAACCAAGAAAACACCACAAAGCAATTATGCTTCCATGAGAACTGTTTCTAATCAAAGTACTTCATTTATTTGTGACAACCATTCAAGAAAACAACACAAAGCACTTATACTTTTATGAGATGTGTTTCTAATCAGAGTACTTCATTTATGGGAGATAACCTTTCAAGAAAACATCACAAAGCACTTATACTTCTATGAGAAGTGTTCTAATCAGATTACTTCATATATGGGTGGTAACCAATCAAGAAAACAACACAAAGCATTCATACTTCATTTATTTGTGATAACCATTCAAAAAAATAACACAAAGCACTTATACTTCTATGAGAAGTGTTTCTAATCAGACTACTTCATTTATGGGTGGTAACCAATCAAGAAAACACCACAAAGCACTTATATTTCTATGATAAGTGTTTCTAATTAGAGTACTTCATTTATGGGTGATAACCATTCAAGAAAACACCACAAAGCACTTATATTACTATGATAAGTGTTTCTAATAAGAGTACTTCATTTATGAGTGATAACCAACAAAAAACACACCACAACGCCTTTATGCTACTATGAGAAGTGTTTCTAATCAAAGTACTTCATTTATGGGTGATAATCATTCAAGAAAACACCACAAAGCACTTATACTTCTATGAGAAGTGTTTCTAATAAGAGTACTTCATTTAGGGAAGGTAACCAATCAAGAAAATACCGCAAAGCATTTATGCTTCTATGAGAAGTATTTCTAATCAAAGTACTTCATTTGTGGGTTATAATCATTCAAGATAAGACCACAAAGCATTTATACTTCTATGAGAAGTGTTTCTAATCAGTGTACTTCATTTATAGGTGGTAACAAATCAAGAAAACAACACAAAGCATTCATACTTCTTTGAGAATTGTTTCTAATCAAAGAACTAACAACACAAAGTATTCATACTTCTTTGAGAAGTGTTTCTAATCAGAGTACTTCATTTACGGGTGGTAACCAATAAAGAAAATACCACAAGCTTTTATGCTTCTATGAGAAGTGTTTCTAATATAAGTGGTTCTTTTGTGGGTGATAATCATTCAAGAAAAACCAGAAAGAACTTATACTTCTATGATAAGTGTTTTTAATCAGAGTGCTTCATTTATAAGTGGTAACCAATTAAGAAAACACCACAATGCATTTATGCTTCTATGAGAAGTGTTTATAATCACAGTACTTCATTTATGGGTGATAACCATTCAAGAAAATACCACAAATCACTTATACTTCTATGAGAAGTGGTTCTAATCAGAGTACTTAATTTATGGGTGGTAACCAATCAAGAAAAAAACACAAAGCATTCATACTTCTATGAGAAGTGTTTCTAATCAACGTACTTCTTTTATGGGTGGTAACCAATCAAGAAAACACCCCAAAGCACTTATATTTCTATGATAAGTGTTTCTAATCAGAGTACTTCATTTATGGGTGATAACCATTCAAGAAAACACCACAAAGCACTTATATTACTATGATAAGTGTTTCTAATCAGAGTACTTCATTTATGAGTGATAACCAACAAAAACACACCACAACACCTTTATGCTACTATGAGAAGTGTTTCTAATCATAGTACTTCATTTATGGGTGGTAACCAACAAAAAAAACACCACAAAGCATTTATGCTTCTATGAGAAGTGTTTCTAATCAAAGTACTTCTTTTATGGGTGATAACCATTCAAGAAAACAACACAAAGCACTTATATTTTTATAATAAGTGTTTCTAATCAGTGTACTTCTTTTATGGGTGCTTACCATTCAAGAAAACACCACAAAGCACTTATACTACTATGAGAAGTGTTTATAATCAGAGTACTTCATTTATGGGTAGAAACAACCAAGAAAACAACACAAATCATTCATACTTCTATGAGAAGTGTTTCTAATCAAAGTACTTCTTTTATGGGTGATAACAATTCAAGAAAACAACACAAAGCACTTATATTTCTATAATAAGTGTTTCTAATCAGTGTACTTATTTATGGGTGTTAACCAACAAAAAAACACCGCAAATCATTTATGCTTCTATGAGTAGTGTTTCTAATCAAAGTCTTCATTTATGGGTGATAACCAATTGAATAAAACACCACAAAGCACTTATACTTTTATGAGAAGTGTTTCTAATCAGAGTACTACATTTATGGGTGGTAACAAATCAAGAAAACAACACAAAGCATTCATACTTCATTGAGAATTGTTTTAATCAAAGTACTTAATTTATGGGTGTTAACAAATCAAGAAAACAACAAAAAGCATTTATCCTTCTATGAGAAGTATTTCTAATCGAAGTACTTCATTTATGGGAGATAACCATTCAAGAAAACTCCACAAATCACTTGTTCTTCGATGAGAAGTGTTTCTAATCAGAGTACTACATTTATGGGTAATAACCAACAAAAAAAACACCACAAAGCCTTTATGCTTGTATGAGAAGTGTTTCTAATCATAGAAATTCATTTATGGGTGATAACCATTCGAGAAAACAGCACAAAGCACTTATATTTCTATGATAAGTGTTTTTAATCAGTGTACATTATTTATGGGTGGTAACCAACAAAAAAAACACCACATAACATTTATGCTTCTTTGAGAAGTGTTTGTATTCAGAGTACTTCATTTATGGGTGGTAACCAATCAAGAAAACACCACAAAGCATTTATGCTTCTTTGTGAAGTGTTTCTGATCAGAGTACTTCATTTATGGGTGGTAACCAATCAAGAAAACACCACAAATCAATAATGTTTCTATGAGTAGTGTTTCTAATCAAAGTACTTCATTTATGGGTGATAACCATTCAAGAAAACACCACAAAGCACTTGTAATTCTATGAGAAGTGTTTCTAATAAGAGTACTTCATTTAGGGAAGGTAACCAATCATGAAAATACCACAAAGCATTTATGCTTCTATGAGAAGTATTTCTAATCAAAGTACTTCATTTGTGTGTTATAATCATTCAAGATAAGACCACAAAGCATTTATACTTCTATGAGAAGTGTTTCTAATCAGTGTACTTCATTTATAAGTGGTAACAAATCAAGAAAACAACACAAAGCATTCATACTTCTTTGAGAATTGTTTCTAATCAAAGAACTAACAACACAAAGTATTCATACTTCTTTGAGAAGTGTTTCTAATCAGAGTACTTCATTTACGGGTGGTAACCAATAAAGAAAATACCACATGCTTTTATGCTTCTATGAGAAGTGTTTCTAATATAAGTGGTTCTTTTGTGGGTGATAATCATTCAAGAAAAACCAGAAAGAACTTATACTTCTATGATAAGTGTTTTTAATCAGAGTGCTTCATTTATAAGTGGTAACCAATTAAGAAAACACCACAATGCATTTATGCTTCTATGAGAAGTGTTTCTAATCAAAGTACTTCTTTTATGGGTGATAACCATTCAAGAAAACAACACAAAACACTTATATTTTTATAATAAGTGTTTCTAATCAGTGTACTTATTTATGGGTGTTAACCAACAAAAAAACACCGCAAAACATTTATGCTTCTATGAGAAGTGTTTCTAATCAAAGTTCTACATTTATGGGTGGTAACCAATCAAGAAAACACCACAAAGCAGTTATGGTTCTATGAGTAGTGTTTCTAATCATGGTACTTCATTTATGGATGATAACCAATTGAATAAAACACCACAAAGCACTTATACTTCTACGAGAAGTGTTTCGAATCAAAGTACTTCATTTATGTGTCGTAACCAATCAAGAAAACACCACAAAACATTTATGCTGCTATGAGAAGTATTTCTAATCAGAGTACTTCATTTTTTGGTGGTAACCAATCAAGAAAACAACACAAATCATTCATACTTCTATGAGAAGTGTTTCTAATCAAAGTACTTCTTTTATGGGTGATAACCATTCAAGAAAACAACACAAAGCACTTATATTTCTATAATAAGTGTTTCTAATCAGTGTACTTATTTAAGGGTGTTAACCAACAAAAAAACACCGCAAAGCATTTATGCTTCTATGAGAAGTGTTTCTAATCAAAGTTCTACATTTATGGGTGGTAACCAATCCAGAAAACACCACCAAGCAGTTATGCTTCTATGAGTAGTGTTTCTAATCAAGGTACTTCATTTATGGATGATAACCAATTGAATAAAACACCACAAAGCACTTATACTTCAACGAGAAGTGTTTCTAATCAAAGTACTTCATTTATGTGTCGTAACCAATCAAGAAAACACCACAAAGCATTTATGCTGCTATGAGAAGTATTTCTAATCAGAGTACTTCATTTATGGGTGGTAAGCAATCAAGAAAACACCACAAAACATTTATGCTTCTATGAGAAGTGTTTCTATTCAAAGTACTTCATTTATTTGTGATAACCGTTCAAAAAAACAACACAAAGCACTTATACTTCTATGAGAAGTGTTTCTAATCAGAGTACTTCATTTATGGTTGGTACCTAATAAAAAAAACACCACAAAGCATTTATGCTTCTATGAGAAGTATTTCTAATTCGAGTACTTCATTTATGGGTGATAACCATTCAAGAAAACAACACAAAGCACTTAAACTTCTATGATAAGTGTTTCTATCAAGAGTACTTCATGTACGGGTAGTAACCAATAAAGAAAATACCACAATCATTTATGCTTCTAATAGAAGTGTTTCTAATATAAGTGCTTCTTTTGTGGTTGATAATCATTCAAGAAAAATTACAAAGAACTTATACTTCTATGATAAGTGTTTCTAATCAGAGTACTTCATTTATGGGTGGTAACCAATCACGAAAACACTACAAAGCATTTATGCTTCTATGAGAAGTGTTTATAATCAAAGTACTTCATTTATGGGTGATAACCAATCGTGAAAACACCACAAAGCACTTATATTTCTATGAGAAATATTTCTAATCAGAGTACTACATTTATGGGTGGTAACAAATCAAGAAAACAACACAAAGCATTCATACTTCATTGAGAATTGTTTTAATCAAAGTACTTAATTTATGGGTGTTAACAAATCAAGAAAACAACAAAAAGCATTTATCCTTCTATGAGAAGTATTTCTAATCGAAGTACTTCATTTATGGGAGATAACCATTCAAGAAAACTCCACAAATCACTTGTTCTTCGATGAGAAGTGTTTCTAATCAGAGTACTACATTTATGGGTAATAACCAACAAAAAAAACACCACAAAGCCTTTATGCTTATATGAGAAGTGTTTCTAATCATAGAAATTCATTTATGGGTGATAACCATTCGAGAAAACAGCACAAAGCACTTATATTTCTATGATAAGTGTTTTTAATCAGTGTACATTATTTATGGGTGGTAACCAACAAAAAAAACACCACATAACATTTATGCTTCTTTGAGAAGTGTTTGTATTCAGAGTACTTCATTTATGGGTGGTAACCAATCAAGAAAACACCACAAAGCATTTATGCTTCTTTGTGAAGTGTTTCTGATCAGAGTACTTCATTTATGGGTGGTAACCAATCAAGAAAACACCACAAATCAATAATGTTTCTATGAGTAGTGTTTCTAATCAAAGTACTTCATTTATGGGTGATAACCATTCAAGAAAACACCACAAAGCACTTGTACTTCTATGAGAAGTGTTTCTAATAAGAGTACTTCATTTAGGGAAGGTAACCAATCAAGAAAATACCACAAAGCATTTATGCTTCTATGAGAAGTATTTCTAATCAAAGTACTTCATTTGTGTGTTATAATCATTCAAGATAAGACCACAAAGCATTTATACTTCTATGAGAAGTGTTTCTAATCAGTGTACTTCATTTATAAGTGGTAACAAATCAAGAAAACAACACAAAGCATTCATACTTCTTTGAGAATTGTTTCTAATCAAAGAACTAACAACACAAAGTATTCATACTTCTTTGAGAAGTGTTTCTAATCAGAGTACTTCATTTACGGGTGGTAACCAATAAAGAAAATACCACATGCTTTTATGCTTCTATGAGAAGTGTTTCTAATATAAGTGGTTCTTTTGTGGGTGATAATCATTCAAGAAAAACCAGAAAGAACTTATACTTCTATGATAAGTGTTTTTAATCAGAGTGCTTCATTTATAAGTGGTAACCAATTAAGAAAACACCACAATGCATTTATGCTTCTATGAGAAGTGTTTCTAATAAAAGTACTTCTTTTATGGGTGATAACCATTCAAGAAAACAACACAAAGCACTTATATTTTTATAATAAGTGTTTCTAATCAGTGTACTTATTTATGGGTGTTAACCAACAAAAAAACACCGCAAAGCATTTATGCTTCTATGAGAAGTGTTTCTAATCAAAGTTCTACATTTATGGGTGGTAACCAATCAAGAAAACACCACAAAGCAGTTATGGTTCTATGAGTAGTGTTTCTAATCATGGTACTTCATTTATGGATGATAACCAATTGAATAAAACACCACAAAGCACTTATACTTCTACGAGAAGTGTTTCGAATCAAAGTACTTCATTTATGTGTCGTAACCAATCAAGAAAACACCACAAAACATTTATGCTGCTATGAGAAGTATTTCTAATCAGAGTACTTCATTTTTTGGTGGTAACCAATCAAGAAAACACCACAAAGCAATTATGCTTCTATGAGTAGTGTTTCTAATCAAAGTACTTCATTTATGAGTGATAACCAATTGAATAAAACACCACAAAGCACTTATACTTTTACGAGAAGTGTTTCTAATCAGAGTACTACATTTATGGGTGGTAACAAATCAAGAAAACAACACAAAGCATTCATACTTCATTGAGAATTGTTTTAATCAAAGTACTTAATTTATGGGTGGTAACAAATCAAGAAAACAACAAAAAGCATTTATACTTCTATGAGAAGTGTTTCTAATCGAAGTACTTCATTTATGGGAGATAACCATTCAAGAAAACTCCACAAATCACTTATTCTTCTATGAGAAGTGTTTCTAATCAGAGTACTACATTTATGGGTAATAACCAACAAAAAAAACACCACAAAGCCTTTATGCTTCTATGAGAAGTGTTTCTAATAATAGACTTTATTTATGGGTGATAACCATTCGAGAAAACAGCACAAAGCACTTTTATTTCTATGATAAGTGTTTTTAATCAGTGTACTTCATTTATGGGTGGTAACCAACAAAAAAACACCACAAAGCATTTATGCTTCTATGAGAAGTGTTTCTAATCAAAGTACTTCATTTATGGGTGATAACCATTCAAGAAAACAACACAAAGCACTTATATTTCTATGATAAGTGTTTCTCATCAGTGTACTTATTTAAGGGTGTTAACCAACAAAAAAAACACCGCAAAGCATTTATGCTGCTATGAGAAGTATTTCTAATCAGAGTACTTCATTTATGGGTGGTAACCAATCAAGAAAACACCATAAAGCATTTATACTTCTACGAGAAGTGTTTCTAATCAAAGTACTTCATTTATGTTGTCGTAACCAATCAAGAAAACACCACAAAGCATTTATGCTGCTATGAGAAGTATTTCTAATCAGAGTACTTCATTTTTTGGTGGTAACCAATCAAGAAAACACCACAAAGCAATTATGCTTCTATGAGTAGTGTTTCTAATCAAAGTACTTCATTTATGGGTGATAACCAATTGAATAAAACACCACAAAACACTTATACTTTTACGAGAAGTGTTTCTAATCAGAGTACTATATTTATGGGTGGTAACAAATCAAGAAAACAACACAAAGCATTCATACTTCTTTGAGAATTGTTTTAATCAAAGTACTTCATTTATGTGTGATAACCATTCAAGAAAACACCACAAAGCAATTATATTTCTATGATAAGTGTTTCTAATCAGAGTACTTCATTTATGAGTGGTAACCAATAAACAAAACACCACAAAGCATTTATCCTTCTATGAGAAGTGTTTCTAATCACAGTACTTTATTTATGGATGATAACCATTCAAGAAAACACCACAAAGCACTTATACTTCTATGAGAAGTGTTTCTAATCAGAGTACTTAATTTATGGTTGGTAACCAATCGAGAAAACAACGCAAAACATTCATACTTCTATGAGAAGTGTTTCTAATCACAGTACTTCATTTATGGGTGCTTACCATTCAAGAAAACAGCACAAAGCACTTACACTACTATGAGAAGTGTTTATAATCAGAGTACTTTATTTATGGGTAGTAACCAACCAAGAAAACAACACAAATCGTTCATACTTCTATGAGAAGTGTTTCTAATCAAAGTACTTCTTTTATGGGTGATAACCATTGAAGAAAACAACACAAAGCACTTATATTTCTATGATAAGTGTTTCTAATCAGTGTACTTATTTATGGGTGTTAACCAACAAAAAAAACACCGCAAAGCATTTATGCTGCTATGAGAAGTATTTCTAATCAGAGTACTTCATTTTTTGGTGGTAACCAATCAAGAAAACACCACAAAGCAGTTATACTTCTATGAGTAGTGTTTCTAATCAAGGTACTTCATTTATGGGTGATAACCAATTGAATAAAACACCACAAAGCACTTATACTTCTACGAGAAGTGTTTCTAATCAAAGTACTTCATTTATGTGTGGTAACCAATCAAGAAAACACCACAAAGCATTTATGCTGCTATGAGAAGTATTTTTAATCAGAGTACTTCATTTTTGGGTGGTAACCAATCAAGAAAACACCACAAAGCAGTTATGCTACTATGAGTAGTGTTTCTAATCAAAGTACTTAATTTATGAGTGATAACCAATCAAGCAAACATCACAAATCACTTATACTTCTATGGGACGTGTTTCTAATCAGAGTACTACATTTATGGGTGGTAACAAATCAAGAAAACAACACAAAGCATTCATACTTCTTTGAGAATTGTTTTAATCAAGTACTTCATTTATGGGTGATAACCATTCAAGAAAACACCACAAAGCACTTATATTTCTATGATAAGTGTTTCTAATCAGAGTTTTTATTTATGGATGATAACCATTCAAGAAAACACCACAAAGCACTTATGTTTCTATGATAAGTGTTTCTAATAAGAGTACTTCATTTATGAGTGATAACCAACAAACAAACACACCACAAAGCCTTTATGCTAATGAGAAGTGTTTCTAATCATAGTACTTCATTTATGGGTGTAAACCAATCAAGAAAACAACACAAGGCATTCATACTTCTATGAGTAGTGTTTCTATTCAAAGTACTTCATTTTTGGGGTGATAACTATTCAAGAAAACAACACAAAGCACTAATATATCTATGAGAAATGTTTCTAAACAGAGTACTTCATTTATGGGTAGTAACCAATCAAGAAAACAACACAAATCATTCAAACTTCTATGAGAAGTGTTTCTAATCAAAGTACTTCATTTATGGGTGATAACCTTCCAAGAAAACAACACAAAGCACTTATATTTCTATGATAAGTGTTTATAATCAGAGTACTTCATTTATGGGTAGTAACCAACCAAGAAAACAACACAAATCATTCATACTTCTATGAGAAGTGTTTCTAATCAAAGTACTTCTTTTATGGGTGATAACCATTCAAGAAAACAACACAAAGCACTTATATTTCTATAATAAGTGTTTCTAATCAGTGTACTTATTTAAGGGTGTTAACCAACAAAAAAACACCGCAAAGCATTTATGCTTCTATGAGAAGTGTTTCTAATCAAAGTTCTACATTTATGGGTGGTAACCAATCCAGAAAACACCACAAAGCAGTTATGCTTCTATGAGTAGTGTTTCTAATCAAGGTACTTCATTTATGGATGATAACCAATTGAATAAAACACCACAAAGCACTTATACTTCAACGAGAAGTGTTTCTAATCAAAGTACTTCATTTATGTGTCGTAACCAATCAAGAAAACACCACAAAGCATTTATGCTGCTATGAGAAGTATTTCTAATCAGAGTACTTCATTTATGGGTGGTAAGCAATCAAGAAAACACCACAAAACATTTATGCTTCTATGAGAAGTGTTTCTATTCAAAGTACTTCATTTATTTGTGATAACCGTTCAAAAAAACAACACAAAGCACTTATACTTCTATGAGAAGTGTTTCTAATCAGAGTACTTCATTTATGGTTGGTACCTAATAAAAAAAACACCACAAAGCATTTATGCTTCTATGAGAAGTATTTCTAATTCGAGTACTTCATTTATGGGTGATAACCATTCAAGAAAACAACACAAAGCACTTAAACTTCTATGATAAGTGTTTCTATCAAGAGTACTTCATGTACGGGTAGTAACCAATAAAGAAAATACCACAATCATTTATGCTTCTAATAGAAGTGTTTCTAATATAAGTGCTTCTTTTGTGGTTGATAATCATTCAAGAAAAATTACAAAGAACTTATACTTCTATGATAAGTGTTTCTAATCAGAGTACTTCATTTATGGGTGATAACCAATCACGAAAACACTACAAAGCATTTATGCTTCTATGAGAAGTGTTTATAATCAAAGTACTTCATTTATGGGTGATAACCAATCGTGAAAACACCACAAAGCACTTATATTTCTATGAGAAGTATTTCTAATCAGAGTACTACATTTATGGGTGGTAACAAATCAAGAAAACAACACAAAGCATTCATACTTCATTGAGAATTGTTTTAATCAAAGTACTTAATTTATGGGTGTTAACAAATCAAGAAAACAACAAAAAGCATTTATCCTTCTATGAGAAGTATTTCTAATCGAAGTACTTCATTTATGGGAGATAACCATTCAAGAAAACTCCACAAATCACTTGTTCTTCGATGAGAAGTGTTTCTAATCAGAGTACTACATTTATGGGTAATAACCAACAAAAAAAACACCACAAAGCCTTTATGCTTATATGAGAAGTGTTTCTAATCATAGAAATTCATTTATGGGTGATAACCATTCGAGAAAACAGCACAAAGCACTTATATTTCTATGATAAGTGTTTTTAATCAGTGTACATTATTTATGGGTGGTAACCAACAAAAAAAACACCACATAACATTTATGCTTCTTTGAGAAGTGTTTGTATTCAGAGTACTTCATTTATGGGTGGTAACCAATCAAGAAAACACCACAAAGCATTTATGCTTCTTTGTGAAGTGTTTCTGATCAGAGTACTTCATTTATGGGTGGTAACCAATCAAGAAAACACCACAAATCAATAATGTTTCTATGAGTAGTGTTTCTAATCAAAGTACTTCATTTATGGGTGATAACCATTCAAGAAAACACCACAAAACACTTGTACTTCTATGAGAAGTGTTTCTAATAAGAGTACTTCATTTAGGGAAGGTAACCAATCAAGAAAATACCACAAAGCATTTATGCTTCTATGAGAAGTATTTCTAATCAAAGTACTTCATTTGTGGGTTATAATCATTCAAGATAAGACCACAAAGCATTTATACTTCTATGAGAAGTGTTTCTAATCAGTGTACTTCATTTATAAGTGGTAACAAATCAAGAAAACAACACAAAGCATTCATACTTCTTTGAGAATTGTTTCTAATCAAAGAACTAACAACACAAAGTATTCATACTTCTTTTAGAAGTGTTTCTAATCAGAGTACTTCATTTACGGGTGGTAACCAATAAAGAAAATACCACATGCTTTTATGCTTCTATGAGAAGTGTTTCTAATATAAGTGGTTCTTTTGTGGGTGATAATCATTCAAGAAAAACCAGAAAGAACTTATACTTCTATGATAAGTGTTTTTAATCAGAGTGCTTCATTTATAAGTGGTAACCAATTAAGAAAACATCACAATGCATTTATGCTTCTATGAGAAGTGTTTCTAATCAAAGTACTTCTTTTATGGGTGATAACCATTCAAGAAAACAACACAAAGCACTTATATTTTTATAATAAGTGTTTCTAATCAGTGTACTTATTTATGGGTGTTAACCAACAAAAAAACACCGCAAAGCATTTATGCTTCTATGAGAAGTGTTTCTAATCAAAGTTCTACATTTATGGGTGGTAACCAATCAACAAAACACCACAAAGCAGTTATGGTTCTGTGAGTAGTGTTTCTAATCATGGTACTTCATTTATGGATGATAACCAATTGAATAAAACACCACAAAGCACTTATACTTCTACGAGAAGTGTTTCGAATCAAAGTACTTCATTTATGTGTCGTAACCAATCAAGAAAACACCACAAAACATTTATGCTGCTATGAGAAGTATTTCTAATCAGAGTACTTCATTTTTTGGTGGTAACCAATCAAGAAAACACCACAAAGCAATTATGCTTCTATGAGTAGTGTTTCTAATCAAAGTACTTCATTTATGAGTGATAACCAATTGAATAAAACACCACAAAGCACTTATACTTTTACGAGAAGTGTTTCTAATCAGAGTACTACATTTATGGGTGGTAACAAATCAAGAAAACAACACAAAGCATTCATACTTCATTGAGAATTGTTTTAATCAAAGTACTTAATTTATGGGTGGTAACAAATCAAGAAAACAACAAAAAGCATTTATACTTCTATGAGAAGTGTTTCTAATCGAAGTACTTCATTTATGGGAGATAACCATTCAAGAAAACTCCACAAATCACTTATTCTTCTATGAGAAGTGTTTCTAATCAGAGTACTACATTTATGGGTAATAACCAACAAAAAAAACACCACAAAGCCTTTATGCTTCTATGAGAAGTGTTTCTAATAATAGACTTTATTTATGGGTGATAACCATTCGAGAAAACAGCACAAAGCACTTTTATTTCTATGATAAGTGTTTTTAATCAGTGTACTTCATTTATGGGTGGTAACCAACAAAAAAACACCACAAAGCATTTATGCTTCTATGAGAAGTGTTTCTAATCAAAGTACTTCATTTATGGGTGATAACCATTCAAGAAAACAACACAAAGCACTTATATTTCTATGATAAGTGTTTCTCATCAGTGTACTTATTTAAGGGTGTTAACCAACAAAAAAAACACCGCAAAGCATTTATGCTGCTATGAGAAGTATTTCTAATCAGAGTACTTCATTTATGGGTGGTAACCAATCAAGAAAACACCATAAAGCATTTATACTTCTACGAGAAGTGTTTCTAATCAAAGTACTTCATTTATGTTGTCGTAACCAATCAAGAAAACACCACAAAGCATTTATGCTGCTATGAGAAGTATTTCTAATCAGAGTACTTCATTTTTTGGTGGTAACCAATCAAGAAAACACCACAAAGCAATTATGCTTCTATGAGTAGTGTTTCTAATCAAAGTACTTCATTTATGGGTGATAACCAATTGAATAAAACACCACAAAACACTTATACTTTTACGAGAAGTGTTTCTAATCAGAGTACTATATTTATGGGTGGTAACAAATCAAGAAAACAACACAAAGCATTCATACTTCTTTGAGAATTGTTTTAATCAAAGTACTTCATTTATGTGTGATAACCATTCAAGAAAACACCACAAAGCAATTATATTTCTATGATAAGTGTTTCTAATCAGAGTACTTCATTTATGGGTGGTAACCAATAAACAAAACACCACAAAGCATTTATCCTTCTATGAGAAGTGTTTCTAATCACAGTACTTTATTTATGGATGATAACCATTCAAGAAAACACCACAAAGCACTTATACTTCTATGAGAAGTGTTTCTAATCAGAGTACTTAATTTATGGTTGGTAACCAATCGAGAAAACAACGCAAAACATTCATACTTCTATGAGAAGTGTTTCTAATCACAGTACTTCATTTATGGGTGCTTACCATTCAAGAAAACAGCACAAAGCACTTACACTACTATGAGAAGTGTTTATAATCAGAGTACTTTATTTATGGGTAGTAACCAACCAAGAAAACAACACAAATCGTTCATACTTCTATGAGAAGTGTTTCTAATCAAAGTACTTCTTTTATGGGTGATAACCATTGAAGAAAACAACACAAAGCACTTATATTTCTATGATAAGTGTTTCTAATCAGTGTACTTATTTATGGGTGTTAACCAACAAAAAAAACACCGCAAAGCATTTATGCTGCTATGAGAAGTATTTCTAATCAGAGTACTTCATTTTTCGGTGGTAACCAATCAAGAAAACACCACAAAGCAGTTATACTTCTATGAGTAGTGTTTCTAATCAAGGTACTTCATTTATGGGTGATAACCAATTGAATAAAACACCACAAAGCACTTATACTTCTACGAGAAGTGTTTCTAATCAAAGTACTTCATTTATGTGTGGTAACCAATCAAGAAAACACCACAAAGCATTTATGCTGCTATGAGAAGTATTTTTAATCAGAGTACTTCATTTTTGGGTGGTAACCAATCAAGAAAACACCACAAAGCAGTTATGCTACTATGAGTAGTGTTTCTAATCAAAGTACTTAATTTATGAGTGATAACCAATCAAGCAAACATCACAAATCACTTATACTTCTATGGGAAGTGTTTCTAATCAGAGTACTACATTTATGGGTGGTAACAAATCAAGAAAACAACACAAAGCATTCATACTTCTTTGAGAATTGTTTTAATCAAGTACTTCATTTATGGGTGATAACCATTCAAGAAAACACCACAAAGCATTTATATTTCTATGATAAGTGTTTCTAATCAGAGTTTTTATTTATGGATGATAACCATTCAAGAAAACACCACAAAGCACTTATGTTTCTATGATAAGTGTTTCTAATAAGAGTACTTCATTTATGAGTGATAACCAACAAACAAACACACCACAAAGCCTTTATGCTAATGAGAAGTGTTTCTAATCATAGTACTTCATTTATGGGTGTAAACCAATCAAGAAAACAACACAAGGCATTCATACTTCTATGAGTAGTGTTTCTATTCAAAGTACTTCATTTTTGGGGTGATAACTATTCAAGAAAACAACACAAAGCACTAATATATCTATGAGAAATGTTTCTAAACAGAGTACTTCATTTATGGGTAGTAACCAATCAAGAAAACAACACAAATCATTCAAACTTCTATGAGAAGTGTTTCTAATCAAAGTACTTCATTTATGGGTGATAACCTTCCAAGAAAACAACACAAAGCACTTATATTTCTATGATAAGTGTTTATAATCAGAGTACTTCATTTATGGGTAGTAACCAACCAAGAAAACAACACAAATCATTCATACTTCTATGAGAAGTGTTTCTAATCAAAGTACTTCTTTTATGGGTGATAACCATTCAAGAAAACAACACAAAGCACTTATATTTCTATAATAAGTGTTTCTAATCAGTGTACTTATTTAAGGGTGTTAACCAACAAAAAAACACCGCAAAGCATTTATGCTTCTATGAGAAGTGTTTCTAATCAAAGTTCTACATTTATGGGTGGTAACCAATCCAGAAAACACCACAAAGCAGTTATGCTTCTATGAGTAGTGTTTCTAATCAAGGTACTTCATTTATGGATGATAACCAATTGAATAAAACACCACAAAGCACTTATACTTCAACGAGAAGTGTTTCTAATCAAAGTACTTCATTTATGTGTCGTAACCAATCAAGAAAACACCACAAAGCATTTATGCTGCTATGAGAAGTATTTCTAATCAGAGTACTTCATTTATGGGTGGTAAGCAATCAAGAAAACACCACAAAACATTTATGCTTCTATGAGAAGTGTTTCTATTCAAAGTACTTCATTTATTTGTGATAACCGTTCAAAAAAACAACACAAAGCACTTATACTTCTATGAGAAGTGTTTCTAATCAGAGTACTTCATTTATGGTTGGTACCTAATAAAAAAAACACCACAAAGCATTTATGCTTCTATGAGAAGTATTTCTAATTCGAGTACTTCATTTATGGGTGATAACCATTCAAGAAAACAACACAAAGCACTTAAACTTCTATGATAAGTGTTTCTATCAAGAGTACTTCATGTACGGGTAGTAACCAATAAAGAAAATACCACAATCATTTATGCTTCTAATAGAAGTGTTTCTAATATAAGTGCTTCTTTTGTGGTTGATAATCATTCAAGAAAAATTACAAAGAACTTATACTTCTATGATAAGTGTTTCTAATCAGAGTACTTCATTTATGGGTGGTAACCAATCACGAAAACACTACAAAGCATTTATGCTTCTATGAGAAGTGTTTATAATCAAAGTACTTCATTTATGGGTGATAACCAATCGTGAAAACACCACAAAGCACTTATATTTCTATGAGAAGTATTTCTAATCAGAGTACTACATTTATGGGTGGTAACAAATCAAGAAAACAACACAAAGCATTCATACTTCATTGAGAATTGTTTTAATCAAAGTACTTAATTTATGGGTGTTAACAAATCAAGAAAACGACAAAAAGCATTTATCCTTCTATGAGAAGTATTTCTAATCGAAGTACTTCATTTATGGGAGATAACCATTCAAGAAAACTCCACAAATCACTTGTTCTTCGATGAGAAGTGTTTCTAATCAGAGTACTACATTTATGGGTAATAACCAACAAAAAAAACACCACAAAGCCTTTATGCTTATATGAGAAGTGTTTCTAATCATAGAAATTCATTTATGGGTGATAACCATTCGAGAAAACAGCACAAAGCACTTATATTTCTATGATAAGTGTTTTTAATCAGTGTACATTATTTATGGGTGGTAACCAACAAAAAAAACACCACATAACATTTATGCTTCTTTGAGAAGTGTTTGTATTCAGAGTACTTCATTTATGGGTGGTAACCAATCAAGAAAACACCACAAAGCATTTATGCTTCTTTGTGAAGTGTTTCTGATCAGAGTACTTCATTTATGGGTGGTAACCAATCAAGAAAACACCACAAATCAATAATGTTTCTATGAGTAGTGTTTCTAATCAAAGTACTTCATTTATGGGTGATAACCATTCAAGAAAACACCACAAAACACTTGTACTTCTATGAGAAGTGTTTCTAATAAGAGTACTTCATTTAGGGAAGGTAACCAATCAAGAAAATACCACAAAGCATTTATGCTTCTATGAGAAGTATTTCTAATCAAAGTACTTCATTTGTGGGTTATAATCATTCAAGATAAGACCACAAAGCATTTATACTTCTATGAGAAGTGTTTCTAATCAGTGTACTTCATTTATAAGTGGTAACAAATCAAGAAAACAACACAAAGCATTCATACTTCTTTGAGAATTGTTTCTAATCAAAGAACTAACAACACAAAGTATTCATACTTCTTTTAGAAGTGTTTCTAATCAGAGTACTTCATTTACGGGTGGTAACCAATAAAGAAAATACCACATGCTTTTATGCTTCTATGAGAAGTGTTTCTAATATAAGTGGTTCTTTTGTGGGTGATAATCATTCAAGAAAAACCAGAAAGAACTTATACTTCTATGATAAGTGTTTTTAATCAGAGTGCTTCATTTATAAGTGGTAACCAATTAAGAAAACACCACAATGCATTTATGCTTCTATGAGAAGTGTTTCTAATCAAAGTACTTCTTTTATGGGTGATAACCATTCAAGAAAACAACACAAAGCACTTATATTTTTATAATAAGTGTTTCTAATCAGTGTACTTATTTATGGGTGTTAACCAACAAAAAAACACCGCAAAGCATTTATGCTTCTATGAGAAGTGTTTCTAATCAAAGTTCTACATTTATGGGTGGTAACCAATCAAGAAAACACCACAAAGCAGTTATGGTTCTATGAGTAGTGTTTCTAATCATGGTACTTCATTTATGGATGATAACCAATTGAATAAAACACCACAAAGCACTTATACTTCTACGAGAAGTGTTTCGAATCAAAGTACTTCATTTATGTGTCGTAACCAATCAAGAAAACACCACAAAACATTTATGCTTCTATGAGAAGTATTTCTAATCAGAGTACTTCATTTTTTGGTGGTAACCAATCAAGAAAACACCACAAAGCAATTATGCTTCTATGAGTAGTGTTTCTAATCAAAGTACTTCATTTATGAGTGATAACCAATTGAATAAAACACCACAAAGCACTTATACTTTTACGAGAAGTGTTTCTAATCAGAGTACTACATTTATGGGTGGTAACAAATCAAGAAAACAACACAAAGCATTCATACTTCATTGAGAATTGTTTTAATCAAAGTACTTAATTTATGGGTGGTAACAAATCAAGAAAACAACAAAAAGCATTTATACTTCTATGAGAAGTGTTTCTAATCGAAGTACTTCATTTATGGGAGATAACCATTCAAGAAAACTCCACAAATCACTTATTCTTCTATGAGAAGTGTTTCTAATCAGAGTACTACATTTATGGGTAATAACCAACAAAAAAAACACCACAAAGCCTTTATGCTTCTATGAGAAGTGTTTCTAATAATAGACTTTATTTATGGGTGATAACCATTCGAGAAAACAGCACAAAGCACTTTTATTTCTATGATAAGTGTTTTGAATCAGTGTACTTCATTTATGGGTGGTAACCAACAAAAAAACACCACAAAGCATTTATGCTTCTATGAGAAGTGTTTCTAATCAAAGTACTTCATTTATGGGTGATAACCATTCAAGAAAACAACACAAAGCACTTATATTTCTATGATAAGTGTTTCTCATCAGTGTACTTATTTAAGGGTGTTAACCAACAAAAAAAACACCGCAAAGCATTTATGCTGCTATGAGAAGTATTTCTAATCAGAGTACTTCATTTATGGGTGGTAACCAATCAAGAAAACACCATAAAGCATTTATACTTCTACGAGAAGTGTTTCTAATCAAAGTACTTCATTTATGTTGTCGTAACCAATCAAGAAAACACCACAAAGCATTTATGCTGCTATGAGAAGTATTTCTAATCAGAGTACTTCATTTTTTGGTGGTAACCAATCAAGAAAACACCACAAAGCAATTATGCTTCTATGAGTAGTGTTTCTAATCAAAGTACTTCATTTATGGGTGATAACCAATTGAATAAAACACCACAAAACACTTATACTTTTACGAGAAGTGTTTCTAATCAGAGTACTATATTTATGGGTGGTAACAAATCAAGAAAACAACACAAAGCATTCATACTTCTTTGAGAATTGTTTTAATCAAAGTACTTCATTTATGTGTGATAACCATTCAAGAAAACACCACAAAGCAATTATATTTCTATGATAAGTGTTTCTAATCAGAGTACTTCATTTATGGGTGGTAACCAATAAACAAAACACCACAAAGCATTTATCCTTCTATGAGAAGTGTTTCTAATCACAGTACTTTATTTATGGATGATAACCATTCAAGAAAACACCACAAAGCACTTATACTTCTATGAGAAGTGTTTCTAATCAGAGTACTTAATTTATGGTTGGTAACCAATCGAGAAAACAACGCAAAACATTCATACTTCTATGAGAAGTGTTTCTAATCACAGTACTTCATTTATGGGTGCTTACCATTCAAGAAAACAGCACAAAGCACTTACACTACTATGAGAAGTGTTTATAATCAGAGTACTTTATTTATGGGTAGTAACCAACCAAGAAAACAACACAAATCGTTCATACTTCTATGAGAAGTGTTTCTAATCAAAGTACTTCTTTTATGGGTGATAACCATTGAAGAAAACAACACAAAGCACTTATATTTCTATGATAAGTGTTTCTAATCAGTGTACTTATTTATGGGTGTTAACCAACAAAAAAAACACCGCAAAGCATTTATGCTGCTATGAGAAGTATTTCTAATCAGAGTACTTCATTTTTTGGTGGTAACCAATCAAGAAAACACCACAAAGCAGTTATACTTCTATGAGTAGTGTTTCTAATCAAGGTACTTCATTTATGGGTGATAACCAATTGAATAAAACACCACAAAGCACTTATACTTCTACGAGAAGTGTTTCTAATCAAAGTACTTCATTTATGTGTGGTAACCAATCAAGAAAACACCACAAAGCATTTATGCTGCTATGAGAAGTATTTTTAATCAGAGTACTTCATTTTTGGGTGGTAACCAATCAAGAAAACACCACAAAGCAGTTATGCTACTATGAGTAGTGTTTCTAATCAAAGTACTTAATTTATGAGTGATAACCAATCAAGCAAACATCACAAATCACTTATACTTCTATGGGAAGTGTTTCTAATCAGAGTACTACATTTATGGGTGGTAACAAATCAAGAAAACAACACAAAGCATTCATACTTCTTTGAGAATTGTTTTAATCAAGTACTTCATTTATGGGTGATAACCATTCAAGAAAACACCACAAAGCATTTATATTTCTATGATAAGTGTTTCTAATCAGAGTTTTTATTTATGGATGATAACCATTCAAGAAAACACCACAAAGCACTTATGTTTCTATGATAAGTGTTTCTAATAAGAGTACTTCATTTATGAGTGATAACCAACAAACAAACACACCACAAAGCCTTTATGCTAATGAGAAGTGTTTCTAATCATAGTACTTCATTTATGGGTGTAAACCAATCAAGAAAACAACACAAGGCATTCATACTTCTATGAGTAGTGTTTCTATTCAAAGTACTTCATTTTTGGGGTGATAACTATTCAAGAAAACAACACAAAGCACTAATATATCTATGAGAAATGTTTCTAAACAGAGTACATCATTTATGGGTAGTAACCAATCAAGGAAACAACACAAATCATTCAAACTTCTATGAGAAGTGTTTCTAATCAAAGTACTTCATTTATGGGTGATAACCTTCCAAGAAAACAACACAAAGCACTTATATTTCTATGATAAGTGTTTATAATCAGAGTACTTCATTTATGGGTAGTAACCAACCAAGAAAACAACACAAATCATTCATACTTCTATGAGAAGTGTTTCTAATCAAAGTACTTCTTTTATGGGTGATAACCATTCAAGAAAACAACACAAAGCACTTATATTTCTATAATAAGTGTTTCTAATCAGTGTACTTATTTAAGGGTGTTAACCAACAAAAAAACACCGCAAAGCATTTATGC
This sequence comes from Eleocharis quinqueflora, assembly GCA_964058865.1. Classification (NCBI taxonomy): domain Eukaryota; kingdom Viridiplantae; phylum Streptophyta; class Magnoliopsida; order Poales; family Cyperaceae; genus Eleocharis; species Eleocharis quinqueflora. The sequence goes on along the minus strand of CAXKVX010000284.1, from coordinate 62,690 downwards.
TTCTATGAGAAGTGTTTCTAATCAAAGTTCTACATTTATGGGTGGTAACCAATCCAGAAAACACCACAAAGCAGTTATGCTTCTATGAGTAGTGTTTCTAATCAAGGTACTTCATTTATGGATGATAACCAATTGAATAAAACACCACAAAGCACTTATACTTCAACGAGAAGTGTTTCTAATCAAAGTACTTCATTTATGTGTCGTAACCAATCAAGAAAACACCACAAAGCATTTATGCTGCTATGAGAAGTATTTCTAATCAGAGTACTTCATTTATGGGTGGTAAGCAATCAAGAAAACACCACAAAACATTTATGCTTCTATGAGAAGTGTTTCTATTCAAAGTACTTCATTTATTTGTGATAACCGTTCAAAAAAACAACACAAAGCACTTATACTTCTATGAGAAGTGTTTCTAATCAGAGTACATCATTTATGGTTGGTACCTAATAAAAAAAACACCACAAAGCATTTATGCTTCTATGAGAAGTATTTCTAATTCGAGTACTTCATTTATGGGTGATAACCATTCAAGAAAACAACACAAAGCACTTAAACTTCTATGATAAGTGTTTCTATCAAGAGTACTTCATGTACGGGTAGTAACCAATAAAGAAAATACCACAATCATTTATGCTTCTAATAGAAGTGTTTCTAATATAAGTGCTTCTTTTGTGGTTGATAATCATTCAAGAAAAATTACAAAGAACTTATACTTCTATGATAAGTGTTTCTAATCAGAGTACTTCATTTATGGGTGGTAACCAATCACGAAAACACTACAAAGCATTTATGCTTCTATGAGAAGTGTTTATAATCAAAGTACTTCATTTATGGGTGATAACCAATCGTGAAAACACCACAAAGCACTTATATTTCTATGAGAAGTATTTCTAATCAGAGTACTTCATTTATGGGTGGTAACCAACCAAGAAAACACCACAAAGCAATTATGCTTCCATGAGAACTGTTTCTAATCAAAGTACTTCATTTATTTGTGACAACCATTCAAGAAAACAACACAAAGCACTTATACTTTTATGAGATGTGTTTCTAATCAGAGTACTTCATTTATGGGAGATAACCTTTCAAGAAAACATCACAAAGCACTTATACTTCTATGAGAAGTGTTCTAATCAGATTACTTCATATATGGGTGGTAACCAATCAAGAAAACAACACAAAGCATTCATACTTCATTTATTTGTGATAACCATTCAAAAAAATAACACAAAGCACTTATACTTCTATGAGAAGTGTTTCTAATCAGACTACTTCATTTATGGGTGGTAACCAATCAAGAAAACACCACAAAGCACTTATATTTCTATGATAAGTGTTTCTAATTAGAGTACTTCATTTATGGGTGATAACCATTCAAGAAAACACCACAAAGCACTTATATTACTATGATAAGTGTTTCTAATAAGAGTACTTCATTTATGAGTGATAACCAACAAAAAACACACCACAACGCCTTTATGCTACTATGAGAAGTGTTTCTAATCAAAGTACTTCATTTATGGGTGATAATCATTCAAGAAAACACCACAAAGCACTTATACTTCTATGAGAAGTGTTTCTAATCATAGTACTTCATTTATGGGTGGTAACCAATCAAGAAAACAACACAAAGCATTCATACTTCATTTATTTGTGATAACCATTCAAAAAAATAACACAAAGCACTTATACTTCTATGAGAAGTGTTTCTAATCAGACTACTTCATTTATGGGTGGTAACAAATCAAGAAAACAACACAAAGCATTCATACTTCTTTGAGAATTGTTTTAATCAAGTACTTCATTTATGGGTGATAACCATTCAAGAAAACACCACAAAGCATTTATATTTCTATGATAAGTGTTTCTAATCAGAGTTTTTATTTATGGATGATAACCATTCAAGAAAACACCACAAAGCACTTATGTTTCTATGATAAGTGTTTCTAATAAGAGTACTTCATTTATGAGTGATAACCAACAAACAAACACACCACAAAGCCTTTATGCTAATGAGAAGTGTTTCTAATCATAGTACTTCATTTATGGGTGTAAACCAATCAAGAAAACAACACAAGGCATTCATACTTCTATGAGTAGTGTTTCTATTCAAAGTACTTCATTTTTGGGGTGATAACTATTCAAGAAAACAACACAAAGCACTAATATATCTATGAGAAATGTTTCTAAACAGAGTACATCATTTATGGGTAGTAACCAATCAAGGAAACAACACAAATCATTCAAACTTCTATGAGAAGTGTTTCTAATCAAAGTACTTCATTTATGGGTGATAACCTTCCAAGAAAACAACACAAAGCACTTATATTTCTATGATAAGTGTTTATAATCAGAGTACTTCATTTATGGGTAGTAACCAACCAAGAAAACAACACAAATCATTCATACTTCTATGAGAAGTGTTTCTAATCAAAGTACTTCTTTTATGGGTGATAACCATTCAAGAAAACAACACAAAGCACTTATATTTCTATAATAAGTGTTTCTAATCAGTGTACTTATTTAAGGGTGTTAACCAACAAAAAAACACCGCAAAGCATTTATGCTTCTATGAGAAGTGTTTCTAATCAAAGTTCTACATTTATGGGTGGTAACCAATCCAGAAAACACCACAAAGCAGTTATGCTTCTATGAGTAGTGTTTCTAATCAAGGTACTTCATTTATGGATGATAACCAATTGAATAAAACACCACAAAGCACTTATACTTCAACGAGAAGTGTTTCTAATCAAAGTACTTCATTTATGTGTCGTAACCAATCAAGAAAACACCACAAAGCATTTATGCTGCTATGAGAAGTATTTCTAATCAGAGTACTTCATTTATGGGTGGTAAGCAATCAAGAAAACACCACAAAACATTTATGCTTCTATGAGAAGTGTTTCTATTCAAAGTACTTCATTTATTTGTGATAACCGTTCAAAAAAACAACACAAAGCACTTATACTTCTATGAGAAGTGTTTCTAATCAGAGTACTTCATTTATGGTTGGTACCTAATAAAAAAAACACCACAAAGCATTTATGCTTCTATGAGAAGTATTTCTAATTCGAGTACTTCATTTATGGGTGATAACCATTCAAGAAAACAACACAAAGCACTTAAACTTCTATGATAAGTGTTTCTATCAAGAGTACTTCATGTACGGGTAGTAACCAATAAAGAAAATACCACAATCATTTATGCTTCTAATAGAAGTGTTTCTAATATAAGTGCTTCTTTTGTGGTTGATAATCATTCAAGAAAAATTACAAAGAACTTATACTTCTATGATAAGTGTTTCTAATCAGAGTACTTCATTTATGGGTGGTAACCAATCACGAAAACACTACAAAGCATTTATGCTTCTATGAGAAGTGTTTATAATCAAAGTACTTCATTTATGGGTGATAACCAATCGTGAAAACACCACAAAGCACTTATATTTCTATGAGAAGTATTTCTAATCAGAGTACTACATTTATGGGTGGTAACAAATCAAGAAAACAACACAAAGCATTCATACTTCATTGAGAATTGTTTTAATCAAAGTACTTAATTTATGGGTGTTAACAAATCAAGAAAACAACAAAAAGCATTTATCCTTCTATGAGAAGTATTTCTAATCGAAGTACTTCATTTATGGGAGATAACCATTCAAGAAAACTCCACAAATCACTTGTTCTTCGATGAGAAGTGTTTCTAATCAGAGTACTACATTTATGGGTAATAACCAACAAAAAAAACACCACAAAGCCTTTATGCTTATATGAGAAGTGTTTCTAATCATAGAAATTCATTTATGGGTGATAACCATTCGAGAAAACAGCACAAAGCACTTATATTTCTATGATAAGTGTTTTTAATCAGTGTACATTATTTATGGGTGGTAACCAACAAAAAAAACACCACATAACATTTATGCTTCTTTGAGAAGTGTTTGTATTCAGAGTACTTCATTTATGGGTGGTAACCAATCAAGAAAACACCACAAAGCATTTATGCTTCTTTGTGAAGTGTTTCTGATCAGAGTACTTCATTTATGGGTGGTAACCAATCAAGAAAACACCACAAATCAATAATGTTTCTATGAGTAGTGTTTCTAATCAAAGTACTTCATTTATGGGTGATAACCATTCAAGAAAACACCACAAAACACTTGTACTTCTATGAGAAGTGTTTCTAATAAGAGTACTTCATTTAGGGAAGGTAACCAATCAAGAAAATACCACAAAGCATTTATGCTTCTATGAGAAGTATTTCTAATCAAAGTACTTCATTTGTGGGTTATAATCATTCAAGATAAGACCACAAAGCATTTATACTTCTATGAGAAGTGTTTCTAATCAGTGTACTTCATTTATAAGTGGTAACAAATCAAGAAAACAACACAAAGCATTCATACTTCTTTGAGAATTGTTTCTAATCAAAGAACTAACAACACAAAGTATTCATACTTCTTTTAGAAGTGTTTCTAATCAGAGTACTTCATTTACGGGTGGTAACCAATAAAGAAAATACCACATGCTTTTATGCTTCTATGAGAAGTGTTTCTAATCAAAGTACTTCATTTATGGGTGATAATCTTCCAAGAAAACAACACAAAGCACTTATATTTCTATGATAAGTGTTTATAATCAGAGTACTTCATTTATGGGTAGTAACCAACCAAGAAAACAACACAAATCATTCATACTTCTATGAGAAGTGTTTCTAATCAAAGTACTTCTTTTATGGGTGATAACCATTCAAGAAAACAACACAAAGCACTTATATTTCTATAATAAGTGTTTCTAATCAGTGTACTTATTTAAGGGTGTTAACCAACAAAAAAACACCGCAAAGCATTTATGCTTCTATGAGAAGTGTTTCTAATCAAAGTTCTATATTTATGGGTGGTAACCAATCAAGAAAACACCACAAAGCAGTTATGGTTCTATGAGTAGTGTTTCTAATCATGGTACTTCATTTATGGATGATAACCAATTGAATAAAACACCACAAAGCACTTATACTTCTACGAGAAGTGTTTCGAATCAAAGTACTTCATTTATGTGTCGTAACCAATCAAGAAAACACCACAAAACATTTATGCTGCTATGAGAAGTATTTCTAATCAGAGTACTTCATTTTTTGGTGGTAACCAATCAAGAAAACACCACAAAGCAATTATGCTTCTATGAGTAGTGTTTCTAATCAAAGTACTTCATTTATGAGTGATAACCAATTGAATAAAACACCACAAAGCACTTATACTTTTACGAGAAGTGTTTCTAATCAGAGTACTACATTTATGTGTGGTAACAAATCAAGAAAACAACACAAAGCATTCATACTTCATTGAGAATTGTTTTAATCAAAGTACTTAATTTATGGGTGGTAACAAATCAAGAAAACAACAAAAAGCATTTATACTTCTATGAGAAGTGTTTCTAATCGAAGTACTTCATTTATGGGAGATAACCATTCAAGAAAACTCCACAAATCACTTATTCTTCTATGAGAAGTGTTTCTAATCAGAGTACTACATTTATGGGTAATAACCAACAAAAAAAACACCACAAAGCCTTTATGCTTCTATGAGAAGTGTTTCTAATAATAGACTTTATTTATGGGTGATAACCATTCGAGAAAACAGCACAAAGCACTTTTATTTCTATGATAAGTGTTTTTAATCAGTGTACTTCATTTATGGGTGGTAACCAACAAAAAAACACCACAAAGCATTTATGCTTCTATGAGAAGTGTTTCTAATCAAAGTACTTCATTTATGGGTGATAACCATTCAAGAAAACAACACAAAGCACTTATATTTCTATGATAAGTGTTTCTCATCAGTGTACTTATTTAAGGGTGTTAACCAACAAAAAAAACACCGCAAAGCATTTATGCTGCTATGAGAAGTATTTCTAATCAGAGTACTTCATTTATGGGTGGTAACCAATCAAGAAAACACCATAAAGCATTTATACTTCTACGAGAAGTGTTTCTAATCAAAGTACTTCATTTATGTTGTCGTAACCAATCAAGAAAACACCACAAAGCATTTATGCTGCTATGAGAAGTATTTCTAATCAGAGTACTTCATTTTTTGGTGGTAACCAATCAAGAAAACACCACAAAGCAATTATGCTTCTATGAGTAGTGTTTCTAATCAAAGTACTTCATTTATGGGTGATAACCAATTGAATAAAACACCACAAAACACTTATACTTTTACGAGAAGTGTTTCTAATCAGAGTACTATATTTATGGGTGGTAACAAATCAAGAAAACAACACAAAGCATTCATACTTCTTTGAGAATTGTTTTAATCAAAGTACTTCATTTATGTGTGATAACCATTCAAGAAAACACCACAAAGCAATTATATTTCTATGATAAGTGTTTCTAATCAGAGTACTTCATTTATGGGTGGTAACCAATAAACAAAACACCACAAAGCATTTATCCTTCTATGAGAAGTGTTTCTAATCACAGTACTTTATTTATGGATGATAACCATTCAAGAAAACACCACAAAGCACTTATACTTCTATGAGAAGTGTTTCTAATCAGAGTACTTAATTTATGGTTGGTAACCAATCGAGAAAACAACGCAAAACATTCATACTTCTATGAGAAGTGTTTCTAATCACAGTACTTCATTTATGGGTGCTTACCATTCAAGAAAACAGCACAAAGCACTTACACTACTATGAGAAGTGTTTATAATCAGAGTACTTTATTTATGGGTAGTAACCAACCAAGAAAACAACACAAATCGTTCATACTTCTATGAGAAGTGTTTCTAATCAAAGTACTTCTTTTATGGGTGATAACCATTGAAGAAAACAACACAAAGCACTTATATTTCTATGATAAGTGTTTCTAATCAGTGTACTTATTTATGGGTGTTAACCAACAAAAAAAACACCGCAAAGCATTTATGCTGCTATGAGAAGTATTTCTAATCAGAGTACTTCATTTTTTGGTGGTAACCAATCAAGAAAACACCACAAAGCAGTTATACTTCTATGAGTAGTGTTTCTAATCAAGGTACTTCATTTATGGGTGATAACCAATTGAATAAAACACCACAAAGCACTTATACTTCTACGAGAAGTGTTTCTAATCAAAGTACTTCATTTATGTGTGGTAACCAATCAAGAAAACACCACAAAGCATTTATGCTGCTATGAGAAGTATTTTTAATCAGAGTACTTCATTTTTGGGTGGTAACCAATCAAGAAAACACCACAAAGCAGTTATGCTACTATGAGTAGTGTTTCTAATCAAAGTACTTAATTTATGAGTGATAACCAATCAAGCAAACATCACAAATCACTTATACTTCTATGGGAAGTGTTTCTAATCAGAGTACTACATTTATGGGTGGTAACAAATCAAGAAAACAACACAAAGCATTCATACTTCTTTGAGAATTGTTTTAATCAAGTACTTCATTTATGGGTGATAACCATTCAAGAAAACACCACAAAGCACTTATATTTCTATGATAAGTGTTTCTAATCAGAGTTTTTATTTATGGATGATAACCATTCAAGAAAACACCACAAAGCACTTATGTTTCTATGATAAGTGTTTCTAATAAGAGTACTTCATTTATGAGTGATAACCAACAAACAAACACACCACAAAGCCTTTATGCTAATGAGAAGTGTTTCTAATCATAGTACTTCATTTATGGGTGTAAACCAATCAAGAAAACAACACAAGGCATTCATACTTCTATGAGTAGTGTTTCTATTCAAAGTACTTCATTTTTGGGGTGATAACTATTCAAGAAAACAACACAAAGCACTAATATATCTATGAGAAATGTTTCTAAACAGAGTACTTCATTTATGGGTAGTAACCAATCAAGAAAACAACACAAATCATTCAAACTTCTATGAGAAGTGTTTCTAATCAAAGTACTTCATTTATGGGTGATAACCTTCCAAGAAAACAACACAAAGCACTTATATTTCTATGATAAGTGTTTATAATCAGAGTACTTCATTTATGGGTAGTAACCAACCAAGAAAACAACACAAATCATTCATACTTCTATGAGAAGTGTTTCTAATCAAAGTACTTCTTTTATGGGTGATAACCATTCAAGAAAACAACACAAAGCACTTATATTTCTATAATAAGTGTTTCTAATCAGTGTACTTATTTAAGGGTGTTAACCAACAAAAAAACACCGCAAAGCATTTATGCTTCTATGAGAAGTGTTTCTAATCAAAGTTCTACATTTATGGGTGGTAACCAATCCAGAAAACACCACAAAGCAGTTATGCTTCTATGAGTAGTGTTTCTAATCAAGGTACTTCATTTATGGATGATAACCAATTGAATAAAACACCACAAAGCACTTATACTTCAACGAGAAGTGTTTCTAATCAAAGTACTTCATTTATGTGTCGTAACCAATCAAGAAAACACCACAAAGCATTTATGCTGCTATGAGAAGTATTTCTAATCAGAGTACTTCATTTATGGGTGGTAAGCAATCAAGAAAACACCACAAAACATTTATGCTTCTATGAGAAGTGTTTCTATTCAAAGTACTTCATTTATTTGTGATAACCGTTCAAAAAAACAACACAAAGCACTTATACTTCTATGAGAAGTGTTTCTAATCAGAGTACTTCATTTATGGTTGGTACCTAATAAAAAAAACACCACAAAGCATTTATGCTTCTATGAGAAGTATTTCTAATTCGAGTACTTCATTTATGGGTGATAACCATTCAAGAAAACAACACAAAGCACTTAAACTTCTATGATAAGTGTTTCTATCAAGAGTACTTCATGTACGGGTAGTAACCAATAAAGAAAATACCACAATCATTTATGCTTCTAATAGAAGTGTTTCTAATATAAGTGCTTCTTTTGTGGTTGATAATCATTCAAGAAAAATTACAAAGAACTTATACTTCTATGATAAGTGTTTCTAATCAGAGTACTTCATTTATGGGTGATAACCAATCACGAAAACACTACAAAGCATTTATGCTTCTATGAGAAGTGTTTATAATCAAAGTACTTCATTTATGGGTGATAACCAATCGTGAAAACACCACAAAGCACTTATATTTCTATGAGAAGTATTTCTAATCAGAGTACTACATTTATGGGTGGTAACAAATCAAGAAAACAACACAAAGCATTCATACTTCATTGAGAATTGTTTTAATCAAAGTACTTAATTTATGGGTGTTAACAAATCAAGAAAACAACAAAAAGCATTTATCCTTCTATGAGAAGTATTTCTAATCGAAGTACTTCATTTATGGGAGATAACCATTCAAGAAAACTCCACAAATCACTTGTTCTTCGATGAGAAGTGTTTCTAATCAGAGTACTACATTTATGGGTAATAACCAACAAAAAAAACACCACAAAGCCTTTATGCTTATATGAGAAGTGTTTCTAATCATAGAAATTCATTTATGGGTGATAACCATTCGAGAAAACAGCACAAAGCACTTATATTTCTATGATAAGTGTTTTTAATCAGTGTACATTATTTATGGGTGGTAACCAACAAAAAAAACACCACATAACATTTATGCTTCTTTGAGAAGTGTTTGTATTCAGAGTACTTCATTTATGGGTGGTAACCAATCAAGAAAACACCACAAAGCATTTATGCTTCTTTGTGAAGTGTTTCTGATCAGAGTACTTCATTTATGGGTGGTAACCAATCAAGAAAACACCACAAATCAATAATGTTTCTATGAGTAGTGTTTCTAATCAAAGTACTTCATTTATGGGTGATAACCATTCAAGAAAACACCACAAAACACTTGTACTTCTATGAGAAGTGTTTCTAATAAGAGTACTTCATTTAGGGAAGGTAACCAATCAAGAAAATACCACAAAGCATTTATGCTTCTATGAGAAGTATTTCTAATCAAAGTACTTCATTTGTGGGTTATAATCATTCAAGATAAGACCACAAAGCATTTATACTTCTATGAGAAGTGTTTCTAATCAGTGTACTTCATTTATAAGTGGTAACAAATCAAGAAAACAACACAAAGCATTCATACTTCTTTGAGAATTGTTTCTAATCAAAGAACTAACAACACAAAGTATTCATACTTCTTTTAGAAGTGTTTCTAATCAGAGTACTTCATTTACGGGTGGTAACCAATAAAGAAAATACCACATGCTTTTATGCTTCTATGAGAAGTGTTTCTAATATAAGTGGTTCTTTTGTGGGTGATAATCATTCAAGAAAAACCAGAAAGAACTTATACTTCTATGATAAGTGTTTTTAATCAGAGTGCTTCATTTATAAGTGGTAACCAATTAAGAAAACACCACAATGCATTTATGCTTCTATGAGAAGTGTTTCTAATCAAAGTACTTCTTTTATGGGTGATAACCATTCAAGAAAACAACACAAAGCACTTATATTTTTATAATAAGTGTTTCTAATCAGTGTACTTATTTATGGGTGTTAACCAACAAAAAAACACCGCAAAGCATTTATGCTTCTATGAGAAGTGTTTCTAATCAAAGTTCTACATTTATGGGTGGTAACCAATCAAGAAAACACCACAAAGCAGTTATGGTTCTATGAGTAGTGTTTCTAATCATGGTACTTCATTTATGGATGATAACCAATTGAATAAAACACCACAAAGCACTTATACTTCTACGAGAAGTGTTTCGAATCAAAGTACTTCATTTATGTGTCGTAACCAATCAAGAAAACACCACAAAACATTTATGCTGCTATGAGAAGTATTTCTAATCAGAGTACTTCATTTTTTGGTGGTAACCAATCAAGAAAACACCACAAAGCAATTATGCTTCTATGAGTAGTGTTTCTAATCAAAGTACTTCATTTATGAGTGATAACCAATTGAATAAAACACCACAAAGCACTTATACTTTTACGAGAAGTGTTTCTAATCAGAGTACTACATTTATGTGTGGTAACAAATCAAGAAAACAACACAAAGCATTCATACTTCATTGAGAATTGTTTTAATCAAAGTACTTAATTTATGGGTGGTAACAAATCAAGAAAACAACAAAAAGCATTTATACTTCTATGAGAAGTGTTTCTAATCGAAGTACTTCATTTATGGGAGATAACCATTCAAGAAAACTCCACAAATCACTTATTCTTCTATGAGAAGTGTTTCTAATCAGAGTACTACATTTATGGGTAATAACCAACAAAAAAAACACCACAAAGCCTTTATGCTTCTATGAGAAGTGTTTCTAATAATAGACTTTATTTATGGGTGATAACCATTCGAGAAAACAGCACAAAGCACTTTTATTTCTATGATAAGTGTTTTTAATCAGTGTACTTCATTTATGGGTGGTAACCAACAAAAAAACACCACAAAGCATTTATGCTTCTATGAGAAGTGTTTCTAATCAAAGTACTTCATTTATGGGTGATAACCATTCAAGAAAACAACACAAAGCACTTATATTTCTATGATAAGTGTTTCTCATCAGTGTACTTATTTAAGGGTGTTAACCAACAAAAAAAACACCGCAAAGCATTTATGCTGCTATGAGAAGTATTTCTAATCAGAGTACTTCATTTATGGGTGGTAACCAATCAAGAAAACACCATAAAGCATTTATACTTCTACGAGAAGTGTTTCTAATCAAAGTACTTCATTTATGTTGTCGTAACCAATCAAGAAAACACCACAAAGCATTTATGCTGCTATGAGAAGTATTTCTAATCAGAGTACTTCATTTTTTGGTGGTAACCAATCAAGAAAACACCACAAAGCAATTATGCTTCTATGAGTAGTGTTTCTAATCAAAGTACTTCATTTATGGGTGATAACCAATTGAATAAAACACCACAAAACACTTATACTTTTACGAGAAGTGTTTCTAATCAGAGTACTATATTTATGGGTGGTAACAAATCAAGAAAACAACACAAAGCATTCATACTTCTTTGAGAATTGTTTTAATCAAAGTACTTCATTTATGTGTGATAACCATTCAAGAAAACACCACAAAGCAATTATATTTCTATGATAAGTGTTTCTAATCAGAGTACTTCATTTATGGGTGGTAACCAATAAACAAAACACCACAAAGCATTTATCCTTCTATGAGAAGTGTTTCTAATCACAGTACTTTATTTATGGATGATAACCATTCAAGAAAACACCACAAAGCACTTATACTTCTATGAGAAGTGTTTCTAATCAGAGTACTTAATTTATGGTTGGTAACCAATCGAGAAAACAACGCAAAACATTCATACTTCTATGAGAAGTGTTTCTAATCACAGTACTTCATTTATGGGTGCTTACCATTCAAGAAAACAGCACAAAGCACTTACACTACTATGAGAAGTGTTTATAATCAGAGTACTTTATTTATGGGTAGTAACCAACCAAGAAAACAACACAAATCGTTCATACTTCTATGAGAAGTGTTTCTAATCAAAGTACTTCTTTTATGGGTGATAACCATTGAAGAAAACAACACAAAGCACTTATATTTCTATGATAAGTGTTTCTAATCAGTGTACTTATTTATGGGTGTTAACCAACAAAAAAAACACCGCAAAGCATTTATGCTGCTATGAGAAGTATTTCTAATCAGAGTACTTCATTTTTTGGTGGTAACCAATCAAGAAAACACCACAAAGCAGTTATACTTCTATGAGTAGTGTTTCTAATCAAGGTACTTCATTTATGGGTGATAACCAATTGAATAAAACACCACAAAGCACTTATACTTCTACGAGAAGTGTTTCTAATCAAAGTACTTCATTTATGTGTGGTAACCAATCAAGAAAACACCACAAAGCATTTATGCTGCTATGAGAAGTATTTTTAATCAGAGTACTTCATTTTTGGGTGGTAACCAATCAAGAAAACACCACAAAGCAGTTATGCTACTATGAGTAGTGTTTCTAATCAAAGTACTTAATTTATGAGTGATAACCAATCAAGCAAACATCACAAATCACTTATACTTCTATGGGAAGTGTTTCTAATCAGAGTACTACATTTATGGGTGGTAACAAATCAAGAAAACAACACAAAGCATTCATACTTCTTTGAGAATTGTTTTAATCAAGTACTTCATTTATGGGTGATAACCATTCAAGAAAACACCACAAAGCACTTATATTTCTATGATAAGTGTTTCTAATCAGAGTTTTTATTTATGGATGATAACCATTCAAGAAAACACCACAAAGCACTTATGTTTCTATGATAAGTGTTTCTAATAAGAGTACTTCATTTATGAGTGATAACCAACAAACAAACACACCACAAAGCCTTTATGCTAATGAGAAGTGTTTCTAATCATAGTACTTCATTTATGGGTGTAAACCAATCAAGAAAACAACACAAGGCATTCATACTTCTATGAGTAGTGTTTCTATTCAAAGTACTTCATTTTTGGGGTGATAACTATTCAAGAAAACAACACAAAGCACTAATATATCTATGAGAAATGTTTCTAAACAGAGTACTTCATTTATGGGTAGTAACCAATCAAGAAAACAACACAAATCATTCAAACTTCTATGAGAAGTGTTTCTAATCAAAGTACTTCATTTATGGGTGATAACCTTCCAAGAAAACAACACAAAGCACTTATATTTCTATGATAAGTGTTTATAATCAGAGTACTTCATTTATGGGTAGTAACCAACCAAGAAAACAACACAAATCATTCATACTTCTATGAGAAGTGTTTCTAATCAAAGTACTTCTTTTATGGGTGATAACCATTCAAGAAAACAACACAAAGCACTTATATTTCTATAATAAGTGTTTCTAATCAGTGTACTTATTTAAGGGTGTTAACCAACAAAAAAACACCGCAAAGCATTTATGCTTCTATGAGAAGTGTTTCTAATCAAAGTTCTACATTTATGGGTGGTAACCAATCCAGAAAACACCACAAAGCAGTTATGCTTCTATGAGTAGTGTTTCTAATCAAGGTACTTCATTTATGGATGATAACCAATTGAATAAAACACCACAAAGCACTTATACTTCAACGAGAAGTGTTTCTAATCAAAGTACTTCATTTATGTGTCGTAACCAATCAAGAAAACACCACAAAGCATTTATGCTGCTATGAGAAGTATTTCTAATCAGAGTACTTCATTTATGGGTGGTAAGCAATCAAGAAAACACCACAAAACATTTATGCTTCTATGAGAAGTGTTTCTATTCAAAGTACTTCATTTATTTGTGATAACCGTTCAAAAAAACAACACAAAGCACTTATACTTCTATGAGAAGTGTTTCTAATCAGAGTACTTCATTTATGGTTGGTACCTAATAAAAAAAACACCACAAAGCATTTATGCTTCTATGAGAAGTATTTCTAATTCGAGTACTTCATTTATGGGTGATAACCATTCAAGAAAACAACACAAAGCACTTAAACTTCTATGATAAGTGTTTCTATCAAGAGTACTTCATGTACGGGTAGTAACCAATAAAGAAAATACCACAATCATTTATGCTTCTAATAGAAGTGTTTCTAATATAAGTGCTTCTTTTGTGGTTGATAATCATTCAAGAAAAATTACAAAGAACTTATACTTCTATGATAAGTGTTTCTAATCAGAGTACTTCATTTATGGGTGATAACCAATCACGAAAACACTACAAAGCATTTATGCTTCTATGAGAAGTGTTTATAATCAAAGTACTTCATTTATGGGTGATAACCAATCGTGAAAACACCACAAAGCACTTATATTTCTATGAGAAGTATTTCTAATCAGAGTACTACATTTATGGGTGGTAACAAATCAAGAAAACAACACAAAGCATTCATACTTCATTGAGAATTGTTTTAATCAAAGTACTTAATTTATGGGTGTTAACAAATCAAGAAAACAACAAAAAGCATTTATCCTTCTATGAGAAGTATTTCTAATCGAAGTACTTCATTTATGGGAGATAACCATTCAAGAAAACTCCACAAATCACTTGTTCTTCGATGAGAAGTGTTTCTAATCAGAGTACTACATTTATGGGTAATAACCAACAAAAAAAACACCACAAAGCCTTTATGCTTATATGAGAAGTGTTTCTAATCATAGAAATTCATTTATGGGTGATAACCATTCGAGAAAACAGCACAAAGCACTTATATTTCTATGATAAGTGTTTTTAATCAGTGTACATTATTTATGGGTGGTAACCAACAAAAAAAACACCACATAACATTTATGCTTCTTTGAGAAGTGTTTGTATTCAGAGTACTTCATTTATGGGTGGTAACCAATCAAGAAAACACCACAAAGCATTTATGCTTCTTTGTGAAGTGTTTCTGATCAGAGTACTTCATTTATGGGTGGTAACCAATCAAGAAAACACCACAAATCAATAATGTTTCTATGAGTAGTGTTTCTAATCAAAGTACTTCATTTATGGGTGATAACCATTCAAGAAAACACCACAAAACACTTGTACTTCTATGAGAAGTGTTTCTAATAAGAGTACTTCATTTAGGGAAGGTAACCAATCAAGAAAATACCACAAAGCATTTATGCTTCTATGAGAAGTATTTCTAATCAAAGTACTTCATTTGTGGGTTATAATCATTCAAGATAAGACCACAAAGCATTTATACTTCTATGAGAAGTGTTTCTAATCAGTGTACTTCATTTATAAGTGGTAACAAATCAAGAAAACAACACAAAGCATTCATACTTCTTTGAGAATTGTTTCTAATCAAAGAACTAACAACACAAAGTATTCATACTTCTTTTAGAAGTGTTTCTAATCAGAGTACTTCATTTACGGGTGGTAACCAATAAAGAAAATACCACATGCTTTTATGCTTCTATGAGAAGTGTTTCTAATATAAGTGGTTCTTTTGTGGGTGATAATCATTCAAGAAAAACCAGAAAGAACTTATACTTCTATGATAAGTGTTTTTAATCAGAGTGCTTCATTTATAAGTGGTAACCAATTAAGAAAACACCACAATGCATTTATGCTTCTATGAGAAGTGTTTCTAATCAAAGTACTTCTTTTATGGGTGATAACCATTCAAGAAAACAACACAAAGCACTTATATTTTTATAATAAGTGTTTCTAATCAGTGTACTTATTTATGGGTGTTAACCAACAAAAAAACACCGCAAAGCATTTATGCTTCTATGAGAAGTGTTTCTAATCAAAGTTCTACATTTATGGGTGGTAACCAATCAAGAAAACACCACAAAGCAGTTATGGTTCTATGAGTAGTGTTTCTAATCATGGTACTTCATTTATGGATGATAACCAATTGAATAAAACACCACAAAGCACTTATACTTCAACGAGAAGTGTTTCTAATCAAAGTACTTCATTTATGTGTCGTAACCAATCAAGAAAACACCACAAAGCATTTATGCTGCTATGAGAAGTATTTCTAATCAGAGTACTTCATTTATGGGTGGTAAGCAATGAAGAAAACACCACAAAACATTTATGCTTCTATGAGAAGTGTTTCTATTCAAAGTACTTCATTTATTTGTGATAACCGTTCAAAAAAACAACACAAAGCACTTATACTTCTATGAGAAGTGTTTCTAATCAGAGTACATTTATGGTTGGTACCTAATAAAAAAAACACCACAAAGCATTTATGCTTCTATGAGAAGTATTTCTAATTCGAGTACTTCCTTTATGGGTGATAACCATTCAAGAAAACAACACAAAGCACTTAAACTTCTATGATAAGTGTTTCTATCAAGAGTACTTCATGTACGGGTAGTAACCAATAGAGAAAATACCACAATCATTTATGCTTCTAATAGAAGTGTTTCTAATATAAGTGCTTCTTTTGTGGTTGATAATCATTCAAGAAAAATTACAAATAACTTATACTTCTATGATAAGTGTTTCTAATCAGAGTACTTCATTTATGGGTGGTAACCAATCACGAAAACACTACAAAGCATTTATGCTTCTATGAGAAGTGTTTATAATCAAAGTACTTCATTTATGGGTGATAACCAATCGTGAAAACACCACAAAGCACTTATATTTCTATGAGAAGTATTTCTAATCAGAGTACTTAATTTATGGGTGGTAACCAACCAAGAAAACACCACAAAGCAATTATGCTTCCATGAGAACTGTTTCTAATCAAAGTACTTCATTTATTTGTGACAACCATTCAAGAAAACAACACAAAGCACTTATACTTTTATGAGATGTGTTTCTAATCAGAGTACTTCATTTATGGGAGATAACCTTTCAAGAAAACATCACAAAGCACTTATACTTTTATGAGAAGTGTTTCTAATCAGAGTACTTTATTAATGAGTGGTAAGCAATCAAGAAAACACAACAAAGCATTTATGCTTCTATGAGAAGTGTTTCTATTCAAAGTACTTCATTTTTGGGTGATAATCCTTCAAGAAAAGACCACAAAGCACTTATATTTCTATGAGAAGTGTTTGTAATCAGTGTACTTCATTTATGGGTGGTAACCAATCCAGAAAACACCACAAAGCATTTACGCTTCTATGGGAAGTGTTTCTTATCACAGTACTTTATTTATGGATGATAACCATTCAAGAAAACACCACAAAGCACTTATACTTCTATGAGAAGTGTTCTAATCAGATTACTTCATTTATGGGTGGTAACCAATCAAGAAAACAACACAAAGTATTCATACTTGATTTATTTGTGATAACCATTCAAAAAAATAACACAAAGCAGTTATACTTCTATGAGAAGTGTTTCTAATCAGACTACTTCATTTATGGGTGGTAACCAATCAAGAAAACACCACAAAGCACTTATATTTCTATGATAAGTGTTTCTAATTAGAGTACTTCATTTATGGGTGATAACCATTCAAGAAAACACCACAAAGCACTTATATTACTATGATAAGTGTTTCTAATAAGAGTACTTCATTTATGAGTGATAACCAACAAAAAACACACCACAACGCCTTGATGCTACTATGAGAAGTGTTTCTAATCAAAGTACTTCATTTATGGGTGATAATCATTCAAGAAAACACCACAAAGCACTTATACTTCTATGAGAAGTGTTTTTAATAAGAGTACTTCATTTAGGGAAGGTAACCAATCAAGAAAATACCACAAAGCATTTATGCTTCTATGAGAAGTATTTCTAATCAAAGTACTTCATTTGTGGGTTATAATCATTCAAGATAAGACCACAAAGCATTTATACTTCTATGAGAAGTGTTTCTAATCAGTGTACTTCATTTATAGGTGGTAACAAATCAAGAAAACAACACAAAACATTCATACTTCTTTGAGAATTGTTTCTAATCAAAGAACTAACAACACAAAGTATTCATACTTCTTTGAGAAGTGTTTCTAATCAGAGTACTTCATTTACGGGTGGTAACCAATAAAGAAAATACCACATGCTTTTATGCTTCTATGAGAAGTGTGTCTAATATAAGTGTTTCTTTTGTGGGTGATAATCATTCAAGAAAAACCAGAAAGAACTTATACTTCTATGATAAGTGTTTTTAATCAGAGTGCTTCATTTATATGTGGTAACCAATTAAGAAAACACCACAATGCATTTATGCTTCTATGAGAAGTGTTTCTAATCAAAGTACTTCTTTTATGGGTGATAACCATTCAAGAAAACAACACAAAGCACTTATATTTTTATAATAAGTTTTTCTAATCAGTGTACTTATTTATGGGTGTTAACCAACAAAAAAACACCGCAAAGCATTTATGCTTCTATGAGAAGTGTTTCTAATCAAAGTTCTACATTTATGGGTGGTAACCAATCAAGAAAACACCACAAAGCAGTTATGGTTCTATGAGTAGTGTTTCTAATCATGGTACTTCATTTATGGATGATAACCAATTGAATAAAACACCACAAAGCACTTATACTTCTACGAGAAGTGTTTCGAATCAAAGTACTTCATTTATGTGTCGTAACCAATCAAGAAAACACCACAAAACATTTATGCTGCTATGAGAAGTATTTCTAATCAGAGTACTTCATTTTTTGGTGGTAACCAATCAAGAAAACACCACAAAGCAATTATGCTTCTATGAGTAGTGTTTCTAATCAAAGTACTTCATTTATGAGTGATAACCAATTGAATAAAACACCACAAAGCACTTATACTTTTACGAGAAGTGTTTCTAATCAGAGTACTACATTTATGGGTGGTAACAAATCAAGAAAACAACACAAAGCATTCATACTTCATTGAGAATTGTTTTAATCAAAGTACTTAATTTATGGGTGGTAACAAATCAAGAAAACAACAAAAAGCATTTATACTTCTATGAGAAGTGTTTCTAATCGAAGTACTTCATTTATGGGAGATAACCATTCAAGAAAACTCCACAAATCACTTATTCTTCTATGAGAAGTGTTTCTAATCAGAGTACTACATTTATGGGTAATAACCAACAAAAAAAACACCACAAAGCCTTTATGCTTCTATGAGAAGTGTTTCTAATAATAGACTTTATTTATGGGTGATAACCATTCGAGAAAACAGCACAAAGCACTTTTATTTCTATGATAAGTGTTTTTAATCAGTGTACTTCATTTATGGGTGGTAACCAACAAAAAAACACCACAAAGCATTTATGCTTCTATGAGAAGTGTTTCTAATCAAAGTACTTCATTTATGGGTGATAACCATTCAAGAAAACAACACAAAGCACTTATATTTCTATGATAAGTGTTTCTAATCAGTGTACTTATTTAAGGGTGTTAACCAACAAAAAAAACACCGCAAAGCATTTATGCTGCTATGAGAAGTATTTCTAATCAGAGTACTTCATTTATGGGTGGTAACCAATCAAGAAAACACCATAAAGCATTTATACTTCTACGAGAAGTGTTTCTAATCAAAGTACTTCATTTATGTTGTCGTAACCAATCAAGAAAACACCACAAAGCATTTATGCTGCTATGAGAAGTATTTCTAATCAGAGTACTTCATTTTTTGGTGGTAACCAATCAAGAAAACACCACAAAGCAATTATGCTTCTATGAGAAGTGTTTCTATTCAAAGTACTTCTTTTATGGGTGATAACCAATTGAATAAAACACCACAAAGCACTTACACTTCAACGAGAAGTGTTTCTAATCAAAGTACTTCATTTATGTGTCGTAACCAATCAAGAAAACACCACAAAGCATTTATGCTGCTATGAGAAGTATTTCTAATCAGAGTACTTCATTTATGGGTGGTAAGCAATCAAGAAAACACCACAAAACATTTATGCTTCTATGAGAAGTGTTTCTATTCAAAGTACTTCATTTATTTGTGATAACCATTCAAAAAAACAACACAAAGCACTTATACTTCTATGAGAAGTGTTTCTAATCAGAGTACTTCATTTATGGGTGTTAAGCAATCAAGAAAACACCACAAAACATTTATGCTTCTATGAGAAGTGTTTCTATTCAAAGTATTTCATTTATTTGTGATAACCATTCAAAAAAACAACACAAAGCACTTATACTTCTATGAGAAGTGTTTCTAATCAGAGTACTTCATTTATGGGTGTTAAGCAATCAAGAAAACACCACAAAACATTTATGCTTCTATGAGAAGTGTTTCTATTCAAAGTATTTCATTTATTTGTGATAACCATTCAAAAAAACAACACAAAGCACTTATACTTCTATGAGAAGTGTTTCTAATCAGAGTACTTCATTTATGGTTGGTACCTAATAAAAAAAACACCACAAAGCATTTATGCTTCTATGAGAAGTATTTCTAATTCGAGTACTTCATTTATGGGTGATAACCATTCAAGAAATCACCACAAAACACTTATACTTCAATGAGAAGCGTTTCTACTCGGAGTACTTCATTTATGAATGATAACAATTCAAGAAAACAACACAAAGCACTTAAACTTCTATGATAAGTGTTTCTATCAAGAGTACTTCATGTACGGGTAGTAACCAATAAAGAAAATACCACAATCATTTATGCTTCTTTTGTGGGTGATAATCATTCAAGAAAAATTACAAAGAACTTATACTTCTTTGAGAAGTGTTTATAATCAAAGTACTTCATTTATGGGTGATATCCAATCGTGAAAACACCACAAAGCACTTATACTTCTAGGAGAAGTGTTCTAATCAGATTACTTCATTTATGGGTGGTAACCAATCAAGAAAACACCACAAAGCAATTATGCTTCCATGAGAACTGTTTCTAATCAAAGTACTTCATTTATTTGTGACAACCATTCAAGAAAACAACACAAAGCACTTATACTTTTATGAGATGTGTTTCTAATCAGAGTACTTCATTTATGGGAGATAACCTTTCAAGAAAACATCACAAAGCACTTATACTTCTATGAGAAGTGTTTCTAATCAGAGTACTTTATTAATGAGTGGTAAGCAATCAAGAAAACACAACAAAGCATTTATGCTTCTATGAGAAGTGTTTCTATTCAAAGTACTTCATTTTTGGGTGATAATCCTTCAAGAAAAGACCACAAAGCACTTATATTTCTATGAGAAGTGTTTCTAATCAGTGTACTTCATTTATGGGTGGTAACCAATCAAGAAAACAACACAAAGCATTCATACTTCATTTATTTGTGATAACCATTCAAAAAAATAACACAAAGCACTTATACTTCTATGAGAAGTGTTTCTAATCAGACTACTTCATTTATGGGTGGTAACCAATCAAGAAAACACCACAAAGCACTTATATTTCTATGATAAGTGTTTCTAATTAGAGTACTTCATTTATGGGTGATAACCATTCAAGAAAACACCACAAAGCACTTATATTACTATGATAAGTGTTTCTAATAAGATTACTTCATTTATGAGTGATAACCAACAAAAAACACACCACAACGCCTTTATGCTACTATGAGAAGTGTTTCTAATCAGAGTACTTCATTTATGGGTGATAATCATTCAAGAAAACACCACAAAGCACTTATACTTCAACGAGAAGTGTTTCTAATCAAAGTACTTCATTTATGTGTCGTAACCAATCAAGAAAACACCACAAAGCATTTATGCTGCTATGAGAAGTATTTCTAATCAGAGTACTTCATTTATGGGTGGTAAGCAATCAAGAAAACAGCACAAAACATTTATGCTTCTATGAGAAGTGTTTCTATTCAAAGTACTTCATATATTTTTGATAACCATTCAAAAAAACAACACAAAGCACTTATACTTCTATGAGAAGTATTTCTAATCAAAGTACTTCATTTATGTGTCGTAACCAATCAAGAAAACACCACAAAGCATTTATGGTTGGTACCTAATAAAAAAAACACCACAAAGCATTTATACTTCTATGAGAAGTATTTCTAATTCGAGTACTTCATTTATGGGTGATAACCATTCAAGAAAACACCACAAAACACTTATACTTCAATGAGAAGCGTTTCTACTCGGAGTACTTCATTTATGAATGATAACAATTCAAGAAAACAACACAAAGCACTTAAACTTCTATGATAAGTGTTTCTATCAAGAGTACTTCATGTACGGGTAGTAACCAATAAAGAAAATACCACAATCATTTATGCTTCTTTTGTGGGTGATAATCATTCAAGAAAAATTACAAAGAACTTATACTTCTATGATAAGTGTTTCTAATCAGAGTACTTCATTTATGGGTGGTAACCAATCACGAAAACACTACAAAGCATTTATGCTTCTATGAGAAGTGTTTATAATCAAAGTACTTCATTTATGGGTGATAACCAATCGTGAAAACACCACAAAGCACTTATATTTCTATGAGAAGTATTTCTAATCAGAGTACTTCATTTATGGGTGGTAACCAACCAAGAAAACACCACAAAGCAATTATGCTTCCATGAGAACTGTTTCTAATCAAAGTACTTCATTTATTTGTGACAACCATTCAAGAAAACAACACAAAGCACTTATACTTTTATGAGATGTGTTTCTAATCAGAGTACTTCATTTATGGGAGATAACCTTTCAAGAAAACATCACAAAGCACTTATACTTCTATGAGAAGTGTTTCTAATCAGAGTACTTTATTAATGAGTGGTAAGCAATCAAGAAAACACCACAAAGCATTTATGCTTCTATGAGAAGTGTTTCTATTCAAAGTACTTCATTTTTGGGTGATAATCCTTCAAGAAAAGACCACAAAGCACTTATATTTCTATGAGAAGTGTTTCTAATCAGTGTACTTCATTTATGGGTGGTAACCAATCCAGAAAACACCAGAAAACATTTATGCTTCTATGAGAAGTGTTTCTTATCACAGTACTTTATTTATGGATGATAACCATTCAAGAAAACACCACAAAGCACTTATACTTCTATGAGAAGTGTTCTAATCAGATTACTTCATTTATTTGTGATAACCATTCAAAAAAATAACACAAAGCAGTTATACTTCTATGAGAAGTGTTTCTAATCAGACTACTTCATTTATGGGTGGTAACCAATCAAGAAAACACCACAAAGCACTTATATTTCTATGATAAGTGTTTCTAATTAAAGTACTTCATTTATGGGTGATAACCATTCAAGAAAACACCACAAAGCACTTATATTACTATGATAAGTGTTTCTAATAAGAGTACTTCATTTATGAGTGATAACCAACAAAAAACACACCACAACGCATTTATTGTACTATGAGAAGTGTTTCTAATCAGAGTACTTCATTTATGGGTGATAATCATTCAAGAAAACACCACAAAGCACTTATACTTCAACGAGAAGTGTTTCTAATCAAAGTACTTCATTTATGTGTCGTAACCAATCAAGAAAACACCACAAAGCATTTATGCTGCTATGAGAAGTATTTCTAATCAGAGTACTTCATTTATGGGTGGTAAGCAATCAAGAAAACACCACAAAACATTTATACTTCTATGAGAAGTGTTTCTATTCAAAGTACTTCATTTATTTGTGATAACCATTCAAAAAAACAACACAAAGCACTTATACTTCTATGAGAAGTGTTTCTAATCAGAGTACTTCATTTATGGTTGGTACCTAATAAAAAAAACATCACAAAGCATTTATGCTTCTATGAGAAGCGTTTCTACTCGGAGTACTTCATTTATGGGTGATAACCATTCAAGAAAACACCACAAAACACTTATACTTCAATGAGAAGCGTTTCTACTCGGAGTACTTCATTTATGAATGATAACAATTCAAGAAAACAACACAAAGCACTTAAACTTCTATGATAAGTGTTTCTATCAAGAGTACTTCATGTACGGGTGATAACCATTCAAGAAAACACCACAAAGCACTTATATTACTATGATAAGTGTTTCTAATAAGAGTACTTCATTTATGAGTGATAACCAACAAAAAACACACCACAACGCCTTTATGCTACTATGAGAAGTGTTTCTAATCAAAGTACTTCATTTATGGGTGATAATCATTCAAGAAAACACCACAAAACACTTATACTTCTATGAGAAGTGTTTCTAATAAGAGTACTTCATTTAGGGAAGGTAACCAATCAAGAAAATACCACAAAGCATTTATGCTTCTATGAGAAGTATTTCTAATCAAAGTACTTCATTTGTGGGTTATAATCATTCAAGATAAGACCACAAAGCATTTATACTTCTATGAGAAGTGTTTCTAATCAGAGTACTTAATTTATGGGTGGTAACCAATCAAGAAAAAAACACAAAGCATTCATACTTCTATGAGAAGTGTTTCTAATCAACGTACTTCATTTATGGGTGGTAACCAATCAAGAAAACACCCCAAAGCACTTATATTTCTATGATAAGTGTTTCTAATCAGAGTACTTCATTTATGGGTGATAACCATTCAAGAAAACACCACAAAACACTTATATTACTATGATAAGTGTTTCTAATCAGAGTACTTCATTTATGAGTGATAACCAACAAAAACACACCACAACGCCTATATGCTACTATGAGAAGTGTTTCTAATCATAGTACTTCATTTATGGGTGGTAACCAATCAAGAAAACAACACATGGCATTCATACTTCTATGAGAAGTGTTTCCATTCAAAGTACTTCATTTATGGGTTGTAAGAAATCAAGAAAACAACAAACCATTTATGCTTCTATGAGAAATGTTTCTAATCAAAGTACTTCTTTTATGGGTGACAACCATTCAAGAAAACAACACAAAGCACTTATATTTCTATAATAAGTGTTTCTAATCAGTGTACTTATTTATGGGTGTTAACCAACAAAAAAACACCGCAAAGCATTTATGCTTGTATCAGAAGTGTTTCTAATCACAGTTCTACATTTATGGGTGGTAACCAATCAAGAAAACACCACAAAGCAGTTATGGTTCTATGAGTAGTGTTTCTAATCATGGTACTTCATTTATGGATGATAACCAATTGAATAAAACACCACAAAGCACTTATACTTCTACGAGAAGTGTTTCGAATCAAAGTACTTCATTTATGTGTCGTAACCAATCAAGAAAACACCACAAAGCATTTATGCGGCTATGAGAAGTATTTCTAATCAGAGTACTTCATTTTTTGGTGGTAACCAATCAAGAAAACACCACAAAGCAATTATGCTTCTATGAGTAGTGTTTCTACTCAAAGTACTTCATTTATAGGTGATAAACAAATGAATAAAACACCACAAAGCACTTATACTTTTACGAGAAGTGTTTCTAATCTGAGTACTACATTTATGGGTGGTAACAAATCAAGAAAACAACACAAAGCATTCATACTTCATTGAGAATTGTTTTAATCAAAGTACTTAATTTATGGGTGGTAACAAATCAAGAAAACAACAAAAAGCATTTATACTTCTATGAGAAGTGTTTCTAATCGAAGTACTTCATTTATGGGAGATAACCATTCAAGAAAACTCCACAAATCACCTATTCTTTTATGAGAAGTGTTTCTAATCAGAGTACTACATTTATGGGTAATAACCAACAAAAAAAAACACCACAAAGCCTTTATGCTTCTATGAGAAGTGTTTCTAATAATAGAAATAATTTATGGGTGATAACCATTCGAGAAAACAGCACAAAGCACTTTTATTTCTATGATAAGTGTTTTTAATCAGTGTACTTCATTTATGGGTGGTAACCAACAAAAAAACACCACAAAGCATTTATGCTTCTATGAGAAGTGTTTCTAATCAAAGTACTTCATTTATTGGTGATAACCATTCAAGAAAACAACACAAAGCACTTATATTTCTATGATAAGTGTTTCTCATCAGTGTACTTATTTAAGGGTGTTAACCAACAAAAAAAACACCGCAAAGCATTTATGCTGCTATGAGAAGTATTTCTAATCAGAGTACTTCATTTATGGGTGGTAACCAATCAAGAAAACACCATAAAGCATTTATACTTCTACGAGAAGTGTTTCTAATCAAAGTACTTCATTTATGTTGTCGTAACCAATCAAGAAAACACCACAAAGCATTTATGCTGCTATGAGAAGTATTTCTAATCAGAGTACTTCATTTTTTGGTGGTAACCAATCAAGAAAACACCACAAAGCAATTATGCTTCTATGAGTAGTGTTTCTAATCAAAGTACTTCATTTATGGGTGATAACCAATTGAATAAAACACCACAAAGCACTTATACTTTTACGAGAAGTGTTTCTAATCAGAGTACTATATTTATGGGTGGTAACAAATCAAGAAAACAACAAAAAGCATTCATACTTCTTTGAGAATTGTTTTAATCAAAGTACTTCATTTATGTGTGATAACCATTCAAGAAAATACCACAAAGCAATTATATTTCTATGATAAGTGTTTCTAATCAGAATACTTCATTTATGGGTGGTAACCAATAAACAAAACACCACAAAGCATTTATCCTTCTATGAGGAGTGTTTCTAATCACAGTACTTTATTTATGGATGATAACCATTCAAGAAAAAACATCACAAAGCACTTATACTTCTATGAGAAGTGTTCTAATCAGATTACTTCATTTATGGGTGGTAACCAATCAAGAAAATAACACAAAGCATTCATACTTCATTTATTTGTGATAACCATTCAAAAAAATAACACAAAGCAGTTATACTTCTATGAGAAGTGTTTCTAATCAGACTACTTCATTTATGGGTGGTAACCAATCAAGAAAACACCACAAAGCACTTATATTTCTTTGATAAGTGTTTCTAATTAGAGTACTTCATTTATGGGTGATAACCATTCAAGAAAACACCACAAAGCACTTATATTACTATGATAAGTGTTTCTAATAAGAGTACTTCATTTATGAGTGATAACCAACAAAAAACACACCACAACGCCTTTATGCTACTATGAGAAGTGTTTCTAATCAAAGTACTTCATTTATGGGTGATAATCATTCAAGAAAACACCACAAAGCACTTATACTTCTATGAGAAGTGTTTCTAATCATAGTACTTCATTTATGGGTGGTAACCAATCAAGAAAACAACACAAGGCATTCATACTTCTATGAGAAGTGTTTCTATTCAAAGTACTTCATTTATGGGTTGTAAGAAATCAAGAAAACAACAAAGCATTTATGCTTCTATGAGAAGTGTTTCTAATCAAAGTACTTCTTTTATGGGTGATAACCATTCAAGAAAACAACACAAAGCACTTATATTTCTATAATAAGTGTTTCTAATCAGTGTACTTATTTATGGGTGTTAACCAACAAAAAAACACCGCAAAGCATTTATGCTTCTACGAGAAGTGTTTCTAATCACAGTTCTACATTTATGGGTGGTAACCAATCAAGAAAACACCACAAAGCAGTTATGGTTCTATGAGTAGTGTTTCTAATCATGGTACTTCATTTATGGATGATAACCAATTGAATAAAACACCACAAAGCACTTATACTTCTACGAGAAGTGTTTCGAATCAAAGTACTTCATTTATGTGTCGTAACCAATCAAGAAAACACCACAAAGCATTTATGCTGCTATGGGAAGTATTTCTAATCAGAGTACTTCATTTTTTGGTGGTAACCAATCAAGAAAACACCACAAAGCAATTATGCTTCTATGAGTAGTGTTTCTAATCAAAGTACTTCATTTATGGGTGATAACCAATTGAATAAAACACCACAAAGCACTTATACTTTTACGAGAAGTGTTTCTAATCTGAGTACTACATTTATGGGTGGTAACAAATCAAGAAAACAACACAAAGCATTCATACTTCATTGAGAATTGTTTTAATCAAAGTACTTAATTTATGGGTGGTAACAAATCAAGAAAACAACAAAAAGCATTTATACTTCTATGAGAAGTGTTTCTAATCGAAGTACTTCATTTATGGGAGATAACCATTCAAGAAAACTCCACAAATCACCTATTCTTTTATGAGAAGTGTTTCTAATCAGAGTACTACATTTATGGGTAATAACCAACAAAAAAAAACACCACAAAGCCTTTATGCTTCTATGAGAAGTGTTTCTAATAATAGAAATAATTTATGGGTGATAACCATTCGAGAAAACAGCACAAAGCACTTTTATTTCTATGATAAGTGTTTTTAATCACTGTACTTCAATTATGGGTGGTAACCAACAAAAAAACACCACAAAGCATTTATGCTTCTATGAGAAGTGTTTCTAATCAAAGTACTTCATTTATGAGTGATAACCATTAAAGAAAACAACACAAAGCACTTATCTTTCTATGATAAGTGTTTCTCATCAGTGTACTTTTTTAAGGGTGTTAACCAACAAAAAAAACACCGCAAAGCATTTATGCTGCTATGAGAAGTATTTCTAATCAGAGTACTTCATTTATGGGTGGTAACCAATCAAGAAAACACCATAAAGCATTTATACTTCTACGAGAAGTGTTTCTAATCAAAGTACTTCATTTATGTTGTCGTAACCAATCAAGAAAACACCACAAAGCATTTATGCTGCTATGAGAAGTATTTCTAATCAGAGTACTTCATTTTTTGGTGGTAACCAATCAAGGAAACACCACAAAGCAACTATGCTTCTATGAGTAGTGTTTCTAATCAGAGTACTTAATTTATGGTTGGTAACCAATCGAGAAAACAACGCAAAACATTCATACTTCAATGAGAAGTGTTTCTAATCACAGTACTTCATTTATGGGTGCTTACCATTCAAGAAAACACCACAAAGCACTTATACTACTATGAGAAGTGTTTATAATCAGAGTACTTCATTTTTGGATAGTAACCAACCAAGAAAACAACACAAATCGTTCATACTTCTATGAGAAGTGTTTCTAATCAAAGTACTTTATTTATGGGTGATAACCATTGAAGTTAACAACACAAAGCACTTATATTTCTATGATAAGTGTTTCTAATCAGTGTACTTATTTATGGGTGTTAACCAACAAAAAAATACACCGCAAAGCATTTATGCTGCTATGAGAAGTATTTCTAATCAGAGTAATTCATTTTTTGGTGGTAACCAATCAAGAAAACACCACAAAGCAGTTATACTTCTATGAGTAGTGTTTCTAATCAAGGTACTTCATTTATGGGTGATAACCAATTGAATAAAACACCACAAAGCACTTATACTTCTACGAGAAGTGTTTCTAATCAAAGTACTTCATTTATGTTTGGTAACCAATCAAGAAAACACCACAAAGCATTTATGCTGCTATGAGAAGTATTTTTAATCAGAGTACTTCATTTTTGGGTGGTAACCAATCAAGAAAACACCACAAAGGAGTTATGCTACTATGAGTAGTGTTTCTAATCAAAGTACTTCATTTATGAGTGATAACCAATCAAGCAAGCATCACAAATCACTTATACTTCTATGGGAAGTGTTTCTAATCAGAGTACTACATTTATGGGTGGTAACAAATCAAGAAAACAACACAAAGCATTCATACTTCTTTGAGAATTGTTTTAATCAAGTACTTCATTTATGGGTGATAACCATTCAAGAAAACACCACAAAGCACTTATATTTCTATGATAAGTGTTTCTAATCAGAGTTTTTATTTATGGATGATAACCATTCAAGAAAACACCACAAAGCACTTATGTTTCTATGATAAGTGTTTCTAATAAGAGTACTTCATTTATGAGTGATAACCAACAAACAAACACACCACAAAGCCTTTATGCTAATGGGAAGTATTTCTAATCATAGTACTTCATTTATGGGTGTAAACCAATCAAGAAAACAACACAAGGCATTCATACTTCTATGAGTAGTGTTTCTATTCAAAGAGTATAAAAAAAAGAAAGTCACAGCTCGGAGAATAACTATTCAAGACCATAGTTCTAAACAGAGTACTTCATTTATGAGTACTTCAAGACCAAAAAAAGAAAGTCATTTTTGGGGTGATAACTATTCAAGAAAACAACACAAAGCACTAATATATCTATGAGAAATGTTTCTAAACAGAGTACTTCATTTATGGGTAGTAACCAATCAAGAAAACAACACAAATCATTCAAACTTCTATGAGAAGTGTTTCTAATCAAAGTACTTCATTTATGGGTGATAACCTTCAAAGAAAACAACACAAAACACTTATATTTCTATGATAAGTGTTTATAATCAGAGTACTTCATTTATGGGTAGTAACCAACCAAGAAAACAACACAAATCATTCATACTTCTATGAGAAGTGTTTCTAATCAAAGTACTTCTTTTATGGGTGATAACCATTCAAGAAAACAACACAAAGCACTTATATTTCTATAATAAGTGTTTCTAATCAGTGTACTTATTTAAGGGTGTTAACCAACAAAAAAACACCGCAAAGCATTTATGCTTCTATGAGAAGTGTTTCTAATCAAAGTTCTACATTTATGGGTGGTAACCAATCCAGAAAACACCACAAAGCAGTTATGCTTCTATGAGTAGTGTTTCTAATCAAGGTACTTCATTTATGGATGATAACCAATTGAATAAAACACCACAAATCATTCATACTTCTATGAGAAGTGTTTCTAATCAAAGTACTTCTTTTATGGGTGATAACCATTCAAAGTACTTCATTTATGTGTTGTAAGAAATCAAGAAAACAACAAAGCATTTATGCTTCTATGAGAAGTGTTTCCTTATCATAATACTGCATTTATGGGTGATAACCATTCAAGAAAACAGCACAAAACACTTATATTTCTATGATAAGTGTTTTTAATCAGTGTACTTCATTTATGGGTGCTTACCATTCAAGAAAACACCACAAAGCACTTATACTACTATGAGAAGTGTTTATAATCAGAGTACTTCATTTATGGGTAGTAACCAACCAAGAAAACAACACAAATCATTCATACTTCTATGAGAAGTGTTTCTAATCAAAGTACTTCTTTTATTGGTGATAACCATTCAAGAAAACAACACAAAGCACTTATATTTCTATAATAAGTGTTTCTAATCAGTGTACTTATTTATGGGTGTTAACCAACAAAAAAATACACCGCAAAGCATTTATGCTGCTATGAGAAGTATTTCTAAACAGAGTAATTCATTTTTTGGTGGTAACCAATCAAGAAAACACCACAAAGCAGTTATACTTCTATGAGTAGTGTTTCTAATCAAGGTACTTCATTTATGGGTGATAACCAATTGAATAAAACACCACAAAGCACTTATACTTCTACGAGAAGTGTTTCTAATCAAAGTACTTCATTTATGTTTGGTAACCAATCAAGAAAACACCACAAAGCATTTATGCTGCTATGAGAAGTATTTTTAATCAGAGTACTTCATTTTTGGGTGGTAACCAATCAAGAAAACACCACAAAGGAGTTATGCTACTATGAGTAGTGTTTCTAATCAAAGTACTTAATTTATGAGTGATAACCAATCAAGCAAGCATCACAAATCACTTATACTTCTATGAGAAGTGTTTCTAATCGAAGTACTTCATTTATGGGAGATAACCATTCAAGAAAACTCCACAAATCACCTATTCTTTTATGAGAAGTGTTTCTAATCAGAGTACTACATTTATGGGTAATAACCAACAAAAAAAAACACCACAAAGCCTTTATGCTTCTATGAGAAGTGTTTCTAATAATAGAAATAATTTATGGGTGATAACCATTCGAGAAAACAGCACAAAGCACTTTTATTTCTATGATAAGTGTTTTTAATCAGTGTACTTCATTTATGGGTGGTAACCAACAAAAAAACACCACAAAGCATTTATGCTTCTATGAGAAGTGTTTCTAATCAAAGTACTTCATTTATTGGTGATAACCATTCAAGAAAACAACACAAAGCACTTATATTTCTATGATAAGTGTTTCTCATCAGTGTACTTATTTAAGGGTGTTAACCAACAAAAAAAACACCGCAAAGCATTTATGCTGCTATGAGAAGTATTTCTAATCAGAGTACTTCATTTATGGGTGGTAACCAATCAAGAAAACACCATAAAGCATTTATACTTCTACGAGAAGTGTTTCTAATCAAAGTACTTCATTTATGTTGTCGTAACCAATCAAGAAAACACCACAAAGCATTTATGCTGCTATGAGAAGTATTTCTAATCAGAGTACTTCATTTTTTGGTGGTAACCAATCAAGAAAACACCACAAAGCAATTATGCTTCTATGAGTAGTGTTTCTAATCAAAGTACTTCATTTATGGGTGATAACCAATTGAATAAAACACCACAAAGCACTTATACTTTTACGAGAAGTGTTTCTAATCAGAGTACTATATTTATGGGTGGTAACAAATCAAGAAAACAACAAAAAGCATTCATACTTCTTTGAGAATTGTTTTAATCAAAGTACTTCATTTATGTGTGATAACCATTCAAGAAAATACCACAAAGCAATTATATTTCTATGATAAGTGTTTCTAATCAGAATACTTCATTTATGGGTGGTAACCAATAAACAAAACACCACAAAGCATTTATCCTTCTATGAGGAGTGTTTCTAATCACAGTACTTTATTTATGGATGATAACCATTCAAGAAAACATCACAAAGCACTTATACTTCTATGAGAAGTGTTCTAATCAGATTACTTCATTTATGGGTGGTAACCAATCAAGAAAACAACACAAAGCATTCATACTTCATTTATTTGTGATAACCATTCAAAAAATAACACAAAGCAGTTATACTTCTATGAGAAGTGTTTCTAATCAGACTACTTCATTTATGGGTGGTAACCAATCAAGAAAACACCACAAAGCACTTATATTTCTTTGATAAGTGTTTCTAATTAGAGTACTTCATTTATGGGTGATAACCATTCAAGAAAACACCACAAAGCACTTATATTACTATGATAAGTGTTTCTAATAAGAGTACTTCATTTATGAGTGATAACCAACAAAAAACACACCACAACGCCTTTATGCTACTATGAGAAGTGTTTCTAATCAAAGTACTTCATTTATGGGTGATAATCATTCAAGAAAACACCACAAAGCACTTATACTTCTATGAGAAGTGTTTCTAATCATAGTACTTCATTTATGGGTGGTAACCAATCAAGAAAACAACAAAAGGCATTCATACTTCTATGAGAAGTGTTTCTATTCAAAGTACTTCATTTATGGGTTGTAAGAAATCAAGAAAACAACAAAGCATTTATGCTTCTATGAGAAGTGTTTCTAATCAAAGTACTTCTTTTATGGGTGATAACCATTCAAGAAAACAACACAAAGCACTTATATTTCTATAATAAGTGTTTCTAATCAGTGTACTTATTTATGGGTGTTAACCAACAAAAAAACACCGCAAAGCATTTATGCTTCTACGAGAAGTGTTTCTAATCACAGTTCTACATTTATGGGTGGTAACCAATCAAGAAAACACCACAAAGCAGTTATGGTTCTATGAGTAGTGTTTCTAATCATGGTACTTCATTTATGGATGATAACCAATTGAATAAAACACCACAAAGCACTTATACTTCTACGAGAAGTGTTTCGAATCAAAGTACTTCATTTATGTGTCGTAACCAATCAAGAAAACACCACAAAGCATTTATGCTGCTATGGGAAGTATTTCTAATCAGAGTACTTCATTTTTTGGTGGTAACCAATCAAGAAAACACCACAAAGCAATTATGCTTCTATGAGTAGTGTTTCTAATCAAAGTACTTCATTTATGGGTGATAACCAATTGAATAAAACACCACAAAGCACTTATACTTTTACGAGAAGTGTTTCTAATCTGAGTACTACATTTATGGGTGGTAACAAATCAAGAAAACAACACAAAGCATTCATACTTCATTGAGAATTGTTTTAATCAAAGTACTTAATTTATGGGTGGTAACAAATCAAGAAAACAACAAAAAGCATTTATACTTCTATGAGAAGTGTTTCTAATCGAAGTACTTCATTTATGGGAGATAACCATTCAAGAAAACTCCACAAATCACCTATTCTTTTATGAGAAGTGTTTCTAATCAGAGTACTACATTTATGGGTAATAACCAACAAAAAAAAACACCACAAAGCCTTTATGCTTCTATGAGAAGTGTTTCTAATAATAGAAATAATTTATGGGTGATAACCATTCGAGAAAACAGCAGAAAGCACTTTTATTTCTATGATAAGTGTTTTTAATCAGTGTACTTCAATTATGGGTGGTAACCAACAAAAAAACACCACAAAGCATTTATGCTTCTATGAGAAGTGTTTCTAATCAAAGTACTTCATTTATGAGTGATAACCATTAAAGAAAACAACACAAAGCACTTATCTTTCTATGATAAGTGTTTCTCATCAGTGTACTTTTTTAAGGGTGTTAACCAACAAAAAAAACACCGCAAAGCATTTATGCTGCTATGAGAAGTATTTCTAATCAGAGTACTTCATTTATGGGTGGTAACCAATCAAGAAAACACCATAAAGCATTTATACTTCTACGAGAAGTGTTTCTAATCAAAGTACTTCATTTATGTTGTCGTAACCAATCAAGAAAACACCACAAAGCATTTATGCTGCTATGAGAAGTATTTCTAATCAGAGTACTTCATTTTTTGGTGGTAACCAATCAAGAAAACACCACAAAGCAACTATGCTTCTATGAGTAGTGTTTCTAATCAAAGTACTTCATTTATGGGTGATAACCAATTGAATAAAACACCACAAAGCACTTATACTTTTACGAGAAGTGTTTCTAATCAGAGTACTACATTTATGGGTGGTAACAAATCAAGAAAACAACACAAAGAATTCATACTTCTTTGAGAATTGTTTTAATCAAAGTACTTCATTTATGTGTGATAACCATTCAAGAAAACACCACAAAGCAATTATATTTCTATGTTAAGTGTTTCTAATCAGAGTACTTCATTTATGGGTGGTAACCAATAAACAAAACACCACAAAGCATTTATCCTTCTACGAGAAGTGTTTCTAATCACAGTACTTTATTTATGGATGATAACCATTCAAGAAAACACCACAAAGCACTTATACTTCTATGAGAAGTGTTTCTAATCGAAGTACTTCATTTATGGGAGATAACCATTCAAGAAAACTCCACAAATCACCTATTCTTTTATGAGAAGTGTTTCTAATCAGAGTACTACATTTATGGGTAATAACCAACAAAAAAAAACACCACAAAGCCTTTATGCTTCTATGAGAAGTGTTTCTAATAATAGAAATAATTTATGGGTGATAACCATTCGAGAAAACAGCACAAAGCACTTTTATTTCTATGATAAGTGTTTTTAATCAGTGTACTTCAATTATGGGTGGTAACCAACAAAAAAACACCACAAAGCATTTATGCTTCTATGAGAAGTGTTTCTAATCAAAGTACTTCATTTATGAGTGATAACCATTAAAGAAAACAACACAAAGCACTTATCTTTCTATGATAAGTGTTTCTCATCAGTGTACTTTTTTAAGGGTGTTAACCAACAAAAAAAACACCGCAAAGCATTTATGCTGCTATGAGAAGTATTTCTAATCAGAGTACTTCATTTATGGGTGGTAACCAATCAAGAAAACACCATAAAGCATTTATACTTCTACGAGAAGTGTTTCTAATCAAAGTACTTCATTTATGTTGTCGTAACCAATCAAGAAAACACCACAAAGCATTTATGCTGCTATGAGAAGTATTTCTAATCAGAGTACTTCATTTTTTGGTGGTAACCAATCAAGGAAACACCACAAAGCAACTATGCTTCTATGAGTAGTGTTTCTAATCAAAGTACTTCATTTATGGGTGATAACCAATTGAATAAAACACCACAAAGCACTTATACTTTTACGAGAAGTGTTTCTAATCAGAGTACTACATTTATGGGTGGTAACAAATCAAGAAAACAACACAAAGAATTCATACTTCTTTGAGAATTGTTTTAATCAAAGTACTTCATTTATGTGTGATAACCATTCAAGAAAACACCACAAAGCAATTATATTTCTATGTTAAGTGTTTCTAATCAGAGTACTTCATTTATGGGTGGTAACCAATAAACAAAACACCACAAAGCATTTATCCTTCTACGAGAAGTGTTTCTAATCACAGTACTTTATTTATGGATGATAACCATTCAAGAAAACACCACAAAGCACTTATACTTCTATGAGAAGTGTTTCTAATCAGAGTACTTAATTTATGGTTGGTAACCAATCGAGAAAACAACGCAAAACATTCATACTTCAATGAGAAGTGTTTCTAATCACAGTACTTCATTTATGGGTGCTTACCATTCAAGAAAACACCACAAAGCACTTATACTACTATGAGAAGTGTTTATAATCAGAGTACTTCATTTTTGGATAGTAACCAACCAAGAAAACAACACAAATCGTTCATACTTCTATGAGAAGTGTTTCTAATCAAAGTACTTTATTTATGGGTGATAACCATTGAAGTTAACAACACAAAGCACTTATATTTCTATGATAAGTGTTTCTAATCAGTGTACTTATTTATGGGTGTTAACCAACAAAAAAATACACCGCAAAGCATTTATGCTGCTATGAGAAGTATTTCTAATCAGAGTAATTCATTTTTTGGTGGTAACCAATCAAGAAAACACCACAAAGCAGTTATACTTCTATGAGTAGTGTTTCTAATCAAGGTACTTCATTTATGGGTGATAACCAATTGAATAAAACACCACAAAGCACTTATACTTCTACGAGAAGTGTTTCTAATCAAAGTACTTCATTTATGTTTGGTAACCAATCAAGAAAACACCACAAAGCATTTATGCTGCTATGAGAAGTATTTTTAATCAGAGTACTTCATTTTTGGGTGGTAACCAATCAAGAAAACACCACAAAGGAGTTATGCTACTATGAGTAGTGTTTCTAATCAAAGTACTTCATTTATGAGTGATAACCAATCAAGCAAGCATCACAAATCACTTATACTTCTATGGGAAGTGTTTCTAATCAGAGTACTACATTTATGGGTGGTAACAAATCAAGAAAACAACACAAAGCATTCATACTTCTTTGAGAATTGTTTTAATCAAGTACTTCATTTATGGGTGATAACCATTCAAGAAAACACCACAAAGCACTTATATTTCTATGATAAGTGTTTCTAATCAGAGTTTTTATTTATGGATGATAACCATTCAAGAAAACACCACAAAGCACTTATGTTTCTATGATAAGTGTTTCTAATAAGAGTACTTCATTTATGAGTGATAACCAACAAACAAACACACCACAAAGCCTTTATGCTAATGAGAAGTGTTTCTAATCATAGTACTTCATTTATGGGTGTAAACCAATCAAGAAAACAACACAAGGCATTCATACTTCTATGAGTAGTGTTTCTATTCAAAGTACTTCATTTTTGGGGTGATAACTATTCAAGAAAACAACACAAAGCACTAATATATCTATGAGAAATGTTTCTAAACAGAGTACTTCATTTATGGGTAGTAACCAATCAAGAAAACAACACAAATCATTCAAACTTCTATGAGAAGTGTTTCTAATCAAAGTACTTCATTTATGGGTGATAACCTTCAAAGAAAACAACACAAAACACTTATATTTCTATGATAAGTGTTTATAATCAGAGTACTTCATTTATGGGTAGTAACCAACCAAGAAAACAACACAAATCATTCATACTTCTATGAGAAGTGTTTCCAATCAAAGTACTTCTTTTATGGGTGATAACCATTCAAGAAAACAACACAAAGCACTTATATTTCTATAATAAGTGTTTCTAATCAGTGTACT
The DNA here is from genome assembly GCA_964058865.1 of Eleocharis quinqueflora. NCBI lineage: Eukaryota > Viridiplantae > Streptophyta > Magnoliopsida > Poales > Cyperaceae > Eleocharis > Eleocharis quinqueflora. Next base: position 24,594 of record CAXKVX010000284.1, on the reverse strand, counting down.
TATTTAAGGGTGTTAACCAACAAAAAAACACCGCAAAGCATTTATGCTTCTATGAGAAGTGTTTCTAATCAAAGTTCTACATTTATGGGTGGTAACCAATCCAGAAAACACCACAAAGCAGTTATGATTCTATGAGTAGTGTTTCTAATCAAGGTACTTCATTTATGGATGATAACCAATTGAATAAAACACCACAAATCATTCATACTTCTATGAGAAGTGTTTCTAATCAAAGTACTTCTTTTATGGGTGATAACCATTCAAAGTACTTAATTTATGTGTTGTAAGAAATCAAGAAAACAACAAAGCATTTATGCTTCTATGAGAAGTGTTTCCTTATCATAATACTGCATTTATGGGTGATAACCATTCAAGAAAACAACACAAAACACTTATATTTCTATGATAAGTGTTTTTAATCAGTGTACTTCATTTATGGGTGCTTACCATTCAAGAAAACACCACAAAGCACTTATACTACTATGAGAAGTGTTTATAATCAGAGTACTTCATTTATGGGTAGTAACCAACCAAGAAAACAACACAAATCATTCATACTTCTATGAGAAGTGTTTCTAATCAAAGTACTTCTTTTATGGGTGATAACCATTCAAGAAAACAACACAAAGCACTTATATTTCTATAATAAGTGTTTCTAATCAGTGTACTTATTTATGGGTGTTAACCAACAAAAAAATACACCGCAAAGCATTTATGCTGCTATGAGAAGTATTTCTAATCAGAGTAATTCATTTTTTGGTGGTAACCAATCAAGAAAACACCACAAAGCAGTTATACTTCTATGAGTAGTGTTTCTAATCAAGGTACTTCATTTATGGGTGATAACCAATTGAATAAAACACCACAAAGCACTTATACTTCTACGAGAAGTGTTTCTAATCAAAGTACTTCATTTATGTTTGGTAACCAATCAAGAAAACACCACAAAGCATTTATGCTGCTATGAGAAGTATTTTTAATCAGAGTACTTCATTTTTGGGTGGTAACCAATCAAGAAAACACCACAAAAGAGTTATGCTACTATGAGTAGTGTTTCTAATCAAAGTACTTAATTTATGAGTGATAACCAATCAAGCAAGCATCACAAAGCACTTATACTTCTATGGGAAGTGTTTCTAATCAGAGTACTACATTTATGGGTGGTAACAAATCAAGAAAACAACACAAAGCATTCATACTTCTTTGAGAATTGTTTTAATCAAGTACTTCATTTATGGGTGATAACCATTCAAGAAAACACCACAAAGCACTTATATTTCTATGATAAGTGTTTCTAATCAGAGTTTTTATTTATGGATGATAACCATTCAAGAAAACACCACAAAGCACTTATGTTTCTATGATAAGTGTTTCTAATAAGAGTACTTCATTTATGAGTGATAACCAACAAACAAACACACCACAAAGCCTTTATGCTAATGAGAAGTGTTTCTAATCATAGTACTTCATTTATGGGTGTAAACCAATCAAGAAAACAACACAAGGCATTCATACTTCTATGAGTAGTGTTTCTATTCAAAGTACTTCATTTTTGGGGTGATAACTATTAAGGAAAACAACACAAAGCACTAATATATCTATGAGAAATGTTTCTAAACAGAGTACTTCATTTATGGGTAGTAACTAATCAAGAAAACAACACAAATCATTCAAACTTCTATGAGAAGTGTTTCTAATCAAAGTACTTCATTTATGGGTGATAACCTTCAAAGAAAACAACACAAAGCACTTATATTTCTATGATAAGTGTTTATAATCAGAGTACTTCATTTATGGGTAGTAACCAACCAAGAAAACAACACAAATCATTCATACTTCTATGAGAAGTGTTTCTAATCAAAGTACTTCTTTTATGGGTGATAACCTTCAAAGAAAACAACACAAAACACTTATATTTCTATGATAAGTGTTTATAATCAGAGTACTTCATTTATGGGTAGTAACCAACCAAGAAAACAACACAAATCATTCATACTTCTATGAGAAGTGTTTCTAATCAAAGTACTTCTTTTATGGGTGATAACCATTCAAGAAAACAACACAAAGCACTTATATTTCTATAATAAGTGTTTCTAATCAGTGTACTTATTTAAGGGTGTTAACCAACAAAAAAACACCGCAAAGCATTTATGCTTCTATGAGAAGTGTTTCTAATCAAAGTTCTACATTTATGGGTGGTAACCAATCCAGAAAACACCACAAAGCAGTTATGCTTCTATGAGTAGTGTTTCTAATCAAGGTACTTCATTTTTGGATGATAACCAATTGAATAAAACACCACAAAGCACTTATACTTCAACGAGAAGTGTTTCTAATCAAAGTACTTCATTTATGTGTCGTAACCAATCAAGAAAACACCACAAAGCATTTATGCTGCTATGAGAAGTATTTCTAATCAGAGTACTTCATTTATGGGTGGTAAGCAATCAAGAAAACACCACAAAACATTTATGCTTCTATGAGAAGTGTTTCTATTCAAAGTACTTCATTTATTTGTGATAACCATTCAAAAAAACAACACAAAGCACTTATACTTCTATGAGAAGTGTTTCTAATCAGAGTACTTCATTTAGGGTTGGTACCTAATAAAAAAAACACCACAAAGCATTTATGCTTCTATGAGAAGTATTTCTAATTCGAGTACTTCATTTATGGGTGATAACCATTCAAGAAAACACCACAAAACACTTATACTTCAATGAGAAGCGTTTCTACTCGGTGTACTTCATTTATGGATGATAACAATTCAAGAAAACAACACAAAGCACTTAAACTTCTATGATAAGTGTTTCTATCAAGAGTACTTCATGTACGGGTAGTAACCAATAAAGAAAATACCACAATCATTTATGCTTCTAATAGAAGTGTTTCTAATATAAGTGCTTCTTTTGTGGGTGTTAATCATTCAAGAAAAATTACAAAGAACTTATACTTCTATGATAAGTGTTTCTAATCAGAGTACTTCATTTATGGGTGGTAACCAATCACGAAAACACTACAAAGCATTTATGCTTCTATGAGAAGTGTTTATAATCAAAGTACTTCATTTATGGGTGATAACCAATCGTGAAAACACCACAAAGCACTTATATTTCTATGAGAAGTATTTCTAATCAGAGTACTTCATTTTTGGGTGGTAACCAACCAAGAAAATACCACAAAGCAATTATGCTTCCATGAGAACTGTTTCTAATCAAAGTACTTCATTTATTTGTGACAACCATTCAAGAAAACAACACAAAGCACTTATACTTTTATGAGATGTGTTTCTAATCAGAGTACTTCATTTATGGGAGATAATCTTCCAAGAAAACATCACAAAGCACTTATACTTCTATGAGAAGTGTTTCTAATCAGAGTACTTTTTTAATGAGTGGTAAGCAATCAAGAAAACACCACAAAGCATTTATGCTTCTATGAGAAGTGTTTCTATTCAAAGTACTTCATTTTTGGGTGATAATCCTTCAAGAAAAGACCACAAAGCACTTATATTTCTATGAGTAGTGTTTCTAATCAAAGTACTTCATTTATGGGTGATAACCAATTGAATAAAACACCACAAAGCACTTATACTTTTACGAGAAGTGTTTCTAATCAGAGTACTATATTTATGGGTGGTAACAAATCAAGAAAACAACAAAAAGCATTCATACTTCTTTGAGAATTGTTTTAATCAAAGTACTTCATTTATGTGTGATAACCATTCAAGAAAATACCACAAAGCAATTATATTTCTATGATAAGTGTTTCTAATCAGAATACTTCATTTATGGGTGGTAACCAATAAACAAAACACCACAAAGCATTTATCCTTCTATGAGGAGTGTTTCTTATCACAGTACTTTATTTATGGATGATAACCATTCAAGAAAACACCACAAAGCACTTGTACTTCTATGAGAAGGGTTCTAATTAGATTACTTCATTTATGGGTGGTAACCAATCAAGAAAACAACACAAAGCATTCATACTTCATTTATTTGTGATAACCATTCAAAAAAATAACACAAAGCACTTATACTTGTATGAGAAGTGTTTCTAATCAGACTACTTCATTTATGGGTGGTAACCAATCAAGAAAACACCACAAAGCACTTATATTTCTATGATAAGTGTTTCTAATTAGAGTACTTCATTTATGGGTGATAACCATTCAAGAAAACACCACAAAGCACTTATATTACTATGATAAGTGTTTCTAATAAGAGTACTTCATTTATGAGTGATAATCAACAAAAAACACACCACAACGCCTTTATGCTACTATGAGAAGTGTTTCTAATCAAAGTACTTCATTTATGGGTGATAATCATTCAAGAAAACACCACAAAGCACTTATACTTCTATGAGAAGTGTTTCTAATAAGAGTACTTCATTTAGGGAAGGTAACCAATCAAGAAAATACCACAAAGCATTTATGCTTCTATGAGAAGTATTTCTAATCAAAGTACTTCATTTGTGGGTTATAATCATTCAAGATAAGACCACAAAGCATTTATACTTCTATGAGAAGTGTTTCTAATCAGTGTACTTCATTTATAGGTGGTAACAAATCAAGAAAACAACACAAAGCATTCATACTTCTTTGAGAATTGTTTCTAATCAACGTACTTCATTTATGGGTTGTAACCAATAAAGAAAACACCCCAAAGCACTTATATTTCTATGATAAGTGTTTCTAATCAGAGTACTTCATTTATGGGTGATAACCATTCAAGAAAACACCACAAAGCACTTATATTACTATGATAAGTGTTTCTAATCAGAGTACTTCATTTATGAGTGATAACCAACAAAAACACACCACAAACCCCTTTATGCTACTATGAGAAGTGTTTCTAATCATAGTACTTCATTTATGGGTGGTAACCAATCAAGAAAACAACACAAGGCATTCATACTTCTATGAGAAGTGTTTCTATTCAAAGTACTTCATTTATGTGTTGTAAGAAATCAAGAAAACAACAAAGCATTTATGCTTCTATGAGAAGTGTTTCCTTATCATAATACTGCATTTATGGGTGATAACCATTCAAGAAAACAACACAAAACACTTATATTTCTATGATAAGTGTTTTTAGTCAGTGTACTTCATTTATGGGTGCTTACCATTCAAGAAAACACCACAAAGCACTTATACTACTATGAGAAGTGTTTATAATCAGAGTACTTCATTTATGGGTAGTAACCAACCAAGAAAACAACACAAATCATTCATACTTCTATGAGAAGTGTTTCTAATCAAAGTACTTCTTTTATGGGTGATAACCATTCAAGAAAACAACACAAAGCACTTATATTTCTATAATAAGTGTTTCTAATCAGTGTACTTATTTATGGGTGGTAACCAATCAAGAAAACACCACAAAGCATTTATGCTGCTATGAGAAGTATTTTTAATCAGAGTACTTCATGTTTGGGTGGTAACCAATCAAGAAAACACCACAAAGCAGTTATGCTACTATGAGTAGTGTTTCTAATCAAAGTACTTCATTTATGAGTGATAACCAATCAAGAAAACATCACAAATCACTTATACTTCTATGGGATGTGTTTCTAATCAGAGTACTACATTTATGGGTGGTAACAAATCAAGAAAACAACACAAAGCATTCATACTTCTTTGAGAATTGTTTTAATCAAGTACTTCATTTATGGGTGATAACCATTCAAGAAAACACCACAAAGCACATATATTTCTATGATAAGTGTTTCTAATCAGAGTTTTTATTTATGGATGATAACCATTCAAGAAAACACCACAAATCACTTATGTTTCTATGATAAGTGTTTCTAATAAGAGTACTTCATTTATGAGTGATAACCAACAAACAAACACACCACAAAGCCTTTATGCTAATGAGAAGTGTTTCCAATCATAGTACTTCATTTATGGGTGTAAACCAATCAAGAAAACAACACAAGGCATTCATACTTCTTTGAGTAGTGTTTCTATTCAAAGTACTTCATTTTTGGGGTGATAACCATTCAAGAAAACAGCACAAAGCACTTATACTTCTATGAGAAGTGTTTCTAATCAGAGTACTTAATTTATGGTTGGTAACCAATCGAGAAAACAACGCAAAACATTCATACTTCAATGAGAAGTGTTTCTAATCACAGTACTTCATTTATGGGTGCTTACCATTCAAGAAAACACCACAAAGCACTTATACTACTATGAGAAGTGTTTATAATCAGAGTACTTCATTTTTGGATAGTAACCAACCAAGAAAACAACACAAATCGTTCATACTTCTATGAGAAGTGTTTCTAATCAAAGTACTTTATTTATGGGTGATAAGCATTGAAGAAAACAACACAAAGCACTTATATTTCTATGATAAGTGTTTCTAATCAGTGTACTTATTTATGGGTGTTAACCAACAAAAAAATACACCGCAAAGCATTTATGCTGCTATGAGAAGTATTTCTAATCAGAGTACTTCATTTTTTGGTGGTAACCAATCAAGAAAACACCACAAAGCAGTTATACTTCTATGAGTAGTGTTTCTAATCAAGGTACTTCATTTATGGGTGATAACCACTTGAATAAAACACCACAAAGCACTTATACTTCTACGAGAAGTGTTTCTAATCAAAGTACTTCATTTATGTGTGGTAACCAATCAAGAAAACACCACAAAGCATTTATGCTGCTATGAGAAGTATTTTTAATCAGAGTACTTCATTTTTGGGTGGAAACCAATCAAGAAAACACCACAAAGGAGTTATGCTACTATGAGTAGTGTTTCTAATCAAAGTACTTAATTTATGAGTGATAACCAATCAAGCAAGCATCACAAATCACTTATACTTCTATGGGAAGTGTTTCTAATCAGAGTACTACATTTATGGGTGGTAACAAATCAAGAAAACAACACAAAGCATTCATACTTCTTTGAGAATTGTTTTAATCAAGTACTTCATTTATGGGTGATAACCATTCAAGAAAACACCACAAAGCACTTATATTTCTATGATAAGTGCTTCTAATCAGAGTTTTTATTTATGGATGATAACCATTCAAGAAAACACCACAAAGCACTTATGTTTCTATGATAAGTGTTTCTAATAAGAGTACTTCATTTATGAGTGATAACCAACAAACAAACACACCACAAAGCCTTTATGCTAATGAGAAGTATTTCTAATCATAGTACTTCATTTATGGGTGTAAACCAATCAAGAAAACAACACAAGGCATTCATACTTCTATGAGTAGTGTTTCTATTCAAAGAGTATAAAAAAAAGAAAGTCACAGCTCGGAGAATAACTATTCAAGACCATAGTTCTAAACAGAGTACTTCATTTATGAGTACTTCAAGACCAAAAAAAGAAAGTCATTTTTGGGGTGATAACTATTCAAGAAAACAACACAAAGCACTAATATATCTATGAGAAATGTTTCTAAACAGAGTACTTCATTTATGGGTAGTAACCAATCAAGAAAACAACACAAATCATTCAAACTTCTATGAGAAGTGTTTCTAATCAAAGTACTTCATTTATGGGTGATAACCTTCCAAGAAAACAACACAAAGCACTTATATTTCTATGATAAGTGTTTATAATCAGAGTACTTCATTTATGGGTAGTAACCAACCAAGAAAACAACACAAATCATTCATACTTCTATGAGAAGTGTTTCTAATCAAAGTACTTCTTTTATGGGTGATAACCATTCAAGAAAACAACACAAAGCACTTATATTTCTATAATAAGTGTTTCTAATCAGTGTACTTATTTAAGGGTGTTAACCAACAAAAAAACACCGCAAAGCATTTATGCTTCTATGAGAAGTGTTTCTAATCAAAGTTCTACATTTATGGGTGGTAACCAATCCAGAAAACACCACAAAGCAGTTATGCTTCTATGAGTAGTGTTTCTAATCAAGGTACTTCATTTATGGATGATAACCAATTGAATAAAACACCACAAAGCACTTATACTTCAACGAGAAGTGTTTCTAATCAAAGTACTTCATTTATGTGTCGTAACCAATCAAGAAAACACCACAAAGCATTTATGCTGCTATGAGAAGTATTTCTAATCAGAGTACTTAATTTATGGTTGGTAACCAATCGAGAAAACAACGCAAAACATTTATGCTTCTATGAGAAGTGTTTCTAATCACAGTACTTCATTTATGGGTGCTTACCATTCAAGAAAACACCACAAAGCACTTATACTACTATGAGAAGTGTTTATAATCAGAGTACTTCATTTTTGGGTAGTAACCAACCAAGAAAACAACACAAATCGTTCATACTTCTATGAGAAGTGTTTCTAATCAAAGTACTTTATTTATGGGTGATAACCATTGAAGAAAACAACACAAAGCACTTATATTTCTATGATAAGTGTTTCTAATCAGTGTACTTATTTATGGGTGTTATCCAACAAAAAAATACACCGCAAAGCATTTATGCTGCTATGAGAAGTATTTCTAATCAGAGTACTTCATTTTTTGGTGGTAACCAATCAAGAAAACACCACAAAGCAGTTATACTTCTATGAGTAGTGTTTCTAATCAAGGTACTTCATTTATGGGTGATAACCAATTGAATAAAACACCACAAAGCACTTATACTTCTACGAGAAGTGTTTCTAATCAAAGTACTTCATTTATGTGTGGTAACCAATCAAGAAAACACCACAAAGCATTTATGCTGCTATGAGAAGTATTTTTAATCAGAGTACTTCATTTTTGGGTGGAAACCAATCAAGAAAACACCACAAAGGAGTTATGCTACTATGAGTAGTGTTTCTAATCAAAGTACTTAATTTATGAGTGATAACCAATCAAGCAAGCATCACAAATCACTTATACTTCTATGGGAAGTGTTTCTAATCAGAGTACTACATTTATGGGTGGTAACAAATCAAGAAAACAACACAAAGCATTCATACTTCTTTGAGAATTGTTTTAATCAAGTACTTCATTTATGGGTGATAACCATTCAAGAAAACACCACAAAGCACTTATATTTCTATGATAAGTGTTTCTAATCAGAGTTTTTATTTATGGATGATAACCATTCAAGAAAACACCACAAAGCACTTATGTTTCTATGATAAGTGTTTCTAATAAGAGTACTTCATTTATGAGTGATAACCAACAAACAAACACACCACAAAGCCTTTATGCTAATGAGAAGTATTTCTAATCATAGTACTTCATTTATGGGTGTAAACCAATCAAGAAAACAACACAAGGCATTCATACTTCTATGAGTAGTGTTTCTATTCAAAGAGTATAAAAAAAAGAAAGTCACAGCTCGGAGAATAACTATTCAAGACCATAGTTCTAAACAGAGTACTTCATTTATGAGTACTTCAAGACCAAAAAAAGAAAGTCATTTTTGGGGTGATAACTATTCAAGAAAACAACACAAAGCACTAATATATCTATGAGAAATATTTCTAAACAGAGTACTTCATTTATGGGTAGTAACCAATCAAGAAAACAACACAAATCATTCAAACTTCTATGAGAAGTGTTTCTAATCAAAGTACTTCATTTATGGGTGATAACCTTCCAAGAAAACAACACAAAGCACTTATATTTCTATGATAAGTGTTTATAATCAGAGTACTTCATTTATGGGTAGTAACCAACCAAGAAAACAACACAAATCATTCATACTTCTATGAGAAGTGTTTCTAATCAAAGTACTTCTTTTATGGGTGATAACCATTCAAGAAAACAACACAAAGCACTTATATTTCTATAATAAGTGTTTCTAATCAGTGTACTTATTTAAGGGTGTTAACCAACAAAAAAACACCGCAAAGCATTTATGCTTCTATGAGAAGTGTTTCTAATCAAAGTTCTACATTTATGGGTGGTAACCAATCCAGAAAACACCACAAAGCAGTTATGCTTCTATGAGTAGTGTTTCTAATCAAGGTACTTCATTTATGGATGATAACCAATTGAATAAAACACCACAAAGCACTTATACTTCAACGAGAAGTGTTTCTAATCAAAGTACTTCATTTATGTGTCGTAACCAATCAAGAAAACACCACAAAGCATTTATGCTGCTATGAGAAGTATTTCTAATCAGAGTACTTAATTTATGGTTGGTAACCAATCGAGAAAACAACGCAAAACATTCATACTTCAATGAGAAGTGTTTCTAATCACAGTACTTCATTTATGGGTGCTTACCATTCAAGAAAACACCACAAAGCACTTATACTACTATGAGAAGTGTTTATAATCAGAGTACTTCATTTTTGGGTAGTAACCAACCAAGAAAACAACACAAATCGTTCATACTTCTATGAGAAGTGTTTCTAATCAAAGTACTTTATTTATGGGTGATAACCATTGAAGAAAACAACACAAAGCACTTATATTTCTATGATAAGTGTTTCTAATCAGTGTACTTATTTATGGGTGTTATCCAACAAAAAAATACACCGCAAAGCATTTATGCTGCTATGAGAAGTATTTCTAATCAGAGTACTTCATTTTTTGGTGGTAACCAATCAAGAAAACACCACAAAGCAGTTATACTTCTATGAGTAGTGTTTCTAATCAAGGTACTTCATTTATGGGTGATAACCAATTGAATAAAACACCACAAAGCACTTATACTTCTACGAGAAGTATTTCTAATCAAAGTACTTCATTTATGTGTGGTAACCAATCAAGAAAACACCACAAAGCATTTATGCTGCTATGAGAAGTATTTTTAATCAGAGTACTTCATTTTTGGGTGGAAACCAATCAAGAAAACACCACAAAGGAGTTATGCTACTATGAGTAGTGTTTCTAATCAAAGTACTTAATTTATGAGTGATAACCAATCAAGCAAGCATCACAAATCACTTATACTTCTATGGGAAGTGTTTCTAATCAGAGTACTACATTTATGGGTGGTAACAAATCAAGAAAACAACACAAAGCATTCATACTTCTTTGAGAATTGTTTTAATCAAGTACTTCATTTATGGGTGATAACCATTCAAGAAAACACCACAAAGCACTTATATTTCTATGATAAGTGTTTCTAATCAGAGTTTTTATTTATGGATGATAACCATTCAAGAAAACACCACAAAGCACTTATGTTTCTATGATAAGTGTTTCTAATAAGAGTACTTCATTTATGAGTGATAACCAACAAACAAACACACCACAAAGCCTTTATGCTAATGAGAAGTATTTCTAATCATAGTACTTCATTTATGGGTGTAAACCAATCAAGAAAACAACACAAGGCATTCATACTTCTATGAGTAGTGTTTCTATTCAAAGAGTATAAAAAAAAGAAATTCACAGCTCGGAGAATAACTATTCAAGACCATAGTTCTAAACAGAGTACTTCATTTATGAGTACTTCAAGACCAAAAAAAGAAAGTCATTTTTGGGGTGATAACTATTCAAGAAAACAACACAAAGCACTAATATATCTATGAGAAATGTTTCTAAACAGAGTACTTCATTTATGGGTAGTAACCAATCAAGAAAACAACACAAATCATTCAAACTTCTATGAGAAGTGTTTCTAATCAAAGTACTTCATTTATGGGTGATAACCTTCCAAGAAAACAACACAAAGCACTTATATTTCTATGATAAGTGTTTATAATCAGAGTACTTCATTTATGGGTAGTAACCAACCAAGAAAACAACACAAATCATTCATACTTCTATGAGAAGTGTTTCTAATCAAAGTACTTCTTTTATGGGTGATAACCATTCAAGAAAACAACACAAAGCACTTATATTTCTATAATAAGTGTTTCTAATCAGTGTACTTATTTAAGGGTGTTAACCAACAAAAAAACACCGCAAAGCATTTATGCTTCTATGAGAAGTGTTTCTAATCAAAGTTCTACATTTATGGGTGGTAACCAATCCAGAAAACACCACAAAGCAGTTATGCTTCTATGAGTAGTGTTTCTAATCAAGGTACTTCATTTATGGATGATAACCAATTGAATAAAACACCACAAAGCACTTATACTTCAACGAGAAGTGTTTCTAATCAAAGTACTTCATTTATGTGTCGTAACCAATCAAGAAAACACCACAAAGCATTTATGCTGCTATGAGAAGTATTTCTAATCAGAGTACTTAATTTATGGTTGGTAACCAATCGAGAAAACAACGCAAAACATTCATACTTCAATGAGAAGTGTTTCTAATCACAGTACTTCATTTATGGGTGCTTACCATTCAAGAAAACACCACAAAGCACTTATACTACTATGAGAAGTGTTTATAATCAGAGTACTTCATTTTTGGGTAGTAACCAACCAAGAAAACAACACAAATCGTTCATACTTCTATGAGAAGTGTTTCTAATCAAAGTACTTTATTTATGGGTGATAACCATTGAAGAAAACAACACAAAGCACTTATATTTCTATGATAAGTGTTTCTAATCAGTGTACTTATTTATGGGTGTTATCCAACAAAAAAATACACCGCAAAGCATTTATGCTGCTATGAGAAGTATTTCTAATCAGAGTACTTCATTTTTTGGTGGTAACCAATCAAGAAAACACCACAAAGCAGTTATACTTCTATGAGTAGTGTTTCTAATCAAGGTACTTCATTTATGGGTGATAACCAATTGAATAAAACACCACAAAGCACTTATACTTCTACGAGAAGTGTTTCTAATCAAAGTACTTCATTTATGTGTGGTAACCAATCAAGAAAACACCACAAAGCATTTATGCTGCTATGAGAAGTATTTTTAATCAGAGTACTTCATTTTTGGGTGGAAACCAATCAAGAAAACACCACAAAGGAGTTATGCTACTATGAGTAGTGTTTCTAATCAAAGTACTTAATTTATGAGTGATAACCAATCAAGCAAGCATCACAAATCACTTATACTTCTATGGGAAGTGTTTCTAATCAGAGTACTACATTTATGGGTGGTAACAAATCAAGAAAACAACACAAAGCATTCATACTTCTTTGAGAATTGTTTTAATCAAGTACTTCATTTATGGGTGATAACCATTCAAGAAAACACCACAAAGCACTTATATTTCTATGATAAGTGTTTCTAATCAGAGTTTTTATTTATGGATGATAACCATTCAAGAAAACACCACAAAGCACTTATGTTTCTATGATAAGTGTTTCTAATAAGAGTACTTCATTTATGAGTGATAACCAACAAACAAACACACCACAAAGCCTTTATGCTAATGGGAAGTATTTCTAATCATAGTACTTCATTTATGGGTGTAAACCAATCAAGAAAACAACACAAGGCATTCATACTTCTATGAGTAGTGTTTCTATTCAAAGAGTATAAAAAAAAGAAAGTCACAGCTCGGAGAATAACTATTCAAGACCATAGTTCTAAACAGAGTACTTCATTTATGAGTACTTCAAGACCAAAAAAAGAAAGTCATTTTTGGGGTGATAACTATTCAAGAAAACAACACAAAGCACTAATATATCTATGAGAAATGTTTCTAAACAGAGTACTTCATTTATGGGTAGTAACCAATCAAGAAAACAACACAAATCATTCAAACTTCTATGAGAAGTGTTTCTAATCAAAGTACTTCATTTATGGGTGATAACCTTCCAAGAAAACAACACAAAGCACTTATATTTCTATGATAAGTGTTTATAATCAGAGTACTTCATTTATGGGTAGTAACCAACCAAGAAAACAACACAAATCATTCATACTTCTATGAGAAGTGTTTCTAATCAAAGTACTTCTTTTATGGGTGATAACCATTCAAGAAAACAACACAAAGCACTTATATTTCTATAATAAGTGTTTCTAATCAGTGTACTTATTTAAGGGTGTTAACCAACAAAAAAACACCGCAAAGCATTTATGCTTCTATGAGAAGTGTTTCTAATCAAAGTTCTACATTTATGGGTGGTAACCAATCCAGAAAACACCACAAAGCAGTTATGCTTCTATGAGTAGTGTTTCTAATCAAGGTACTTCATTTATGGATGATAACCAATTGAATAAAACACCACAAAGCACTTATACTTCAACGAGAAGTGTTTCTAATCAAAGTACTTCATTTATGTGTCGTAACCAATCAAGAAAACACCACAAAGCATTTATGCTGCTATGAGAAGTATTTCTAATCAGAGTACTTAATTTATGGTTGGTAACCAATCGAGAAAACAACGCAAAACATTCATACTTCAATGAGAAGTGTTTCTAATCACAGTACTTCATTTATGGGTGCTTACCATTCAAGAAAACACCACAAAGCACTTATACTACTATGAGAAGTGTTTATAATCAGAGTACTTCATTTTTGGGTAGTAACCAACCAAGAAAACAACACAAATCGTTCATACTTCTATGAGAAGTGTTTCTAATCAAAGTACTTTATTTATGGGTGATAACCATTGAAGAAAACAACACAAAGCACTTATATTTCTATGATAAGTGTTTCTAATCAGTGTACTTATTTATGGGTGTTATCCAACAAAAAAATACACCGCAAAGCATTTATGCTGCTATGAGAAGTATTTCTAATCAGAGTACTTCATTTTTTGGTGGTAACCAATCAAGAAAACACCACAAAGCAGTTATACTTCTATGAGTAGTGTTTCTAATCAAGGTACTTCATTTATGGGTGATAACCAATTGAATAAAACACCACAAAGCACTTATACTTCTACGAGAAGTATTTCTAATCAAAGTACTTCATTTATGTGTGGTAACCAATCAAGAAAACACCACAAAGCATTTATGCTGCTATGAGAAGTATTTTTAATCAGAGTACTTCATTTTTGGGTGGAAACCAATCAAGAAAACACCACAAAGGAGTTATGCTACTATGAGTAGTGTTTCTAATCAAAGTACTTAATTTATGAGTGATAACCAATCAAGCAAGCATCACAAATCACTTATACTTCTATGGGAAGTGTTTCTAATCAGAGTACTACATTTATGGGTGGTAACAAATCAAGAAAACAACACAAAGCATTCATACTTCTTTGAGAATTGTTTTAATCAAGTACTTCATTTATGGGTGATAACCATTCAAGAAAACACCACAAAGCACTTATATTTCTATGATAAGTGTTTCTAATCAGAGTTTTTATTTATGGATGATAACCATTCAAGAAAACACCACAAAGCACTTATGTTTCTATGATAAGTGTTTCTAATAAGAGTACTTCATTTATGAGTGATAACCAACAAACAAACACACCACAAAGCCTTTATGCTAATGGGAAGTATTTCTAATCATAGTACTTCATTTATGGGTGTAAACCAATCAAGAAAACAACACAAGGCATTCATACTTCTATGAGTAGTGTTTCTATTCAAAGAGTATAAAAAAAAGAAAGTCACAGCTCGGAGAATAACTATTCAAGACCATAGTTCTAAACAGAGTACTTCATTTATGAGTACTTCAAGACCAAAAAAAGAAAGTCATTTTTGGGGTGATAACTATTCAAGAAAACAACACAAAGCACTAATATATCTATGAGAAATGTTTCTAAACAGAGTACTTCATTTATGGGTAGTAACCAATCAAGAAAACAACACAAATCATTCAAACTTCTATGAGAAGTGTTTCTAATCAAAGTACTTCATTTATGGGTGATAACCTTCCAAGAAAACAACACAAAGCACTTATATTTCTATGATAAGTGTTTATAATCAGAGTACTTCATTTATGGGTAGTAACCAACCAAGAAAACAACACAAATCATTCATACTTCTATGAGAAGTGTTTCTAATCAAAGTACTTCTTTTATGGGTGATAACCATTCAAGAAAACAACACAAAGCACTTATATTTCTATAATAAGTGTTTCTAATCAGTGTACTTATTTAAGGGTGTTAACCAACAAAAAAACACCGCAAAGCATTTATGCTTCTATGAGAAGTGTTTCTAATCAAAGTTCTACATTTATGGGTGGTAACCAATCCAGAAAACACCACAAAGCAGTTATGCTTCTATGAGTAGTGTTTCTAATCAAGGTACTTCATTTATGGATGATAACCAATTGAATAAAACACCACAAAGCACTTATACTTCAACGAGAAGTGTTTCTAATCAAAGTACTTCATTTATGTGTCGTAACCAATCAAGAAAACACCACAAAGCATTTATGCTGCTATGAGAAGTATTTCTAATCAGAGTACTTAATTTATGGTTGGTAACCAATCGAGAAAACAACGCAAAACATTCATACTTCAATGAGAAGTGTTTCTAATCACAGTACTTCATTTATGGGTGCTTACCATTCAAGAAAACACCACAAAGCACTTATACTACTATGAGAAGTGTTTATAATCAGAGTACTTCATTTTTGGGTAGTAACCAACCAAGAAAACAACACAAATCGTTCATACTTCTATGAGAAGTGTTTCTAATCAAAGTACTTTATTTATGGGTGATAACCATTGAAGAAAACAACACAAAGCACTTATATTTCTATGATAAGTGTTTCTAATCAGTGTACTTATTTATGGGTGTTATCCAACAAAAAAATACACCGCAAAGCATTTATGCTGCTATGAGAAGTATTTCTAATCAGAGTACTTCATTTTTTGGTGGTAACCAATCAAGAAAACACCACAAAGCAGTTATACTTCTATGAGTAGTGTTTCTAATCAAGGTACTTCATTTATGGGTGATAACCAATTGAATAAAACACCACAAAGCACTTATACTTCTACGAGAAGTATTTCTAATCAAAGTACTTCATTTATGTGTGGTAACCAATCAAGAAAACACCACAAAGCATTTATGCTGCTATGAGAAGTATTTTTAATCAGAGTACTTCATTTTTGGGTGGAAACCAATCAAGAAAACACCACAAAGGAGTTATGCTACTATGAGTAGTGTTTCTAATCAAAGTACTTAATTTATGAGTGATAACCAATCAAGCAAGCATCACAAATCACTTATACTTCTATGGGAAGTGTTTCTAATCAGAGTACTACATTTATGGGTGGTAACAAATCAAGAAAACAACACAAAGCATTCATACTTCTTTGAGAATTGTTTTAATCAAGTACTTCATTTATGGGTGATAACCATTCAAGAAAACACCACAAAGCACTTATATTTCTATGATAAGTGTTTCTAATCAGAGTTTTTATTTATGGATGATAACCATTCAAGAAAACACCACAAAGCACTTATGTTTCTATGATAAGTGTTTCTAATAAGAGTACTTCATTTATGAGTGATAACCAACAAACAAACACACCACAAAGCCTTTATGCTAATGGGAAGTATTTCTAATCATAGTACTTCATTTATGGGTGTAAACCAATCAAGAAAACAACACAAGGCATTCATACTTCTATGAGTAGTGTTTCTATTCAAAGAGTATAAAAAAAAGAAAGTCACAGCTCGGAGAATAACTATTCAAGACCATAGTTCTAAACAGAGTACTTCATTTATGAGTACTTCAAGACCAAAAAAAGAAAGTCATTTTTGGGGTGATAACTATTCAAGAAAACAACACAAAGCACTAATATATCTATGAGAAATGTTTCTAAACAGAGTACTTCATTTATGGGTAGTAACCAATCAAGAAAACAACACAAATCATTCAAACTTCTATGAGAAGTGTTTCTAATCAAAGTACTTCATTTATGGGTGATAACCTTCCAAGAAAACAACACAAAGCACTTATATTTCTATGATAAGTGTTTATAATCAGAGTACTTCATTTATGGGTAGTAACCAACCAAGAAAACAACACAAATCATTCATACTTCTATGAGAAGTGTTTCTAATCAAAGTACTTCTTTTATGGGTGATAACCATTCAAGAAAACAACACAAAGCACTTATATTTCTATAATAAGTGTTTCTAATCAGTGTACTTATTTAAGGGTGTTAACCAACAAAAAAACACCGCAAAGCATTTATGCTTCTATGAGAAGTGTTTCTAATCAAAGTTCTACATTTATGGGTGGTAACCAATCCAGAAAACACCACAAAGCAGTTATGCTTCTATGAGTAGTGTTTCTAATCAAGGTACTTCATTTATGGATGATAACCAATTGAATAAAACACCACAAAGCACTTATACTTCAACGAGAAGTGTTTCTAATCAAAGTACTTCATTTATGTGTCGTAACCAATCAAGAAAACACCACAAAGCATTTATGCTGCTATGAGAAGTATTTCTAATCAGAGTACTTAATTTATGGTTGGTAACCAATCGAGAAAACAACGCAAAACATTCATACTTCAATGAGAAGTGTTTCTAATCACAGTACTTCATTTATGGGTGCTTACCATTCAAGAAAACACCACAAAGCACTTATACTACTATGAGAAGTGTTTATAATCAGAGTACTTCATTTTTGGGTAGTAACCAACCAAGAAAACAACACAAATCGTTCATACTTCTATGAGAAGTGTTTCTAATCAAAGTACTTTATTTATGGGTGATAACCATTGAAGAAAACAACACAAAGCACTTATATTTCTATGATAAGTGTTTCTAATCAGTGTACTTATTTATGGGTGTTATCCAACAAAAAAATACACCGCAAAGCATTTATGCTGCTATGAGAAGTATTTCTAATCAGAGTACTTCATTTTTTGGTGGTAACCAATCAAGAAAACACCACAAAGCAGTTATACTTCTATGAGTAGTGTTTCTAATCAAGGTACTTCATTTATGGGTGATAACCAATTGAATAAAACACCACAAAGCACTTATACTTCTACGAGAATTGTTTCTAATCAAAGTACTTCATTTATGTGTGGTAACCAATCAAGAAAACACCACAAAGCATTTATGCTGCTATGAGAAGTATTTTTAATCAGAGTACTTCATTTTTGGGTGGAAACCAATCAAGAAAACACCACAAAGGAGTTATGCTACTATGAGTAGTGTTTCTAATCAAAGTACTTAATTTATGAGTGATAACCAATCAAGCAAGCATCACAAATCACTTATACTTCTATGGGAAGTGTTTCTAATCAGAGTACTACATTTATGGGTGGTAACAAATCAAGAAAACAACACAAAGCATTCATACTTCTTTGAGAATTGTTTTAATCAAGTACTTCATTTATGGGTGATAACCATTCAAGAAAACACCACAAAGCAATTATATTTCTATGATAAGTGTTTCTAATCAGAGTTTTTATTTATGGATGATAACCATTCAAGAAAACACCACAAAGCACTTATGTTTCTATGATAAGTGTTTCTAATAAGAGTACTTCATTTATGAGTGATAACCAACAAACAAACACACCACAAAGCCTTTATGCTAATGGGAAGTATTTCTAATCATAGTACTTCATTTATGGGTGTAAACCAATCAAGAAAACAACACAAGGCATTCATACTTCTATGAGTAGTGTTTCTATTCAAAGTACTTCATTTTTGGGGTGATAACTATTCAAGAAAACAACACAAAGCACTAATATATCTATGAGAAATGTTTCTAAACAGAGTACTTCATTTATGGGTAGTAACCAATCAAGAAAACAACACAAATCATTCAAACTTCTATGAGAAGTGTTTCTAATCAAAGTACTTCTTTTATGGGTGATAACCATTCAAGAAAACAACACAAAGCACTTATATTTCTATAATAAGTGTTTCTAATCAGTGTACTTATTTAAGGGTGTTAACCAACAAAAAAACACCGCAAAGCATTTATGCTTCTATGAGAAGTGTTTCTAATCAAAGTTCTACATTTATGGGTGGTAACCAATCCAGAAAACACCACAAAGCAGTTATGCTTCTATGAGTAGTGTTTCTAATCAAGGTACTTCATTTATGGATGATAACCAATTGAATAAAACACCACAAATCATTCATACTTCTATGAGAAGTGTTTCTAATCAAAATACTTCAGTTATGGGTGATAACCTTCAAAGAAAACAACACAAAGCACTTATATTTCTATGATAAGTGTTTATAATCAGAGTACTTCATTTATGGGTAGTAACCAACCAAGAAAACAACACAAATCATTCATACTTCTATGAGAAGTGTTTCTAATCAAAGTACTTCTTTTATGGGTGATAACCATTCAAGAAAACAACACAAAGCACTTATATTTCTATAATAAGTGTTTCTAATCAGTGTACTTATTTAAGGGTGTTAACTAACAAAAAAACACCGCAAAGCATTTATGCTTCTATGAGAAGTGTTTCTAATCAAAGTTCTACATTTATGGGTGGTAACCAATCCAGAAAACACCACAAAGCAGTTATGCTTCTATGAGTAGTGTTTCTAATCAAGGTACTTCATTTATAGATGATAACCAATTGAATAAAACACCACAAATCATTCATACTTCTATGAGAAGTGTTTCTAATCAAAGTACTTCTTTTATGGGTGATAACCATTCAAAGTACTTAATTTATGTGTTGTAAGAAATCAAGAAAACAACAAAGCATTTATGCTTCTATGAGAAGTGTTTCCTTATCATAATACTGCATTTATGGGTGATAACCAATCAAGAAAACAGCACAAAACACTTATATTTCTATGATAAGTGTTTTTAATCAGTGTACTTCATTTATGGGTGCTTACCATTCAAGAAAACACCACAAAGCAGTTATGCTTCTATGAGTAGTGTTTCTAATCAAGGTACTTCATTTATGGATGATAACCAATTGAGTAAAACACCACAAATCATTCATACTTCTATGAGAAGTGTTTCTAATCAAAATACTTCAGTTATGGGTGATAACCTTCAAAGAAAACAACACAAAGCACTTATATTTCTATGATAAGTGTTTATAATCAGAGTACTTCATTTATGGGTAGTAACCAACCAAGAAAACAACACAAATCATTCATACTTCTATGAGAAGTGTTTCTAATCAAAGTACTTCTTTTATGGGTGATAACCATTCAAGAAAACAACACAAAGCACTTATATTTCTATAATAAGTGTTTCTAATCAGTGTACTTATTTAAGGGTGTTAACCAACAAAAAAACACCGCAAAGCATTTATGCTTCTATGAGAAGTGTTTCTAATCAAAGTTCTACATTTATGGGTGGTAACCAATCCAGAAAACACCACAAAGCAGTTATGCTTCTATGAGTAGTGTTTCTAATCAAGGTACTTCATTTATGGATGATAACCAATTGAATAAAACACCACAAATCATTCATACTTCTATGAGAAGTGTTTCTAATCAAAGTACTTCTTTTATGGGTGATAACCATTCAAGAAAACAACGCAAAGCACTTATATTTCTATAATAAGTGTTTCTAATCAGTGTACTTATTTAAGGGTGTTAACCAACAAAAAAACACCGCAAAGCATTTATGCTTCTATGAGAAGTGTTTCTAATCAAAGTTCTACATTTATGGGTGGTAACCAATCCAGAAAACACCACAAAGCAGTTATGCTTCTATGAGTAGTGTTTCTAATCATGGTACTTAATTTATGGATGATAACCAATTGAATAAAACACCACAAAGCACTTATACTTCAACGAGAGGTGTTTCTAATCAAAGTACTTCATTTATGTGTCGTAACCAATCAAGAAAACACCACAAAGCATTTATGCTGCTATGAGAAGTATTTCTAATCAGAGTACTTCATTTATGGGTGGTAAGCAATCAAGAAAACACCACAAAACATTTATGCTTCTATGAGAAGTGTTTCTATTCAAAGTACTTCATTTATTTGTGATAACCAATAAAAAAAACAACACAAAGCACTTATACTTCTATGAGAAGTGTTTCTAATAATTGTACTTCATTTATGAGTGATAACCAGCAAAAAACACACCACAACGCCTTTATGTTACTATGAGAAGTATTTCTAATCAAAGTACTTCATTTATGGGTGATAATCATTCAAGAAAACACCACAAAGCACTTATACTTCTATGAGAAGTGTTTCTAATAAGAGTACTTCATTTAGGGAAGGTAACCAATCAAGAAAATACCACAAAGCATTTATGCTTCTATGAGAAGTATTTCTAATCAAAGTACTTCATTTGTGGGTTATAATCATTCAAGATAAGACCACAAAGCATTTATACTTTTATGAGAAGTGTTTCTAATCAGTGTACTTCATTTATAGGTGGTAACAAATCAAGAAAACAACATAAAGCATTCATACTTCTTTGAGAATTGTTTCTAATCAAAGAACTAACAACACAAAGTATTCATACTTCTTTGAGAAGTGTTTCTAATCAGAGTACTTCATTTACGGGTGGTAACCAATAAAGAAAATACCACATGCTTTTATGCTTCTACGAGAAGTGTTTCTAATATAAGTGGTTCTTTTGTGGGTGATAATCATTCAAGAAAAACCAGAAAGAACTTATACTTCTATGATAAGTGTTTTTAATCAGAGTGCTTCATTTATAAGTGGTAACCAATTAAGAAAACACCACAATGCATTTATGCTTCTATGAGAAGTGTTTATAATCACAGTACTTCATTTATGGGTGATAACCATTCAAGAAAACACCACAAATCACTTATACTTCAATGAGAAGTGGTTCTAATCAGAGTACTTAATTTATGGGTGGTAACCAATCAAGAAAAAAACACAAAGCATTCATACTTCTATGAGAAGTGTTTCTAATCAACGTACTTCATTTATGGGTGGTAACCAATCAAGAAAATACCCCAAAGCACTTATATTTCTATGATAAGTGTTTCTAATCAGAGTACTTCATTTATGGGTGATAACCATTCAAGAAAACACCACAAAGCACTTATATTTCTATGAGAAGTGTTTCTAATCAGAGTACTTCATTTATGAGTGATAACCAACAAAAACACACCACAACGCCTTTATGCTACTATGAGAAGTGTTTCTAATCATAGTACTTCATTTAAGGGTGGTAACCAATCAAGAAAACAGCACAAGGCATTCATACTTCTATGAGAAGTGTTTCTATTCAAAGTACTTCATTTATGTGTTGTAAGAAATCAAGAAAACAACAAAGCATTTATGCTTCTATGAGAAGTGTTTCCTTATCATAATACTGCATTTATGGGTGATAACCATTCAAGAAAACAGCACAAAACACTTATATTTCTATGATAAGTGTTTTTAATCAGTGTACTTCATTTATGGGTGCTTACCATTCAAGAAAACACCACAAAACACTTATACTACTATGAGAAGTGTTTATAATCAGAGTACTTCATTTATGGGTAGTAACCAACCAAGAAAACAACACAAATCATTCATACTTCTATGAGAAGTGTTTCTAATCAAAGTACTTCTTTTATGGGTGATAACCATTCAAGAAAACAACACAAAGCACTTATATTTCTATAATAAGTGTTTCTAATCAGTGTACTTATTTATGGGTGTTAACCAACAAAAAAACACCGCAAATCATTTATGCTTTATGAGATGTGTTTCTAATCAGAGTACTTCATTATTTGGTGGTAACAAATCAAGAAAACAACACAAAGCATTCATACTTCTTTGAGAATTGTTTTAATCAAGTACTTCATTTATGGGTGATAACCATTCAAGAAAACACCACAAAGCACTTATATTTCTATGATAAGTGTTTCTAATCAGAGTTTTTATTTATGGATGATAACCATTCAAGAAAACACCACAAAGCACTTATGTTTCTATGATAAGTGTTTCTAATAAGAGTACTTCATTTATGAGTGATAACCAACAAACAAACACACCACAAAGCCTTTATGCTAATGAGAAGTGTTTCTAATCATAGTACTTCATTTATGGGTGTAAACCAATCAAGAAAACAACACAAGGCATTCATACTTCTATGAGTAGTGTTTCTATTCAAAGTACTTCATTTTTGGGGTGATAACTATTCAAGAAAACAACACAAAGCACTAATATATCTATGAGAAATGTTTCTAAACAGAGTACTTCATTTATGGGTAGTAACCAATCAAGAAAACAACACAAATCATTCAAACTTCTATGAGAAGTGTTTCTAATCAAAGTACTTCATTTATGGGTGATAACCTTCAAAGAAAACAACACAAAACACTTATATTTCTATGATAAGTGTTTATAATCAGAGTACTTCATTTATGGGTAGTAACCAACCAAGAAAACAACACAAATCATTCATACTTCTATGAGAAGTGTTTCTAATGAAAGTACTTCTTTTATGGGTGATAACCATTCAAGAAAACAACACAAAGCACTTATATTTCTATAATAAGTGTTTCTAATCAGTGTACTTATTTAAGGGTGTTAACCAACAAAAAAACACCGCAAAGCATTTATGCTTCTATGAGAAGTGTTTCTAATCAAAGTTCTACATTTATGGGTGGTAACCAATCCAGAAAACACCACAAAGCAGTTATGCTTCTATGAGTAGTGTTTCTAATCAAGGTACTTCATTTATGGATGATAACCAATTGAATAAAACACCACAAATCATTCATACTTCTATGAGAAGTGTTTCTAATCAAAATACTTCAGTTATGGGTGATAACCTTCAAAGAAAACAACACAAAGCACTTATATTTCTATGATAAGTGTTTATAATCAGAGTACTTCATTTATGGGTAGTAACCAACCAAGAAAACAACACAAATCATTCATACTTCTATGAGAAGTGTTTCTAATCAAAGTACTTCTTTTATGGGTGATAACCATTCAAGAAAACAACACAAAGCACT